>CM076575.1:1284838765-1285442515 GCA_034641835.2 Pinus albicaulis | reverse complement strand
ACAGAGAGTTACACGTAGACATGAGAGAATATTTGGTGAGAGTTACAAATCAAATTGAATGAAGAAGTTAGAAGTGCATTTAACGAGTAGTTACACTTTTGCCATACATTGAATTAGTGAGAGAGAGTTACATTCTCTCAAGTGTGGAGTTACTATTTTATTCCAAGAGAGAGGTTCAATTTGCCAAGTAAGAGATTCTCAATTTAATTTACTTATCTCATGAGAGAATTCGTTTTTATTAATCCATTAAAGGTGAATGACTTTAGACTATTTTATAATAATAATAATACTAATAAGGATAAAAATACTAATTTTTGACTTGTATAATCATGATTGATCTGATTTTAAAATGGATTTCATATGTCGAGATCATCCTTGATCATTTAGACATGACTTTCTATTTTTGGAAAGTCACTTCCAAATTGAGATGTGACTTGCTATTTTTGGAAAGTCATGTTAGAATTATGAGAAATGAAATTTTATTATATGTGGTTTAAACATAACTGAAAAATATGATTTCTTTTAGGAGAAATTCATTCATGAGCTGCCAAATTTTAACAATAAACCACGAGAATATAAATTAGAAATTTCTCGTGGCAAGAGGAAAATGTAGTAGATAATTTATTTACTTGTTTTTTCTAGTTTCCAATACTTTTTATAACTATGGACTCTTTCTTATTTATTATTGTATTTTTTGTAAACATTATATGACAATTTAAGTTTGAAGTTGGCAATTATAACTCATTGGTAATGAATTATGAATATGGTGCTTCGTGAAAGTTGAAACAATTCATTTCATGTTTGATATTCTTTGTTATAGTTTGGTAATGGGTATTTGTTATGAATATGGTGCTTTGTGAAAGTGGAAACATTTCATTTCATGTTTGATTTTCTTTGTTATAGTTTGGTAATGGTTACAAGTACAACTTTAGTGATGACAAATGTTATATATTGAATGTTGAAAGTTTGAATCATGAGACTCGATATGTTGCAACTTGTGGACATGTGGTTAATGAAGATTATAACTTCTAGATGATTGATGTTATATGGTTTAATCCATGTTTTCATGCTTTTTATATCTTATTCCTCATTTTACATGCTTTTGTTGACATATACGCATCAAAATATATAAAAATATATATTATATAAAATTCACTCCCAACCTAGAATCTTCTGAAAATGTTCCTCCCCACTCCTTCCGCTCCTGCTTCCAAACAGCCTTGGTGCAACATAAGAAGGATATATTCTAGGTAGATGACTCACCTAGAAAGTAGACTTGGGTGCTCCCTCTTGGTTTGCTTCTTTCAGTGTTTTGGTGAGTAATCATAGTGTCTTGGTTGAACTTGAGATAATGGGGCCTTTGCCTCTGAATTAGGATCTTGTTGATCTAAATCTGATTGTGATTTACCCCATGGTTAATGTTCACATCAGCGACCGTCGCCTTTCCTTCACCTTCCACAACCTTTGTTGGATGCTCCTGGGAACTCGAGGACCATCTATCCTCATCAAATTTTACACACCTACTTACCACTATCTTTTGCCAAGCAGAATGTAGATCTGGGAAACCTTTAATGTATCACTATAACCTCCAGACTGTGTTGCAGGATAACTCCCCTGCCCCCCTCCGTATCAAGCACATTTCGATATGGATGCGCTGAAACGTGCTTGATACACATATCAAGAGGGTGATACATGTATAAAGTGCCATACAATGTATATCAACATAGTACAAAAATTATCAGCGGCCGTGCAGTGTGTGTGGGCCTGTGCAATGTACTGATATGGCCCAATCTCCCCTTTTAATTGTTTAAAGAATATTTTTTTTTTTAGTTATTATGTTTTTAACATATTTTTCAGAGATTTCTAGAAGCCTTTTGAGATTAAAAATCTGTCCCTTCTCATTTAAATGTTCTTGGGCCTTGGGCCTTGGCACTTGTTCATTTATTCTTGAATCTGTATCTGCATTCTAAATTATAATCTTAAAATTAAATGCTTTCTTTCAAAGTTTCAGTATAATTTTCAGAAATAATATATATATATATATATATATATATATATATATATATATATATTGTATCCACATTTCTTAAGTTTTGGGGCTCACATATCCGGCACATTCTCATCTCAAATATGTGTTTCCATTTCCTTATACGATGCAACTTAGCCCCCAGAAAATGACATCGATACTTCATGGTTCAAACTTAGTTCTCCTCTTGTCAGGCACATAGATATGAATGCAACAACCAAATATACGACATTTAGATACCTGTGGTTTCTCACCAGTGAAGGCTTCATCTAGTGTCTTGTCCTTTAATTCCTATGAGGACATTGATACAGAATATACGCAGCCGTAATCCACACCTTTTCTGAAAGACATATATCTAATGCATGTCATGGATCTTTGTTTCTATGACGGTAAAAATATTTCATGGATTGGAAGGCTTCTACCATGGATTGGATATGCTAATCTCATCTTTGATTGTATGTTTGAGACCATTGATGAACTTAGCAAGAAACTTTTGAGATCTTATGGACATCTTATTGAGTCCTTTGACGTCTTCATTCACCATCAACTTATTGCACTGATTCAGGTTGTAATCCACAGGTAGGAATTTTCCTTTGGCATGGTAACTATCCAGTCCCAAGCCCTAATTATCTGTTTGCCCCTCCTATACTTGTCAAATTGCAGATTATCCACCATAGAAATATATAACCCTTCTGCTCTGTGGATGCAAGCTTCATTCTTCTGGGGTTTTTGATTTTTTGAATTCGAAGAACTTCTCCATTTCCCTTATCTAATCTATGAGTTCTTTTGGGTTTAGGGTACTGGAGTAGGTAGGAGTCTCCATTCTTGGTGTAACTCTTAGAGTTATTGAGGCCCTTGTAGTTCTCTCCTCCAGAGTTGGGACTTCTTTAACTTCTTCGCTTGGAACTTTTTGTTCCTGCTCATCATTGTTCAAATCTCAAAGATCAGCTGCAGTTCTTTTTGTTGTCCTTGACACCAAACTGGTATTCCTCCTTTTCTGTTTATTGCTGTTTATGTGAAGTTTTCCTTCTCACATTTCTACCCAATGGTCTTCAATCCTACTGGAGCTGTCTTTTTTCCAATGATTTTACCTGACAAAATGTCTTTACTGGAAGCTTTCTCACACACATGCAGGTATCAAATCTGCTTTTTATCAAACTGGTGCCAAACCCAAAGTTGAAAAAAAATCGCGATATTATCGCGATAATTTGAAAATTATCGCGAGTTTTTGAGCCGAACGATAATATCGGCGATAATTTAAAAACGATAAATTGAAATGTATCGTTATCGCGATTTTATCGCGATAATATCGAAATTATCGCGAGTCGAACCGGGGAAAATTATCGTGGGGAGGCTTGGACAGCGCGGTTATATGCCGGTTTTTGGGTTTTTTTTCATTTTTACTTTGACGGCGTGGGGTATGCAGAGCCAAGGAGGAGAAGGAGAGCAGCCAAGGAGGGAAGGAGAGTGATTTACGCGCCCAATAGTGAAGAATCTCTTGCAAGCCAATGCGAACAAACATTGAATTTGGACCAAGTGTCTCAGCAAAACGTTTTTCCAGGGTATGGGCATCAAATTTGACCCATTTTTTTTGTGTTTTCTCTTGTTCTTCCATGGGTTTCTATTACCCATGTATTTTTCATCATTTGTGATTGCATTTGGTTGTGTTTTTTTGTTTTTTTGTTTTATTGAGAGGAGAGGGTTTATTTTGGTCAAAAATGCAAAAGATTTGTAGTAATAAATTTTGTTTTTCATATGTTCTTCTTGTGCTCTTAGGTTCTTCCCATTATTTTTGTTTGTGTTTCAACATGTATTTTTTCCTATTATTATGCATTCGGTTGAGGGTTTTTTTGTAGAAAAAAAATCAAAATGTTGCATGTAAAATTGTAATTTTTTTATTTTATTTTTAAGTTTAAAGCTGGCAAGTTTTTCTTGTGCACCTAGGTTTAAAATTTCATTCAAAGTTCAAAAGTTTCCAACATGCCAAGGAAATTAGATCACTTTCAGGAATTTGGTGACCACAGATCGATTTGGCCAGGTTACACTTGACTTTGCAAATTATGTGGTCAACACATGGCTGAGGGGGGGGTATACTGAGGTTGAAATACCACCGCACCACCAGTTCACTGAGCATAAAGTAGGCCCTTCATCTAAAACAATCGGAAATAATCAAAAGAGCCATGAACTCATTGGAAGAAATGGAAAGCGCTAAAGTCGAGCAAGCTGACTACGAGAGTCAAATATCAAAGTTTGGAGTTGAGCAGTGAGAGTAGTAGTGGCTCTTCGACATCGGCCTCTTCTACGAAGCGACCCACTTGTTTGCCCTCCTCATTTTGTTCCTAGAACCACTCACCGGAGCACGACCATCTATCTCCTCCCTTATTAAAAAAAAAGGAGAAGGAAGAAGGCGATAGGTTGTTGGGCAAACTGTTTTCTTTGGAGTGAAGTATTCCTTTCAATGTTGCCGGGAACAATCCATTTTTATCAGTAGGCACGATTGATGCTATCGTCTCATTGTTAGCCCGAGGACTACTAAAGCCCCCTACATATCATGACACTTAAAA
Organism: Pinus albicaulis; assembly: GCA_034641835.2. Classification (NCBI taxonomy): domain Eukaryota; kingdom Viridiplantae; phylum Streptophyta; class Pinopsida; order Pinales; family Pinaceae; genus Pinus; species Pinus albicaulis. Next base: position 1,285,437,925 of record CM076575.1, on the reverse strand, counting down.
AGGGCGCGATTCACTTAAAATGCAGAAAATTTGTTGCACCAAGAGATTGGAAGACTTAAGGGCATCATGGGAAGTCCACCAGGGATGCACCATTTCGTGATGTCGGATCAGTTAGATGATCAAAGGGGTAGGAGTCTTCTTAACTTCTTAGTCGGTTGTCCCAAGGGGACAATGTTTTATAAAATACTGATGATGCATATGCGCACATGTCAAAGATGCAAGATTATTATGTGATTTATTAGATGTGTTCATTATGGAGGTTGGGCCCCAAAATGTTGTCCAAATCATAACGGACAACTGCGCACAAACTATGTTTTGTAGGCGGCAAGATGCTTATGGAGGGTATCCAAGCATATTTTGGACTACCTATGTGCGCACATTGCACTGGATTTGATGTTGGAGGACATCGGAAAGCTTGATTTTGTCAAAGATATTGTAGAATCATCAAAGAGAATCACAAAATTTATATATAACCATGGATACGTGCTTCATTTGATGAGGACATTCACTAACAATAAGGAGTTGGTGCGGCTTTCATCTACCACGGTTGCCACTACTTTCATCTCTCTTCAATCCCTCTTGAATTCTAAGTGGGATTTGAAGAGAATATGTTCTTTGGAGATGAGATGGCGTGCTTTGACTACCTCTGACCACAAATCGGGAGGGACGAAGCCATCTGCGGGTTGGTGTCATATCGGGAAGATTTACGGGTTGGAGTGGAAGAGGCTATGCGGCATTAGTGAACCTTTGGTAAAGGTTCTTCGATTGGTGGATGGAGGAGAGAAGCCCGCGATGGGCTACTTGTATGAGGCCATGGATAGAGAATTTCAAAAGTACATTTCGACGGCTATTATGATAAATCGAGGTGATGATGGGTTTAGAGACAACTAACTTTTATGGGAGTGATTGATGATCGAGTGGAACAACACGCTCCATCGTCCAGCTCATCTTTACGGGGCTCTACTGATACGCCCGCACTTTGCTTATTCATATGGTTTTGTATTTGACAGTCTTTGAGGTCATGGATAGGCTTTTTCACTTGTGACATGAAGATGGTGCCAAGTCCATCGAGACCGTGCGGACATATCGAAAGAGATGGAGGTATGAGCGAATGATGAGGCACATGAGCTAGACATGGGCATCGGGATAGGATTGACTAAAATGCAGTAAGATTTATCATTATTTTTAAAAATTTTCTTATGTTATGTAACTTTATAAATTATAGAGTTTATCTGTTTATTTATGTATGTAGACTTGTAACTTGTAGATGCATGGTGGAGGAGCTACGGTGGCAGTACAAACACTCCAAAAATTTGCCATTAGAATCATAGCGAAACATGTAGCGCTTCGGATACGACGCAAGTATTTGGAGTGTCTTTGAAACAAAATACACACCAAAAAGTATCAACAGGTAAAACACTTAACTATATTCAAATTGAAGTAGTTTTTTGAGATTCATTAAATATTTTTTAAATATTTAATTTATTAATTATGACCCTTGTACGGGTTGGGAGGGTCGGCGGCTCAATGACATGGTTGTACGTCTACTACAATCTTAGATCTGTGGGTGAGACTAACGAGAGGACCCACGATGTGGAGGCCATCTCTTTAGATGCGGTGACACCCTCTCTTGAATGGAGGGTTGAGGTGGAGAGGCACAATCATGTGAGTCGGCCACGATTGGATGAGGAGGAGCGTAATGGAGGAGGACGAGGAGGAGGATGATGAGCGGGATCGGGAAGCCGGGAGGAGGAGGAAAAACGGGAGGAGGAGGGGTGACACCACCTACCACTACTACCGGTGGAGGACGTGGTGGTCGGCCTCCTTGCAGCATCCCTAGTGGTTCGAGGTTCCCGTCGGTTCTAGTGCTTCATTATCTACTAGAGCACGTGCAGAGCCCATTGCAGATCCCATGACGATCTTCATACTAGAGAGAAAGGCAAAACTATTGTATTTTCGCAAGAGGAAGCGGGAGGAAATCATTGATCAATAGTATAGTGACCATAGGTTATATGGTCAACTTTGGTGCATTGACATTCCTTTGTATATTATTTGGTGACATCTATGACTCATGACCTATGAGATACGACATTATTATATTTTTTGTTGATATTATGAGGGGCTGAGTTGACTCTTGAGTACTCTGGAGACTTAGTATCAGGACGAGATTTAGTTTTATGTGTCGATGTAGCACTAGACATGATAGTACACATCTTATCATATTAGTTTGTTTTCAGTATTTATAGTGTCAATGCATTTATTTTATGTGCAGCATGCTTTAGATATTGGGATATTGAAAAAAATGAATATTGTATATGGTATTGATTTTTCTGATAATCTCACGATGCCGATAATTCCGATTTTTTCCGATTTTTTCCCCTCGCCGATAATATCCCGATAACGATTTTTTCATCTTTGTGCAAACCTACTGGGACTGCAATTATTCTCTGAGCACACAACAATGTTATGGAAACAAATTCATGAAAATCAATACATAACTAATGGAGGAAACCACAAGCTTAACCATTATTGAATTAGAGTCTCAAATATCACAAACAGGCTTCAATGTGCTCTTTACTGCAATAATACATAGGTCAATTCCCTTCACAAAAAATTCTAATATGCCCTATGGTCACAGTCTTGGCACTGCCTGTGAGACAATGGGCTCATGAGGGATTCTTCTGCTGGTCTATGTCTTATCATCTATCTGCTGCAGGAGCTTCTCCATCTTCTATTACCATGACAGCTCTGTCTCCCTCTTTCTTCTCTGTGAATGAATATGATAATCTCTAATTTCCCCCGTCTTAGTGGCCTTTTGGCTCTCCTATGATAGGAGATCAGACTATCAATGCAACTCTCTGAACTTTGGAGCAACAATTATGGGCCTTCACTCTTTTTATGCATGTGGCCTACAGATGCAACCACAATCATAAAGATTGGATGCATGATGGGAAGTGGGCTTTCTTGAATGCCCCTCCCCTCCAAACTTCTCTTGTACTTGCTGGTCCTTTCTACACAGTTGATTGGAAAGAGGGATCGATGTCTCAAGTCCATGTGGACCCCTTTTGGGCCTCCTGATAAGCACCCTCCTTTAGTTCTGAGGGATGGCTGAGAGCTACACGGTTGGATGTTTCTGATCAACCCGTTGTTACTTCATCCATCATCTTTCTTATATGCTACTCTGCACGACCAACACTCACAAAAAAATTAATACATGGGCCAACTTCATGACTAATTGATGATCACTGCAAACTTGGCATGGCTGACATACGTTTGTTCTTGGTAACAAAAACAAATTTCTTTGGTTTGATGCAGGATCATATAGATGCAGGGAATGATCCAACATCAGATCCATAACAGTGCTGGCTTGATAACAGATTTATATAAAGAATGTAACTACATGACTCTGTTTTAGGTTATGACATATAAAATGATGAAAAATTCAATTCTTAGTCTCTCCCATAGAAATTCAGCTTTTGGGCTTATATCTTATTTTGTGACATCCGACTTCTCTTGCAATTGTGCAAGCCATATATAGTCTTCAACCAACAGCACTGTGTGAGTGCCAAAAATTCAGAACAAATCTCTAATTTCTGCATTAGTATGCTCAGCATAAGAAAAAGGAAACCATATACCAACAAGCAGTTCAGTCTCAATTTTCTTGTGTTTTTCTCAATGTTGTATGGGAATCTGTACACCCACTCCCAGGGGGATGTGTCCCTACATTTCTCCCATCCATTTGGAAAGGGATGTCCCCAAGAATGTGGGGGACTTAGTACTTACCTCTTGTCCCATGAACGTTTCCTGCCAAAAATGCAGAGAGTCTTGGAGATGTTCCTGAATGGTTTTGGGGAGGTATGGATGCATTTTAACCAAATCGGTGCCAATGTAGCATTGCAGAAAAAATAGTTACTCATTGGTTCCTCAGAAGAGTTGCTTCTGAAATCATGAATTATTGTGTGTGATGTTATCACTCTGCAAATAGATAAAATCAGTTTATGTGAAACTAAGGGGATGATTCTGCTCTGGTGATGGAAACTAAGATATTTTACATTTGAGGTGAATTGAATGCAACTAGCCTTTGCCTGCTTCCTGAAATACCCGATCACCTAAATGAATAAGCGTGTTTTAACCTTTTACATATTGTAATCTAATTCAACAAATTTTATTAGACTTTTACCAAAGCTCATATAAAATTTCATTTACAGTGAAAGTACTGTGTTATCTAATAGTTAGCGTGTCTGCTGGGTTTATGGGTTTTGCTTTTTGTTGTGCAGGGTTCAAGCTTTAATTGTATCACCTACAAGAGAACTTGCAGCTCAAACAGAGAAAGTGATTCTTGCCATAGGAGATTTCATAAATGTTCAAGCCCATGCATGTATTGGTGGGAAGAGTATTGGAGAGGACATCAGAAAATTGGAATCATGGTGTTCATGTGTATCAGGAACACCAGGGAAGAGGTATAGTGATATGATCAAGCGCAGGACTTTAAGGACTAGAGCTGTAAAACTACTTGTTCTTGTGAGTATGCATGTGTTTCATCATATATATTGGTTGTATTATTTAATATTGATTGAGTATATTTAGCCACTTATTATTCATTCATTCTTTTTATTTTTAAATCATCTCTTAAAACAGGATGAATCTGATGAGATGTTGAGCAGGGGATTCAAAGACCAGATATATGATGTTTATCGATACCTTCCACAGAGCTTCAGGGCATGTTCCATATTATCAAATAACATTTCCAGTTTTGACTGACTATAGACATTTGTTTAATAACTGATTTCCACCAATAGCACTGACATCATTTTTTCCCATGAATATGTCAATTAAGTGATTCCAATCAAAGCAATTTTAATTATCTGCTGGATCAAGTATGCATGTTTTTGTCTATGCTCAATATTGGTAGGGAAATTATTTTAGATCTGTTGTCATGGGAAGACTCTTGTAAATAATTGTTTTCATGTGCTACATATTGTTCATAATCGGAGGAGCATTGATGTGAATGTTTTTGTGATAGGTTGTGCTGATATCAGCAACTTTGCCACTTGAGATTTTGGAGGTTACAAACAAATTCATGACTGATCCTGTAAGAATCCTTGTCAAAGCGTGATGAATTGACTACTGGAGGGTATATGATTGTGCCCTAGGTCCCTTGTATTGTCCACTTCTTATGTTGAATTATCAAATGTCCAATCTGTGATGTATTTGTCTTCTTTTGCTAAACCAGCATCCTGGTCTCTGTTTTTGTGAATTCTAGGGCATCAAACAATTTTTTTGTGGCTGTTGAAAGAGAGGAGTGGAAGTTTGACACCCTGATCACGATCTATATGATACACACTTACTATCACTCAGGCTGTCATATTTTGCAATACCAAAAGAAAGGTAACATGTAAAACATATGCTTTTGTTTCTTATGCTGTAATGCTTTATTCTTTTTGAACTTTTTAAATAAATGCATTTAATTCTTCCTCTGATGAGCAAATTATCAAACTTGAATATTCTATTTATGCTATTATGTCAATCCGGGTTTTGCACCTATAGGGTTGATTGGTTGACAGAAAAGATGCTGAAGTAACAATTTCACTGTGTCTTCTATGCATGGAGACATGCCACAAAAAGAACGTGATGCAATTATGGCAGAATTTACCGTGCCGGCACAACCCGTGTTTTAATCACAACAGATGTTTGGGCTGCGTGGTCTTGATGCTTCAGCAGGCAGGTTCTCTTTCCTTTGGTCCCTTGATTTATTCCTTTTCATTATTATGAAGTTGATTGACATTTTACTTTTGTGTATATCATCAGGTTTCCTTGGTAGATAAACTATGATCTTCCCAACAATGCGTGAGACTTTACATTCATAGAATTGGTCGCTCAGGTCGTTTAGAGTCGAAAGGTATTACAAATGTTTAAGTTGTTTGACTTGTACTGGGGAAACTGGAGGGTGTTACTGTTCTTATACCAGCCTCTTTTTTTATTTTATCCATGATTAAACTATTGCTCATTTGGTTGTTTTTATTTTGTCTAACAACTTCTACTTGACTGTCTGCTAACATATCTTTCTGTGGGAAATATATGTAGGGTGTTGCAATAAATTTTGTTTCGAAATGATGATATTAGGATACTAAGAGATATTGAGCAGTATTACAGTACTCAGATAGATGAAATGCCCATGAATGTGAGCGGATCTGATCTAAATAATGCAATTATTCCAGCATGTAATATTAGCTACAACACGAGTCCTGATGCCATGCTTAATTAGGGACATGCTAAACTTCCTGTACGCAGCAGCTGTGCTACATTTGCTTCAAAGAATGTTTTGCAGTGGCAAGCAGAGTGTCTCTCGGTATTGTGCCCGCCAGATATAGTATACTTCAAATTTCATGTCCATTGTGCTCGTCTATTTTATAGTCTGTCCTGTAAGCTTCTGAGTGGAGTGGTTTAATATTGACAGCACGAAAATGAATTTCTTTGTATTCTTTTATAATACTGACAGGCTGCAAAGTTTGACATCATCGTTAATCAGTTTTTCTGGTTTGTGCTTTATTCCTATGATGTGATACATCTACTACATCTTTCCTGAATCCCAGAATAGAGCTTGGGTTGTACAAGGGTTATATTAGTATTTATGGTAGCATAGATGACTTGTTTTAACTGCACATATGTTTTAACTGTAGGAATTTTTTAATACATGTGATATTACTTGCTTCCTCTGAGACCTTGTTTTATTTGAATGCTGGTGGAAAATTTCACCTGGTATATCGTTATTAGTTTTGTCTATTATATTTTTTTGCCATATATGTTTTATCAAGATCCTGCCATTGCATTCAAAACTTCTCTGCCATCATTGTTCATTTGCCCCCACTAAACAAGATATAAGTGCCAAACCTAATGTACATTGTATTTTAGGATTGAAAATAATGTGTTGCTTGATGTGCAAAACCACCTCTTTTTTAAGGATAAATTCTCAGATTGTATGACAGTTGGATTTTAAAATATGCTTTGGAGTTAATATCTTTCTCAGCAGTACTGGGCGTCTATTTTATTCGGTGAGTATGTCTCTGTGTTTTGTTTTAAGAATAATTAATTTAAACAGTTTTGAAGGAACCGTGGTTATCCCCCACAACTAGGAGTAACGTTTCTAGCTTTTCATATCTGTTACAACATACTCGAATACAAAAAGCTATGATTATTGGTTATTATTACGATGGATGATAAGGCATCTAGTTTCAGCTATATTAGTTTAAACTTTAAAATTATACAAACATAGACACCTAATTATCTGAGACTTAACACATGGATTGCAAATTCAGTCTGTTACACGCTCAAACCCTCTCCTAGAGAGAAAAGTCCTAACCCCAATGGAAGTGTCTAAAGGCAAACTCTTAGGCAAGCCAAACATTGTTACCTCTCGATGGCTTTGTCCCACTCTTTAGACTACATGAAATGATCCTAGTCAAGGGGAAATCAGAAACGTCAAGCTAAGCTAGGTCATGTAGCAAGGGAGGGAAGCTCTTTAAGTTTTTCTGACTTAAGACTATAGTGAAATGACTCTTCCCACGCTCAGAGGATGGAAGAAAAGCAAGTTTTAAGTATGCCAATAGGTTGATAGAGTAATCAATTATGAACAAACTTTAGATGTGTTTAGCTTAGGCAAGTATGCTCATTCAAGATTATGCTGGAAAAGAAAAGACAAGTTTGCTCCATTTTTTATATGCTATCAATGATGCAAAACATGTATCTGCTTGCAATATGAAATAATGGCCAAAAGATTAAAACATTGCTTCACCCAATCACCATATCATAGCATCAATGACTAAGAGACTTGCTGTTATCATCATGAGTTGTATGTCATGAGTTGTGCATTTATAATGATCATTCTAGAGGCGATACCAAATATACAGCTGCTGCAAGAACACAATGAGGACAGCAGACTTACAACATAGGAAGACAGAGTTATACCATTCAAAGTTAGCAGATTTATGTCATTATCTTAACCATGAGAAAAATAATCATCTCTTGGTTTTGAGATACGTTATGTAAATAGTGTTTAATCCAATGGATCAATAGTGCTCAGAAAGCAATGTAAGAGGTATCAATGTTTAGGGTATATTTGCCACTGTATGCATAGAGCAGATTACAACAATCAAAGGTCCCACAGTGAAGAATGAATTTGCTATTATAGTAATAGTTACTTGACAACAAAAAATATTCAGTGAGTTGTATTACTCATAATACTACAATAGCCCAAAGAGATCATCTGTCACTCTTTAGTGCACTAAGAACAAGTGTAATATCATGGACAGTGAGCAATATTGTCAGTATTTAATGCGCTATTCATCCGCATGTAAAATATCATCACATTCAGAAATTAACTTTCTAATATCTCTGATAGTTAACTGCAGTATTCAAGCATAAAAACACACTGGCAGTTAAAAGTATTGGACTTAGATGATTGTATTATTTTGTGAGGGAGAAAATCATCTCTTTTTAGATTTAAGTAGAGAGAACATACATGCAAAAAATAAACAAGTAAACCCTCAAAATAAGTCCCCTAACAGTCAGACATTGTCACAGTAAACCAAATCATTCCATTATCTCTTGCACATTGATTCACTGAAGGTGTTGTAACATAGATTAATTTGACGAAAAATTTGACCACAGGCAACTTTAGCTCATTAATTTCGTCCCGTAAGCCAATCCTTCTTACACTAATCCTCATTACCCAATCCACAATTAATTAAAGTAAAAAATTAAAACTGAATAAATAAATAAATCAAAATATGTATTTAATTGAGATATATATAAAATGCAAAAATGTTGAGTATTAATTAATGTTATTAATTACCTCAGATGGGGTAACTTTCGAGGCAAGGGGTTAACACTGCCCACACGGACCAATAGGCCGGGGGAAGTGGCACCGTGTCCTCGTTAAGTGTAACACTTGATCGAGCAGATGAGGAGGCCATTGGGGTGAATGTTTCCACAACACAAAAGTGTGCGAGGAGGGGTGGCCATATTATGGATTGCATGTCTCTGTTAAATCACTTCTGCGTGCTTTGCAGCTCTGAGTGAGAGAGGTATTTTGGTTTGCAGTGTGAATCTCACAGACTAAAGCTAGACACGAGGATGCAAGGAGCAGGGATGTGAATAGCCAAGAGAAAGTCTACAGAGTTGAGAGTCTATCCACAATGTGGTTTACTTAACAGTGTGAGGAATGCTTGGTTTCTCAATCAGGGCCTGCAACTCTAGCAAGTTATAATTCAGCTTGAAGGGATGAATATGGTAATTATTACCATCCATGGTTGAAGTGTAGACCACCAAGCTCTTCGACGATGAAGTTAGGCATTATTACTGCTTTTTCTTTTCAACCGAGGCACCTGAGGCAGAGTTTCCCTCTCCTCCCACAGTAAATAACTATCCCCCATCTTTGGATTCCTTTTTTGGCGATGTACTATTGTTTGTTATGCCATGAAGTAATTTTGGGTACCTCATCTTGCATCATTTGGAGTCTGGTGGTGTGCAATATCTTCCTTTATGATGTTCATACCCTAATGGTTGGGAATTGGCAAGGTTTGTGAAGGTTGAGGAGACCACTTGACCTGTGTTGGAATGCCGTGGGCTGGTTGGTCAGAGTATGCTTACAGTCTTCTATGTCATGTATTTTTTTTGGTTTCTTTATCTCTTGGAAGTTGGTGCTTTCCTGCTTCTACTATTAATATTCTCGAGAATTTGGGAAGCTTGCTTTGGCGTGTCAGACTCTTTAGAAGCTTGTGGTGTATGCTCCTTTGGGGCTCACTAGGCTGTGTTTGGATCACTGGCTCTCAGCTGTATCAAACCAGGCTGGATTTGGCAGAAGAAGGCTGTATATTTTTATCTCTCAGATCTCTAGTTTGGTGCCAACCCATATCAATTGGTGGCTTTTCGAACTCTTTGTTGCTTTGTGTATGGGGAGTTGGCAAGGGTTGGAGTAGTTAGTCACTTCGGTAGACCTGTGCTTAGCTAGGAAAGATGCCACGTAGGTGAAACACCTGTTCACCCATCTAGCAACTTTTTGGTCATTTCAGGGTGTGGTGGCTCTGGGTAGGAGGGTTTTATTCTGTCTATGCGTAGATTGTGTTCCACAACCCAGGCTCCAAGTGTCGTCTCTTCCATGCTTCAACTGAGAACAAGAGTAAGACGAGGAGCTGCTTATTATGAGGGAGTGTGCATGTAGAGGAATACCCATTTTACATCATCGAGTTGAAGGCTCCGCGACATGATATAGGGAGCATACCCCCAACTCGTGTGGGAGGAATTGACCTCCCCTGAGGGAGAAGCCTCTATATAACTTCCCTCTCAAACACTGAAGTTCTGGTAGAATGGATAGATTAAATCCCCAATACAGGTCATATGATGGATAGATTAGATTCCCGATACAGGTTATATGAGAGATATATTCAATCAATATATCTAGATGGTAGACTTGTATTGGTAAATGGATTTTTTTTGGGATGTACTCTGTTGGAACACCGCATAAGTCTCAGATGGACATGTTCCATTCGTTGGATCACATGCACGAGCATCTAAAGGATTATGCAGAACAGGTTGGAGAGGGATTGACAACATGTTGACTTGGATATAATACCATCTCGGTATTCTCTACGATAGCTCATAATAGGTTGGAGATGATTGACAACATGTTGATGAGGATATAATACCATCTCGGTATTCTCTCGATAGCTCATAGACCTCTGACAAATCCAATGGGTTCTGCTTATTCCACTGGCAAGCTTTGATTCTAGTAATCCTCTTGCTCGACTTTTGTTATGTTTCTAGTTTATGGTTTCAACTTTGTAGCTCTTTTTGTTCAAGGGCTAGATAGACCATTATCTAAGTTTGAGGCTTGGTTTATGTTGGGTTCTGTTAGTTTTCAGTTGTCTCTCAGCTTTAGGAAAGTATATCTCTGGTTATGGTCCCACCTCCCCTTTGAGAGATCAAAGTGACTTATTGTAATTTGTGATGTAATTTCCTGTTTTTTTCAGTGAATAAAATTCATTCCAAAATAAATAAATTAATGTTATTATTTAAAAAATAAATACGATTAATTAAATAAAGAAGGTAATTGAATAAAAGTTTTTTTTAACCAATATTAATAAAAATATATTTAAAAAAAAGTCAAACTATAAGGCCACCATTTTTTTGTGGAGCCCACCTACCTCCAACACATGCCTTTTTTTGTGGGAGGAATATTCTACCCCCATTTAATTTAAAACCGGTGCACAAATCATTCATGAACTTGGGGCCAGAAATATATAATTTTAATCTTTTGAAATCCACATCAAACTATAAATAGATAAATAGATTTCACAGGTGGGGGGTTCGGGGAGGGGTTGTGGTCATATAGTTGTTTTACTTTTTGGACTATGGGTCCCAATATGTTCCATTGGTCCTTAAAGTTCATGAATGACCCTCTAGCCCCGACCTTTCTTAAGGCTTAAAGTTCAGCTTTTTACGTGAATTTTCTAATGTGCCCAAATTAACATATGCGACATTTTTTTAATATTTTAATATACTTTAAAAATTAAATTAAAATTCAAGTTTAACAAAATCTATTAAACATAATTGCAATTAACTTGTAATATGTTTAACTTAAAAAAGAGAAACACTTTATTGAGTTTTATTTATAATTGATTAATGAAAATAAATAAATTAAATAAAAATTAATAAAATTATCTATTAAAACATTAACAAAATTTGGTTTTTCATGTAAAATGGATTTGGCTCTTATGAAGTGAAATGAAACTTGCATATTTTTGCTATTATGAGACAACAATATTTTTTTTGGTGCTGAGAAATTTGTCAACGATCTCTTCATTAATCTATTAATAGTGTTCATTTCCATAGTGTAAGGCACCATTTCATCAACATAAATAAAAGCGCTGAGAAAATTAGAAATAAGAGAGCATAGGAAATGAGTTCAGATTTTGGGAACAAGGAGACTTGTATTTTGTGGACAATGCTTTTCATATTCTAATGAAGAGATTCTCCTCCTAGTTAGCTATTGGCTGCGAGTGTTTTTTGTTATGTTTTTTCTTTATATGTTATGTAGTTACGACTCATCTGTGCAGATTTGAAGTTACATGAATGCTTTGAAAGGGTAAATCTAGAATCAATTTTCCTCACATTAGCTGACAATGTTATGTTATATACATAGATTTTTTTATAAAATCAACTGTTTTAATCATACATCTAACCAAATGAATGATTGTTGCCCAACCTTGGATACAATTAGAAATTGCTATGTATTCAAACCATATGAAATTTATTTTGTGTGTTTTCTTACGTTTGTAGCAGATATTAAATTATTCATTAAATGCAATAAATCTATTAAAACCTCTTCTTTTAATTTTGTCATCAAATAAAAACCACTTTAATCATAATGATGTTGCCTTGGTTGGTGGGTAGCCCCTTGGTTATATATTTGACTATATATTGTTCTACAATTCATTGTAGAAGAATGAGAATATAATTGATTTTTTTTAGGTTCTTAAGATGCTTTGGTATGATTCTCTCCATGCTCAATGGATGGATAGTCTTTTGATTAAGGAGATTTACAACTCTTAATCACAATCAACGCCCAACCCTCGTCAAATTCCTTCATCTTGTTTTCGAGATGCGACCTTTGTGCATAATAAGTTGTTGTGTATGGTGACAACTATGCTTCATTCAAGTATTAAAGGAGCCTGTTGACCCAAGGGCCAACTTGAGGTCAAAAGTTGGTTCTGCAAATGCCCTTGGTATAATTCCTAAACAACCGGGGACCATTTGAAGGAAACATCATCAAAAATGAGCGCCATTGCGGGAGATACGGAATTGAAAATATTTCCACGAGATTTTTGAAGATCGGATTTGATTTTTGAGAGTGACAAGAATCGAGGCACTGAGAGCTATTTGAAGTTTTTGCAGTGATTCTATAGTTTTTCGAGACTCCACTAAACAATGAATTTTGCTTATAAAGAAATGGGCGACTCTTTAAAAAATAAGAAGGTACATAGGATGATCATGTTTCAAGAAATTTTGGTTTTTCTACTTGGTCCATTGTTGATTCTTCCTATATATTTGATAAATATTTTATTGTAGGAAAAAAAATGATAGATTCAAAACTTCACGTTCTTTCTTGGAAAATGAAAGCTCAATTTCTTCTTACACTCCTCAATTAGAAAAGCACACTGCATGTTTACGCACTCTAAAAATAATGATGAGCCTCCTACAAGATCTTTTGGACAATAGACTTTTATTTCGGCTCCTATAGTTAGTGGTACACCTTGTGACCCGTTGGAAAGTGTAACTAGGCATCGGTCTTCATATTGACTATGTAATTATGTATTTATGTAATAGAAGAAGACAAAGATAATAAAATGTATTTTTGTTATGCTTGCTTCATGGGTTTCATGAGCGAAAGTTTTTATTATAGGTCAAAAGACGACTTCTTGATGTCTTTTAGGGATTTTTCATTGTGTCATGAGTGTAATAATTAGGAGTCATGTATATGAAGAAGTCTAGACAAAGAAGTATGCTCCAATACCTTGTCATATAAGCTTGAAGATATAGCTCCATATAATGCTCAAGATCAACATTGAATATCTCCTCTAGATAGTCTATGAAGCCGATGTACAAGTCAGCTCTACATACTCCTAAAGAGTCGGCCTACAAACGGTTGGAAGGGACGACCTAAACGAAGGAAGAGTACATTATATAAAGAAAGGATCCGCGACTCATTTAGAGCGAGAATAATTCGAGACAAGTACGAGATATTTGGAGCGAGAATTACGAGGAAGAATTAAGATTATATGTTTGTGATAAAATGCGAGGATAAAAACTAAGGTTTTGATGCGAGAAAGGTGACTATCCAACCAAGGATAAAAGTAGGTAAGTATGCGATCTATCTTCGAGTTGCGATGCGAGGAAAGAGAGGAGAGATAAATGTGTGATTTACCCCCAGAGGTTACTGATTGCAAAAATAGGGAGGATATATATCTCAAAAGGAGAGGCTTCAAGGACATGCGAAGTAAAGGATAGGGTCTCATATAACATTATACTAATAATACTTGTATGTGAAGAAGTACGTCGGAGGCATTACTATTCTTTCATGAAAAGTACAAAAGGCGACGCTACAATAGTAAGACATGACCTTTGTTTAGGGTACTAAGGACAAAGAAGAATAGCGAGAGAAGAAGTGTTTGGGTAATCGAGGCTAGATCAAGAAAGATAGACTTAGAGGCCCAGGAGAGCTCTCTAGTGATGGTGCATGGCAGTGCGGGTAGGTGCATAAAATAAGGATTAGCTTAAGAAGTCAAGGAAGGAAAGCAATAGAAAAGGTCTTGGAGGCATACATAGGTTAAGGGTCTGAGTCATGGTCATGGTACTTGTCAATTGAAAGAAGTTTATAAGAAGAATTCCTTGTGGGTTTTCATCTCCAAGAGGGAGAGGTTTTGGCCCTAGCTTGAAGAGCCTATATTTGTCTTGTGTCTTTTGGTAATTGACTTGATGAAAGGACATAATAAGCTAAGAAAGAGAGAATACACATAAGAAAGAAAAGTAAGCTCACAAGTAATTATCAAGAAGAGGAATTTGAATTAATCACCATCCCCCCAATTCTCAACATGGTATCGGAGCTAAGGTGCGAGGACAAAGGCTGCTAGACAAAGAGACACTCAAAGAGAAGCAAGAATCCAGAAGTCTACATTGAAAGATCAATTCGGTTGCTAAGGAAGATCCTCAAGGAATCACTTACCAAGAAGATAATCTTTGCCATCAAAGATTTATATTGAAGATATATTTCTATCATCACCATTAAAGACATATCTGCATTGGAGAATTCAAGGAGTTCCTAACTTTATCTTCATCTAAGAAGGTGATGGAAGGAGAAAGTCACCTTACTCAAGTAGTATCTATGACCTTATCTAAATCCGTTAAGTCACCTTACTCAAGTAAGTATCTATGACCTTATCTAAATGCTAGTTAAATGACTTATTGTATAGAGAGCAACAAATTGGTTGGGTCATCAAACTTTAGTGCATGGAAGAAAAGAGCAAATTTGAATATAATTAAAAATGAAGTTATGGAGGCTACATCAAAGGATCTACAATTCAACCCTCAAAAATAAGACAATCTAGCATATATCAAATACATGAAGGGAGACATAGAAAGCTAGAAACATTCTTATAGAATCCATAAAAAGGACTCTCTCATTTCCTATGTATCGAAATCTAGAATCCTCAAAAGAAATATACGATAAATTGGTGGAGTTGTTCTTGAAAGGTTCTGCACGGGGAAATATCACTTTGAGAAAAAAAATTATACAAATTGAGAATGTCCAGAAAGGAAGGAACTATTCCATATATGATGGAGATTTTCACGGTACGAGATCAAATGTAGAAATTGGGTGAACTAATGTACGATGGTGAAATACTCTCTTTGGTACAAAATTCTCTGTAGGAAAGAATGGAGAGGTTTGCGGTTCAAGCATAGATGGGAAAGAAGAAGCCATGCCATTCCGGGGGTCTAGAGTAAGATAAAAGAAACAAGATTGAAAGCCAAATCGATACATGTCTTCTCTCAGAAAATTTCCCTAGGGTTTTTACGGTTTGCTGTCAAAAGAAATAACAGAGGTAACTATCGACCACTTTTGGAGATTAGGATCTAGCCTTCACTAATGCTCGGAGAGGGCTCTCTCTTAATGATTTAACTATGTTGTTTTAATTGATTTTAGGCTAGTTATGTATGAATGATTTGGTTTGATTTTGATTTGTTGGTGGAATTATTGATTTAGATGGATAGGTGCACCATGCTATATTTTTCATTGGGCTATGGAGTCGATATATCGAGAAAACAAAAAACGAGGAATCAAGTTCTAAAGGTAGTATTACGGGGCAAGGTAGTGAGCAAAAATCGGATCTTAAACGCTAAATGGTGAAGTGGTTTTCAATCGAGATCAAGGAGCAATTAAGGATTGCTTAAACCGGATAATGAAGAAGGATGCGAGGGGGTCAATCAAGATCGAGAGAGAGCAATCGAGGACTCTAAAAATCGTATACTCCGAGGAAGAAAACATGAAAATGAATAACAACTCAAAATAGAGTGTATTTAAACAAGTTAACGATAAAATTCCCGTTATAACATTAAAATTTAGAAAACATGCAAGTTTATGGAATACTTAAGGAAATAACATGAACAATTGAAATATAATTCAACGAAGTATCTCAACACATGAATAACGTATAGAAATGCCTTTATTACTTATCATGTCTGTCAACTTGGAAAATGTACAATAAACCCTCGGGTAGTAGATCAAATCAACTATAGAAATATTACGGAATCCACCCTCAATACTTCGAATTGATGAAGTATTTATACAAAAGCTGATTAAAAAATATCCTATCAAGCTGATTTAGGATTTATTCAAGGAAAACAAAATATCTTCATGCGAGAAGATAGAGACACCTATTATTGCAGATGCAAGCTATCCCTGTTTTATTGATTTGCTTTGTTTGTTTCTTTGATAGTTGTTGTCTTTCACGTTGGCAGTTGGCTTTCACGGCTTGCGGCTTGTCTTTCATGCTGCCTATCATTTGAATTTTCTTTTAACTCATGTCTTTATATGTATTCATCTCATCTGATTCTTGCTTTATCTTCACTATTCTGTTTACTTTTTACCTTTATAGATTACGATAAATACACAATTTTTCCCTGAAAGCTATCTTCATCGGAAGTTTGATTTTTACCATCCTCTGTAAATCTCATACTGCCGGTGTACTTGGTAAACGTAGACTTGTTTACAAAAAAATATGATTTACCTCATCTTTTGAGGTCAAAGTGTTTTTCAAAGATTTGAAAGAGTACTTTGCTTGTGAAAAATTCTTTCAAAGAGGAATTGTTGGAATTTTCTTTAGCCACTTCTATGATCTTTTTTTATTATAATCTTCATGCCTCATTAGTCTATCATTGATTAATAATGGATTAGTGCGAGACCTTTTTGTTTCAAAACATCAAACTTGTTGATGAATACATTCACTTCACAAGCTCCATAGTTTGACACTTATCCTCAAGTAGTGTCATAGATTTCTCTTGGAAATCACTTTTTTCCACCTCTAAGATTGTTTTATGTTTGTCAATTATTCCAATTTTTTTTCCAATTCATTGTTTATTTTTAGAATTGAGAAACTTTATAATTTTAGTGGCTTCCTCTGGTTTCTTTCTAAGCTCTTCTTTGACTTTCTGAATAGCTTCACTAGCTTCCTTGATCAAATCTCTGGAGTGTAAAAACTCTGGTAAACTTGAATAAGTATATATTATTAATGATGATAGATAAGAGATGATTACAATGAGGGATCGCCTAGGCTTTAAATATAGCCTCAAGGTGTCCCTTGGCGAAGAGGCATGATCTTTGATCATGCCCTTCCACATTAATAACCTAAGATAACTAAATCTAATTAACAATTAATAAAATTTACATAACATTGCCCTCTCTTAAGATGCTTTGTCCTCAAAGCATACGTAATGATGGGTGTTGCTGGCCAAACGCTTCAGACTCCCAAGATGCTTCTTCAATGGGCAAGTCCTTCCACTTGATTAAATATTCGGTAATAACACGAGAGCGCAGCTTCTTATCATGAGTAGATAGGATACCCTCGGGCTCTAGGACGAGCTTGCCTTCATCATCCAAAATGGGAAGTGTTGTTTGGGGCAACTGATGGTTACCCAATGCCTTTTTTAAGCAGGACACATGGAAAACATTGTGAACACGACTAGTATCGGGAAGGCTCAACCCATAAGCGACTTGACTGATCTTTTTAATAATTTGATACGGACCATAAAACTTTGGAGCTAATTTATTTTTTCCTTTTTGTTTAAGGGACAACTGCTTGTATGGTTGAAGCTTGACAAACACCTAGTCTCCAACTTCAAATGATCTCTCAGTGCGATTACGGTAAGCTTGTTGCTTCATACGATTTTGTGCAACACTCAAATTTTCTTTTAGAATTTGGACGACCTTTTGGTGTTCTTCTAGTTGATTTTTTACTGCTGGAAAATTAGTTTGAACTGAAGCAAAATATTTCCACTTCGGAGGTTCATATCCATATAGAGCCTGGAACGGAGTCATTTTTGTTGATGTATGGTAAGTAGAATTATACCACCATTCGGCAAGATGCAACCATTGGACCCACTTATTTTGTTTCTCCGTAGCATAACACCGTAGGTAAGCTTCCAAACATTTATTAACAATCTCTGTTTTCCCATCTGTTTGAGGGTGATAAGCTGAGCTCATATTGAGGTAGGTTCCAACATGGTTGAACAATTCCTTCCAAAAGTTTCCTTTAAATTTGGCATCCCTGTCACTAACAATAAATTTCGGAACGCCGTGTAGTTTATAAATATGTTTACAGAGTATCTCTGCAATTTGCTTTGCAGAGTCTGTTTTTTTAATAGCGATAAAGTGAGCATACTTAGTGAGTCTATCTACTACAACGAAGATCTTATCCTTTCCATCCGATACAGGTAATCCTTCAATAAAATCCATCGATATTTCTTCCCACTTCTGAGCCGGAATATTTAAGGGATGAAGTAAGCCAGGTGTCATAATGTTTTCAGTTTTATTTCTTTGACACTTGTCACATTCTGCAACATATTTTTGAATATCGTGACTCATACCCTTCCAAAAAAATGACTGACGTGCATTGTAGTAGGTTTTGAAATATCCTACATGTCCCGATGACATGGAATCATGTGATTCCTTGAGTATTTTTGATATAAACTTGGATTTGGAGTTTAGATAAATTCTCCCTTTGTACCGTAAGATATCGTTCTTCCATTCAAATTTTGAATTCCCTGGGAGATTGTTGATTATAGCCAACATGTCCGGATCTTTGGCATACTCACTTCTAATCTCATTAAGCCATTCAGGCACAACAATTGAAACTGCAAGTAATGTTGTTTCCTCATCTTTTCTAGACAGGGCATCCGCTACTACATTGTCCTTTCCTTTCTTGTGTAATATCTCCATGTCAAAAGCGGCAATCTTCTCGATCCATTTTTGTTGTTCTTCAGAGAGTGTTTTTTGCTGAAGGAGATACTGAAGACTGTTATGATCGGTTCGGATGGAAAATTTACTTCCTAACAGATATTGTCTCCATTTTGCCAATGCATGCATAATTGCGAGCATTTCCTTACTGTATGTGGACTTGAGACGCTCACGTTTATTTAGTTTTCTTCTTTCAAAAGCAATAGGGTGCCCCTCTTGCATTAATACTACAGCAATACCGAATCCAGAGGCATCACATTCAATGATAAATGGTTTAGAAAAGTCAGGAGTTGCCAACAATGGTGCATTAGCCATTAATTCCTTCAATTCTTCAAAACATTTCCCTGCTTCCTCATTCCATTGAAACGAATTTTTCATTAAAAGATTTGTAAGAGGTGCAGTTCGATGCGCATAATATTTAATAAATCTTCGATAATATCCCGTTAATCCTAAAAATCCTCTGAGCTTGGATATGTTCACTGGTTTATTCCATTCCCTTATAGCCTTAATCTTAGAAGGGTCCACTTTTACTCCTTCATGGGATATTAGGTGTCCCAGATATTCAACTTCTTCTTCCAAAATGGATTTCTTAGCGTAGAACTGATGGTATTCTAGTGGCGTAAGAACTTTATCCAAATGTTGTAGGTGCTCTTTCCAAGTTTTACTGTAAATTAAAATATCATCAAAGAACACTAGTACAAACTTCCTAAGATATGGACGAAATAACTTGTTCATAGTGGCTTGGAACGTAGCTGGTGCATTTGTTAACCCAAAGGGCATTACTTTAAATTCATAATGACCTTTATGTGTTTGAAATGCAGTTTTTGGTATATCTTCCAATCTAATTCGGATCTGGTAATAACCTGACCTTAAATCTAATTTAGAGAAATATTTTGCGCCATGGAGTTCATCCAACATTTCATCGATAAAGGGAATTGGAAACTTATTTTTAATTGTTAAGTATTTAATCTCTATAGTCAATGAGAAATAAACGATCCATCTTTTTTTCTTACCAAAATAACTGGGGCAGCATACGGACTCTTACTTTTTGAAATGACCCCACATTTTAAAAGGTCTTGGATTATCTTCTCAATTTCCGTTTTATGGTGATGTGGGTAGCAATAAGGCTTGATGTTAACAGGGTCTGATCCTGCCTTGACTTCTATTGTATGTTCGATTTCCCTATGAGGAGGCATCTTCATTGGTAGATCTTGAAATACCTTCTCATGTTTCTGAACTAGAGCTTGTACCTCTTGTGATTCTTCGTGGTTGACTTTTGTAGATAACATCTCTAAATGATGACATTCGACTATATAGGCTGGCGCTCCCTTTCGGATCATCTTCATCATCTGGGATGATGATACGATTTGATTTTTTGGGGCTTGGAATCCAAATAACTTGTGCTTCCGCCCTTCCCACTTAAAGCTTATAAACTGCTTCTGATGGTTGGCCGAATAAGTACCCAAGGTTTGTAACCACTGAATTCCTAAGACCACATCTACTCCACCGAGTGGTACGACATAGAATGGAGATTCTAAACTAAAGTCTTTAATCTGCAATTTGACTTTATGGCATTTTCCTACCTGTTCAATCTTCTTACCATCGGCCACCATTACCTTCATATTAGGCATGGGAAAAGTAAAGAGGTTGAGTCTTTTGGCCATGGTTGAATCTAAAAAATTGTGCGTGCTGCCTGTGTCTATGAGAACCATTACGTTGTTTTTCTTAATATGTCCCCTTAATTTTAGTGTCTGAGGTTGTGATATACCTGTCATGGCTGATAATGACACTTGCGGAGTGCTGTCATCATCTACCTCTGGGGAGAATTCGAGGGTATCTTCTATCCCTTCTATGTCTGAATCATCATTGTTAGAATCATTCGTTGCTTCACAATTATACAGATTTTTTTCTTTCCCATTAGCACATCTGTGCTTAGGGTCCCATTTTTCGCCACAACGTTTGCATTTGCCTTCCTTCATTCTTTGTATTTCCAAGTTAGATTTGTCTCCTTCGCGAAGGCGTGGTGGAACATATTTCATGTTATCTTCTTTTGTAGATTGAGGAAACCGTCGTCTCGAATATACTTTTTCTGGTTTTGATAATCTTTCAAACTTCTTTTCAGCAGCTTTTGCTTTTTGCCTTGCTACTTCTACAGACGTAATTTCATGAAGTTCTAGTTCTTCCTGTATGTGGATTTTAATACCTGAGATGTAAGACTGGATTAGACGAGATTCCGACAATCCGGGTACTCGTGTTGCCAAGGTCTCCCATTCTCGCGTGTACTCATCCACATCTCCTTTTTGGCGTAATTTGATAAACGTTGAAAATAACTTTTCTTCTTTTATGCCTTGAAACCTTTTGAAGAATGCATCCTTAAATTTCCTCCAACTGATAGCAAGCGTCGTCTTTTTCCACCACATATACCAATTATATGCTTCTCCTTCCATTTTCATGGAAGCATGCTTAATTTTTTCATCATCACTAGTAATGTCATAAATTTCAAAATATTCTTCTGCCTTATTAAGCCATGCAACGCTATTTTTTTCATTACCATCAAATTTGGGTAGATCGATCTTGGCTTTGCGCTGATATGCTAATGGTGGAACAAGAAGGGGATATTGATTAGCGAATGCATTCCAGAGCTGCTTGTTTTGAAAATCTGCATTACTATCTTCTTGATGATGTGGGGAATCGGTTTTTTTCTGATGCTCTTCTGAGTTCCCTGAATCTGCAGAATTGTTTTGTTGATTTGGTTCCCTGTTAGGAGATGTTGGGGATTGTGTCTGACTTAACTTATCTATCTTATCATTTAGCTTATTGAAGAGTTCTGTCATATTGTTCATTGTTTCTGTGGTCTCGTGATGATTTAGCCACATTTGTCTTTCTATTCGATTTGTTGTATCATGAACCTTTTTGATGTCGTTGGAATGCCCTGCAACTGTACCTTCCAGATCGACTAATCGTTTTCCGAATTCTTCGGAATTGTTAGTGATCTGTTTCTCGAGATCCACCAATTTTTTCTGAAATTCAGCCATTGACATTGACGACGACATCGAACGCGTATGAGGTGGGGAATATTTTTCTGCCAGTTTCTCTTTTCCTTTGTGGCCTCGTGATGATTTAGCCACATTTGTCTTTCTATTCGATTTGTTGTATCATGAATCTTTTTGATGTCGTTGGAATGTCCTGCAACTGTACCTTCAAGATCGACTAATCTTTTTCCGAAGTCTTCAGAATTATTATTGATCTGTTTCTCGATATCCACCAATTTCTTCTGGAATTCAGAGATCGACATCGATGAAGACATTGAGCGTGTATGAGGTGGGGAATATTTTTCTGCCAGTTTCTCCCCCCCTTTTTAAAAAAAAAAATTAATTAATTAAATTAATAATTAATTAAATAAATAAATAATTAATTAATTAATAATAATTTTTTTTTTTAATAAATTATATAATTATTATATATAATTTATTAATTGAATTATATAATATATAAATAATTATATATATGTAAAAACAAAATCGATTTAAATTTGAATCGTCCCCACCCAAATGACACGATGGTTCAATTTTTTTTTTTTTACGAAATACCCACACTTTATTTGCGGAGACAACAGCCACCGCAGATCAACCCTTGTCTGCGGCTGTGGTGGGAGACAGCCGTCAGACTATGGAAGAGAGCCGACGGCTGGACGGCGGAATGACAGAAGACGACGGCGTAAGTTAACTTATAAGCATGGACGCGGGGAGTGGGGGCACAGGCGGAAGGGTAGGTAGGCGGGGAAGGCGTGGACGCGGGGAGTGGGGGCACAGGCGGAAGGGTAGGGCAGGCGGGGAAGGCGTGGACGTGCAGGTTTGAACAGTCAGAGAGGTGTACGGGAGTAAGCGACTGTGTAGTGAGGTATGTGTACGGGAGTAAGCGGCTGTGCGGAAGGAATGTGAGAGACGGGGAGGGCGTAAGGAATGCGTTGACTGTTTTATTAAAAAAAAAAAAATTATGTGAGGGGGGTTGGGATCGGTTTGGTGAGCGTAGGGAAGATTGTGTAATTCTGCACTTGATAAAAATTTCTGAATGCAAATTAGTGATATTTCACAGACTCAGCCCTTTAATATCAGTGATTTCAGCTCCAAATAACAACACACTCCTGAGTGCAGAAGATTGGTTAAAAAAATTTCTGAAATTTCCTTTGAATTCTTTAACCTGATGATCACACAGATCCAGAAGAGCGATAGCTGCGATACCAATGGAGTGTAAAAACTCTGGTAAAATTGAATAAGTATATATTATTAATGATGATATATAAGAGATGATTACAATGAGGGATCGCCTAGGCTTTAAATATAGCCTCAAGGTGTCCCTTGGCGAAGAGGCATGATCTTTGATTATGCCCTTCCACATTAATAACCTAAGATAACTAAATCTAATTAATAACTAATAAAATATACATAACAATCTCTATGTTCAAATATAACTTGGACAGAAGGCCAAATATCATTAACAGAGTTAATGATATTGGCCCACAGTTGTTGTTTTCCTTGGGCTAAAGGCTCTGCTAATGTCAATTATTTTTCTAACTTCTGTATCATGTCATTCAATCTGTTGGATTTCTGTGTTTCAACCTTATGCATTACCCAACCCAATTTCTTTTCATCTTCTAGAATTTTTACTTGTTCTTTAAGTCTATTAATCTCAATAGTTTGGATTGACATATCCTGCATGGCTTTAATCAATTTACTTGCCTCATCATTGGGATGGGATGATGTTGTTGTTGGTGCAGTTGCTGGAACTTCTGTTGTCAATAGAACTGCTGTAGTAGCTGATGGCGCTGATGTAGAAGCTATAGGAATAACAACAATAGGAACTGCTTCCATGTTAGCTTGATTTTCCTGCACTAATTTGTTCATTTCAGTTTCCATCTCTTTCAGTTGAGTTTTCAATTGAATGATGAGATTCAACATTTCATCCTTCTAATTTTCATTCTCCAAAACTTATTTAGTTTGTGGATGCTCTGTTGTGGGTAACTTCAGCTGTTTCTTCAATGCAACAATGTATGCATTCTTCTTCTTGAGAAGCTCTTCTGCTGCTTTGATATTCTTTGGATCATATCCAACCTCCATAATCAATTCTTCAAGTGATTTTATTCTATTATCCTTTGCTTGTGAAGAGTCTTTCTCTAGCGTTAACCGTGTTCTGATATTTTCTACAGAATTCTGTAGTTTTTTTAAAGCCTTGTGTGTCATAGCGGAATAGATAATTTCTCTAGCATGTTTATGAAACTCAATCTGATCTATTGGATGCACATCTTTAGCAAGAAATTCAAAGGCTATTTTCTTGTAATCTGCTGATGATTTTGGAGCCTGCGCTGTTGGCTGTAAAAATGTCATTTGCATCTTTCTAGTTTCGTAATCGAAAGCTGAAAGCAATCTGTTTTGGTCATTGGGAGTTTGCTTCCAATGCTGGGCATAAGTTAACTTTCAATGCTTCATTCTTGTTTTTAATTTCTTTGTATTTTTCCATTATATATTTCTCTTTATCCACTGGTTTGCTTGATGATGAAACCTCTGCACTATGCTATTTCTAAATTATTTGTGCAATGGAGGTTGATGGTCACTGTGTTTCTTCTGAAACTGTTGGAGGTGCATTATCTTTGACAATTATATCTGTATTAATGACTTCAACTATTTCAACTATTTCTTCCTGTTCTCTCACTGGATTCAGTTTTTCCTTTTTCCTGTACATTAGCTTGAATTTGGTATCAGAAGTAGTCTCTGCAGAATAAGAGCCTTCCTCTCTTGCCCTCTTTGAATTTCTGTCCTGTGGGGCTGGAGTAAGCAGGATGGAACTAGTATCAACCTGCTTCTCCACCTCTTGTAAAGTATTTTCCAACCACTCTGACAGGTTGGAATACTTTTCAACATCAGGCTTTGACTCATGAATAAAATGGATCAATTTGAATTTGACTCTTAACTTACTTATGACTCCAAAGGGATCATATTGCCATTTGAAACTATCACTGAACTTGAAATATTGTAAACACTTGTCTTCTTGCTGACTAACATTCCTATTATTGCAAACAAAAGGACCTAACTAATTCTTGATCTTAAGTTGATTTTTCTTCTTTGTTGAAAGGAAATTAATTTCATTTGAATTCAGAATTTTTCTAATGCATTCCAATGCAAATAACCTCATTGGGAGATATTTGGGAAGCTTGTATGGAATAAACTGGCATCCATATACCCTAATTTCTATATGGTTCTAGTATAAATACCAGTGTCCTGTTTTACTTTGATCTGACAACTGCAATACTTTCTTTATCTCTTCATTGACTCTAGGCTGAATGCTACTGCTTAGCATATTAACAAATGGATGAAAAAATGAATCAATGAAGTCTTTATAGCTGAATTTTGTGGAATCCTTTCTGATCAAGGATGTCCAAAAGACTACAGATTGGGGGTTACCCTCTGTGTCCAGTTTTTGGTGGCTAACTGCAAACCTTTCTCATTGGAAATATAATAAAAAATGGGACGACACTGAGGAGTATTTAAATACTCCTTCATTTGGTAATTTGACCAGTTGCTCATGGATTACATCTGATAGATATTGAGAAAAATTGAATGTTAAAGCTGAAGGTTGACCTGGGAAAAATATGGACAGGAAACCTAGGATAAAGGCATCTACATGTTCATTAGTAAAATACCCTAAGATGCATGACAACATTGTGACAATCTATTTGGTTCTCTCTGAAAATATGGAAGATGAATATGAAGGATTACTTTTTGGGGTTTCTACTGATGGAGGAAGGAAGGTCTGGAATATTTGGAATCTTTTGGGAAAGTCCAGCTTCAAGTAGAATTTTGTGAGGATTTCAATGGATAGTGGGACTTCATCAGGCTTTGGTTGGATTTGTAACACCTAATTTATAGATTGAGCAGTAATTGTGAAAATGATCTCTTAGTTTGGGGTAATTAGAGCTCTTTCATTAGGAAAATAGTTGATCTGGAAAAGTCTAATAAGATCTGGAAACTGAAAGGTCTGTGGGAAGATGTATTTGGGTAGGTTTGAGTCCCAGAGGTGGATATCATCAGCCTGATCAATGAATTTTTCATGGCTCTAGCAGTGGAGCTCTAGAAGGTTTAAATTAGTGGCTGTATCACTAGTTTTGAAGTCTTTATCAGCAAGAGGGGCATGGTCAATTTCTACCACAGGTGGTTGCAGAAGGTTAACAAATATAATACTCTAGGAGGCCATTAATTTGTTCAATTTATCAATTATTGTGCTTAATTAATGGTTTCTGGTATTTAGGCTTACCTGGAAAATGAAATTTTGGTCTTTGGATTAGGTTCTGGCAGCAATAGGCTTCAATTCCAGTCTGCAAAGGTTATTTTGGCTTCAAACTGTGTCGATAGAGGTTTCTTGGACTATTTTTCGCAATTTCAACCGAGAATAGACAACTAACGGTAAAGGGCGAGTTTTCTTACCTTTTGACCGAAAGTAGTTTAATCATATGGCGCGGAGGTTTAATTTAAATAGTAACTGGTTTCATTTCAATGCACGGAAATGGTTTTGCAGTTTTTCGCATTGCGAAAAGTGGTTAGCCGGTGTTAGGATGGGGGATGCAATAGATTGTGGGACTGCCACGTGGCAAAGGGGCGGGGGTGTGAAACCACCCATTTCTCACCCCCGATTGGTTTTAAACATCGGACAATTGAGAGTGCAAATGGGTTTGGGAATGGTTAGATCTGGGTAGCGCCAATCAGACGGTTAGATGAGTTGGGGTGTTTTGATAGGTGGGACCGGGGTATTATGAATGTAGAGGGGTTTAATATGAAATGGATCAGGATTATATGAAGAGGTTTATATGTTAGCGAGAGGGGATTTATATACTGGAGGGGTAAATGAAATGAAAGTGGGGAAAGTTAAAATAACATATAAACTATAGGCTATGAAATAAAAATGGGGTCGAGAGATATATATGCGGGATTTTTAGAAATACACTAGGAATAGGTGTTAAAAGGATATCGGGGAGGGTTTTTTTCAGTGGGGCTCGATATAGTATATGGTTTTTAAAACTTTGGATAAATGGATTTTTCATGTTTTTTTATGGAAAATGGGGGTTAGTAAAGGGGAAGTTAATTTTTCAAAGGGAAATAGATTTTTAACTAGGGAAAGGGGTTTTTAGGAAGGGGAAAGGGTTAGAATAAGGGGAAAGGGATATTTTACAAGGGGAAATTGCTTCCAAGAATGGAAATATGGATTTTAGTAAGGGGAAAGGGATTTAAGAGGATATTAGTAATATGAGATGAACCAATTGATGCTTTTCATTACTTGTGAAAGTAATATACCTACCCTTTATTTACCCTAACATTTTTACTTCCTTTATTTGGTGCATTTGAGCTTGTTGATCCTTTATTTTCCTTTAATAAGCAACTAACCTATTTCTAACCTTATAACTTCCAATGGCTCAGATTAAACTAATGGGCTCATTCTTATTCTCTACCTAACTACTGATCTGCCAAGATTAAATGGTTTACTCAGATCTTTATTCACTAACTATCATGACATGAAGTTTAAAAGCATGAATAATCAAGATTAAACTGTATGATCATCATGAATTGTGGCATTTTTGGACAAGCTGCAAACAATTTTATTTGCATAAAGTAAACTAAGAGTAGTGGCATTTGAATGTGCAACACTTTCAGGATGTACTTTTGTTTCTTTTTGTGGGTTTCATATTTTATATTCTTTTTTAATCTTCTTTTCTTTTTAGTCATTTGATTTTTCTTTTAGGAAATACCCTCTTTTATTTTTTTAATATGAGAAAACATTTGCAGAAAGAAAAGGTATGTACAATATTACAAGACTAAACATAGCCAATTCAAAATTATGATACCTATTATTATAAGACCCTAATAGTGGCTCCACTTGGGGATGATATCTCCTGAGATGTCAAGAACTCGCTGATCAGTGGCCTTGGAACTTTGACTTTGTTGTGGCTTGGAATTGCTTTCTATGATCTCCTTTACTCAAACATATGATGTTATATCTTTCAAAGCTTAGGGCCTTCTCTCCGGGCTTCAACTTTAGAATATAATCATCCAATCCAATCTAAACTTTTCAATGGTATTTACAATGAGAAAATTAAACAAATTAAAATGAACTGCTAATTAATCTGGTGAAAAATAGTGCTTCAACATTCTACCATTGATTGGTCCACCTGGTAGATTTGTTCTATCTAACTCTTTCAAGAAAAATGAATTGTTACCTCTGTAACCATAAATGATGTATGGGCCCTTCCAAATAAAATCAAAATTTTCATGTTTCCCTTTGTCTTTTCTTCTGGAATCCCATTTGAGTACTTTATCACCTATGAAAAAATCATCTTCTTTAGTTTTCTAATCAAAAATATTTTTGATTTTGTCTTGAATCACTTGTGATTTGATATAAAATTCTTCCCTGGTTTGCTGCAAATGAATTGTCTGATTTATCCTCCTTTGGATGTCATTTGGTTTTACTTACAACTCTTGAATCATTTTCATCACTGGCACTCCTAAAGAGGATGGAAAACAACATCCATCCCATATACTAATTGATAGGGAGAGGTACCAATATATTTCTTTATAGTTAGTCTGTTTGCCCATAAGGCATTAACTAACCTTTTATTCCATGTTTTCTTGTTATCTTCTAATAGTTTCTTGATGATGTTTACTAGGCTTTTGTTTGAGGATTCTGATAGTCCATTACCTTGAGGGTAATAGGCAGTGGAATGACCAAGGTTGATATGGTATTTGTTACAAAAGTATATCATTCTCTTGGATTTGAAGGCAACAACATTATCAGTAATGAGCTTTTGTGGGCATCCAAATCTAGAAAGGATGTTTTTATCAAGGAATGAAATAATGACAGAGTCTGTGGCTTGTCTAGAAGGGATGGCTTCTATCCACTTGGTAAAATAATCAATAGCTGTCAATATCCATTTATGTTGGGTTGAGGAGGGTGGATGAATTTCACCAATGAAGTCTAAACCCCACTTTTGAATGAAATTTCTACAGAGATAGCACTAGAAAGTTTGGCCCAATTTCCGACGACCAATTCGTCGCTATTCCGACACATAGTCGTCGCAAGAGCGACAGTTCGAGGACGGGAAAAACGTGGTTTTCCATCCCGTCTCAATTCCGACACACTTACAAAGTGTCGCACTATCGACACTTTTTCCGTCGCTTCCAAACAAGCGTCGCTCTTCCGACGTTTCCCAAACCGTCGCGCTTCCGACGTTTGTAAACTGTCGCACTTTTGACGAAATGTGGTCCGATGTTTTGAACGTCGCTCTTCCGATGTTTGTAAACTGTCGCAATTCCGACGAAATGTGGTCCGACGTTTTGAACTTCGCTCTTCCGGCGTTTGTAAACTGTCGCAATTCCGACGCAATGTGGTCCGACGTTTGTAAATTGTCGCAATTCCGATGAAAAGTGGTCCGACGTTTTGAACGTCGCTCTTCCGACGTTTGTAAACTGTCGCAATTCTGACGAAATGTGGTCCGACGTTTTGAACGTCGCTCGTCCGACGTTTTTATACTGTCGCTCTTCCGACGTTTTTAAGATGTCGCAATTCCGACGCTTACAAGGCGTCGGTATACCAACGACGGGTTAAATTTAAAAAAAAAAAATGAAACTTTAAAACATGACAGTAAATCTCCAATATTTGTTATGAATTTTGGGCGTTCCAATGACCGTGAAATATTAATATAATAAACCACCCCGTAGCACTTTGACTATAAACAATCATATAAACATGACTCTGTATTTCAAAAAACAGGTTAAAATAGAAACAGGGAAACATTTTTTTTTTCCAATTGTTATGAACATAATTCGACCGTGAAATATTAATATAATAAACCACCCCGCAGTGCTTCGACTATAAACAATCATTTTTTTTTCACAAGAGAAAAAACACTGTTTTGAATATTTTATATGAAGTAAAACAGTCCATGAAGTCATTACATTTTCACATCTGAAGATTGGAACCCAAATATCCATTCAGAAAAGTGGAAGTCCCACCCCAGACAATGATAGAAAAATACCCCATGTCACATACAGGGTCATTATATAAAACCCATTAATGGTCCACATGGAGATTATCGACAATCTGAGAAAGCATCCAAATATGCCCGAGGCATCTATAAGAAAGTGAAATAGTAGTATGTAGAATAGTAAAGCAACAGATAGAGTATCGACGTCCATTGTTCCAAATACAAATTAAAGTACCTAAAATCCTTGAACAGAGAAAAACGCTAATCATGTGAGGAGTGTGATATGTCCAAAATATAAAAAGACCATAAGACCATATCAATAAACCAACATCGCTAGTTTTGAAGGAAAAGTGATAAACATTAATCATTTTTTTTTCACAAGAGAAAAAATGCTGTTTTAAATATATTATATGAAGTAAAACAGTCCATGAAGTCATTACATTTTCACATCTGAAGATTGGAACCCAAATATCCATCTAGAAAAGTGGAAGTCCCACCCCAGACAATGATAGAAAAATACCCCATCTCACATACAGGGACTTGATATAAAACCCAGTAACGGTCCACATGGAGATTATCGACAATCTGAGAAAGCATCCAAATATGCCCGAGGCATCTATAAGAAAGTGAAATAGCGGTATGTAGAATAGTAAAGCAACAGATAGAGTATCGACGTCCATTGTTCCAAATACAAATTAAAGTACCCAAAATCCTTGAACAGAGAAAAACGCTAATCATGTGAGGAGTGTGATATGTCAAAAATATAAAAAGACCATCAGACCATATCAATAAACCAGCATCGCTAGTTTTGAAGGCAGAGTGATAACCTTTGAACACATAAAATAGTATCATAAAGTGGATACAGGAAATGTGCAGAGACATGTACTGTTGATATACGCCTCACACAAAAAGCATCCATGATAGAGAAAAAATATGTATAAACCCAGGGTCGATTGTATGTTCTGGCTCGCTTGTTCCCGGAAATAAAAACCATCTGCAGAAACCCAGGCTCGCTTGTAAGATCAGGCTCGCTTGATTCCAAAATTGGTAACCATCTGTTGCATCTGAGATGTAAGGTTCGGGCTCGCTTGTTTCCATTAGTAGCCCGCTACAACATCCACCATGTTCATAGCAAAAAGGTTCCTGTAGATATACAGAGAAAGAGTATAATACGTAGACCATATAAACATGGCTCTGTATTTCAAAAAACAGGTTTAAAATAGAAACAGGGCAACATTTTTTTTTCCAATTGTTATGAACATAATTCGACCGTGAAATATTAATATAATAAACCACCTCGCAGCACTTCGACTATAAACAATCATATAAACATGGCTCTGTATTTCAAAAAACAGGTTTAAAATAGAAACAGGGCAACATTTTTTTTTCTAAGTAAAGTTAATCTATTAACAGTGGGAATAAAATTACACCGAAGTCAAAAACATTGCCCAGACTCATGGAAAATTTGTCATCAAAAAATAAAAAGAGAAGACTGCTCTCATACGGGGAAACCAATCTTGAACGTTTACAGAATTCAAAAATATTACAGAGGTCCAGCACAGTAATATAATCTAAAAGCAACCCAATTAAGTGGGCCGCGAAGCAAGAAAAGAAAATTAACCAAACTACTCCTCTGGTGGTTCCTCGACGATTCGGCACCATCCTTCGTAAGGTCTAGGATCGCCAGGTGCTATCTCCACATTCATGCCATCGCTCCCCTCTTGAAGGCCCGAATGCTGGCTAGCTTTTTTTGAGCTCAGACCCGCTGGACGGGTGCATTGTTCTTCCATTTGGGCCTCCTCACGAAAAACCACAGTAATTGAAGCTGTGATTCGTGGGCGGTTCAGAGAGCAATTAAAGGAAAAAAGCGCAGTGCGCATCGTGGGAGAAGGTGAAGCGGTGGGGAAATGAGGAGCAGGGGAGCCCATACGGTGGCCAGATCCTAAAACCTGACCCCGCCCATTTCTAGTATTTGGATAGCGACCTGCGTGATAATCACTGGACTGGGAAGACGACTCGGTTGAGGGGCTAGAGGGAGCGCGCAGGGGTTGACCTCTAGTGCTCCCTTTGTGGCAACGCATCTTTTTACGCAGGCGAGGCATGAGTGCAGTCTCAGCAGTGGGCACAAGACGAGATGGAGAAGCAGAATTTCAAGAAACAGAGGAAGACAGACACAGACCAGACCGAGAGAAATGCAGATATGCACCAAGGTCTAAGCAACAGTTCAACTGGCCACTTCTCCTTCTCGTCACAGTGAGCAGGCAGTGTAACCCAACAACCGGCTCGTCTGAAAAACCATAGCGAAACACCATTTTATCGACCCGACTGCAATGCAATCGAATAACACCCGTCATAATTAATCTCTGATCATTAATGAGAGCCGAAGGCCGGATCATATTGGAGCATGCGGAATCGCTAACAAGAGTGGAGGTATGATCTTGAACAATGTTAAAACTTAATGCGATTTGATGTGAAAACCTTGGAACTTAATTGAACAACGTTAAAACTTAATGCGATTGATATGAAATCGCCACATCCATGTCCCATTGAATTAAACGCCATTGAATGCACCCGCATTCGGGAACAAGGCAACATTTGATTGAGGACACATGGCAGAAATTGATTGGAGCGGATCTTTGTTTGGGCCGCTCGCGTAGTGGAAATCCGGACCCGAAAAATATTAGGGCGAATTTGATAAGAAATTCGCGTCACAACTCTCCCTCCGTACGCCAGCCCAACTTCAGACCCGAAAAAGTTTAGGGCGGAATTCAATTGGTTTTCGCGTCACAAAATTGTCCGACGTCAACAGGCTATTTTGGAACGCGAATTTGGTTTGAATTATGGTTTATCGCCATTTGAAGTCCGGCGGGCTCGACTTAAGAACAATTTTGTTTGATCCCATCTTATAAAATTTGTGTTGGTTTTATTTGATAATACACATATTTATAATAAATCATGGGAATACCACACTAAACATGTGGAAAAGTTATATAAATAATTATTGAGAGCAATCATTTTTATGTAAAAATATCCAAATGTGCTTTTGGGAAATAAGAATTCGAGTATTTGGTTCATATTGTTTTAAATGAAGGAGTGAAGTTGGAGCCTCAAAATATGCAAGCTATTACAAAATGACCTATTCCTAAGAAAATCAAGGTTTTTAGAAGATTTTTTAGAGTTACATGATATTATTGATAATTTGTTAAGAATTATGCATGCATTTTAAGTCCACTCACATATCTCTTGAAGAAAATATCATTTATATGGAATGATGAGGCTACTTTGGCATTCTCTCTTTTAATGGATGCCATGTCTTCTACACCAACATCGGTTGCACCTACTTTTGGTAAAACATTCATAGTAGAGTGTGAGGCACTGGGACAAGGAATTTACGTAACATTAACACAATAAGGGATATCATTGGCTTTTAAAAGCAAGGAATTCAAAGAAAATATTTGGTGAAATCTACGTATGAAAAATAAATGGAAGCAATATTACATGCAATAAAAAATGGGGATAGTATATCATTAGGAGGTAATTTAAAGTCAAGATATACCATGATAGCATAAAGTATCTTTTGAAGCTATGATTTTCATTAGAATATTAACAAAAATGAGGAGAAAAAATGCAAAGTTTTAATTTTGAGATAATCTGCAAAAAGGGTAAGGAAAATTTAGTACATGATGCTCTTTCTAAAATATAAGAGGCCTCAAATTTATATCCAATTACATTTTCTATTCCTAGGTGGCTAGAAGAAGCTTGCCATAATGGAAAAATGACAATAGTACTAAACTAAAACTAAAATTTATAAAGGATGGGATGAACTCTATGGAGCATTGGGAGTGAAAGAGAGATATACTTTGGTGCAAATGTAGAATATTTTTATGCACGCAAGCATATTTGAATAAACAAATATTAAGGGAGTCCCATGTCTCTCTGATGGTAGGACACAGGGTTCCTTGAAACATCTCAAAGGATCTAAAAATATATTTTTGGAAGGAATGAAGAAAGATATTCAAAATTTTGTAAGAGAAGGTCAGGTTTGCATAATAAATAAAAGAGAGATAGTAAAATCTCTAGGGTTACTTCAACCATTCCACATACATATTTAAAGACTAGAAGATATATCAATAGACTTTATTACAGGGTTACTGAAATATAAAGGTAAGTATTACATTTTTGTGGTCATTTATATAGACAAATTTTGTAGATTTTTTTTGTAGAGCTCAAAGTACATAAACAACAAGCCAAGTGGCAGAAGTGTCAGTGAAAGAAATTCATAGTCTTCATGGTTTTCCTAAAGTAATAGTAACAAGAAAATTTTGGAAATAATTATTTAATATGAGTGGAGAAACACTAGCTGCCATGAGTTCTACATATCAAACACAATCAAATGGTCAAACAAAAATAGTTAACAAATGTTTTTAAGGTTATGTACAATGTTACTCTTTAGAAAAGCAATCTTAATGGATGAAGTGGGTTCGTCAAGGAAGAATGGTAATATGATACTACCTATCACACATCTACTAAAATTTCCCCATTTAAGGCCCTTTATGGATATCCAACTCCTAGTATCTCATACTTTTTGCAAGATAAGTCCAAAGTATAGGAAACAAAGTCACATATGGAAAATACTAAAGAAAATTTGAAAATTATTATGGAAAACCTTCAAATGACATGAAACATGATAAAACAACAAGGGGAACAACATTGAAGTGAAAGATAATTTGAGGAGGGTAATTGGGTATTTTTTAGATTATAGCATTATAAGCAATCTTCATTCGAGAAAAAGAAGAATAAAGAATTAGCTCAAAAATGTTATGGCCCTAAATAATTATTCATAGGATTGCACAAGTGGTATAGAAGTTATATTTTCCTTCTTCTTGCATTCATAAGGTTTTTCATGTATCTTGCCTAAAAAAGGTTTTGGGAAAAAATATGCTAATGTAAATAGAACTTCCAAAATTAGATGAAGAATGAAAGTTGATTCTTGAACCACAAAAAGTTATAGATAAACATTCTATATCTCTTTGACATATAACCATTATGAAGTACCTAATCAAGTGGAAGAATATTCCTCTAGAAGAAGTTACAAGGTAAAATGATCAATTCGTGATGAAATGCCCACAGCTAAAGGGTTTGTTTGAAGTTTTGACAAAGGTTTTGTTATATGTTTTATATAAGTTTTATTGTTTTATTGTTTGTTAAGGTCCCACACAGTGATCAAATTTGAAGGGCAGGTCCGAATTTCAATTAGAAGGGCATATATCTATGTCGCCCTTCCATAATGAAAAGCTTTAAAAAAAAAACTTTTCAATTGACCACAATAAATTATTTTTACATTTCATTTTCAGAAAGACAAAACCATCAATATTTATATTAATAAAAGACTGTTACATATACAACAATGAAGAAGTCTCCATCTTTCATTGCTTAAATATCTCATTGGAAATGTCAACACAAGTCTTGAAGACACTATTATAAGAATTTGGATACATACCACCGGGATATAGGAGATTCTTATGTGTCAGATTGTGTAATGCAATTTTTACTTTGTCTCACAAGGAGTAGTAGCATGGAGGTATGGATTTTTCTTATAGAAATTTATTATTATTATTTGAAACGTTGTTTATAGATATGAATACAATAATGAAATTATGAGCATGGTGGACAATTAGTCAAGCTCATGATGCCAAACCATGATGATGTAAGTTTGGAATTTAACATTTTTACATGTTAAAGACAAATAGTCAAAATCACTGACAACTTAGTATGCCACAATTAATAATCATTCCCTGTTCACTTTTGTTAATAGGTTTATGTCACACGATGATCTCTCTTCTCTGGCATTTACTTGTATTGAAGATCACTATTCTAGGAATAAGGAGTTATTTTCTCCAAAAATAACCCTAGCCAAACATTGACAATGCATCAAGGATATCTTTCTATGCTTCATAAGCACATTTGTTCTACTTCTTAATCATGTCTTGGAAGTGGTTGTTGTGCTGGAAATTATTCACCAGTTGGTTTCATACCAAAGTCTTTTTCACATTTTCAGCATCCAATACATGAAAAGATAATGGTTTAAAACAACCTAAATATTTGAAATTTTGCAAGAATTGTCTGGCACACTTTGAATATAAATTTTGTAGTCAAGTGCATGATGCTGTATAGGATCAAGTGTCATTTTGAATACCAAATGTTTCACAAAAAACTTCTCAACATGCTACCCTGCAGTAAGGATTAAATGACAATATTGCATCAACTATTTCCATAATAAAAGTGCACCTTGGCCATAAGACTAAACAACTACAAATGTTGTATATCTAACAAGACCACACAATCAAATGTATTCCACAAGGCCAATACTGTATGAAAAATGAAAAGGAGTTTGCAACCAAAAATACCTTAGGCAACTAATTCAATTAGATACACCAAACCATTAGCAAAAAGGAAAACCAGCCTACTCAAAAGGTAAGCATTTACCTCCTTTGACAAAATTTTGAGTTCCGAAACAAGGGCCTTTATTGTCTTGTCAATGCCCCTAGTAATTTGAACGGGGTTTGCACCTGCTGCAACAACCTAAAAAAAAAGGTTTCATTTCAAATGATTTTCCACAAATTTAAGATACAACCATTGTCAGTTTTGTATTTCCTAACAAGCTCATAAATTTTGACAAAAGAACCAAAAATTTTTAATACCTGATAGCAATTTTTTCACTCAAAAACTATCTTAGAATCAATAAGCCCAACCCAAAACTAAAAAACCAAACACCATAAGACCCTACAAAAATGAATAGATGATCTTAATCTAGTACTATCGACAAAAAGTTACCTTTACACCCTCACTTATTAAACCCTGTGCTGTTGAATTTTAACTTCAACTGCTGCAGCAGAAGGACAGATGCAGCGACAACATTTTTTTTTGGAGGTTGCTTGCACGCCATCCAAAAATTTAATTCAGCATTTAAATTCCTGCAATTTTTTTTTGTAGACAACCGCAGCCATATTTCTGTACAGGATTGTATTTAAACACAACAACCAGCATTAACGCAATTCACCAACCAGAAATTAAACAAACATAAATTTACCCCCCAATTTTGTAAATTCAAAAGGAGGACACGTGGAGCATTAATATTGGATCGCATGAAATTGAAGGGAATCTGAAAACCTGAAAACCGGACCCGAATTTTTTATAAGGCACATTGGATTGAGAATTCGCGTTACAAATTAGGCAAACGTCAACATCCCATTTTGGAACGCGAATTTGGTTTGAAATTCAATCTATTCGGACTTTTGAAGTCCGACGGAAAGGGTTATTTAATGTTTTGATAGTTTAATTTTATGTATGCTTTAATATATACATATGTTATATATATATCATATGTGAAATGAAAGGTGGGCCATAGAATTTAGTTTTAATTTTATTTTTTTTAAAAGAGGGTTTATTATAATATGTTTTATATGTTACGACATATAAAAATAAAAAGGACAAAAAATCTTGGTATTTTTTTTTATAGACAGTACGTAAATTTTTTATTACACAGCAGTGTGTAAAAAGTGAAAGACTGAGTGTAACTTTTTAAGTGTGTATGCACAACAGTGCGAAAGTGAAAAACACAACAGAGTGTTTTAGAGACAGAGTATGTTTGTTTTGAACAGACAGTGAGTTGGTTTTATGCACTGCGTTTTGTAGCAGTCATAATTTTGTAATCCCTCTCAGTGAGGAAGAAGTGTAATAGTTTTTTTTTGAGTTATTGAAGGGAATAGAAGTTTGTTTTAAAAGTATTGAAACTATGTCTCCTGTCAAAGAAATTTTTATTTTCTCTGTGTTAGAGGAAGGGCGATTTATTCTCCATTCATTGTTCTGGAATTTTATTCCAACAATGTGTGCAAGAACAACAGATATTGTGGTTCCATCCCCAGCTAAATCATTTGTCTTTGCCGCAACTTTCCTTACAAACTTGGCCCCAATATTTTCAACTAGGTCCTCTAATTCAACCAATAAAAAGGCCAAAACCATAGCATTGAGATACATTTCATTACACTGTCAATAAAAATAAAATTTGACTTAGCCATAACCCTTTCCTTTTATTGTTGTGAAAATCTTTATGCATTACTCTAATGTGGCTAGTCCATAGGCCAAGTAGACCACTGGGTAAAAAATATGTTTCCTTTCACCTTTGATTTTTCAAATTATGCCTACCAAATCTAAGACATTTAAGAGGGGGAACTAATACAACGTTAAAAATAAAACCAGAGCACACATCTACAAATTACCTCCTTAGCTACTGTCACACCATCATTAACTATTTTTGGAGAACCATGCTTGCCCTCCAAGACAACATTTTTCCCTTCGCCCCAAGGGTGACTCCAACAAGATCAACAAGTTTGTTCACACCACCTGCAGGACAAATTGACAATGCTTTCAGTAAGTGTGCAATTGAATGCCAGATCATATGCCAAAACAACCCTCCATGAAAAATTAAATTAACACATTAAAATAGAATATAAGTGGACAAGGAAAGATCCACTGCAGTGAAGTTTCACGTGCAGGTGACCTTCCTTTAAACATAATTTTTTCTCTGACCCGCAATTTTTTTGTCACTGAGCCATCCTTGTTGAAATACAACTCCTTTTCCATAGCTCTTGTATTAAATACCTTCTCTTTGTCGCGTAATCTCAGAGTCCCTTTTATGCTTGAGCGATTAAATGAAATGGGTGAAAAAACTGAAAGAGAAGACAATTGTCTGCCATAATTATCAAACATTGCACCCAACTTCTTCCCCTTTCCATTGTTACCCAATGAGGTAGATGTGGCAATTGTTTTCATACCACCCAAAGCAGAGGCCATCTTCTCTTATGCTGAATATAGAATTACAAGATCTTCATATTAGTATGAACCTTAAAAAACATGACTCCCATTGCTAAAAACCACTTTTAAGTTGTAACAAGAAAACTAAACAACTATCGCAACTTTTGGCAACTTCTGGAGCATTAAGAGAGAAACAACCAAAGAGAAATACAACCAAAATCCTCATTTTAATGAGACCGGACTATATATTTGCATTAAGATAATAGAAAGAAATCATGACTATATTAAGGCCAGCACAAAACAATCTTTAACTAGTGTCTCTCGCGGCCTTCAGGTTTCCATGCTAGAGGTTGCATATTTTTAATTTAAATTCTTGACCTCTCGTGCCCATCTATGAATGCATCAAATGGGATATCTACATTAAATGCTCATTTATATCCCAAAAAACAAATTCCCTACTACAAGAGCACCAGTATTGATGGATCACCCCACACCATCCCACCCACTAGAAAAGGTGAAAAAGGAAACCCGAGAAAACTTCTGAAATATCTCAAGATGACTATATGGGTAGTTCTTATGAATCAACCAACCATTCAGAACATGCTCATCAATCCAAACCATGAGTATTATGTGACGATATTCAAGCAGGCACTGAATCGGATTTCTGAAGCTATGTTAGAGAAACCCTAAACTCTCACTGAAAATAGGTGAAATTTGGCACCACTCAGAGATTGACATGTGCCAATTGGTACAAGTGGTAGACAATTGGCATGCTCAAACAACAAGGTGATGCAGGAATGACATGAGGGAGAAAATATCAGAAAAGCCCCAAATCTGGAGAACTAAAGCTCATCACCAACTTGAGATTGACAACTTTACATGATGTAACCTATGAAATTGTAAATGGAGAAATCATAGTAACAATAAAGTAACCTATGTAACAATAAAGTCGGATTCATCCTGGGAGTGGTAATGGGATAAATCATAGTGAACAACAGGAAACATGCAAAGTTGCTTACAATCAAATAGATGAAAAAACACATACAAAAAACCTAGATAATAATCATGAACAAGCTTAATATTGAATTATGAATTGTAAAGGAACTTACAAAATGTGACATTACGAACCTAGTCAAGCACACAAGCAAAAATATCCTGGACATGACCCTGGTTGACAAGTTGTATTGCTCATGATGCAAGAGGATTTGTACCTGCACTGCCAAGTCAATCAAAATCCATCATTATCTATACAATAAATACAAGTAATTGATGTAGTAATTTTTACTCTAAGATGCATTCTTATGATAATGTTAGAACATATGTTGAAAATTTCAAAACATACCTGAATAAGCTCCTCTTCGTTTCAAGAACAATTTATTGGAGTTGCATGAACTTGGAACAAGCCTTCCACGATCTGAAAGAGTAGCAAGTAAGTCAACTATGACTTTTTTTGTTGCTACGCTGGATCGATGGAGGTTTGCTCCAAGATTAAATCACTCCAATAAATTATTCTCTACTAAACAGGGCCAACCACATGAAGGTGGAAGCTCTTATGGCCCCTCCCCCCCCCCCTCACATCACTCTCAATTCCCCAATACCCAATCTATATTTCATTTTTTACTTTCATGAGCATAAAAAAAAAAATTCAATAACTAATAAAAAAACAATTCAACAAAAAGTACGCAAGGAAACATTGCAATTAATGTTTGACATAAAAATAGTATGATAAATGAGTTTTTTATATAACGCAAAAAACGTTCCAAGTATGGTAACGTTTGTCTTATAATAATACAATATTTTACATTATCAAATTTTCCTTTTCTTCTTCCTATTTCTAAAGCTCCTAATTACATCATCAATATCATCGTGCTCTGCTCCTGTTTCGTGCCTTTCGACCCGCACTGCTGACCTAGTTGCGTAGTCACGATGTATGGTCTCATCCAGTGACGGGGCATCGCCTACAAAAACAGATAATATTAAATTTTAATTGTCAGTTTTTAAATATCATTGAACTAGTTCGGTAATATTAATAAAAAAAATTGCAATGAGATTATTTACCTGGTGCACCAGTTGTCGCCGCTAACCTAGTTGCGTAGTCATGATGTCTGGTCTCATCCAGTGACGGGGCATCGCCTACAAAAACAGATAATATTAAATTTTAATTGTCAGTTTTTAAATATCATTGAACTAGTTCGGTAATATTCATAAAAAAATTGCAATGAGATTATTTACCTGGTGCACCAGTTGTCGCCGTTGGGACTATTGCCCTGTCTTCCTCTTTGGTGGTAAGATTCTCAAGGGAAACCTTCTATGTCATTTAAACAAAAAACGTTATAAGGACAACCATCAAGGTATAATTAGAAAAAATTATAAGTGGAAATTAATTACCATCACGACCCTCACTGATAGTAGCATTGTCGGCCTGGTCCCCACTACAATGATCAGGTTGCACGTGAGGATCATCTACATCTGGCTCTAAAACTGGGTTATTTGCCTCGTCGGTAGTGCTACTCCCCTGATTTAAACAAAGTTGTTAGAAATTAAATTTATGGACGAAAACAAACATATTGAAAGGTTAATGTTTTACCTTATCAGGCATTCTGGATCTTGGGACCTGCCCCAAGCTTCTGCGACGTTCAACTACGGCTTGCTAGCCGAAATGAAAAGCGATATTTTTATCTTCCTCTGTAGTTTCTGTTCCGAATTCATCACCCTACATTACATATGATTGTGTATTTTTAATCATATTTGATAGGATTACAAAAACGTTGGAACGCGATACAATTAATTATAAGATGTTTAGATACTTAATTACAATTCTTGCGGCTAATTTCAAGTAGCCGCCTTGGCCTAGCTTGTGATGGCCCTTTTTTTCAATCCTAGCTTTGGTTTCCTTTGAGGTGTTAGGCAACCTAGCATCAAAATATTGAAGTCAGATATGACGTAGCACACTTTTATTTTAGACATAGAGAAAATTAAAGCTATTGAATTAAAGTTGTAATTTACCTTGCGGGTCCAGTTGGCATTTTTCCTTCTTTCTTTGCCTTTTTCTCTTTTCCGTCATGGATGAGTGCTCTCCACTCACTCTCTGAAATTGCGAGAGGATGCTCATATCTAGGGTTAAATTGCAATTGCGTCCTATAGGTGTCCCTGGTATATTTCAAATATTTGCCGGCTACCTGAGCCACCGCTTTTCTGTCAAATGTGCCGACCCCAAAAAGGGCTTCTAGATAATCTAAAAGTTCTTTTTTTAGGTTGGAATTCTGGGAATTC
This sequence comes from Pinus albicaulis, assembly GCA_034641835.2. Lineage (NCBI taxonomy): Eukaryota > Viridiplantae > Streptophyta > Pinopsida > Pinales > Pinaceae > Pinus > Pinus albicaulis. Next base: position 1,285,395,746 of record CM076575.1, on the reverse strand, counting down.
CACCCTGTACGTATGGTTGGGCCAAAAATTACCAACGCATGGCTCTCCAGAATCCTGTAGAACTCATTGTTTCCTACACAGAATAAAACCAAAAAAAAAAAAGATATTATCATTAATTTAAAAATAAAAATCATGATAAATATGTTTTAGATAGAGTACATGAAATAGTTAAAATATTAAAATTTACCTGGGAGTTGTACGTGCTTTATAGGGAAACCTTCATCGTTCACCAACAACGTGCCATTAATGGTCCATGTGGAGCTGACACGTGTAGCTCCAGGAAACGCAATAATGTAGTTGGCCATATCAGCCTCATCACTGCCAACACGTTCAGCGGTTGGCTGGGTGTCTGCTTGGGTAGGGTGTGTTTCTTGGCTGACACCTAAAGGAGTAGAAGGTGTATGAGAGGGTTTCTGGGCAATCTGTTGCCCTTGTGTCCCACTACCACCAACGCCGAGTTCAGCAAGTGCCAGAAAACGCGACATACAAAAGAACTTTTTGTTAGTTTAGTCAATGTAAAAATTAAAAATCAAACTATCACAATTCATCTCATGCAGAACAAAAAAAATATCCTTTTGAATTTTTATTATTAATTGATATGTTTATAGCTGGCTCATAAGTTGTTTTATCCTCTCTTCTGTTTCAGGTGTTTGAGGCGTGTCTATCAAAGTATTAAATTCCGACCTTGCATCTCGTGCCTTTTTTCGCAACAAGAGCACGAGAGATAGGGATGAAGAAAGCTCTTCCTCAAAGAGGGAATCATCAGGCGTACCATGGCTAGGTGTCTGTATATTTGAACAAAATTAATATTATTTCAATTATGTAAATAACTAAAATACCCGAAGATAGAGCAATGCTGGCAATTTACATGTTCTTCCATTGGCCTCTTTCCGCGATCATCCCGTCTCGGGGTTGTTCCTGTATTGCCCTGATCAATTTGCCACATTGCAATAAAATTATAAATGTAAGAACTTGAAAACAATATCTAACTTGAAAACACAAAATGAAAACTGAAATAATTTCTAATAAGACACCGTAAGACAGAGTTAGAGTTTCAAATATGCCTTGCATTGAATTCAGTCCTGGAAACATGTCATTGCACATTAAGGCACCCAAAAAAGAGACGAGTTGACAATGAAGAACTTATTGAATATATTGTTGGAGCAACTTCTAGTAAACTTGTTGTGAAGACCTTGAGGACATTTTTGGAGAAACATTGTTGAAGTTGATGGTATAGCATTGTTGGAGACGATCTTGAAGGGCCTTGAAGTGAAGCTTTTGGAGAAACTATTGAAAAATCCTTAGAGCATTTAAGTAAGGCACTTTCTATCTTCCATCACCTTTTTCCTTTCAATATCCTTTAAACAATTTTGTTGATATTTAATGTTTGAAATCACATTATAATTCCTTGATTATATGTGTTTGGGGACTTTCCCTTTGAAATTACCCAAAAATGCCCTGGCAATTTTATCTTCAGGATGCATGTCTGACCCTATTGTTCAATATTTTGATTGATAGTAGTAAACATAGAGAGTTAGGGGGATCTTGACTTGGTTTGGTTGGGCCATTATATCCCTAACATCTACTAGGGAGAAACCTCCTTGAGTTGGAGGAGAGCTAGCCCGAAGTGAAAAGAGGTTGGTGAGGTGGCAATGGGGCTATTGAATTACACATGGTATCACACTTTAGCTTTAGGACTTTATCTTGAGAAGTGAGAGATTTTTCTATATCAATTCTCAAATTGTTTACAACACTATTGTTAAGAACTAATAAGAAGTGATGCTGAGGGGTTTTTGGGTATAAGAAACAATACCATTTAAAAACTAGGGTTCTCAATCCTTGGCATTCCTTCACTTGGGCCTAGGGGCACACTAGAATAATTTCACACTAAACCATGCAAACTTAAAAGTAACTTAACAGATCCATAAAGTAATAATAATCATAATTCCTAATTTCCTATTGTACGATATGATGCAAATTATTAAAACATGAAGCAATGAAGACATTGAATGTTTGAATTTCAAGATTGATGAACCAATACAAGAAGTTAGAAACTACAACTTTGATTCAATACTTTGTGTCCTAACTCCACGAAGGAATCTAGTTTGTAGTATAGAACATGTATCGTGTATTATCAATTCTTAATTGACAACAACTAAAGGTCATCTACCTCATCATTTCCTTCCCATTTTGTGTTTTTATGTTATATTCCTTATAAAAGTGTAAAATTTCTCTCAAAGTAAGCAACCACTGAATAAAATAAAAAATAGTTGAGATATGATTGAGAAATGGTCATTTATTTCTTGAAAGGATCTTCACAATTTCTTTGGTTGTTTTTCATCTCAAGAAACAAGAAATGACCTAAGAAACTATGTTGATGTAATATAAGAAACAACACGGTGCAATGGCCATTTTCAAAGCCAAATGATGTCCATTGAGGACATGGCCTTTATTTGGTTCCTGTTTCATAGGAGTTTCGGGTAGAAATGGAACTTTGTTGTACCATTTCCAGTAGTAAAAAGGAAAACCTTCTTTTTCCATGGGAAATAATTTACCTTTCCTTTTTCAAGATAATCTAAATCACAAAAAATATGAACTATACTGCACACATTCTTGGATAATGTGAAAGTGGAAAAGGAATACCCTACACAAGTGATGCACACATGTGCATTTGAACACTAATAGATTTTTGTAGTTGAAATGCAATGCTTGTTTTCATTTAAATGTAGGGTTTTTAAAGCAGGGAGAAATAATGGCTGCCAATTTAATAAGCGTTTCTTTAGGAAAAATTTAAATCTTGTATTGGGTGATGAAGATAATAGAGGGTATTGAATCTTGATTCTTGACATTGTGTTTAACTTGAATAACTCAAATGATTATAAATATCAGTGGATGAGTTCTTTTTTTCAAGTATGTCACTCAAAACTCTTATGTGAAAACATTGTATGATGGCTAGCATTTGCTTGTTTCCCTTTCTTCAGTTCAATGTAAAAAGTATATTAATATATTGGAGCACGAATGATAACTACAATTGTTTGCTCTACAGTATATCTAGCCCCAAGATTATGAAATTTTTTCTCAAGTGGAGCTATTGGTTATTGATGAAGCAGCTGCAATTCCATTTCCTGTTGTAAAGGCTCTTCTCAGGCCATATTTAGTGTTTCTGTGCTCTACTATAAATGGGTAATAATTATAAATGAGCCAACCACAATCACAGATTTTGTAACCATTCGGTTTCCATGGATAGTGATGATGATATGAACCCTATATATAAGTGACCTATATCTATATGAGAATGATCTCAACATTGACCTTGATATGGTTGTATGGATGTGACCTTTGGTATGTCATTAGAAAATCCCCAAATATCAGAAAATCCCCAAATCTGGAGAACTAAAGCTCATCACTTTCGATCTGGAGTACTACCCTTGTGATAAAGTTGATGACTTTCGATCTCCCATTCTCTACCACTTTTCACTTCACCTTCAATATAGATTAGACGAAGGGAAATTCGTTACTGGGTGTTGAGATGGATGAGTTTGTCGAACTAAAATCCATAGCTTAAAATTCATGAAACTGGTGGAGTCAAATTCATGCAAGCACAAACACATCTTACACATCCTCTTTGAAACTCATCAGAAAGAACATTGGAAGACATCTAGAGAGAACCCTACAGCCTAACACAATCCAATGGAATTGACCAAAAAAACCCAAATAGAGTCAACCCTATTGTAGGAGGAAGGGCCTGCAGTAAGAACTTACCATTTTGCAAGAGCTGAGGGCGAATGCTATTCTGTAAGAGCTGAGGGTGAATGCTGTTCTGCAAGAGCTGAGGGTAAACGCTGAGGGCGAATGCTGTTCTGCAAGAGCTGAGGGTGAATGCTGTTTTGAAAGAGCTGAGGGCGAACGCTGAGGGTGAATGCTGTTCTGCAAGAGCTCAGGGCGAATGCTGAGGGCGAATTCTATTCTGCAAGAGCTCAGGGCGAATGATGTTCTGCAAGAGCTGAGGGCGAATGTTGAGGGCGAATGCTGTTTTGCAAGAGCTGAGGGCGAATGCTGTTCTGCAAGAGCTGAGGGCGAATGCTATTCTGCAAGAGCTGAGGGCGAATTTTGAGGGAAAATGCTGTTCTGCAAGAGCTGAGGCCGAATGCTGAGGGCGAATGCTGTTCTGCAAGAGCGGAGGGAGAATGCGCACGTGATATCAGACGTTAATGTAGTTTTTAGTAAAATCATTTTTATGTAGCGCGCATATAAGTTTCGTATTTTTATGTAGCGTGCATATAAGTGTCATTATACTGAAGGCGGACAAAGTGTCGCTATTGCGACGGATTCCTCCAAACGTTGCAATTGCGACACTTAGACATTGTGTCGCACTTGCGACGTTTGGAGGCAGCTGTCGCAATAGCGACGCTTTGGGGCATAGTGTCGCAATTGTGACATCTTCCTCCAAACGTCGCAATTGTGACACTTTGTCTAAGTGTCGGTATTACGACACTTTTCTCTAAACGTCGGTATAACGATGGTTTCAGGCGGGATTGAAAAAATTTGGGGAAATTTCTGACATTTGGTCAAAAGCATCGGAACCAAGTGTCGGAATTTCCCCCAAATGTACTAGTGTAGGTTTGAGGGGTAATGGTAAGAGTTTCTTCTTGCCTTCAAATATCTGACATTTGTGACAGGAGGTCACGTACTTTCTGACATTTGCAAAAATAGTGGGCCTGTAAAAACCTGCCCTCAAAATTTTATCAGCAATTGTTTTCCAGTAAAGGTGTCCTCCACAGTCTCCTGCATGAAATTCCTTCATAAATTTGTCACCTTCATCTTTCAATAAACATTTTAATAGAATGCCGCCATGATCTTTCCAAAATAAAGCATTATCTATGATACAATATTTATTTCTTTCAATTTTATGAATCTTCTTTTAGTTCTAGATAAACCAGGAGGAGCTTGTAAGTTGAGTAAAACAAATATAATGTCTGCATACCAGGGTGAATCTAAGAAAGCTTCACTGATTTGTGGAGTCACCATATCTTCCTGATCATCTATTGCTGCATTTAAATTTATATCTAAGGCTCGACAGTTCGATTCAACCATGAGTTTGGCTAAACCTTGGCCTTTAATCAAATTTTTAGGCTTTATTTCAATGTCACATTCCAGTATTATGGCAATCCATTTTCCTCTTTTTCCACCAGGCCCATTTTGAGTTAGAATGTCCTTTACCACAAAGTGTGGAACATATGCAATTATGTGAGAGTATAGAATGTATGCTATGAAATATTTTATAGCTTTCACTAAAGCATGTGATTTTTTTTTCCATGATATTGTACTTTAGTGTTGCATCTCTTAAGGTTTTACTGAAAAAAGCAATGGGTTGTTCATAACCCTCATCATTCTTTTGCAACAAGACTACTGCAATGGTGTGTTCTGAAGCAAAAGAAAAAATTATAAAATATTTTTTGAAATTAGGACTTATGAGGACAAGTGTTTTAGTGAGAGCTTCTTTGATTGCTTCAAAATACTGTTTAGCCTCTACTGTCCACTTAAGTGCTAAATCCTTTTTTAACATGTTATTCAATTCTCTGATTAGTTCTGCTAAATTAGAAATGAATCTTCTAAGAAAATTTATTTTACTTAAGAATGCCTGTAATTATTTGATGTTTCCAGGATGGTTGATGTTTAAGATTTCTTCTATTCTAGCTGGATCAATTCTAATACCCTCTTTCGAAATTATGTGTCCCAGGAGTTTTCCTTCTTCTAATCCAAAGAGTGTATTTTTAGGATTCAAGGAAATACCAAATTTTCTACATTTAATAAAAACTCTTCTCAAATGATCTAGATGTTCATTATCTGTTTTGGAAAATACTTTGATATCATCTAGATAAATGACTAAAAAGTCATGTATCTCCTTTGCAAAAGCTATGTCCATAGCTCTTTGGAATGTAGCTCCAGCATTCATAAATCCAAAGGGCATTTTCAAATACATAAAAGTTCCCCAGGGAGTGGTAAATGCAGTCTTTGCTTGATCTTCAGGTTGGAATAAGATTTGGTTGTATCCAGAGAATCCATGAAGTAATGAAATTCTGGATGACCCTACTACCCTCTGTAGAATATGGTCCATTTTAGGGAGAGGATAGTTATCTTTTAACGAGACTTTGTTTAAGTTTATGAAATCAACACAAAGTCTGATTTCTCTTGTTTTCTTTCTAGTGGGGATGAAATAATAGACTCAATCAAAATATCTAATGGGTGCTATGATTTGAGTCTCATACATCCTTTTAACCTCTTTTTTTATCAATGGCATAAGAACAAGGTTAATTCTCCTAAGCTTTTGTTTAAAGGGCTTCTGATTTTCTTTGACGGGTATTTTATGTTGGATAATGTTGGTATCATAAGACTTGAGGTCTTCATAACTCCAGGCAAAAACATCTTGAAATTATTTAAATAAAATTATATACTTTAACTTTTGAGCTGGAGGAAATGCTTTGGATATCTTGACAAATTTGGGTTTTTCTTCTGTTCCTATGTTACATTCTTCTTTATCTGACCTTAAAGGCTCCATTTTGGGTTTTCTATCTACATCATTGGAGTCAAAAAGATCTTCTAGTGGGGCTAATCCCTTAGGAAAAATGTTATCTTTAAGGTTTAAAATTTTTGATTCATCATTGGTTATTTCCTCTATTTCTACTGTTTCCAATTTTTCTATTTCTATTTTAGTAAATCTATTTGGTTTTGTTTTATCTACATCACTTATATCTATCTCGTTATTTATAGTATAATCCAATGTACAATCAGTGTCTATATTATAGTTTTGAAATTCTCCCTTAGCATTCATAAAATTGTAAATTTGTGAGTCTTGTGAAAAGATTTTCCAATATTTCAAATTATCAGGTATTGTTGGCCTATGTCTTACCTCTGCAGTGTATTGATGATTTGGCTGAAAAGGTAACCTGCATGTGCTAGCAAAGTAGCCAAAATATGTGCCTGCATATTCTGCTTTCTTGGAATAACAACAAAGTCATTTTCAAGAAAACAATTTATCAAGTCTAAGATAGTTTCTCTATATTGGCTAAGTATAAGATTATTCACAAGATACTCTCCTTTAATTTGTTTTATGATAAGTTCTGAGTCTCCCATGACAGAAACTCTCTTGGTTCCAAGTTTTCTTACAATTTGCAGTCCTAACACTAATGCTTCATACTCTGCGATGTTATTAGTGCATTTAAAATTTAACTTGAAAGCATGTCCTTCTGAATGATCATTCTCTAAGTTATAGATCCATACTCCAACTCCTGCTCCTAATCTGTTTACAGAGCCATCTAAATATAAGTGCCACATAGACTCATGAGTTATATTGTCACTATCAATTTATTTGTGTTTTTGTTCTACAATTGTGATTTTGTCTTTGCCAGTGTCTGAATTGCATAGGAAAAATGAGTTTATATCAGAATGCAGGGAATAGATAGGACAATTCTTTGGTTTTTCTGCACTACTGACCATGTATTTCATCAAAGTTTCTCTGTAAAGCCTTTTTGGCCGATCAAATACAAAAATTGTAGCATATGACATGTCTAACTGTAGTGATCCCTGTAATTTTGCTCCCCATGAGCGAGATAATAACATTCCATACTTGGGAGGGATATCAGCAACTACAATATCCATGAAAATACTCTTAGCTGGGTATTGGAATAGAGTTACACACAATTCTTTTATCAGGCCAAGGCATTTAACTTGACTAGAATCGAAGGAGAACATGTCTTTGTATGGTCTAGTGATATCTAAGTTCAGTTTTTCCATGACAGCTTTTGGCATTAAGTTATGAGATGCCCCTAAATCTAACATAGCACTGTGTAAGATTTTATCATGAATGTTCAAGCTAATGTAGAATGGAGGGAAACCTCCTTGTTGATGTTTTCCATTTACCTTAGGACCAAATAATAACTATGGTTGATCATCATTGAGGTTAAAAACATCTTCTCCTTCACCTATATTTAATGTTTTAGTGATTTGGGCTTTGTATGAATCATTTTCACCAGTTCTGTTAAAGGAACCAGTATTTTCAATTTGGCTATCTCCATTTGAATATTGAATGGTACTTGAGTTTTTCCTAACTGAATAATTTCATCTTTTCCAATTGTAGTTTGAAAGTTTTTATCTTTTTTATCAACAATTGGTATTTCAGTTTGTGTTTCCACTGTTTTACTTTCAATTTTCTTGTCTGGAACAATTTGAGTGGTAGTTGAAGTTTTAGCAGCAGTTGATGTTTGAGTACCAGTAGATGTGATGTCTACAATCTTTGGACTGGAAGTATTCTGAGTTTCTCTAGGGAGAATTTGTAGAGTTTTGGTCACAAGAGCTTCTATTGTTTTCTTAGTTTGGGTTTGGACTGTTTTCTTAGTAGGGGCTTCTGTGTTCTTCTTTCTTGTAAGGCTACACTGTTTATGAAATTCGTAGATAGCAGATTCATAGCCTCGTTTATAGTCAAAGGACTCTCCATATTCTAACTGTAATTGTTGTAACATGTATAATTCCTGTTCTTCTTGGGTAAGAAAAATAGTATTTTCATCATTTATTCCCATAAATTTTATATGGGTGTCCTGGTCTTCATCATTTTGTCTATAACTCTCAGCATAGTTTTCTTGGAAAGGTGGTCTAATCTGTTGACCATGTATTACTTCTCTAGATTTACCAGTATTAGGATTTTTCCTAAAGTTGGGGTTTCTAATTTGAAGACCTTGTTGATTTTCCCACTGAGGTTTTCTTTCCATGTTTTCTAATCTATACATTATTATTTCCATACTCTTAGCTAAAATATTTATCTTAATGTATGAAGTGGATGGTTCTTCCTTAATGGTAACTCTTCTTTCATTTCTCATCCTAGCTCTTTTAGCTAATAAGTTAGCTTCTACACTAACTGCATTACTCTGCATCTATTCTAAAGTTTCAGGGTTTCTTTTTCTTAATTGATAGGACATATCAATGTCAAAACCATCTGGAAATTTGATTAGGGTCAAGTCTGTTGGAGTTTTGATATTTGCAGGAATTGCATTGTAAATACCGTTAAACCTAGTACAATAATCCTAGACAATTTCATTAGGAGCTCTTCTAATGTTTTCATATTCAGATAATATTTGTAAATGGTTTTTCTTTCTTTTCCATTTGTTGATAAACAACCTATGGAAAGCAGCTAAATCAACAATATGACCAGTAGGTAAAGCTTTAAACCATTTCTTAACATCTCCTACTAGTGTTTGTGAAAATAATCTCATTTGAACATCCGCCTCATCAATTTCATGTAATTCAAAGTAATCAGTCATTTTATTTACATGTTATTGAGTAGTATATTGACCAGTACCATCAAACTGAAAAACTTTACTCTGGTAATCCTGTGGCATGGCATGTAAAGGAGCCTGTAGGGCCAAATGGGAATATCTGGCTTCCATGGCTAAGATGCTAGCTTGACTAGGAGGTAAAGTGGTGGTGCTTGGAGATGAGGTTGAAGTGCTTGGATATGAGCTTAAAGTGCTTGGAAGTGAAGTTGAAGTGCTTGGAGATGAGTTTGAAGTGAAATAAGATGAGCTTGAAACACTTGAAGATGGAAATAAAACTTTAGGTTGAAGAGGAAGCTTGGGGATGAATGGTTTAGTGGAATGAATTGTGGTGGATATTATAGATGAGGTGGTACTAAATAAATCTGTATTTTTCAGTTTTTGAAGGTATGGTAGAACACTTAGGGGTAGCAACAGTTAGGGAAGCTAATTCAACAGACTGTTGAAAATAGGCTTCGTCTATATCCTTAATCAAAGTTGAGGTCAAAATATCAAGTTTATGAAAATTCTCTAGAACCTGTTGATCTAAGTCAAGTTGTATAGTTCCCTTGTTTTCTTCAATAAATTGAATAAAATTAGGGTCTATTACACTATCATAGATTGAATTTTCAGATTTGGTTCTAAACAAAGAAAGTTCAAATGATAAATCAAATTGAATATCCTATAAGAAGTGAATTTACTGTCTCTTTGATGCCTTTATTACTTGTCATGTCTGTCAACTTGGAAAAGGTACAATAAACCCTCAAGTAGTAGATCAAATCAACTATAGAAATATTTAGGAATCCACCCTCAATACTTCGAATTGATGAAGTATTTATACATATGATTACAAAATATCCTATCAAATGATTTAGGATTTATTCAAGGAAAACAAAATATCTTCATGCAAGAAGATAGAGACACCTATTAACTGAATGCAAGTTGTCTTTGTTTTATTGATTTGCTGTTTGTTTATTTGATATTTGTTGTCTTTCACGCTGGCTTGTCTTTCAAGCTTCTTGTCATATGAATTTTCTTTTAACTCTGTCTTTTATCTGTATTCATCTCATGTGTTACTGCTTTATCTGCCTACTTTGTTTACTTTTTACCTTTATCTGTTACAATAAATCACACAATTTTTCCCAGGCTTCTTCATCTGGAAGTTTGATTTTTACCATCCTCCTGTAAATCTCATCTGCTTCAGTGTACTTGGTAAATGTAGATTTGTTTAAAAAAATACGATTTACCTCATGCTGGAGGTAAAAGAGATTTTCAAAGATTTGAAAGAGTATTTTGCCCGTAGGAATTCCTTTCAATGAGGAATTGTTGGAATTTTCTTTAGCCACTTCTCTAATATTTTTATTATAATCTTCATGCCTCATTAGTCCGTCATTGATTACTAATGGATTAGGCAAACATTTTTGTCTCAAAACATCAAACTTGTTCATGAATCTGTTGACTACAATCTCCATAGTTTGACACTTATCCTCAAGCCGTGTCATAAGATTTCTCATGGAAATCACTTTTTTTCACCTCTAAGATTGTTTCTGTTCTGTCACTTATTCCAATTTATTCTAATTCATGTTTTTTTTTAGAATTGAGAAACTTTATAATATCAGTGGCTTCCTATGGTTTCTTTCCAAGCTCTTCTTTCACTTTCTGAATAGCTTCACTAGCTTCCTTTATCAAATATTTTTGTTCAAATATAACTTGGATAGAAGGCCAAATATCATTAATAGGGTTAATGATATTGGCCCACAATTGTTGTTTTTCTTGGGCTAAAGGCTCTGCTAATGTCAATTATTTTTCTAACTTCTGTATCATGTCATTCAATCTGTTGGATTTCTGTGTTTCAACCTTATGCATTACCTGAGCCAATTTATTTTCATCTTCTAGAATTTTTACTTGTTCTTTAAGTCTATTAATCTTAGTAGTTTGGATTGACATATATTGCATGGATTTAATCAATTTACTTGCCTCATCATTGGGATGGGATGATGTTGTTGCTGGTGTAGTTGCTGGAACTTCTGTTGTCATTGGAACTACTGTAGTCGCTGACGGAGCTGATGTAGAAGCTATAGGAACTGCTTCCATGTTAGCTTGCTTTTCCTACACTAATTTTTCCATTTTAGTTTCCATATCTTTTAGTTGATATGTCAACTGAATGTTGAGATTCAACATTTCATCCTTCTGATTTTCATTCTCCAAAACTTCTTTAGTTTGTGGATGTTCTGTTGTAGGTAACTTCAGTTGTTTTTTCAATGCATCAATGTCTGCATTCTTCTTCTTGATAAGCTCTTATGCTGCTTTGATATTATTTGGATCATATTGAACCTCCATAATCAATTCTTCAAGTGATTTTATTCTATTATCATTTTCTTGTGAAGAGGATTTATCTAGCTTTAACTGTGTTATGATATTTTCTAGATAATTATGTAGTTTTTGTACACTTAAAGCCTTGTGTGTCATAGTGGAATAGATCATTTCTCCAACTTGTTTATGAAACTCAACCTGATCTATTAGATGCACATCTTTAGCAAGAAATTCAAAGGTTGTTTTCTTGTAATTTGCTAATGATTTTGGAGCCTGCACTGTGGGCTGTAAAAATGTCATTTGCATCTTTCTAGTTTTGTAATCAAAAGATGAAAGCAATATGTTTTGGTCACTGGGAGTTTGCTTCTAGTACCGGGCATAAGTTACAGCTTTCAATGCTTCATTCTTGATTTTAATTTCATTTTATTTTTCCATTATATCTTTTTCTTTATCCACTGGTTTTCTTGATGATGAAACCTCTGCACTATGCTGTTTCTGAATGATTTATGCACTGGAGGTTGATGGTAGCTGTGTTTCTTCTGAAACTGTTGGAGGTTCATTATCTCTGACAATTATATTTGTATCAATGACTTTAACTGTTTCAACTATCTCTTCCTGTTCTTTCATTGGATTCAGCTTTGCCTTTTTCCTGTACATTAGCTTGAATTTGATATCAGAAGTAGTCTCTGCAGAATAAGAGCCTTCCTCTCTTGCCCTTTTTGAATTTCTGTCTTCTGGGGCTGGAGTAAGCAGGATGTAACTAGTATCAACTTGCTTCTCCACCTCTTGTAAAGTATTTTCTAACCACTCTGATTGGTTGGAATACTTTTCAACATCATGCTTTGACTCATGAATAAAAGGGGTCAATTTGAATTTGACTCTTAACTTGATTATGACTCCCAAGGGATAATATTACCATTTGAAATTATTACTGAACTTGAAATATTGTAAACACTTGTCTGCTTGCTGACCAACATTCCTATTATTGCAAATAAAAGGACGTAACTGATTCTTGATCTTAAATTGAGTTTTCTTCTTTGCTGAAAGGAAATTAACTTCATCTGAATTCAAAATTTGTTTGATGTATTCCAATGCAAATAACCTCATTTGGAGGTATTTGAGAAGCTTGTATGGAATAAGCTGACATTCATACACCCTAATTTCTGCATGATTTTGGTATAAATACCAGTCTCCTATTTTAATTTGATCTGATAACTGCAATAATTTCTTTATCTCTTCACTGAATCTAGGCTGAATGCTACTGCTTAGCATATTAACAAATAGATGAACAAATGAATCAATGAAGTCTTTATAGCTGAATTTTGTGGAATCCTTTCTGATCAAGGATGTCCAAAATACTATAGATTGGGGGTTACCCTCTGTGTCCAGTTTTTGGAGGATAACTGCAAACCTTTCTCATTGGAAATATAAGAAAAAATGGAACAACATTGAGGAGTATTTAAATACTCCTTCCTCTGGTAATTTGACCAGTTTCTCATGGATTGCATCTGATAGATATTGAGCAAAATTGAATGTTAAAGCTGGAGGTTGACCTGGGAAAAATATGGATAGGAAACCTATGATAGAGGCATCTACATGTTCATCAGTAAAATACCCTAAGATGCATGACAACATTGTGACAATCCATCTGGTTCTCTCTGAAAATATGGAAGATGAATATGGAGGATTACTTTTTGGGGTTTCTACTGATGGAGGAAGGAAGGTCTGGAATATTTGGAATCTTTTGGAAAAGTCCAACTTCAAGTAGAGTTCTGTGAGGATTTCAATGGATAGTGGGACCTCATCAGGATTTGGATGGATATGTAACATATGATTTATAGATTGAGCAGTAATTGTGAAAAGGATCTCTTGGTTTCAGGTAATTAGAGCTCTTTCATTAGGCAAATAGTTGATCTGGTAGAGTCTAATAAGATCTGGAAAATGAAAGGTCCGTGGGAAGATGTATTTGGGTAGGTTTGAGTACCAGAGGTGGATATCATCAGCCTGATTAATGAATTTGTCATGGATCTAGCAGTGGAGCTCTAGAAGGTTAAAATCAGTGACTTTATCACTGGTTTTGAAGTCTTTATCAACAAGAGGGGCATGGTCAACGTCTACCACAGGTGGTTGCAGAGGGTTAACAGATATAATACTCTAGGAGGCCATTAATTCGTTCAATTTATCAATTATTGTGCTTAATTAATGGTTTCTGGTGTTTAGGCTTACCTGGAAAACGAAATTTTGGTCTTTGGATGAGGTTTTGGCAGCAATAGGCTTCAATTCCGGTTTGCAAAGGTTCTTTTGGCTTGAAACTGGGTCGACAGAGGTTTCTTGGACTATTTTTTGTAATTTCAACTGAGAACAGACAACTAATGGGCAAAGGGTGGGTTTTATTACCTTTTGACCAAAAGCAGTTTAATCATATGACGTAGAGGTTTAATTTAAACAGTAACTGGTTTCATTTCAATGTACGGAAATTGTTTTGAAGTTAATCGCATCGTGAAAATTGGTTAGGCAGTTTTAGGATGGGGGATGCGATAGATTGTGGGACGACCGCATGGAAAAGGGGCAGGGGTGTGAAACCACCCATTTCGTACCCCTGATTAGTTTTAAACATCGGACATTTGAGAGTGCGAACAGGTTCAAGAATGGTTAGATCTGGGTAGCACCAATCAGACGGTTGGATGAGTTGGGGTGTTTTGATAGGTGGGACCGGGGTATTATGAATGCAAAGGGGTTTAATATGAAATGGATCGGGATTATATGAAGAGGTTTATATGTTAGCTGGAGGGGATTTATATATTGGAGGGTTAAATGAAATGAAAGTGGGGAAATTTAAAATAACATATAAACTATAGGCTATGAAATAAAAATGGGGTCGAGAGATATATATGCGGGATTTTTAGAAATACAATAGGAATAGGTGTTAAAAGGATATCGAGGAGGGTTTTTTGTAGTGAGGCCCGATATAATATATGGTTTTTAAAACTTTGGATAAATGGAATTTTCTTGTTTTTTTATGGAAAAGGGGAGTTAGTAAAAGGGAAGTTAATTTTTCAAAGGGAAATGGGTTTTTAACTAGGGAAAGGGGTTTTTAGGAAGGGGAAAGGGATATTTTACAAGGGGAAATAGTTTCCAAGGATGGAAATATGGATTTTAGTAAGGGGAAGGGGATTTAGGATGATATTAGTAATATGAGATGAACCAATTGATGCTTTTCATTACTTGTGGAAGTAATCTACTTACCCTTTATTTACCCTAACATTTTTACTTCCTTTATTTGGTGCATTTGAGCTTGCTGACCCTTTATTTTCTTTTAATAAGCAACTAACCTATTTCTAACCTTATAACTTCTAATGATTCAGATTAAACTGATGAGCTCATTCTTATTCTCTACCTAACTACTAATTTTCCAAGATTAAATGGTTTGGTAAGATATTTATTCACTAACAGTCATGACATGAAATTTAAAAGCATGAATAATCAAGATTAAGTTGTATGATAATCATGAATTGTGCCATTTTTGGACAAGATGCACACAATTTTATTTGCATAACGTAAACTAAGAGTAGTGGTATTTGAATGTGCAACACTTTCAGGATCTATTTTTGTTTCTTTTGGTGGGGTTCATACTTTATATTCTTTTTTGATCTTTTTTTTTTTTTAGTCATTTGACTTTTCTTTTAGGACATACCCTCTTTTCATTTTTTAATATGGGAAAACATTTGCAGAAAGAAAAGGTATGTAGAATATTACAATACTAAACATAGCCAATGCAAAATTATGATACCTATTATTATAGGACCCTAACAACAGGATCAAGTGAAGGGAATCAAGCCTTTGTAGCCATGTCTAGGAAGAAAGGAAAATTCGGTAAATTTGGTCTTCAGAATAAAAGAAGAAATAAGGACAAAACACGATGCTTTGGATGTAATAATTTTTGGCATTATAAATGAGATTGTCCTAAATCTAGAAAGGACAAGAGGAAAAAGGAAGAAGCCCATGTCACAGATGAAAAGGAAGAACATGATGCAAATAAATCTAATAAAGAAGAAAGAAAAATATCTCTATTATAATCATATTTCTCCTCAAGATATTTCTATTGGTTGTAAAATAGTATGATAGGAAGAAATGCATATTAATAGCATCATGATAGAAGCATGGAAGGAGCACTTGGAGAAGCAGCTCCTGGAAACCTCACTGATAACAACATTGATGGAAGGAAATCATTAAATCAAGGGTCATCATTCAATAATCATTATACAAACAGTTGTTAACATTTTTATAATGGAGTTCTTTATGGATTCACTGGTTAGAAATAAAGAAAAATGTTTTCATCGAGAATTCTGTTTACAGAATTCTGTGATCAGGATAGGATGAAATGTTGATGAAGTAGGTCAAGGGAATGAAGTTATTCATTCTAGTAAAATTGCTGCAGGATGACTCAAAGGAAAAGGATGAGGTGCATATATCTATATGCTGAAACAGGTTGTTGTGAAGTCATGTCATGTGGTTGCTGGTGATGAACTTCTATCTTTAGAAGTATGATCTATGGAAGGAAGATCTCTTTTGGTGCACAGGTTGCCACTAAAAAATGAAATTAAATATGTCTTCATATGGAATATGAGGTGATTTTATGCAAACAAGGAACTGGACACTAGAATTTATGGGGAATAAATCTATGTGGAGAAAGAAAGGAAAGAGATCATGAAGTGCAACCATGTCAAGAGGAAGTTATCATCTGGAAGCCAAGAAGATGTGACTAGGAGATCTCCTGGGAAGATATGTGGACTTTGATAGAAGTATGGTAAAGAAGAAGGCCCTTAGCTAAACATATCTTTAGGAGGTATGTCCATCTGAATGGATGATGTCGATGCCAGATGTCATGGTGCAAGATCATCACTGAGGTAAATTTTGAATTAAAAGTTCATATGTATATGTTTACCTGGATGAGTTTATGCATAGTTTCCAATCTTGTGGAAGGATGTAAGATTATTGAGAGATGGTTCGAAGGAAAATAACGTGGCATAAAGGTGGACCAGATGAGAAATACTGATGAATCAATCTTTGATTAATGACATGACTCGTAAATGAAAGTGATGGATGATCTGTGCCCTATGAAGCCAAAAGTTTGAAGATTCCTCAATATCGAAATCCATGACATCAAGGGGATAAATTCTTCATGAGCATCTTGGCGACTCACCATTGCTGCTACAGGTCCCTAGTTGAGAGGGAGCATGGTGGTAAGTTTCTTACTTGGAAGATACTTGAAGTATGCCCTTATTGAATTAAGAGGGAGTGACGTATATTATTCTCTAATTCATGATTCATGCACTAGACCTGGACTAACAGTTGTAAGTATTAGTAAAGGCCATGAGGATAGAATGGATAGACACATCATTTTGGTCTTCACCTAGGAAGACAGAACGGAGGATTGGGTAATCATCTATAATTCGATACTCTTTGAGAATGAAATAGGGAATTCAAGATAAGAGTAGTTGGGGACAGATATTCTTTGAGCGCTGACTAATCGAGAGAAGAATAATTGAAGGAGGTCATACTCTGGGAACACTTGGGGTGGATTATGCACCTTGGAGAGATAATGAATATGGTTTCTATAAGTCATGTGTCTCGCCAACATTGTAGCCCATTGTCTCGTTGAGAGATGGGGATGTTAGTCAAGGAATTGCACTAGCAGAATGCTGGTTGATATGATGCTATACAGATGTGATTACCAACCCAATTATTCTTATGATATTATTCAAATTGAAAGTGACCATGTATCGTTATGAATACCTCCCTAGTTAAGAGGTAGTGTTGGAAAGTGTAACTAGGCTTGGTCTTCATATTGATTATGTAATTATGTTTTTTTTTTTTTTTTTTGACAAAATCGGTTGCTAGTTTGTATTCCAAAAAAATAAGGGAGCAGAGGCTCCGAGGTTACAAGAAGAGCTTCTTGTTATGTAGTAAAGAGTGCAGCCACAACTATGAATTACATGCCTTTTTATTCTAGTATTCGAGAGATACGAAAATACTGAGAAGTTGTAGAAACGAATAAGCTGAGAAAGAAGAAGTGCGAATTTAAAAGTCATGATAAGAAGAAGGAGGGATGTTAATCTATATTTATGTGGCTGATTTGACGCACTGTAGAGTTCTCCGAATTATCTTCATTCCCCGCGTTCCTTATGTTGTTGGAGCTGGTGCTTGGGGCAGTGCATTTTTCTATCATGTATTTCAGGATTTCGACCGACTCTTCAGCATGGGCACACTTGTTCGAAAGATTATCAACATGATCCTGAAGAGAAGAGACCCTTGAGAGGAATAAATTAACATAAGTTTGGTGCCTATCCTCCAAGGCTTTAACATCGTTCTTTAGCTTGGCATCGATGGTCTTCTGATGGGCGCAGATTTGCTCGAGCTCTGCCTGCAAATCTGCACAGTGGAAGAAGTTTTCACTTCGAGCCATTATGGTTGGAGTGAGCCGGTGCTTGAAGTTCCGAAGATGAGGTTGAAAAGAGCCAACCTGCAAACATAAAAAAAGGCTTTGGGTATGACCTCTAAAAACGAGAGCAGAGGCCAGAAGGGGAATAAGGAGGGTGAGGCAATAAGGAAGAGGGCGCAGGGAAGCCACGACAGGGGGACAAGGAGGGAGGGGAAATACGGAGGAGGGCACAGTAAGCGAGCTCGGAGGCTCAAAAAACCTTCTATGAACCCAGGAGCTGAGGTCTGGAGGGGCGCCGAAAGCCACGACAGGGATACAAAACAAGTCAAGAAAGAAGAGGGATGATGTGAAAGACAAGGGAGAGATGTATAAATAGATTCGAACAGGTGAGAGGGCGACTTGCTTGGAGAGGACCAAGGAAAATGGATCACGAGAGTGGAGTGATAAGGGGTATTGTTGGCACAAGCAAGGTCAGAAAGGTCTGAGAGGGAGATCAAAATAAATCTAGATGCAGCGATGATCATGATTAGGGAGGGGGGGTGAGATATGTTGTATCATTGCACAACAATTGTCCCGGAGGTCGAGTGCACGCGCGATTAGCCAGGAGATCTGATTCTCTGTTGTGGGATCTGAGAATGTGAAATAATGAGGTTCCTTTCAAATCTTTCAGGAGGATATGACATTTGCTGAGGATTTTATCAAGGGCTACGTTTGCTGCAGGCCAATTGTGGATCATACAATGGATAATGATTGCAGAGTCGCCCAGAATAATGGCGTTTGCAATTTTTAGCTTCTTCAATTGAATTAAGCCTTGGTAAAGCGCGAGGGATTCAGCTCTATTGTTGTATAGAGAGCTTAGCATCCATTCATAGGGTAAGAGCAGCTCCCCGATTTCATTTCTTATGCTTCCCCCTGCTCCAGTGATTCCCAGATTAGATTTCGAAGCACCATCGAAAAATAGAGTGGGTCTGCCACTATCCTTGATCCAGTCCCTGAAAGCGCTCTCCCTGAGACGAATTTTCCAAGTATCAGAGCAATGAGTTATGAGGGAGGGGTTATTATTATTACTTCTGGACAAGAGATCACGGAGGAAGACTTTTTCCTCCACACACAGATCGTTGGGATCGATTTTGTGATTGCTTTTGGCAGAGATGACTTCAAGAACAAGACTCCAAGTTTTGTTGCAGAGTTTTCTCTGGGATGGCTCTTTGCCTCTGAATATATTGTTGTTCCGGGAGAGCCATATGTTCCACAAGACTGCATACAAAAGGGTGTTCCATACCCTCCATGCGAGTTTGTTCTTCTTGTTTTTCCAAGGAAAACTATTTTTCCAGTGAAGAAGGAGCTCAGCTACCGAGCTCAGATGATTGCTGTCGGGCTTAAAGTAAATGGTGAGATCGGTCCAACAGTGAATGGCGAAGGGGCACCAGATAAAGAGATGAGGTATTATCTCTTCTGCATTTTGGCAGTTGGGGCAAATAGAGGGTTCTATGACTCCTCTTTTTTTGAGGTTGTCAGCTGTAAGAATTTTGCCTTTCAATAGAGTCCAGATGAAGAATTTTATCTTAGGGATGGATTCTAATTGCCAGACAGTCTTCCAGGCTGGCCAGATTGGTGTTGGATACTGTTATTTGCATAGATACTGGTAAGCAGACTTGATGGTGAAGGCTTTACCTGAAGGGTCCCAGCGGAATCCATCAATGCCATCTTGTTTGATGGGAGATAGCCCATGCAGGTGAGTTTTCAGATTTCTGAGTTCTTCTTCAAGGAGAGGAGGAATGTTAGGGAATTTCCATCCGATCCACATTTGATTTTGAGTGTCCCATTTCAAAAACTAATTCAGGAATTTAAGGCCCATGTTGCTGAAGTGGCGAAGAATGTTCTGAGTGTCTGGCCTTTCCATGATGGGATTTTGCCCCATAATTCGATCCATACCAATATTAATTGAATTTCCCCCTTTAGGAACTTTTAAAGGTTTTGAGCTAGGAGATGGATAGCTTTTTTACATGAAGACCAAATTTTGGTGCAAGATCTGTTGGGGATTTCTTATTGCAGGAGGTGCTGTCTGGAAAAATTTAAGTATTTAACTTCCAACACTTTTTTCCACCAAGTCTGGTTCCCATTGATGAATCTCCAGACCATCTTCCCTCCAAAGGTTTTATTCATGAGTTTGGGAGAGCGCACTCCTATGCCTCAATGCTCCTGATCTTGAATAACATGATTCCATTTGACTAGATTGTATTTTTTTTTGTCTTGCTTTCCTCCTTGTCATAGGAAATGTCTGATGACTGCCTCCATTTTAATATGAACGATGGCCGGGGCTTGAAGAAGAGTAAATTGATATAGAGGAAGGGAGGATAACCCAGATTTAAGGAGGATGAGCCGACCGGTGTGATTGAGCCAAGAGGAGCCCCATTGATTCACTTTCCTCTTCATTTTGTCGATATTTATGTTCCAGACCTCAGCCTTCAAGGGTTTGATACTGACCAACATACCTAAGTAATTAAAGTGATCCCAGTTTTGCTTGCAGGGTACCCCAAAGGTATTGGCAATGCTGTGTAAAGATTGTCTAGAGACGTTCCAGCCATAGACACAACTTTTCATGTGATTGATCAGGCCTCCAGAGAAGAGCATAAATCTATCCAATACATTTTTAAAACGCTGTGCAATAATATTGGATGCTCCTCCCATTAATAAAGTATCATCAACAAATTGGGAGTGGTTCATATTTCGAAATCCATTGCCATATTTTATACCTGTTATGAGACCCACCCGTCTCATATGATCAAGAGCTCTGCTGAAGGATGCTGCCATAAGAATGAGAAAGTAGGGAGAGAGGGGGCAGCCTTGTCGGAGCCCTCTTGAGGATTGGAAGAATGGAGCTGGTCTTCCGTTGGATGTAATCATGTATCTATGTAATGAAGAAGACAAAGACAATAAAATGGATTTTTGTTATGCTTGCTTCATTGGTTTCATGAGCAAAGTTTTTATTATAGGTAAAAAGACTTATTCTTGATGTATTTTATGGATTTGTCATCGTGTCATAAATGTACTAATTAAGAGTCATGTATATGAAGAGTATAGACAAAGAAGTATGATCCAATACCTTGTCATATAAGCCTGAAGATATAGCTCCATATAATTATCAATATAGTCTATGAAGTAGTGGAGAAGTCGGCCTACATACTCTTGAAAAATTTGGCCTACAAACAGTTGGAAGGGTCGGCCTAAAACAGAGGAAGAGTACATTATATAAAGAAAGGATCCGCTACTCATTTAGGCTGAATAATTCAGAAAAGTCTGAGATATTTTTGAAAAAAATACAGGAAGAATCTGGTTTATATACTGTGATAAAATGCGAGGATAAAAACTGAGGTTTGATGTGAGAAAGGTTACTGTCCAACCAAGGATAAAAGTAGGTAAATCTGTAGTGTATCTTCGAGTTGTAGTAAGAGGAAATAAGGAAGATAAATCTATGATTTACCCCTGAGTTATAATGCGAAAAGAGGAGGATATATATCTCAAAAGGAGAGGCTTCAAGGACATGCAAAGTAAAGGATAGGGTATCATATAACCTTGTCTATAATACCTATATGTGAAGAAGTTTGTGGAGAGGCATTAATATTCTGTCATGCAAAGTACAAAGATGTGATACAACAGTAAGAATGATCTTTGTTTACGGTACTAAGGAAAAAGAAGAATAAGTGGAGAAGAAGCATTTGGGTAATCGAGGCTAGATCAAGAAAGATAGACTTAGAGACTGAGTTCTCTAGTGATGGTGCAGGACAGTGCAGGTTGGTGCAGAAAATAAGGATCAACTTAAGAAGTCAAGGAAGAAGCAATGACAAGGTCTTGGAGGCATACATAGGTCAAGGGTCTGAGTCATGGTCATGGTACTTGTCAATTGAAAGTCTATAAGAAGAATTCCTTGTGGGGTTTCCTCTCCAAGAGGGAGAGGTTTTGGCCCTAACTTGAAGAGCCTATATTTGTGTCTCGGGTGTTTTGGTAATTGACTTGATGAAAGACATAATAAGCTAAGAAGAGAATACATAAGCAAGAAAAGTAAGCTCACAAGTAATTATCAAGAAGAGAATTTGAATTAATCACCATCCTACCTAATTCTCAACATGACTAACTTGCAAGCGTTCATCCATGGGTTCTTAAAAGATATGGGCCTCTTAAACTACCATCTATCCTTCATAAAATACCTTCAAAGTATCTTCCTAAGTTTAATGGAGAAGATGATATTTCAGCAAAGTAACATATTGTAGCTGAAGAGGCCGATATCTTCCTTCATAAAATTCCTTCAAAGTATCTTCCTAAATTTTTATGGAGAAGATGATATTTCAGTAGAGCAGCATATCGTAGTTTTCCAAGACTTCATAGATTTCGTTGAGAGTCAATATGACGATGTCTTCATGAATTTGTTCACTTAGTCATTGCAGGGACATGTCAGAAATTGGTTTAAAGACTTCCCATATGATCTTATTAGTTATTTGGCTAAATTTCACAATATTTTCTTGAGCAAATGGCCTGAAAGGAAATCATATGATCAATATATTTTCGAGTTTTGTTCTATCAAAATAAGAAAAGGTGAAAATATTACCAGATTTAATAGGAGGTTTGAAAGGAATTATACTGATATTCCTATAAAAATAAAACCTTGTGAACCCATTGTTACATTAGATTATACAACAACTCGTGATTCAGACTTTGCATTTTATCTTAGAGATAGAAAAGCTTCAAGTTTAGAACAAATGTTTTCTGATGCTGAGGAAAGAGAGAACAATATTTGGGCTTGTGGAAAACTAGTATATTATATAGAAAAGGAGAAGTCGATTTTAGATAAGCAACAAGTTGAAAAGGAGTAAGAAAACTCAGATGATTATATTTCTTTTGAAACTCAACCTGTTACACCATTTTTTGGTCATCTAACCTATTATCATTAGATGGACCCAAGTACACCATGTAAGACCAATTTTACCCTAAGTAAAATTGCTTTCACTATGTTAAATAACTTAATAAACCACATTTATTAGGTTATTTATGGTCTAAACAGGAAACCCCAAAAGGAAATATTAAACAAACCTATATTTGTTTGATTTTCCTCATGGAATAATTAATTAAACCATAATTTAATTATTATTCCCAAAAAACCAAAAAACAAAGAAATTAATTAGATAAACCTTTATTTATCTTATTATTTTCTAGGAATAATTATTTAAATCTTATTTAGATAATATTCCTTGTTAAATATGACCAAATCACCCACAAATAATCAAATAAATCATTATTTGTTTAATTATCTTTCAACCACTTCCTTAAATAATTAAATAAATCATTATTTATTTGATTATCTTTCAACCATTTCCTTAAAAAGATAAATAAATCATTTATTTATTTATTTTTGACAAATAAAGGGATTTGACCCAAGTCAAATATTTTTTCCCTCCAACAAATATAATAAAATATTCCATAAAAGGTGGATCTAGATTTGGTTAACATTATTTTAATCATGCACCAAGATCTAGAATGACCAAATATTTTGTTATAAATAGGAGGGTTTTTCCTACCATTCTTCACCTTTTGTTGCCTATTAGATCACTCTGGATCTATACACTTGGTCACATTTTTCCATTATTTGCTGTGTGAGCTCCCTTTGAGCTCTATTATTTGCATTGGGTTTTCTACACCAACAAGAGAGAGAAATCTTAGATCTGAAGTGCTGAGGACTTCCAAGAACCCATCCCACTGAGGAGAATTGGATACGCCTTCTTGTTTTCCTCCCAGGTGCCCAATTAATACAAAATTCTTTCAAAAATTGTTCTTGTCTTGTCTATTGGTATATGGAGCAAACCCTTGTTTTTACTGCTTAATGTCTTTCCATGCATAGATCTGGTTTTTTGCAGCTCTTTTCTTGTTCAACTAATCGCAGATATGAAGATATTGGCAGCCACTTTTGTTGTTAGGGCTATTAGTTATGCGTAGCTAAAGTGGTCCTTTTTCGTACACTTCGACAAAGGATTCATACTAACAAATGACGACTCCACACGGGTTTTAAATTACGACCGTTGTCGTTTTTCATATTCCTGCATATCCAGCTACTTCAGACCCTAGGGTTTCTTTTCAGCTATTTATTTTTCCTATTTTTATGTTGTTTTTCTCACATAAAACCCTAAAACATTAAAATTTTTAACTTCCGTGTGTTTCTGGCCCTATTGCGCAGGTAAGCGACATCAGCCGCAACTGAGACGGCAACTTTTCTGAAAATCTGCCGCTGAGACAACCGGAACGGGAGGTCACACATTTCAGCCCAAAAAGTGCGACCTGGACCTCCAGGTCGCACTTTTCAGCCCTTTTTCTGAACCTGCATTGAAAACAGGTCAGAACCTATGACTTTCTAATTTTTCAGTGGTTTTTCTGCAATTTTTCTGGGTTTTGCTGAAGCTTCTGTCAGGGTTTTCCAGCCTCTGTCTCAGCCCGCTTTGACCTAGTTCTGATCTGTTTTTACTCATCTAAGTGGGAACCTAGCCCCTAGGGCTTCAGTACCCTCCACTTTTTGTGGAAGAGTTTTAGCTGTTTCAGCCGTCTATTTTTCAGAGTTTCAGCCTTCCCTTTTTCAGATCTGAAACCTCCTCCTCAGATCCCTTTAAATCAGCCTTTCTTCCTTTCAAATCACCTCTTGTCGTTTTGTTTGGACCTCTCTTTAGGACCTCCTCCCTGTCCTTTCCGCTTTTTGCTAATTTCCTCCCTTTTTCTAGCCACCTTGCCTCTGTCTCTTGGCTGTGATCTGCACCTCTTTTCAGCAGCTTTATCCTTTAGATCCTTGTCCCTCCTAACCTTAGATCTATTGGCCTCTTTTCAGTGTGTTTTGACTAGATTTTTTCCCCTTTTTTAGACTAGTTTTGAGGGACCCGCCTTCTTGGGTTCGATAGATGCAATAGTAGTTGTTAATTTTTTGTTATTTCAACATTATATACTGTTCTCTGTAGATTTATTTTCATTTACGCAGCACACTTTTTTCTTGCTCTCAAAACGAAAAGGGTTTTAAAAATTAAAATTAATGCACACCACACACTGACCCTAAGTGAAGAAGCGCCTGGTTAACACCACCTGGAAAAGACTCTAAAATCAATTGTCACTGCAAATTTTCTGCCCTTGACCTCACTTGATTCTGTCCCTTTTTCCCCTTGTCGGTTTCCTTCTTCTCGTCATCATTGCACCCCCAAGGCACCTTTCCCGGATATTTCTTGGCCTTTACCCTCAGTTTCCGGTCGATCGTCCTGCTCCGTCCCGCCGTTGTCGAGCCAGTCCTCCTCCGAGTCTGCACCCTGACTCCTCTTCTGATTCATTGGGTTCTCCTTCTCCTCCTGGTTCTCCCCCTGTCACCTTCACTATGTCTGGTCCAGGGCCTAACGTTAGCGGTGCTCCAGGCCCTAATGCCGGAACCACTACTAGCGGAACCGCCACAGGAACTACCTCGGCCATACCCTTGCTGCCGTACATTGCAGGCCTCAGCCTCCCCGATTTCAATCAGTTGATCAATGACCCTGTCCGCCACGATGTTGGTTGGCCTGCTATGCCAACCAAGCTCCCCTCCGACATCCCTAAGTTCGAAGGCCTTGCTGGAGAAGATCCAACCAATCATGTCCGATCTTTCCACATGTGGTGTTCCTCCAATTCCATTACCAATGACTCCATCCGTCTTTGTTTGTTCCAACGCACGCTTACCGGTGAAGCTTCTAAATGGTACATAGACCAAGCCACCTCTTCCCATACCACCTTTGCGACCATTGCCCAAGCCTTTTTATCTTACTTCTAGCTCCCTCTCTGATACGATACCAGTACGGAGCTCTTGACTTCCTTTAAGCAAACATCTTCGACCCGCCTTTCCACCCATGTTCAGGAATGGCGACGTAGATGCAGCTTATGTCGAGCTCCCCCCTTCGAAGATCGGATCTATATGGACTGGTTCCTTCGCTCTCTCCTAGCTCCTGTCGGAAAAGATGTCGCCTCCCATTTCCCTCAAACCGAAGAAGCCGCCCTCCAAATAGCCTTGAAATATGACCTGATCTACGCCCAGTCTGGTTATGTTTATACCGTCCTTCTTGACCTCCCCAGGTCCGGCGGCGCTAACGCCCCGGGGGCATCTCATTCTGCCGACGGTATCATTGGAGCCCTTTCCCATCCGTATGCTCAACCTCCTATGGGCTACGGTCTCCCTCACGGAGGGGCCAGCACCTCTAGCACTCTTCCCCCTCCCAGTAGCATGTACCCAGAATACGACATGCCTCCTCCTTTTTCCCAACCTCCTGCTTACATCAATGTTGCCCAACCTAACCATTACCCTTATCTGCAGCCTGGTGTGCCAGCTCCTCCAGCATATGCGCTTCCACCTCCCTTGCCTCCTCAACCCCAGCAACAGCACCTATAGCCCCCTTCAGGGCATGTATTTGCACAGAAGGGTGTGACTAATCCCCCTTCTTCTCAAAGAAGGCGGAGAGGCAATCCAAATCAATCTGCCCCTGGTACTCGTGGACCCAATCCTCAAGGTTTTGACCTTAACACTTCTAACCAGCAACAGGGCACTCAGCCCAAGCCGGACATGCCTCTTCGTACCAACAAGCCTTGTTCGTGTTGCGGTGTTTACGGTCATTACACCCACGATTGTCCCCTTTTACCATAGATGCGACAGATGTGGGAGTCTCAAGCCACATTGCGTGGACAACATGCCTCCCCTCACGCTCCCCCTAATGTGGCTACTACTCAACCAGCTGTGTTTACTGATCCTTTCCCTCAACAAGGATTCGTGGCTACCCAACCACCTGACGGGCGGGTCTCCACTCCACCCTCCATTTCTGGTTCCTCTGATTACCAGATCCTCATGATGACCTCTGATCCATCCCCAACCGTCGACCTTCACCTTCAAACTCGGTCTCGCCAGTACCCCAAGCCTCCTGCTCAGTCTGCCCCCGAGCCTCCTTCTTCAGGTTCTACAGAGCCTCTTTCGACATCCAGTGGTCCCTTACATATCCCTCAACCCAAAGTTGAGGTTCATACCAAGATTCCTAAAGGACCCTTACGTCAAAACGCTGCTTCCGGTCGAGCCGCTCATTCGTATAGCATAGTAGATGATTTGGCGCAATCTCCTGCTGCAATTTCCACACTAGAACTCCTCCAGTCGTGCCCTTCCCAAAAGAAGGCTCTACTATCTTCTGTGGGCACCGTAGATCCTGCTGATGACCAAATGATTGTTTTCGATGCCACTCAATTGGACCATCCTCCTCTCCCTCCTTCCATCGCCTTCCAAATCCCAGTCAAAATCCGGAACGCCAACGTTTCCCAGTGTATAATTGATGAGGGGGCATCCACCTGCGTGATGTCCGCTTCGGTTTGGAAGCAACTTGGATCCCCTGAGTTGGCCCCTTCCATGATCACCCTTCGAGCGTGGGACGGCCATGCCTCCCAGCCCATTGGCCTGTTTCGTAATTGCCCTATCACCCTCGCCGGTAAGACTGTTTGCGTTGACGTCGAAGTCATAGATGCCCCACTAGACTACAACATTCTATTGGGGCGAAGCTACACCTATGCTATGTCTGCTGTCCCATCCGCGGTTTTCTGCAAGATGTCTTTCCCCCATAATGGAAAGATAGTCACCATTGACCAGTT
Source organism: Pinus albicaulis (assembly GCA_034641835.2). Classification (NCBI taxonomy): domain Eukaryota; kingdom Viridiplantae; phylum Streptophyta; class Pinopsida; order Pinales; family Pinaceae; genus Pinus; species Pinus albicaulis. Next base: position 1,285,368,017 of record CM076575.1, on the reverse strand, counting down.
GACATATCATGAGCCCAAATCTCAGACCTCACCTAAGACGACCATCTCTTCTGTAGACAACAAGCAAACTGTCGACTCCTTGACCAGTGTCTCCCCCAGCGTCTACAAAGATTCCTCTTTGCTCAGAACCTTCCCTGGTCTTCCTCCTCCTCTCTCTGACCCCAGCTCATCGAATGTTTGCATGATGCAATCGTCTCAGGCTGCTCTCAAGCAACCTGCTTCGGCTAGTCTGCAATCGTGCCCTCCGCAACCTGCTCCTAGACCTTCACCTGCAGTTGGTAGTCATGAGCCCCTGTATCCTCCTGGAACGGTTCCTCCAGGCCTTAGCCATTTAGGAGCCGTCCCACCTGGCCATTACCCCTCTGGACAAATCCCGTTCTTAGCTCCCCCACCAGGAGTGTACATGGTACCGGTCATGGCCACCCTCTCTCTTCCTAACCTGACCCTGGGCATACCCATCTGGTACATTGACCCTCCAGCCGCTACCCCACCCGGTCACCCCAAACCCTACCTTGCTTTGACACCGGTTCAACCGGTCCCCCTCACTTCCTCTAGGCCCCCCGCACCTCCCAAGGACCCTACCCCTATGGTGCCAGCCCCAGGAAAGAAAGGAAAAGCTCGTAAGGGGGAAACCCATCAGGACCAAGCTGCCCCGACAACCCCTACCCCTCCGCGACCGCCAAAGCCCGCTATCCAATGCGCTTTGTGCGATATTGTCAGTCACGCCACCCATATGTGTCCTGAATTGCCGCACCTCAAGATCCTGGTCAACGAGACGTTTCCCGACTCTGACATCCCCGAAGTCTACGTCACTATCCCGGACTCTATCCCGAAACTCAAAACCTTGCGCACAAACCACCCTTATGTTTTGTGCGATTTCCACGGCCATTACACCCACCTCTGTCCCCGCCTTGACGAGTATCGGTCCTCCTTGGAAATGTACCGCCAATTCAAGGCTACGCACGACAAGATACCTTCTCACTTTTCTGCAAGTCCTACTTCGATAGGACCAGAGGATATTCCTACTCCCATTCACATTCCTCCTCCCACTATCGAACCAACGGAGCCTTCAACCACCATTTTGTACCTATCATCATCCTTGCGAGATAGTTCACCTAACCTTCAACCTGCAGATACTCTCGGTTCTTCCTCAGTCGACCTTGGATCTGTTGACATTGCGCATCTGAGCCCTTCTCCTCCAGATGACCCGTCACACATCACTACCTTCTCGGGTGACCCTTCTTCCTCAAGTCTCCCCATCTTCCAGTCCGATGAAGACATTATGGAAGCCATGACCAACCTTGAATTTCCATGGGATGATATGGACCATCGCGCATACTTCCTCCCACAGCAGTCCCATGACCAATATGCTGTGGAAACCAAAGACTTCATTCCCAATGCATTCGATTGGTTCAAAAATCCCATCCCTACACCTGATGCTTTCGACGAAGGAAACATGGCCAATATCTCTCCTACCATAAAAATTGACATTTTAGTCAAACCAGGAATCGAAGAATATATCACCTTGGGCGCCCAATGCACCTCGGAAGAAATCGAAGCTTACACCAAGCTTTTCAAAGAATTCCGCGATATTTTCACCTGGTCCTATTCTAAAATACCCGGACTCAATCCCGCCATTGTCGAACACCATATCGACACATGGCCTGATGCCAAACTGGTCTGTCAAAAGTTGAGACCCATTCATCCTTCCAGACGTGACGCTATCAAAGCCGAAATTGATAAGCTCAAGCAGGCTAGTTTCATTTACCCCATTGAATACACCACTTGGGTATCCAACCCAGTTCCCGTTCTCAAGAAACAAGGCACCATCCGTGTCTGCACAGACTTTCGCGAATTGAACAAAGCTTGTCCCAAATACAAATTCCCCACACCGTTCATTGACAAAATAATTGACGAGTGTGCGGGGCATGAGGTTCTATCCTTTATGGATGGTTTCTTCGGATACAACCAAGTTGTTATCCGTCATGCTGATCAACTAAAAACCGCGTTCATTAGTCCATGGGGAACTTTTGCTTACCGGGTCATGCCTTTCAGCCTTAAAAACGCCGGTGCCACTTTTCAACGGGCCATGTCTTATTGTTTCCATGACTTAGCTCATATTATCCTTGCTTATTTAGACGACCTCACTGCACGTTCTAAGCATCGGGCGCATCACCTCCATGATCTGCGTACCATTTTTCTCCGATGTCGCAAGTATAATATCCGCCTTAATCCGTTGAAATGCGTCTTTTGCATTCTCGCCGGCTGTATCTTAGGCTTCATCGTGTCTAAGGATGGTATCACTCTTGACCCTTTGAAAGTTCAAGCCATTCTTGAACTTCCCATTCCGCGTACCCTATGCCAGCTCCAAAGTCTCCAAGGCAAAGCTAATTTTCTTCGTCGGTTCGTCCCTGACTATGCCACCACCGCACATGGGTTCCTTAGACTCCTTCGATCTACTATCCCATTTGTTTGGGATTCCTATGCTCATGAGTCTTTCAATTCCCTCAAGCAGGCTCTCACATCCGCTCCCTTGATCCGCCCTCCCGACTTTGATCGGGACTTCATCCTGTATATCTCCGCTTCCACCTATTCGGTCGCTGGAGTCCTTATCCAAGAAGATGACAATGGTCTCGAGCATGTGATTTACTACGTCAGTAAGAACCTTGTAGGGCCTCCTGTTTCCTACTCATATGAAGAAAAATTAGCGCTAGCTGTCGTGTTCTCAGTCCAAAAACTTCATCATTATATCCTCGTGCGCTCCACCAAGGTTGTGACTAATTCCAACCCCATGGATTTCTTATTGAGTCGTCGTATCCTCACTGGGAAGTATGCCCATTGGGTCATTATTCTTCAAGAATTCGACCTCGAATTTGTCACACCAAAGAGTAAGAAAGGCTTAGCCCTCGCTGAGCTCATTTCTGAATTACCTACCGGATCGCAAGACCCTCCAGTTAATGATGATTTTTCTGATGAACACTTATTTGCCATTACTTCCGACGACCCGTGGTACGGCGATATTCTTACTTACTTGCGAACCCAAAAGTTCGCCCTCCACCTTGATCGTGAGGCTCACCGACGTATCCGACACCAGGGTCCCCGATACCTCCTTATCGGCGACGACCTCTATCGTCGTGGGATTGATACTGTCCTTCGTCGTTTTCTCACACACGCTGAAGCTGAACAGGTCCTTAATGCCTGCCATAGCGGCACTTGCGGTGGCCACCTCTCCGGTCTTGCTACTGCCCAGAAAGTCATGCGCGCCGGGTATTTTTGGCCTTCCCTCTTCAGTGATTGCATTGAGGCAGTCAAACACTGTCCCAATTGCCAACATTTCGTTCCTAAGGCACGAGCTCCCCCAGCTCCCCTCCATCCGGTCGTCTCCACTTGTTCCTTCTGTAAATGGGCCATCGAATTTATGGAGTGTCGCCCGCCATCCGCTGGTAACCACAAATATATCATCGTGGCGGTCGACTATTTCACAAAATGGGCCGAGGCCATGCCAAAATTTAACAACACGGCAGCTACCGCGGCCCTCTTTTTCTTTAACCACGTTATCGCTCGATTCAGGGTTCCGAAACAACTGGTCTCTGACCATGGCAGACATTTTGAAGATGAGATATGGCATGAGCTATCCTCACTGTTGGGTTTTGAGCACCAATATTCCTCCTCCTATTACCCCCAAGGTAATGGCCAAGTTGAAGCAGTCAACAAAATCCTCAAAACTATGCTTCAACAGACGGTGAATAAGCAAAAAACCAACTGGCATCTCATGCTCTTCCCTGCTTTATGGGCCTATCGGACTTTTGTTAAAACCACCACCGGGTTTACTCCTTTCCACCTCGTTTTTGGAGAGGAGGCAGTCTTACCGATCGAGTGTGAAATTCCTTCCCTGCATCTGGCCGTCGAACTTTTCCCTGACACCCAACCTCTCGAACAACGACTTATCATGCTTGAGCGTGCTTCCAAAGACCACCGTGTTGCTTTGCAAACCATGGAAGCGGCCAAGAAACGCACCAAAGCTCAGTATGACCGAAAAGTCCAGTCTCGCACTTTTCATGAAGGTGACCTTGTTCTAGTCTATGACCAGGCCCATGATGTCCTTGGTCATGGGAAGTTTGACTCATTATGGCTAGGCCCTTACATCATCAGTAAGGATCTCGATAAGGGGGCATACCTCTTAGAGGATTTCGAAGGAAATCCCCTTCCTAATCCTCGTAATGCACTCTATCTTAAGAAATATTACCCTTAGCATTTCCCTTCTGAAATGCATGTTTTATTTTCTTTTAGATAGCCAGCATCTTTTTTCGTTTTTGTGATTTGCTACTTCACCCGGACCCATTTTGTCCAAGGAGGGTCACTTCACCTCCCCTTTAAATCGAATCTCCTCACTTACGACACTCGTACTGGGGGCGCCACTTCGCCTCCATACCTGTCCACGTTCGTGTCGATTTTCGTCATGAGTTTCCCTCTTGTACTCATGTTTTCATGGTCCCCCATTGGGCCTTTACTGTGTGGCAGCACCATCGAGTCGCCCTTGTTTAGAGCATCCAAGATGAGTCATCATCGCATTCATGGAGTCTATCCCGAGTCCCTTTGTACCCCGCTATAGCCCTCCATCCTTCATTTCTTTGTCTCTCTCTTGTGTCGCACATTATGACCTTCAGTCCCACTGTCCCCTATCCCTTATGATATTGTGTCAGTCGCTGCCATGTCATTCATGTCCCTTATGCTCTAACAAGGGAAGTCGTCCATTCGCTACTCAGTCCTTTCCATTTCCCTATCATCATTAGTGGCAGTCTGTCCGTCGCTCTACTATTTTATCTCGTGCCTTAGTTGAGGATCTCTCATTGCCTCACCTATGGCGGACCTCCTTCTGTCGACATCAGCTCATTCATTCTAGAAGCCAGGTCTAGAGGGCGGTGGACCTTAGTTCCAGCTTCCACTCTTGTTCGGTGCCTCGGATCAGGTAAAGGGATCTCTCATTTCCCTTTGACTTGATTGTTTCTCCACTCCAGCTCCTTTCAGCATGACCAAGATCCGTATCCTTGATGCTTCAGTGATACAGCAACAACTCTTGATGATTCCCGGGTGTGTGTGAGATGTCTCAACCCTCATGAGGGGGTGGCCCTGCAGGTAGCCCCCCACATGCTCAGATGACCTCCTCCCTGCAGCCTTTGATGCAGCTCCAGATATTTGATGATGTTGGCCTTAGCCACTTGCAGTGCCTCTTTGATTTGCATGTATCAGTGGGGTCTGTGAGCCCTTCCCCATTTACGGGGGGCATTTGGGTTGTATTTGTGTCTCAGCAGTACTCCAATCAACTGTTGTGTGTATCCATTCTCCTGGGTTATCCAGGCTGTAACATGTTATGTTGGGATTCCTCAGCATTGTTTTTCTCTGGCTCTGTAATTTTATTCAAACATGGTACTTGTATCTGGTTCGATAGCCCTTCTTGATACACACTGTCTGTCTTGTCTGTGGTGCTTGTTTGCTGTCATATACAGCTTGAGTGCCTCTCTCATAAATTAGTTTGTGTCTTTGCCCTGTAGTCAAATCTCACTGGGCCAGTTCACCAGCCACTGTATCTTTACCTGTTCTCTCTTTGACTTCCACACAGTGATCCCACAAAGAAGTAGGTTCTTACAACGTACTTCGGTCATACAATTTGCTCCTCACACTCGCACGCTGGGGGGCAATCTGTTACACCATTTTTTGGTCATCTAACCTATTATCATTAGATGGACCCAAGTACACCATGTAAGACCAATTTTACCTAAGTAAAATTGCCTTCACTATGTTAAATAACTTAATAAACCACATTTATTAGGTTGTTTATGGTCTAAACAGGAAACCCCAAAAGGAAATATTAAACAAACCTATATTTGTTTGATTTTCCTCATGGAATAATTAATTAAACCATAATTTAATTATTATTCCCAGTCATGTTTAACCAAAAACAAAGAAATTAATTAGATAAACCTTTATTTATCTTATTATTTTCTAGGAATAATTATTTAAATCTTATTTAGATAATATTCCTTGTTAAATATGACCAAATCACCCACAAATAATTAAATAAATCATTATTTATTTAATTATCTTTCAACCACCTCCTTAAATAATTAAATAAATCATTATTTATTTGATTATCTTCTAACCGCTTCCTTAAAAAGATAAATAAATCATTTATTTATTTATTTTTGACTAATCAAGGGATTTGACCCAAGTCAAATACCTTTTCCCTCCAACAAATATAATAAAATATTCCATAAAAAGGTGGATCTAGATTTGGTTAACATTATTTTAAACATGCACCAAGATCTAGAATGATCCAATATTTTGTTATAAATAGGAGGGTTTTTCCCATCATTGTTCACCTTTTGTTGCCTATTAGATCACTATGGATCTATACACTTGGTCCCATTTTTCCATCATTTGTTGTGTGAGCTCCCATTGAGCTCTATTCTTTACATTGGGTTTTCTACACCAACAAGAGAGAGAAATCTTAGATCTGAAGTGCTGAGGACTTCCAAGAACCCATCCCACTGAGGAGAATTGGATACGCCTTCTTGTTTTCCTCCCAAGTGCCCAATTAATACAAAAATTCTTTCAAAAATTGTTCTTGTCTTGTCTATTGGTATATGGAGCAAACCCTTGTTTTTACTGCTTAATGTCTTTCCATGCATAGATCTGGTTTTTTGCAGCTCTTTTCTTGTTCAAATAACCGCAGATCTGAAGATATTGGCAACCACTTTTTTTGTTAGGGCTATTAGTTATGCGTAGCTAAAGTGGTCCTTTTTCGTACACTTCGACAAAGGATTCATACTAACCCAACCCAAGCCTTGCAATCTCAAAAGAAAGGATGGTAGATGTTCATTACAAAAATCCACAATTAATTAAAGTAAAAAATAAAAAATGAATAAATAAATAAATCATATATAATTAAATAAAATGTAAACTATTAATTATTAATTAAATAAACAAATATAACTAAATTTAAGAGTTTTTAATTAAAATATATTAATAAAATAAAAACTAAAAAATATAAAAAAGTTCAAACCCTGAGCCTGCCATTTTTTTGTAATGCCCACCTACCATTCATGAACTTGGAGGAAATATATTACTTTAATTATTGAAATACATGGTTTGAAAATATATTACTTTAATCATTAAAATACATGTCAAACCATAAGTATATTTATGGGGTCGTATAGTTGTTTACTTTTTGGACCAAGGCCCCAAATATGCTCCATGGATAGATGCGTATTCAAAGGTAAACCGAGGATTTTACCTTTTAGAAACCCCCCAGCTCCCCCCACCTTACTTAAATTTTGGTAGGCTAGCCTCCCTGAAAGGAAGTTTGGCAGGTTAGCTTCCATGAAATTAACCTCAACCATAAAATTCTTTTAACGTGTACAAGAATTAACAGATGTGGCATTTTTAATATTTTAATATATATATATATATATATATATATATATATATATATATATAAAGCTTGGTAGTGTCTTCCTTTTTTCATTAATTAAACAACAAGTTACATCCAATTTAGAAATAATTAGGTGTCCTCAACTTTCCCTGCAGAAAACCAAGTTTGTTGGCCACCTAAAAGCATGGTATGCCATAAAAAAACAATAAGTTTTAAGTTCGTCTATCCAAGCTATGTATGACTTAATGTATTTGAATTTCCTACCAGCTATCTGCCTAGTGGCATGAATGTCTATATAATGAACTTTAAAGACTATCCACATACATATGAACATAAATTAAAAAACTACACAGAGAGACATCTAACAAACTATTCTGCTTCCTTAGCAGAAGCAGACTCCACAGGAGCTGGGTCCTTTGCAGTGGAACTCGAGAGATATTTCTGAGGGAGGATGCAAGTTAGGTGGTTTTCAATTTACTTGAGGTGCCTATGCTATTTCTGCATCTGAAACTTTAGCTTCTGGAAGTTCTACTTGTAATCCGGGAAGTCCTAAACAATTGCGGCCATGCTCACAGAAATCTGATCCATGACCTTGCCCAATATACCTTTCATTGACCAATAAAGGAAAATGGTTTTCTTAAATTGTGTGACACAACCACGGGTATGCCTAGGGTTAGGCAACAAGGTCCGCCATTCCTCTGCATCAATCTCTATTGAGCTCTCCTGGAAATTCATATCTGCCTCCCAATCCTCGATTAATTTCCTTATTTCCTCTATAGTACCCTCGTTATAAGCAGTCACAACATCATTGATAATGATAGTTACAAGTTTTATGCCTCTTGGTTTACCTTCAGACGTACTGGGCTGCCCCGTCGACTCTGTGCCCCTAATTTTCCTGCCTCGGCCCCTCAGGGTTGGGCTTCTAGTTTTGGCCGCCACCAGAGCCGTGTTTTCAGTCTTAGAGTCTGTGGGAATAGGAGAAGACAATATGCTCGCATGAGGTAGACCGAGCTGAAAGCTGCTCGACTTGCAAAAGCTGTTACTGTCTTGCCCACCTATCAATATATCAACAAAAAACCATAAATATGAAACATGAGCCTGAGCTTCCTTCCTTTCTTCCCAAAATTTGTGAACAAATTCCCTCGACACAAACATGGAACCCAACACCATATAAAACGAACAAAAATTTTCATAGACCAGGGTTTTATCATAGACCCTACTAGATTGAAGACCAACATATCAGACCTTATCTTCAACATACATATGAGACACAATCAAAATCACAGGGAGAAGGCCAAGGGGGAGCCAACCTCAAAACTCATACAAAGATAGCTCGAAAGAATATTCCCCCCCTAGCACCAACATATACACCATCAACCCGTCCTGACCAGACTCAAAAACACTGAAGCTACCATCAAGAGAAAAAAAAAACAACCCCGACGCCATGCCGGTTCCGTCCAGACCTTAATAGGAACCCTGGGATCAATGACAGTGGTGAAACCCTAGTATAACCCCATGTAGGACAAGAAAATATCAAACAAGGTTGATACAGAAACTATTCCTAGAAAATTTTCCTAGGTTAGCAAGAAAACAAGCGCATGCAACACCAGAATAATATACATACCCTCAAACCCCAACAATTTCAAACCAGAAAAACCTAATTCCCTTAACCAGGGAACTTGTTGCATGGAAGAAAGAGCGGAGTGAAAAGCTACATACCAGTTGTCCAACGCAATATGTTTCTGAGGGCTCACCATTGCAAGCTTCCTTTACTGCGTGATCACCAACTCACTGCTATCCAGAAGTAGGGTTTCACTACCAACACACCTCATGTAAACATCCAAATGCCAAAGCCATAAACGAATACTGTTGCCACCACTTGCGATGGTATTTACTACGGTCATGCACGAAGCCACCATGCCAACCTTTCTAAGCATGTGGAGGGTTGTGGGATTGTCCTTCAAGGCACCCATCATTAAATAGGGTTGATACGACTTGGATCCGATTTCCACCCCGAGCAGGGGAATATATAAAAACTATTAAATATAATTGTAATTTAACATAATTTGTAATACATTTAATTAAAAAATAAACCTGTAATATTAGCTGAGTTCTTTTTTAATTAATTAATGGAAATAAATTAAATAAAAAATAAGAAATTTTTATATATAAAAACATTAAGAAAATTTTGCTTCCATAAAGAATGAATTTGGTTCTTATATTTCAATAGTGGATGAAAGGAAACCTGACATATTTTTTCTATTATGGGACAACAATATCTTTTGGTGCATTAATTTGTCCAACAACTTCATTGTCAAGCTATTCGGTGTTCAGTTTGACAGTTGAAGACACCATTTGATCAACATAAATAAAAGAGTTGAAGACTGGAAGCAAGGGGGCAAAGGAAAGGAGTTCAGATTTTGGGCACAAGGAGACTTGTATTCTATGAACAATAATTTTCAGATTATAATCAAGAGATTCTCCTTCTAGCTATTGACAATGAGTGTTGTTGTGTTAGTTTTTCTTATATGTTATGCATCTATGATTCATCTATGCATATTTGGAGTTATATGAATGCTTTGAAAGACTAAATTGAGAATCATTTTTTTTTAATGTCCACAGGCAATGCTATGTTATATACATAGATTTATGATAAACTCAACCTATTTTAATCACGCCTCTAGTTAAATGAAAGATTGTTGCCAACTATACATACAATCATAATTGTTGTGTATTTGAACCATATGAATATTATTCCCGTGCGTTTTATTTTTTAGTGAATATTAAAGTATTCATTGAATGCAATAAATTTGTTAAATCCTTCTTCTATATTCTTCATCAAATGAGAAACCCATTTCATCATAATTATTTGCATTGGTTGGGAGGTAGTCACATGATTATATATTTGAGTATATATTGTTCTACAGTTCATTCTACAAGAATGATAACATAATTGAACCTTTATTTAAGTTCTTCAAATGCTTTGGTATGATTCCCTCCACGACTAGTGGATAGTATTATGATTAAAGTGAATTACAAACCTTAATCACAATATCTTCCCAACCCTCATCAAGTTCTTTCATCTTCTTTTAGATTTGGCTTTTGTGCACAATAAGTTGTTTTGTGGTTATAATGGACAACATTCTTAATTCAAGTATTGAGGGAGCCTCGTCTATCCTAAGGGTCAACTTGAGGTCAAAAGTTGGTTTGTATATGCATTGGCATGGTTCCAAAACAACTACGAACCATCTCAAGGAAAGAACATAAGGAAATTTTTAAGATTGCAAATATGTCAAAACGTTATGAAAATATTGTGCATCAAAGCATAAATTTGACCATATGAATATTATTTAAACCGCTGTCCCAAGTGTGAAATATTTGAAAGACAATATATCAAGAATTCATATGTTTATGTGAGTTTTTAAGGTTTTCATACCATTAGATGTGCCACATTCACTATGGAAAAGTAAAATTAAACTTAAAAGTGAGTTTTGAAACCCCAATATGTCTAGGTTTTTATAAACATAAGTGCCAAACATTCAAATCGTCACACCAAATAATAAGGTCTTTGCACCATTATTGTAATTGATTCGATCTCTTTAAATATGTTAATCATGAAGTGAGATCCACATTAGCATATAAGATTAAAAAATACTTGCAAATGGAGATAGATAAGAGTGAGATTAACATTCATCCATACATTTTCAAGCAATGAACCAAAGCAAACCAATAGGAATGATAGGAAATCAAAGAATTTAGAGTTAATTTATTACTTAGGGTTAGATCCAAAAAATTAAGCAAGCTAGACATCAATACCCAAGCTTATGCCAACTCCGAAGAATATACCGTGAAAGACTAGTTAGTATGAGAAAGACCCAGGTAAGATGATATTTAATACTTAAAGAAAGTTTAGATCTAGCAACCTAGTTAAATAGATTGAGCAATTGAAACCCTACATTGCAAAAAAATGAACAATAAGGAAAGAAAAGGAAAATAATTTTGGTTGAAGAGATCAATAGGCCAGTGCTTAAGAAGGGTTATGGGGTTTGTCCATAATTCTAAGTGATTGCAAAAAAATAAACAAAAATAAAGGAAACGAAAAGGAAATGATTTTCTCTTTTTGCATGAAGAGATTAATAAACTAGTAATGAAAAAGGGTTATGGGTTCCCTACGTACTATTCTTGGTGAAGTCTTGGTTTAAGATAATATAATGTTGAGGGAACCACGAATAATTGTATCTTAAGCATTGGAAAGAGATAAGTAGGCTTATTCAAACATGGATGGGGGGAATCATCTTGTAGAAATTCTATCCAAGTAATAACAATGTGATCTTAATGTTTGGCCAAGGCAAGAGGGAAGAGCCCTAGGATGTCCTACCTCAATACAAATGAAACAAAATGAAAATGGTCATAATGAAAAAGAGGTATGTATGCATATATTTGATAAAATATGCCATGCCATCATATAGATGTATATAAGTGTGATACATACTCTAATTTATGAGTATGATAAAAATAAAGGGTTCTCTTATGTTGGAAAGATGCATCGAAGGCATTGCTCACATATTGACTAAATGAATTCAACATAATATGTCCTAATATGAAATATGCAGTGGTTGAAAAAGATGAAGGAAATATGGTCGAAAGTTCTTGGGAAGAAATATGTTAATAAATAAAGGAAGAGATCATGAAAGATGCAACTATGGAGAAGGCAATCAACATCCAATGACTAAAATATTTGACAATGATATCTCTGTGGGAAAGATATGAATACCCTGGTGAAGCCTAGAAAAGGAGACCCTTGACATTGAATATCTTGGATATGTGTCAAAAATATGTGCGGGATGCTAATATTTCAAGCAAACAAATATCATGATGAAGGGCCATGAAAAAAGGTAATTTTCATTTGATATATATATTTTTGAATAAACTATGGATGGATTAATGCAGGGCTACTGGAAAAATATTTTTGGATGTTTTCTACAACTAACATTCATATGGTTGGATGGAATATCCTAAAGGAAACATGATATTGAAAAGGTAGTTGTATGAAGGAAAACTAGATGTGGAATAGATAATAACTTTCAGATAAAGGGAAGGATGGCATGATTGAATTGAGGAAAGTGATGAGTGGTCGATGCCCTACAAATATGAAGGATCCATAATATTAAATATTAAATTCATGACATCGAATGGAGGAGCACTATAAGCAACTGAATATACCATGATCTCCACCAATGAATAAAAAGTTGCTGCTGGAAACAAGTCCTTAGATAAGAGGGAGCACGTAAACAAGTTTCTAACTTGGTAGAAACTTGGAAGAAAGTCCTTGGGAGCCTAAAAAATTCCTTGGCTAAGAGGGAGCTTGGAAGCACGTCCCTCGGAGCTTGGACTCGTCCTTGGATAAGAGGGAGCTTGAGAAAATTCCTTTATAGGAGTGGGTATATCCTCCCTAGTCGAGAGGAAGAGATAGGCACACCATTCTTGTCTTCACTTGGCAAGAAATAATGGAGGATTGGGTAAGCATATGGAATATGATAATCTTTGAGGATGTGGAAGGGAATCCAAGATAAGAGGAGTTGTGAAGGACCAATTTTCTTTGAGGAATGGGAATCCAAGATAAGAATTGTCCTGGAAGGACATATTCTGTGAACACCCAGGTGGGGTATGCTCTTGGAAAGATAATGATGAAGGTGTCTATAAATCATTGGTCACACTAGCATTGTGATATGATATTGTGGAGAGATATAGTTTTTAGTAAAGGCCTTGATATGTGAAAATTATAGATAATATGATGTTAAATGGATGGGTTACAAATCCATATTTTTTTTATGAGAATTCTTCAGTTTGAGAATGTCCAAGTACCTTGTATGGATTATGAATACCTCTCTAGTTAAGAGGGAGTGTTGAAATATGTAACTAGGTTCCGCCTTCATAATGCCATATGTAATCATGATTTTAAGTATTTAATAAAAACATAAAAATAAATTTATTATTGTTATTCTTGAGGCATGGGTTTCATGCTCAAGGGAAATTTATTTTTAGGTCAAGCACCCATTGAGTGCTTCTAGGTTTTTCATAAAGTCAATTAAGTCATTGTAATGTATTGAAGACCCACTTGGGCATGTTACGTATTGTAAATAAAATTTATTTGAGTCAAAGCAGAGTCAAAAGTCCCTCCAAGACCTCTTCATGTCACAAATATCAAGTCAACCTACATGAAGGACAAGTTGGCCTAAAGAGAGAAATTTGTACCCCTTATAAGCCTATAAATAAGAAGGAACTCGAACTCATTTGGAATCACTCGATAAAGTTTGATCTAATCAAAGTAGAAGCTAGAAAAGGAAAAATAAGAATAAGAATATCAAGATTGAATTTCTTGGGCCTCTCTCTCTCTCTCTCTCTTTCATTAGGGTTTCTACAGTTTTTAGGCTATACAAAATTTTGAAGTTGCATCGGAGTTGTGAAGCTACAAGATTGAAGTTGTGAAGTGTCAAGGTCAAAGATGTGAAGCTACAAGGTTGAAGTTGTGAAGTTGCAAGACATAAGATGTGAAGTTGTCTCTAGATAGAAGTTATGAAACTTTTAGGTCTAAACTACTGAAGTTGCATCAAGGTCGAAGTTGCTGAAGCTGCTAGGTCGAAGTTGCAGTAGTTTTTGTTGAGGTCGAAGTTGATGGAAGGTCAAAGTTTGTTGCTAGAAAATCTATGTAAGGAAATCTCATCAAGAAGGAAGGATAACTTGGTCTTGGAGGGTCCTGTAATTCATCAATTGAAGTTCTATAAGAAGAGAATAATTTTGGTGTATTTTCCTCTCAATTGTAGAGGTTTTGGCCCTGACTGATCATCTATAATTTGTGTTTATTGTTTTATTTTTCTTAATGATTTGGTACATGTTTGATGATAGAGAACACTATAATAAATTAAAGGATAAGTAAATCAATTGAAGTAAAAATAATCACAAGCAGTTATCAAAGTAAGAGAAATCCCCTAATCTAACTGCCCTAGATTTCTCAACAAGGTATCAGAGCTAAGGTGACAAGACAAGGAAAGGTAGATTTCTGGAAGGACACTCAAGGGATGAAGCACTATAATATAATAAAGAGAATCAATCATCAAGAAGATAAAAGGATTGAAGTAATTTTTGGTCCATTTTGAGCTATTCTTGTTCACACGTGTGAGGAGATTAGGGCTCATTTATTGCAGCACAAGAAAAATTATTACAGTCACCTAAGGAGCCATAAAAAAAGTGGAAGACAAGCCACCTTTAAATCCAAGTTACAAAAGAAGAAACCTATATCCAAGCAAAGAAGAAGGAAGGATACAATATTTGTCTTTCTTCCACACATGCAAAAACTAGGGTTTCTGTAGCGACTGAAGATTGCAGTCACTTAAAGAAGCCAAAGTTTGGGTCAAAGAAGAACTATTGAGCAAGCCAGATTGTCAAGAGAAGGATTCAAGGTCAATATAAGTCAAAAGGAGGCAAGTATTTCCATATTCCATCCAAAAGTGTGATATAGGGTTTTTATAAGAGAAGCCGAAATTGTAGTCCTACAACAACAAGCCAAAGATCTGAAGAAGGGCTGAAATATTAAATTGTAAGATTACCTCAAAACCATAGCTCATCCATAAAATAAGTACACATTGGAGCATCTAAAAGTCTCTACATTCTGTATAAGTAGGAACAATCGTAATCATAATCATCAAGGAATCAAGGCGATCTCCCTCTCGTTGAAGGATCACTTTTGAAGGAAGAAATCTTCATTAAGAAGACATATTCTATCATCATCAAAATTAAGAAGGCATCAAGTTGAATATATTAACATCAAGGGGTATCTTCACTTGAAAATAAATTATATTTATATCTATATGTATCTATCAAAATGACTTCCTTTTGCAAGGAAAGCAACAAATTGGTTGGGTCATCAAATTTTTCTTGCATCGAAGAAGAGGACAGATTTGATCCTCATAGAAAATGAAGTCGTTGAGCATGTTAAGGGTTTAATTGTCTAATGGCCAAAATAAGAAACTCAAGCTCTAGAAAAATACATGAAAGGGAAAATATACAAGCAACATGAATACATTAAAGAATAAGGAATAGCCTCATACTTTATGAGGGTGTCTGAAATAAGGGATCAACTATAAGAGTTGGGAAAAATATTTTTTGACAAGGAAATGACTACCATAGTACTATTGGAGAAATGGGGCGACTTCAAGTCAAGAATTTATGGGAAGAAGGAAGCTACTCCATTCAATAAACTATGGTCACTATACATGATAGAAGGAACCAGATTGAAGGTAAAGAATGATGTAGGATCAAATGAGCAAGCTCAAGTATATGTTGCCATGAAAATGAGGAAGGAGAAGCTGTTAGGTCCCTATATTACTAGTGTAGTCCCTTATTTTTGTTAGTGTAGCCCCCTTATTTTTATTGTTGTACCCCTGTAACCCCAATATTGTTATTATTGTGACTTTGCATTATTATTTTTAGGTCGGTAAGGATTATATTATGACCCCATGGACTCCTATATATAGAAGGAGGTTTTGTCATTTGTATCATCCAAGAATTTTTCATTTATGTAATTTAAAGGAGGTTTCCCCCTTGAAGTGTCTTATTTATAAGGCGTTTATCTCTCTTTTCTTCCATTTTTGGAGCTGGTTTCATAACACTTGGTATCAGAGCTTTGGATTCTAGGGTTTTTCTGCCCCAAACAGGTCATCATGAAAATTTCGCTATAAATTATTTTCTACGAAGGTTCAAAATCTTGAATTTTTAGCACGTGAAGCTGAAATCCCAAGGAACATTGTGTAAAAAATTTAGATCTTTGTTCGCAATATTTTCGGAGATATGATTTGTGGAAGTTAGGGTTTTTGCAGGTTCCTGAATTTCATCTAAAATAGGTGACCGTGGGAAAATTGTCATAACTCTCTCTCTAGGCATCAGATTTCAATACTGAAAAACATGGCCATAAGTACACAGACTGTAGTTTTCTGTGTATCAATTTTAGAGCCAAAAGATGAAATAGTGACACATGGCATGCCATACAAGTTTGCTCTACTGAACCAGTCCATATTAGGCCATTGTGGGAGATTGGGCATAAATTTTCCTTGAAGAATCCAAATGAGGTCAGAACTATGGCATTGGAAAAAAGATTCATAGAGCTACTATAGGTTCGAATTTCAGATATTGAAGATCCGAAATCACAGATATAATTCAATTTCAATATCGAGCTCCTCAAAAGCAAGAAAAATGTGTGTATTTGTTTTCAAATTGCATAAGTCTCGTTTGAAAAATTAGTTTGAAGTGATTCCGAGAGAATATTGAGCCATAATTATCAGTGATGGGTTCCAAATTGCCCCCTAAAATGAATTCAACACCCATTAAGCCCTTAGAATAATCTAATATGACTCATGACGATGAAGAAGTGCAACATGATATATAAAAAATACAAGAGCAAGTGCACCAAATTTCGTTCTCGCAAAGAGCAACAAAAAATGAAATGGATCTTTGAAGAAAGGAGTGGAAGCTAAGATGGATGGTTTGAAGAAGGGAATGGAAGTTAATATGGATGGTTTGAATAAAGGCATGGAAGCTAATATGGATGGTTTGAAGAAAGACATGGAAGATAAGATGGATGGTTTGAAGAATGTCATGGAAGACATGGAAGAAAAAATGGAAAACATGAAGAATGATATAAAAGCAGACATGGAAGGCTTGAAAAAGTTGATAAAATAAATGATTCCTAATGGCGAAAAGATAATAGAGGAAACTCTTGATGAGAACAAAATAAATGTTAATCATGATTTCATAAACTTTAATGTTGGATGGAAGACCCACCATATTCCAAAGATCTATATGAGAAAGTTTGATGGAAAGGATCCCGTGACATGGATACTACATATGGAGCAATATTTTGATCTCAATAATGTGCAAAACACACAAAAGGTGCACATTGCAACTTTATATTTAGAAAAAAATACATTTTTATGGTATCGAAAGCTTTGCTCCCATAAAAAAATTATCACTTGGTCAATTTTTACGGAGGAAATGATAACACATTATGAGGATACAAAGAGAAACACCTTTTCTAGCCAATTGATAAATCTCAAACAAAAGGGTTCAGTGTTGGAGCACATTTAGGACTTCCAAAAATTTAATACAAGGGTAACTGATATTCCAGAGGAACACAAGATTGATGTCTTCATAGGAACTTTAAAGGATAACATCCAACATGAGGTTCGCGTTTGGGAACCTGATTCATTGGAGAAGGCATTCAAGTTGGAAAGAAAAATTGAATGTAAATTTATGGCGACAAGGAAGCCTACCACTCACATCTATAAAGATATAAGTGTTGCTACTCCTAGACTTCCAAAACCTACAAGGTTTTTTTTTTTTTAACAAGAACGGTTATGGTTTATATTAGAATTTGGCCAAAATTCCTTTCACCGGATACATTTGATCGGGCATAGCCCTTAACCTTTCTTTCACTAACTGATCACAGGCCCCTAAACTTGGAAAACCGCAAGATTTACTCGAGACTATCGAGTCTATCTCTGTTATTTTCCCTATCTTAAAGAGACAAACAAACTATTTCAGCAAAATGCAGAAAAACATGACAAAATTTATGGAATGGGGTCCCAATTCTCAATTCCATCTGCCAAGAGACAGCCAGCTGGAAGTGAAACTGCCCTGTTGGCTTCCAAGTCAGCCGCTTTATTATTTTCCCTCAAAACATGAAGGAAGGAAGCAGTCCAGAAGGATTTCACCAAATTTCTAGTTCTTGGAATTACTCTTGCCAGTCTAATGTCTGTAGGAGAGGAATCCTCCACTAGAACTTTGATAATGGATTGAGAGTCTCCTATGATGCTAATATCTGAAAGACCGAAAGCCTTTTCTTTCTTGAGACCTTGCAGAAGAGCCAAGACTTCAGCTTGCATGCTGGTAGAATGCCCTAAACCCCAAGAAAACTTTGCCACAGTAATACCCTCTTTATTTTTAATAATTCCTCCTGCCCCATCCAAACCGGGATTGCCTTTCGCTGCTCCATCGAAGAATAAAGAGAATCTGGAATGCCTGAGGAGCAGATCCGAAAGATCATTCTCCTTCCCTCTGAATTGCCACTCTTTTGTGGCCTTGTAATGCCTTATTTCACTAGAGAAATGAAGGTCCATCGAGGCACCCCATTCTAAGTCTTGCTGACTCAGATTTAGATCCTGCAAATGATCCCCCGGAATTTCTTTCCAAAGGCATTTTATTTTGGTGATCATGAACTGAGCGTTTAGACTTTCATCTCTGAAAACTCTTCTATTGCGCTCAAGCCAGATCTGCCAGCAAGCAAATTTCGGCAAAGAGAGCCATGCAGCTGTGAAAATCTCATTTTTTGGAAGCGATCCTGGGTAGGAATTCCGCCAGTTTGCAAAAATATCAGATATGGACGTGGGTAAGGTGAATTCAGAATTCCAGAAGCTCAGAAGGCCATGCCAGATATCTCTTGAAAAGTTGCAGTCCAAAATAATATGCTGAGCGTTCTCCTCACAATCACAGCATAAGTAGCATCGAGAAGGACCGTGAAATCCTTTCTTCTTCAATCTATCTGCAGTTAAAATCCCTCTGTGGCATAACAGCCAACAGAACGAGTTGACCTTAGGCATGGTTTTGCGATTCCAGATCCCGTTCCAGACTGCAGGATTAGGAGGGAAGTTAGGGCGATCATGAAGGCATTTGTATCCCTGTGCAACCGTGTAAAGCCCTGGGGCGGCTCCCCATCCTCGGGCATCCTTCTTACCCAGGCGCAGAGGCGCCATACCATTTAATAAAGAAAGGAAAATATCTCGAGCTTGGGACAACGCAGGAGAGACGGGAGGGAGCCTCCATCGCTGCCAATGTTTGTCTTCCCATTGTGAAATGTCCCAAAGAGTGGTGCATTCAGCGTTGTCCAACCACAAACGCAACGCATGCAGAGAGCAGTGGGACGATAGAGGAGGGTGCATCATAATGCTGTCATCCCAAATTTTAATTTCTTTTCCGTTTCCAGGGATCCAATACGCTCTGTCTCTGATTAAAGGGGATGCTTTATGACAAAGCTTGATCAGCTGCGAACCTCAGGAGGGTAGGAGGGCGTCTAGACATCTCTTCCTCTTTCCCATGAAGTATTTCCTCCATAGGGCTTTTTGCGCCCAACCTGGATTTGGACCAATGATTCTCCAGAAGATCTTGGCTCCCATAGCTATGTTTTGGAGGCGAAGATCTTTGAAATTGAGGCCTCCTTCACTTTGGGGCTTGCAGATTTTCTCCCAACTAACTAATGGGATTTTCCTGTCATTGTGATTGCCCCCTTTCCAGAAGAACTTGCGAATGAAGGCTTCCATTTTTTTTATGATGCCTGAAGGGGCTAGAATTACAGAGAATTGAAAGATAGGGAGACTGCTAAAAACAGATTTGATGAGAACAGTTTTTCCGGCTAGATTTAACCAGGAGAATCCCCAAGCTTGAATTTTGGCCTTGAACTTGTCCAACAGAGGAATCCAATCTCTGCTGTATGCCAATTTGTGAAAGATGGGAAGGCCCAAATAAGAAAAGGAGGACTAGTTGAGAGTGGCAGTAAAGCCCAGAATTCTTGAGATGGCAGAAAGGGTGGGAGCCGAGATGTTCCAGAAAAAATATTTGCACTTACCATTGTTTAAAATACTTCCTGTAGCTTCACTGTAGTCATCCAATACCTCCTTGAATCTAAGAGCATATATGGCAGAGGCAACCCCTAACAAGAGGGTGTCATCCGCAAAGAGGGTGTGATTAACATTTTTGACCCCTCTGGCTATATTGAGCCCCAAGATCTCTTGGTCAACCAACATCTGATCCAGGTAGAAACTCAGGACGGAAACATGAAGGATGAAGAGGAGCGGAGAGAGGGGGAAACCCTGCCTAAGCCCTCTTGAAGCTTTAAAAAAACCAGCTGCTCTCCCATTCACCAGGGGGGTGATCCAAGGATCAGCAATACAAGCACGGATCCATTTTATAAAGCCCATTCCAAAGCCAAATTTTTTCAAGACTTCCCAAAGAAAGCTAAGTCTGACCCGATCGAAAGCATTAGCCAGATCTAGTTTGATAACCATACCTTTCTCTTTGCGAAGCTGGCTCGAGTGAATCGCCTCTTGCACTAGGATGAAGTTGTCAGTGAGCTGTCTCCCCTGAACAAATCCACCTTGGTTCTCCGGGATGATGGCTGGAAGAATACCTTTAAGTCTATTGGAAATAACCTTTGTGATTAATTTGTATCCAATATTACAAAGAGAGATGGGGCGGAACCAATTAAATTATTTAGCACCCTTTTCCCTGGGTATGAGGGCAAGAAAAGCTGAATTGGTGCTGTCCCCAATTTTCTGGCAGTCTTGAGATTTCAAAATAATTTTGTAGAGGTCTTTCTCCACAATCTGCCAGTAGGTTTAAGAAATATTGCTGTAAAACCATCCGGGCCTGGGGCTTTGTCAGGCTCCATGTCTGAGAGGGCATCCTTTATTTCCTGAATAGAGATCTTTGCTTCAAGCTGCTGATTCATTGAAGGTGAGATCCTAGAGGGAACCACCTCCAAGAATTTGGAGTTTGGGTCCGTCACGCCCTCTTCTCTGTACAGGTTTTGAAAGTGGTTGAAAGCTACTCTCTTTATGCTGTCAAAATCTTTGTGTGTCAAATTGCTATCTTTGATTTCTGCAATAGAATTGAAGCTCTTTCTGGCTTGAGCTTGCTTGTGGAAGAAGGCTGAATTTCTGTCTCCTGCTTTAAGCCATAAGCTCCTAGACTTCAGTCTCTAATGCTATTCCTCCGAAAGGAAAGCTTTGTGGAAGATTTGCTGGAGCTCAGCTTCCTTATCTAGAACTTCTTTAGAGATTTCAGCATCTTCACATTGGGCATGGTGTTGGGCAAGATTATCTTGAGCCTGCTTTCTCTCTTTTGCAGGAGAGGGAAGAGCTTTGGCCCAAGATTTAAGCACCATTTTCAGTCTTCTAAGTTTTTCTTCCCAAATGAAGAAAGGGGAACCTTTCACTGGCAGTTTCCAGTAGTCATGAACCAAGTTCAGGAACTCAGGTTCTTTGACCCAAAGAGGGTTGAATCTGAAGGGGATGGGGCCAAGATCTTTGTGGCCCAGCATCTCAAGCAAGATGGGATTATGGTCAGAAACACTGCATGGGAGGATATGCAATCTGAAATCTAAGCCCAACAAAAGAAAGGAACTCTGAACCAAACATCTATCAAGTCTAGCAGCAATGTGACCAAGACCTATTCTTTTGTTAGAACAGGTATACTTACCATTTTTTGGAGGGATGTCAAGCAGATCCCAATCCTGCATGAGATCTTCCACCCATTCCGTTGCAGGGTCCCTTACGATTGTGCCTCCTCGCTTTTCCTCCATGCGTAAGGCGAGGTTAAGATCACCTGCAACAATGATGTTTTCCAAATTTTCTTGACTCCGAAAGATGTCTGATGGAGTCCCAACACTCCCTTTTCTCCCCTATATTTGTTGGAACATAGACATTGAAAAGACTGACTGCCACCCTCGAGTCCAAAGGCTGGAGCTTCAAAAACAGCTAGTGGGTGTTGTGCAGCACGGTGACCAATCTGAACTTGAGAGGGTTCCAAAGGGAGCCTAGTCCCCCAGATGCTCCCCGTGCTGAAACTGCATATCCACTGCTACCTTTCCAATTTTTTTTACTGATTTGGAGAAACTCCTTGTCCTCCATTTTGGTCTCCTGAATCAGAAGAATGTCTGGAGCTTCTCTTCTTATAAGGCTTCTCGTTGCTTCTTCTTTCAATTTGCTCCCCATTCCTCTACAGTTCCAGGAGACAATCTTCATCATTTATTTTTATGATGATGGGCTCCCTTGGAACCCTGCGCTTGGTTTTTTACCATCTTCGGATTTTTGCCAAGAAGTTTCTCCAGAGTGGGCTGACTACCCTGAAGCTTGTCTTTGTAAGTTTCCTAATCTCTCTTTTCTCTAGCAGATTTGTGGCCCCTTTCAGATCTTCTGAACGATATCTGCGCATCTCCTATTTCTCCATCCTCCTCAGACTCCTCCGAGTCATGTTCCTCCTCGGAGGCTTCTGTTTGCTTATCCTTGTTTCTTGCCGTGACGCTTTCTTCAGGTCTTGTTTCTGCTGAAGGCATTTTTTCTAAAGGTTGAACTTGCATATCTTCTTCCTGAGGAGTCTCTTCAGCAGAGCTTAAGACCTCATACCTATTTTCTTGGCTTTTTGGCGGGGGAACATTCTGGATGGAGGCAGGTTGGGGTCCATGAACCCCAGATTTCTTGTGAGATGTCTTTGGCCTCTTGACCTGGTTCCATCCCTCTTCCTTTCCTTTCTCAAATTCCCCTTTGTTCAGGCACCCTCTTGCAAAATGACCATATATGTGACATTTTCGGCATTTGAAGGGGAGTTGCTCATAGTCCAGCACTTGCACATGCGTCCAACTGCCCACCTTTAATTTAATGGCCTCCGGAAGCCCCACCTCTAAGTCCACCTCGACACAGATTCGGGCGCAATCATACTGATCATTGTTGTTTTCTCTGTCAATGAATTTCCCCAGAGTGTCTCCAATGTGCTTGAGGGACTCCCAGTTCCAACAGTGCACTGGTAGATTGGGGAGCCGAACCCAGACAGGGACTGCCGTTGGGACATCCACAGCCGGATCGAAATCGGGGGTCCATTTGTTAAGGTAGAGGCCCTGGGGTCCCATGAAATAGGGCCCATTCCTGAAGATCAAGTCCTTATCCTCCTTGGTGTTGAACTCGAACAGAAAGAAGCCTCTACCCAGAAAATAAGAGGTGACTTTATTTTTGATCAGCGGAACCCAGTTCTTAATGACCCACTTTTCCATGGATCTTGGCAAGGGCCAAAGGCCCGTGAATTGACCCACCAGGGCCCGATCTGCCAGGGAAAAAGTGACCTTAATCAGACCCTCAGGAGGGAGGTTTACCTCCAGAACATCGTCGAGCCTTTTGACGAACTTAGTAGCTTCAGATTTCTTCTTTTTGGGCAGCGAAGCAAGAAGAGAAGAGAAGGATGCTTCAGCTTCCGGAAGAGCGGCTTGCGAGGGACCGGTGGGTGAGCCTTGGGCATCCATGGCAAGAAGATCAAAACAACAAACCCAATCTGCACCAAGCAAAGGAACGAGGCATCTCAAGGCCAGGAAGAAGGAGAATCCAAATAGTCCCTGCAAGTAGAAACCCCAAGGGCGCAGACCCAAGCAGATCTGACAAGAGATCGAGAGGCTCAGCAAGATCTTGAAGCAGGGCAGGTGGAAAGAAGGGAGCCTAGCAGAACCGAGAGGCCCAAAGGTCAAGAGGACCTGGGGCAGAGGCAGAAACGGCCGAGAGGGCAGAGCCCAGCCACAGGCCGCGCAGAGAATTGCAGCTGGAGGTAGCAGCATGCAGACTCAGGTATAAAAGGTCGTGGGCTTGGCCCGGAATGGTTAATCTCTCGCGGCAAGCCACGCCCTCGCTCAGGATTGAGCACAGGACCTGTCCGTCTTTACGAGAGCGACCTTACCACTACGCCGCCTCCACAGACCTTCCAAAATCTACAAGGTTGACACCACAACAATTGGAAGAAAAAAGAGCAAACGGGCTTTGCTACAATTGTGATAGAAAATACACTAAAGGTCATAAGCATGCTAAGAAGAAATTATTTTACATAGATTGTGAAGATGAGGAATAAAATGAATAAGAAACTTCAAAAGAAGAGGATATAAACCAGGAACCAACCCTAGAAGAAGAAGAAATGACTCCGACCATATCATGTAATGCATTGGCAGGAATTACCACTCCTCAAACTCTCAATATAGAAGGACACATCAAGAAGAAAAAGGTAATAGTGTTGATTGATTCAGGTAGTACCCATAATTTTATTCATTGTAAGGTAGCTAAGGAATTGAATTGTTTCCTATACCCAACACCAGAATGTCAAGTGATGGTTGCAAATGGAGGAACTATAAATTGCACTGGAAAATTCCATAATATCAAGCTAACCATGGGGGAATATGTATCGAATAGTCCAATTCTTTCCATTCCCATGGGAGGCGCTAATGTTGTACTAGGAGTACAATGGTTACAATCTTTGGGGACGGTAGCTTTTAATTTTCAAGAAATTTTCTTGAATTTTTTTTCAGAAGGAAAGGAAGTCAAATTACAGGGTATCACAGGGAATCCAGGAAAGATAATAAGCTCTAATGTCATGACAAAGCTTCTGAAGAAATAACAACAAAGAATAATTGCACAATTATGCTCACTAGAAGTTCCAACGTCAAAATCATCTATTTCTCCAGATCTCCAAAACGTCTAGGACAATCATTCCAAGGTTTTTGAAACTCCCAAAGGACTCCCACCTATTCGTGATCATCATCATGCTATTCATTTGATTCCAGGAAGTGTTCCTCCAAACATCAGGCCTTATAGATATCCCTATGTCCAAATGAGTGAAATTGAATGTATGATTACAAAAATGTTAGGGGATGGTATAATTCAACCTAGTCAAAGTTCTTTCTCTACTCTAGTAGTATTGGTGCACAAGAAGGATGGATCATGGCACATGTGTCCGAATTATAGGGAGCTCAATAAGCTCACTATTAAAGATAAATTTCCCATTCCTGTGATTGATGAATTATTGGATGAATTACATGGAGAAATTTATTTTACCAAGTTAGATCTTCGTTTAGGATATCATCAAATTAGAATGAAGACTGAAGATATTTTGAAAACAACATTTCGAACTCATGAGGGTCATTATGAATTTTTGATCATGCCTTTTGGCATTACCAATGCACCTTGTACATTTCAAGGGTTGATGAATTCCATTTTCAAACCCTTCCTTAGAAAATTTGTGTTAGTATTTTTTGATGATATACTAATCTACAACATGTCTTGGAAGGATCATGTTCAACATGTTGATAGGGTGCTCAAACTATTGGAGTAGAAACAATTATATGCAAAAACATCCAAATTTTTCTTTGGAGTACAAGAGCTGGAATATCTGGGACATATTGTATCACATGAGGGTGTTAAGGTATACCGTAACAAAATTAAATCCATTAAGGAATGGAAAGTCCCCAAAACCATAAAGCAGTTGTGAGGATTTCTCGAGTTAACTGGGTATTATCACAAGTTTGTTAAGAATTATAGGAGAATATCAGCACCTCTAATAACATTATTGAAGAAAGATGAATTTTCATGGGCTCCTGAATCAACTAAGGCCTTTGAACATCTTAAAGAGGAAATGTGCCTAGCACCGGTCTTAGCTATGCCAAACTTCATAAAAACCTTTATTGTGGAATGTGATGCCTCGAGAAATAGAATTGTTGCTGTTTTAATGCAAGAAGGAAGACCCATTGCTTTTGAAAGTCACCCAATCAAAGGAAAGTATTTACATAAAGCTATTTATGAGAAGGAAATGTTAGCAATACTACATGCACTAAAGAAATGATGACCTTACCTAATGGGAAGACACTTCAAGGTAAAAACCGATCATGATAGTCTTAAATAATTTTTGGAACAAAGACTATCTTCAGAAGAGCAACAAAAATGGGTCACAAAGATGTTGGGTTATGACTTTGAAATCATCTGCAAAAAAGAAAGGTTAAATTTTGTTGCAGATGCACTCTCAAGAAAGAATGAAGAGGTGGAAGCATTGCTTTGTGCCATTTCTATTATCCAACCAAATTAGATAGCCGAAGCAAGGGATGAATGGAAGAAGGATGACGAAGTGTGGACACTCACTCAAAATCTGATACATTTAGTTGGAAAAATGATTCCTTATGGTACAAATATCGCTTATATCTTTGTAAGAATTCCCAACTACATTAGGGGAATTTTGATGTCTAAAATGGGCCTCTTAAGGAAACTATAAAATAATAGTGGAAATAATAAAATAAGATTTGATTACATCATCAAATTTTAGAGGGAAAAAAGAAAAAACTACTTTTTCAACTCGTATTTTTAACTTACCTCCCTAAGGGTTTACTCAAATTTCGAGAAGGAATACTCATTGGATGCAAAAATTTAATTTCCCATCCAAGGAGTACCTATGTTGCATACTTTTTATGGACTCTGATACACGAAAAATGAGAAATACATGAAAAGCATGATTGGAATCACGGTTTTTCATGTATTTCTCATTTTTTTGTGTAGCAAGGTCCATCAAAATTATGCAACATGGGTACTCCTTGGATGAGGAATTAAATTTTGCATCCAACGAGTACTCTCGCTCGAAATTTGAGTAAACCCTTAGGGAGATAAGTTGAAAATACGAGTTGAAAAAGTAGTTTTATTATTTTATTATTTTTTAATCTTTTTACTTTTTTACTTCAAAAATGGTGAATCATCCCCCATGGTTGACATCAACATCTTGAATCCTATTGGTTCTCATAAAGTTTATTTTTGTTGTACATTTTTCTTAGGAGGCCCATTTTAGACCTCAAAATTCCCGTAATTTAAACAAAAGATTCTTTTGGAATTACGCACGTCTCCTTTAGGAGGACACTCAGGATTTTTAAAAACTTACCACAAGGTGAATTTGTTTTTTTTGGGATGGCCTTAAATTTGATATTCAAAAGTTTGTGGTGGAATGTTTGGTTTTCTAGCAAAATAAAGTTGAGATAATTAAGACCCTGAGTCTACTACAACCTTTATCCATTCCAAGTCAAAGTTGGGAGAAGATTTCAATGGATTTTATCATAGGTTTACCTAAGTTCAATGGAAAGAGTGTCATCATGGTGGTAGTTGATAGACTTACAAATTATGCACACTTTTGTGCATTATCTCATCCATTTAAAGCAAGTACAGTTGCTACTGCATTTATGGAAACAATTCAAAAGATAAATGGAAACCCAAAGATTATTGTAAGCGAAAAATATCCCATTTTTACTGGAAATATTTGGATGGAATTATTTTCTTGTTTGGTTACTCAACTAGCTAATATATCATCTTATCATCCTCAATCTGATGGTCAAACTGAGATAGTGAATAAATGTTTGGAAGGATATCTTCGTTGTTTTGTATTTGATAAACAAACACAGTCGGTCAAGTGGTTACCTCTCGCTGAATGGTGGTATAACACTTCCTTCCATACTACAACAAAAATGACCCCATTTATGGCACTTTATGGATATCATCCATCGTCCATCACATCATATTTAAGAGAAAATTCTAAGGTTCAAGCTGTGGAAGATCACATCGAGCATCAACAAGAAGTTCTCCATATCTTAAAGGATAACCTAAATTTGGCACAAAATTGAATGAAACAACAGACAGATCAACATCGCAGTGTTGAAGGTTGCAATAAAAAACAATGAAATTGGCATCCGGAAACAACATCCTTGATCCTAGTGAAAATTAAGCACCTAAACTAGGTGGGGCCCAAATAGGATATTTTTAGGTGTAAGTCTATTTTTAGAATGGATAAGAAAATTCTGTTTATAGTGGAATTCTATTTATAGGTGGTGAGCAAATTCTATTTATAGACGTTGTTCTATTTTTAGATGTATGTGCGAAGTCTATTTATAGACCACATGTCTATTTATAGATGCTTGCCAAATATTATTATCCCTTAATAATAGTTGGACAATAAATATTAATATATTCTCATGGAGCACTTGGAATCAGTTAACTGAAGTGGCAAACTAGTTAGCTGAAGGAAATTCGAGTTCAAAGGTTGGTTGGTGGGACATGAAAGTGGAATTAGTTGTAACTGAGTGATTCAAAGTTGTAACAGAGTTGGATGTGTAGTTATGTGAGTTGTAAATAGTTTAACTTAGTTAAGTGAGTTAAACTCAGTTGTGCTAGTTGTAACTAAACATACACTAGTGAGAGATCAATGAATTAATTATTTAATTAATTCACATGCAATTGAAGATTTAATACTGTTAACTACATGCATGTCAGATCCAGTGGAGACCCAGTTGAGAGATAGGTGAAAGGGACAGGTTGACTATCAGCTTTGACATTAGTGGGTGCACTCATGCAACCACACACACATTGGAGATGCCTATGAGGATTGCGCAGTCAAGGTATGCGAGTAATCATTCAATTAGAGGTTCTTGATCATCAGGGATTATGCAGTGGAGGCAGGCTGTCTGGAGGCAGTAAATTGTGCAAGGGATTTGCAAATTTCTGCAAGACTGTGTGAGGTGATTGTATATTGTACTGAGAGCTCTTGGATTAAAGTTTTGTATGAGATTGTTTCATGATCCATGATATATACATAATATATGATAGTGGGGTTTTTAGATTTATGCTTTCCTGGAAAAAACATTTGTGTTATGTGTGATTGATCTTTCTTCATGTGTTTGCAATTGGCGATCATGTTTTAAATTATGCAAATATTTTTTGTAGAAGCAATTCTGTATTTAACAATGGCATATAATTGTTAGATCAGGAGAATCCAGGTAATACATAATGTTATTAAAATTTATACACGCAACAAGAGAAGTTTTGATGTAGGAGACTGGGTATTTTTACGGCTACAACCATACAAAAAAATGTCTCTCAAGAAATATAAGAAGGATAATAAATTATCGCCAAAGTACTATAGTCCTTACAAGGTGTTGCAAAAGATTGGTACTATGGCATACAAGTTGGATCTTCCTGCTTCTTCGTGAGTGTATCTAGTTTTCCATGTTTCATGCTTAAAGAAGGTTATAGGTGAAAAAATTCTAGTTCAAACAATATTTCCAGAACTTGATGAGGAAGGAAAATCATATTGGAACATGAAACAGTCACGGAAACAAGAACTTGACAGCTATGAAATTGATCAATTTCAGAGTATCTCATCAAGTGGAAGAACTTACCCACTGAAGATTCTACATGGAGACAAGGAATTTTTGTACGTACAGGTAGAGCTACCTGCCGCTGAGGACAACACTTTTTTTGAAGGAGAGGGGCATGTTAGGTCCCTATATTACTAGTGTAGTCCCTTATTTTTTTTAGTGTAGCCCCCTTATTGTTATTGTTGTACCCCTGTAACCCCAATATTGTTATTATTGTGCCTTTACATTATTATTATTAGGTCGGCTAGGATTATATTGTGACCCCATGGAATCCTATACATATAAGGATGTTTTGTCATTTGTATCATCCAAGAATTGTTCATTTATGTAATGTAAAGGAGGTTTCCCCCTCGAAGTGGCTTATTTATAAGGCGTTAATCTCTCTTTTCTTCCATTTTTGGAGTTGGTTTCATAACAGAATCTTGGAAAATTTGGTCCTCATAAAAGGAAGAATAATATGGTGAAGGTTCAATTATATTGATGTAAATAATATGGGAACTTCAAGAAATATTTTCCTAAAATCAAGAAGGACAACAAAAAAAAAGGAAGGGAAGAAGCCCATATCACTGAAGAAGTGGAAGAAGCTAAAAAGAGGAAATCCAAGAAGGAAGAAGTAAAATATATCTACGATGATTAAGATAAGTCTTCTCCTCCTAACTCTTTTCAATGTTTTGTAAAATATATCTCTCATGGTAGGAAACATTAGAAGCATGATAGGATGCATCATTTTAGGGATGGCATCATAATAACATATGGTTAAAATCAAGAGCTCATGACATCATTATGAGAAGCTTGAAAGATAATTGAAGTATAAGTCTACATGGTTCATATAGAAAGAAGTAGCTCTTAGAAACATCATTAGAAGCATAAGTAATACTTATGGGTAGAAGTAAGTCATCTAGTATAGAACTCATCATAAATCATTAGGAAGGAGCATTTGCAAGATGAGGATAATCAGGATCTCATGCTGGAATTTTCATTAGAAGGTTAATCTCTTGAAAGTTGTCTTGCTAAGAATTCCACTTGGGATGGGATTCATTGTTTATAAGAATGATGGTATGATGAAAAAGGAACACGACACGCCAAATATGATTGAATCACTCTCAATCAAGGACATGAAGTTATTGAATAAATTATAGATGAACAAATAAGGAAATATGGATGTATGCGTATGTTTTATAAGTTAGGTCATGTCATAATATAGTCGCAGATAACTGGGATATATACTCTACTTATGAGTGTGATCAAAATAAAGGGTTCTCTTATGTTGGAAAGATGCATTGAAGGCATGGATCACATATTAACTAAATGAAATCATCATATATGTCCTCATATGAAGTTTGAGGTGGTTAACAAAGACTAAGGAACTATGATTGGAAGTTCTTGGGAGGCAATATGTGAATAAAGAAAGGAAGAGATCATGAAAGATGCAACTATGGAGAAGAAAATCAACATCCAATGACTAAAATATTTGACTATGATATATTTGTGGGAAAGATATGAAGACCCTGACGGAGTCTAGAAAATAAGGAGACCCTTGACATTGCATATCTTGGAGATGTGTCAAATATATGTGTGGGATATTAATATTGAAAGAAAATAGATTTCATGATGAAGGGCCATGACAAAAGGTAAATTTCATTTGATATTCATTTTTAGTTTTTGAATAACATCTTGATGGGTTAATGTAGGGATAATGGAAAAGAAGTTGTGGATGTCGTGTACAAATAGTGTTCTTGTGGTGGGATGGAAGACCCTAAAGGAAACATTATGTAGAAAAGGCAGTTGTATTAAGGAAAGCCGTATGTGGACTAGAAAATAATTTTCAGATAAAGGGAAGTATGACATGATTTAATTGAGGAAAATGATAGATGGCCGATTCCCTACAAAGATGAAGGCTCCATAATTATTAAAGATAAAATTCATGACATTGAATGGAGGAGCACAACAAGAAGTTGAATGTCCCATGATCTCCACAAATGAATAAAAAGTTTCTGCTGGAAATAGGTCCCTAGATAAGAGGGAGTCTGGAACAAGTTTCTAACTTGCTAGAAACTTGGAAGCAAGTCCCTAGGAACATAAAAAATATTTGGCTAAGATGGATTTTGGAAGCATGTCTCTGGGAGCCTAGAAAAGTCCTTGGATAAGAGGTAGCTTTAGAAAATCCTTTTATAGGAATGGGTATAACCTTCCTAGTTGAGAGGGAGAGATAGACACATCATTATTGTCTTCACTTGGAAAGAAAGAATAGAAGGTTGGGTAAGCATCTGGAATATGATACTATTTGAGGATGTGGTAGGGCATCCAAGATAATAGGATTTGTGAAGGATTGATATTATTTGAGGACTAGGAATCCAAGATAAGAATAGTCATATAAGGACATATCCTGCGAATTACACTCGAGTGTGGTATGCTCCTGGAGAGAAAATGATGAAGGTGTCTATAAATCATTGCTCTCACCAACATTGTGCTTCAATCTTGTGGAGATATAGAGATGTTAGTCAAGGCCTTTCTATGTGAAAATTCTATATGATATGATTCTAAACAGATGGGTTACCAATCTGTACCTTCTTATGATAATTCTTTAGATTGATAATGTCCAAGTACCTTGTATGGATTATGAATACCTCCCTAGTTAAGAGGGAATGTTGAAATATGTAACTAGGTTTGATATTCATAATGAAATATGTAATCATGATTTTATGTATTTAATGAAAAGATAAAAATAATTTATTATTTTTATTCTTTAGGAATGGCTTTCATGCTCAAGGGATTTTTTTTTTTTCAAGCACCGATTGAGTGATTCTAGTTTTTTCATAAAGTAAATTGAGTCATTGTAATTTATTGAAGAATAATTTGGGCATGTTACATATTGTAAAGAAAATTTATTTGATTCAAAATAGAATCAAAAGACCCTCCAAGACCTCGTGATGGCACAAATATCAAGACTGCCTACATGAAGTACAAGTAAACTAAAGAGAGAAATTCGTACCCCTCACAAGCCTTTAAATAAGAAGGAACTTGACCTCATTTTGACTCACTTAAGAAAGTTTGATCTCCTCAAAATAGAAGCTGGAAAAGTACGAAGAATAAGAAGAAGATCAAGATCAGAGTTTTTGGGCCTCTTTCTCTCTCTCTCTTTCATTAGGGTTTCTACAGTTTCCGGGCTAGATGAAATTTTGAAGTTGCATTGAAGCTATGAAGCTACACAGATGAAGTTGTGAAGCTGCAAGGTCGAAGCTGTGAAGTTTCAAGGTTGAAGTTGTGAAGCTACAAGATTGAAGTTGTGAATCTGCCTCTAAATTGAAGCTATGAAGCTGCTAGGCCAAAAATACTAAAGATAATCAAGGTCGAGGTTGTTGAAGCTTCTAGGTTGAAGTTGCAGTAATTGTTACTAGGGTCGAAGTTGCTGAAAGGTCAAAGTTTGTTGCTAGAAGCTGTGTAAGGAAATTTTGTCAAGAAGGAAGGATGCCTTGGTATTGGAGGGTCTTGGTCAAGGTTCATATTTATTGGAATTCATCAATTGAAGTTCTATAAGAAGATAAGAATTCTGGTGGATTTTCCTCTCAATTGGAGAGGTTTTGGCCTTAGTTGAATGCCTTTAACTTGTGTCCTATTGTCTCATTTATATTTATGATTTGGTATTTTTTTCATGATATATAACAATATTAATAATAAAGGAAAGAATAATTATCAAGTAAAAATACATCACAAGCAATTATCAAAGTAAGAGAAATTTCCTAATCTAGTTTCCCTAGATTTCTCAACATGGCCCACCTGGCAACCATGAGCACTTGAAAATTTTATATCAAGGACACATTGATACAATACAAGCACTTTTGTTATCTCAAAATCAGGCCTTGATAGGCTGCTAGTCAAGGAGACCTTGAGTAACTATTTCAAACCAAACTTTTAGTTGAGGCTTAGCCTCCTCAACCTGAGAGGTCTCTCTCAATAGGTTAATGATTTGCAAATAAAGATCAGATGGCTAAGTCTGTGAATAAAATGAATAAAGTGAATAATTGGTTGTAATTATAATCAACAAACATCTACTGAGTAAATGGAGTCCAATGTGCTTTCACAAAACATAAAGATCAGTTTCATATGGAAGTCAGGGCATTTCAGGGTTTAGATGCATCAATAGAACAATAGGACAGAGAATAAACACAGTTCATGAAAATATGTAGGAAGTTAAAGCACCTTAAGTGAATTATAAGTAACATACATTCATGCCACTGCAAGTAATTTAAAGAGAAACATAATGAAACAATAAAACATCCATAACCCTTTTTGAATCCCGAGTGATGAAACAAAACTCTCTGTATTAAGATAAAAACACAGTTCTCTGATATCAGAAAAAGTGTGTTTGTTAAATGAAAATTCCAACCCTATGCAATTCGATTTATTCCCTCTTATAGAGTGGTCATTACATCTTTGGATTCCTTCCAAAAATTTGAGAAAAAAATTGAATTTGACACCTATCAACTTCTAAACAAACTTCATTTACAAATTGATAGTTAAACTATCTGTCTTACAGTCCTAATACAACTAGGTCTAAAACATTATTTATTATATCTTAATAACCTATAAAAACCTTATCTAATCATTAAAAACTATGCTTGACAAATATTTCTTCTAGACTTTGACCATGATGTTGTTTATCTTCTTGCTGTTAGACGCCATCAACCTGCTTCTTATCCATTCCTGCAAAATAGGAGCATGTTTCTTGTATAATAACTAAATGCCTCATTTCTGTCCATTTGAATCAACTGCTGAAGAACTGGTGCTCAAAACATGTGGCAAATGTCTTATAACCTTCATTTGAATTCAACCTTCCAGCTGTGAAAATCCCAACCTCCAAAATGGTGCAAAAACTGTCAATACTACTGTGCTACGAAACTGCTAAGTCTGCTATTTTCGTAGTGTAGAATTTTCCTTTTAAAATCATGCTTCAAACCTCCATTTTTATGTTCCAAACCCCCTGGATCTTCATTGATATTATCCATATACCTCCCACCAGCATCAAATCTCAACACCAAACCCTTTTCACCTTTGAAAATTTGCAAAAATCCTTCAAACTTCATCCTACAGTAGTTTCGTAGCGTGCTACGAAACTGTTGTGTCACCTTCAGCAGTTTTGTAGCGAGCTACTAAACTGTTGAGTCTTCAATTTTCATAGATTCCTTCCAAAATTTTAGTTTTCAACCCTTTAATACTATATCTCTAGGTGTATATCATCTTTCATAACCCATAAACATCAACTTTAACAACTCCAAAAATGAGACATTACCACATAACCTCAAAAATTTGTTAAAGGATGACACTTACTGTTTGCACTTATTTTAGATGTGGCTGATCTTCAAACTGTGCTAGCTGTATTTCCAGGTATTCTACTCTCCTCTTAAGACTTCTATTGTTTTCCCTTAGCTTGGTATTGACCATCCTAATGAATTTTTCTTCTTTGATTGCATGCAGGGTGCATATGAAGAATTGAGCTTGACTATCAATTAATTCAGGGTTTGGATTTTTCTCCAACTCCCATAGTCCTTTCATCCTTTCAAATTTTGCACTTTCTTCTGCATGCACTCTCACCTTTTTATTCAACTTATAAATCTCATTATTTTCAAGTCTGAGTTTGTCTTTGACATCTTCATAGCTGCTCTTTTCCTTCTGAATATTGAAAACCCTGTTTCTTTCTTCTTCACACATTGAAAATGATGTATTTGTGGTTTCTTAAAAAACATTAGCACTTTCACCTCCTGTTTGATATATCTCCATGTCTTCCTGTTTTAACTTCTTGGAGTGCCTAGTTGAGGGTTTTCTAGGCTTAAATATAAACTCTGCCACTTCATCCTGAAAATCTAACATTTTGGATGTCTTCAATTTCTTTGATTTGTTGCCACCTGTATCCAGTTTGATGAAGTATTCTTGTACTAGGGGAGACTCTTCAATGTAAATAGCTTGAAGTATATCATTCAAATTACCTCTGGACCCCTCTGTAACTACAGCCTTACCATTTTCCTTTAACCTTTGGCTCCTAGTCAACCTCATTTGATCGGTTTTACTAGTTGACTGTTCTAGAATTGTCTCCTTAACCAGAGTTTTCTTCTTCTGTGCGGATTTAGGAGTATCTTGGATATTCAATGTTCTTCTTATCATTGGTTCTTTAACTTGTTTCCGAGGCTTGAGCTTAAAAAATCTTCTTGACTTTGTTTCTACAGGGGCAGTAATCTTTGATGGAGTTTTTTCTTTAGTTTGAGGACTAACACCTGTTCCTTCAATCCCAATTCTACTCAAAAAGAGGTATTCAACCCAATCTCTGTTTGCTTTCTGCAGCTCATGTAAGACTATTAACTTGAATAAGCCATGGTGAAATGATGAGGTTTCACATGACTCAACTTTCATTTGTACCTTATCAGACATCTTAGCCAAACTTCTGAAAAGATAAAAAGGTAAATCTAGAGATATTATCCCTGTGAAATGAAGTAAGAGTTTAAAGTGATAGGTATACACCTTGTGGTATCTCCCTTCGCAGATGAAGTACCTCTGAATATTGTAGAGTAGATTGGAAAATGTATCTTTAACATAACTTCTTGGCACAACTTTGTTCAAGTCAACCTCTGTAAAATCTGGTTTTAGAAATATTTTGCAGGGTATCATGTCAAACTTGAAGTTTTTAAACCACTTTTCTTCTCCTCTCGGAATTTCTGTAACTGCTGATATCACTTCAGGGGAACTTGGTAAATTGAGGAATCCAATCTTTGAGTTTGAACCTGTGAAGTTTATGGCAAATTCTTTGGTGACTTGAGTGTGCCCTCCTTGAAGTTTTTCACAAAACCTCCAGCAACCTACTTTCTTAAAGGCTTCTTCAACATACTTGTCTTTTGTAAGGGCTTCTACACCTTTAGGTTCTGTTCTTAGGCAATGACCAGACCTATGACTCCTTCTTTCTTCAGCCATTTTCTTCTTGAAAACCTTGTATCTTCAGAAATTTGTGATAATCCCTTTGAAAACCCTGTGTCTTCAGAAAATTAGCAAATTAGCAATCAAAGCTTCCTGTTGAATGAACTAGCTCGCTTGGTAAATGAGTTCAACCTCGCTTGATAACAATCCTGCCTCGCTTGATAACAATCCTGCTTCCACTAGCAATGAATTTCAAATTCACTTGATAACAAGTTTTGAAAATACTGTTGAATGAGCAGCCTCGCTTGAATTTGTTTTAGTTCTGCCTCTCTTGAAATATAGTTTCATAGCCTCACTTGAATTTGTTTCAGTAAACTCAGGTCTTTCACCACTAATTATTTCTCCAAAACATAAGCATGCATGCACTATTGTCTTGCAAGAGACAAATGAAGTCGAAAATGGCCAACTATTTTCAAATTTGAAAGGACCAATGACAACTGACCCCTAATTGATGAAAAATGACCCATAATAATTATAATAAATGGTTGCATGCATGAATGAGAACTCGTGGATGACACTAATGATGAAGAATTTAACTATATTTGACAGATGTGACAGCGCAAACGTAAAACTGAGAATCCACGATTTCGTAGCGCATGATTTGCAAATTAGGGTTTTTTTGCTACGAAATCACCAGCGTTTTTGTAGCACAAAATCAAAATTTTACATTGAGCGCGTTACGAAAACGTGGTTTCGTGGCTTATTCATCAAATCTTCGAAAAAAACTTTAAAAATGGGTTTCAAAACATGGCATAAGATCTTTGAAGAATGAAACAAGCTTAATGAACATTGTTTAGTGATGGAATGAGACCTTTAACCCATGATCTAGACCTTTAAAAATATAAAAATGACTTTAACCGTATCTAGCATTATGACTTAGGAACAAGTGTAACTAGCCAAGTTTCAGAATTTTTTTATAGTGATAACAACTTTAATCATGTGAAAAATCACTTGCAGTGGGAGACATAAGGACCATTGAGCAAGAAATGCATGCTAACAAATTATGGAATATTGAAATTCAAAGAAAGGTTGCATATCCATTGTATGGGCCACTTGAAGAAGCTCATCTTGGATGAGTTTCACAAAATAATTTACTAGGGTAATCATTGTTATCATAAAATGATAAAAACCATAGTATATATATATATATATATATATATATATAATTTACTAGGGTAATCATTGTTATCATAAAATGATAAAAACCATAGTATATATATATATATATATATATATATATATATATATATATATAATTTACTAGGGTAATCATTGTTATCATAAAATGATAAAAACCATAGTATATATATATATATATATATATATATATATATATATATTATTGGCCAGGTATGAAAATGGAATTTGTTGAATACATTTCCAGGTGCTTGGAATGTCAACAAGTCAAAGTGGAATGCATAAATCCAATGAGATTACTACAACCAATTTCCATTCCTGAGTGGAAGTGGGAAGTCATATCGGTGGACTTCATCACATGATATACAAGGACATCCAAAAAGCGTGATGCAATTATGGCAGTAGTGGATAAGTTGAGTAATGCAACTCATTTCGTAGTTTCCGAGTACACTCACAAGGAAATTTAAATAGCTCATATATTCATGAAGGAAATATTCATATTGCACAACATGCCCAAGAATATAATTTCCAATTGTGATGCAAAGTTTACTTCCAATTTTCAGAAGGAAATATTTGTTGTTTTTGGAGCCCAACTAGCTTTTATTATGGCATATCATCCTTATACTGAAGGAAAAACCAAGAGAGTGAAAAACATTTATAGGAAATGTTGAGATTTATGTTATGCATCATACAAAGAGGTGGGAAGAATTCCCACCACTAGTTGAATTTTCCTACAACAACAGGTACCAAGAGTCGCTAAAGATGAGCCCTTTTGAGGCTTTATATGGAAAAAATGTAATAATACTATTAGTTGTGATAGCCCAATGAATAGGGTGGTCCTTGGGATGGACATGTTAAAGGAAATGGAGGAGGAAGTGCTCCATATTAGGTGGAAATTGAAGGCAAACTAGGATAGGAAAAAAAATTATGTAAATCAACAAAGAATGCATAAGGAATTTCAAGTGGGAGAGCATGTGTATCTCTGCCTCATACCAAGGAAGAGCTCACTAAAATTGGGGTATTGTGCTAAATTAGGACGCAGTTTTTTTGGACCCTTTCAAATTTTGGAAAAAGTGGGACCAATGGCTTATAGATTGGCCTTACCACCCATTGTGAAAGCACGTGAAATTTTTCATATCTATTTACTTAATAAGTATTTACATGATACTAAGCATGTTATTGAATGATTTGTAATAAAAGTGGAGACCGAGGGAGAGTTCCAACCAAAAACAATATGCATCTTAGATCAATGGTAGGTTGCACTCTAGAATTGAGTAATAAAGCAGGTCAAGGTGAAATGGAAGCATTTTAGACTAGATGAAGCCACCTGAGAAATGGAAGATCAAATGAGGGTGCTTTAATAGTTTTTTTATTGTGTAAATAAATATAAGAGTTGTAAATATAAATATCGATGGTTAAATTTTGTGTTATTTTTATAGAACACCAAGGATGTTGTTCCTTTAAGGGGGTGGGATCTGTAAAAACCATTTTTCATAACACCATGTATGTAAACACAATTGTGTGAATTATATATGTGTGTGTGTATGTATAGTAGAAATTATGTTTTAGATTTGCCACTACTCATGAAGTTTTAAACAAAATCACAAGACACAAACCTACTCTACTATTCAACAAACATTATTTCACAATTTAGAACAAAAAATTTAGACATGCAATAAGAAATCACACACATGCAACAAGTATTTTTATCTGGGGAAAGAGATATGCTAAAAACCCCAATGTATGTTTGCATTAATTAGAGGAATAAAGATGTATTACAATTTCTTTTCTCAACTGAGCTCACCCTGCGAGTGCTCAACCTATCTCATTACTCACTAAAGGCATCTGACCCAGACTTAGTCAGTTTCTTCCTTGGCTTGAGCTCCTATTTCCTTGCATCGTTCCTGGAGGAATTAGCCCCTATTAAATACGATTTTCCCCCTATTTTATTACGCAATTCCTCTGGTTTGATAACCTAACCAATACAATGAAATATACACTCAATCTAGTGTATAATTAATTGTACACTTCCTTGGAATCTCCATCTCAACTGGGAAATTTGAATTTTCTACATGTATGGGATAATCTATGTTGATTAATTAGTTATCTGGATGATCATTGAGTGTGGTTGAAGTTCCACTTCCACAACTTGACCTTCCACTAGTTTCTCCAATAGTTAGAACTAGTTTAACCGACCATAACTAAATTTAAATGAATTAAATTCCTACAACTGAAATTAACTCAATCTAGGCTCCTAAAATTTAGGAACCCACTGCATACCACTGAACTTCATGCCCCTAACTCGAATTAACTGAGCTAGACTCCTATTTTTTAGGAATCATATAAAGTAAACTGAACTACAACTCATTAACTCAAAATGAGCGTTCTCAACTAAGTGACAAGAGACATGCCACCTCAATTAACTAATCCATTGTCTGCTAATGTGGAATTTCGAATTTCCTCAATTTTAAATAAGGAAAAATAAAAATTGAAACTTTCTTTCTGAATTGTAAAGACTCCCTCTCAATAATAAAGGGGTTATCAACCACCCCTTTCCTACACTTGTGGATTGTACTACATACTACACCTATCACTATTGTTTCTACTACTACAACATATGAAACTAAGAAGCATCCCAAAAAACGTTGAATCAACTGTGTCTGCAACTGTCTACTAGGAAAAATGTGTTTTTGTGGACTTTGCTACTGAGCCTTCTGCTCTACTGTAAACACTGATCTACACTCCTCAGTATCTGACTGACACTAATCCTCCTACTACAAAATATTGTGGGCTCCTGTAGCAAGGTAATGATCCATGAGGAGAACACCTCAATGAACCCTGCCCAAATTTTTGGAACTCTTGGACTAAGGATCTACATTGCTCCACCTCGCTCCTAGAGGTATAGCTTCGTGTTCTCCTTTTGCCCACTTGGCTCGAACTCTCCCCCTGCTGGAGGTCTCTTCTTGATTGGATGTCTCCACTCTGCCTTTTCTCTGCTTCTCCATTTGTTGTTGCTCCACAACTTTTTGAGGCTTCTTCTAAGGCTGCATGTTGAGAGGTATAACATGATCTTTGTCAACCACCATATATCTAATATTTTCCTTGCTCCTTAAGTATTTGCATGCATATTCTACCTCAATTTCATATATGTTGTTGACTCGAACCTTGATATGCTTCACCTTTCCCATGAATATGTGTCTCAGGAATTCCTTTCCTTTGCTGAAGATCACTGCATAACCACAATATTCCAAAACTGCAACAAAGATGAGATTTTTCTGTAGGCCTGGAACGAACATGACATCCTTGAGTATAAGAGGGGATCCTGACCCCCTCTAAAAGGTGTATGTACCAATCCAGGTCGGGTTGTACCTTCCATAGTCTCCGAAATCAATAATCATCTAGAGATCTTTATCCTCCATGTCACTGTAAAAATATCTATTCCCTGTCATGTGGAACGATGCACCTAAGTCCAAGTACCACACGCTCCCCATCACTATGTTGTCCATGCATGCAATGAGGGTAAATTCAAGCTCAAACTGTGAAGCCAAGGCTTCACCTGTCGTTGCAACTGCAGGATCATTCTTGCTTTTCCTTCTTGTGTGGACACTTCGTGGCATAGTGCCTGAATCCATGACAGTGAAAGCACTTGATTTTGGACAAGTCACTTTATTCTTTCCCTCTTGGCTGGAATTAGCCTCTCCTTGGGAATTATTTCTCTTGGAATTCATTCCTTTGTTGACTAGAGCAAATTCCTCTTCCTCTTCTTTGGATGAGGTCCTATCTTTGGTATTCTTCCTTATTTCCTCCTGTACCAAATCAGAACATAAGCATTCCCAATTTGGTATATTATCCCTCTCGTTCATCGTATCTTGACAGTTATGCTAGCTCTTGGGAAGGTAGAGAAGGGTTAGGCTTACCAAGTATTTTTCAGGGAAATTAACACTGACCTCACCAAGTTCATCACGATAATGTGTAAACTTTCTCAGATATTGCATAATTGTGTCATTCTTCTGCATCTTGATACATTGAAGTTTATCCTTGAGCGCCAACTTCCCGTGGTCACTATTATTCTCAAACAATTATGTCAGTGCTTTCCACATCGTGAATGAAGTTTCCTTTCCATGGATATTTGAGACAATGTGATCCCGTACTCCCTCCAATATGATTGTCCTCGCCTTGGCTACATCTTTCTTCCACTGAGCAAGGTTTTAGGCATAATATTCTTTTGGTTTTGCAACATATGTCTTGATGTACTCTAGGAATCCATTGTCATCCAATACCGCTTGCATGTGAACCTTCCATGCAACAAAATTAGAGGTGCCTTCCAATGCATATTCTAGCCTTAGTCCATTGAAATCCATCTTCTCAGTTCTGAAGAAAACCCGCAACATTGATCTCCAAATTCAAACCTATGATAAAAAACTTCAAAATTATGCTCTACTGTGAATCCAAATTTGATACCATGTAGAAATTATGTTGTAGATTTGAAACTGCTCATGAATTTTTAAAAGAAATCACAAGATACAAATCTACTCTACTATTATGTGGGAATTATTTCATAACTCAGAAAAAAAAAATTAGACATGCAATAAGAAATCAGACACATGCAACAAGTATTTTTATCTGGGGAAATAAATATGCTAAAAATCCAATGCCTGTTTTCATTAATCAGAGGAATATAGATGTATTAAATTTTTTTTTCTCAACTGATCTCACCTTGCCAGTGCTCAACCTATCTCATTGTTCACTGAAGGCCTCTGACCTAGAATAAGTCAATTTATGCCTTGGCTTGAACTCCTATTTTCTTGCACTGTTCCTGGAGTAATTAGTCCCTATTAAATAGGAATTCCCCCTATTTTATTGTGCAGTTCATATGGGTTTATCACCTAACCAATAAATTGAACTATACAATCAATCTTGTATATAATTAATTGTACATTGCCTTGGAATCTCCATCTCAACTGGGAAACTAAAATTCTCTGCGTGCATGAGCTAATTTAGGATGATTGATTAGTTATCTGGATGATTACTGAGTATGGTTGAATTTCCTCTTCCACAACTTGACCTTCCACTAGTTCCTCCAACAGTTAGAACTAGTTTAACTGACCATAACTCAATTTAATTGAATTAAATTGATACATCTTTCGATGTCATCACATGAGAAAAAAATTTGTCGACACGTTTCGAACCAACTAGTGTGGTTCATCTTCAGGACGAGATGAGAGATCAGCTCCAGTCATTAAGCTTATATAGATGTAGAGAAGGCAAAACTAGATGTTGGAAGAACAACGAGTTTGACTATGATTTATTATTATTATTATTTATAAACAAATTATTATTATTTAATATATAAATTTAAAATTTCATTATGTTATAATTAAATTTTTTAATAATGTATAGAAAGTCAAACTAACTGTTGGAATAACAACTAGTTTGATTTAGTTTTTCCTTCGAAGTAAAACTAACTGTTATTACAACAACTAGTTTGAATTTCTATACATTATTAAAAACTTTGATTATAACATAATGATATTTTA
Organism: Pinus albicaulis; assembly: GCA_034641835.2. NCBI lineage: Eukaryota > Viridiplantae > Streptophyta > Pinopsida > Pinales > Pinaceae > Pinus > Pinus albicaulis. The sequence continues at coordinate 1,285,325,137 of CM076575.1, read as the reverse complement.
AATTTAAATATTAAATAACAATAATTTGTTTATAAAAATAAATAAATAATTTTTCCTAGTCAAACAAGTTGTACTTCCAACAACTAGTTTTGCCTTCTCTACATCTATATAAGCTTAATGACTGGATCTAATCTCTCACCTCGTCCAGAAGATGAACCACACTTGTTGGTTTGAAACACGTCGACAAAATTATGTTTCATGTGATGACACCGAAAGATATTTGGAAAATTACTATGGATCACAGAAGCATGAATTCAAATATTAAGTTGATACAACTGAAATTAAATCAACCTAGGATCCTAAAATTTAGTAACCCGTTGTCCTTTGAGATAACCTAAGGTCGATAAGTTATGCCAAAGCATCTAAAATGTTTGTTTGTTTTTGAATAGTGGATGACCAGTGAACAATTTTCTGAAACATGGGTTTTAACTTAGAAATATCTTTGATAAAATAAAAGTATTTTTCTTAATTACATATGGTTAAATTGATTTAAAGTGGGATGGATAGAATAATGTAGAAATATAAATGATTTAATATCAGACAAATTATTTAACCATTTATAAGAAGAAATAATGAAAACTATGTTTTCATTATCAACAAAATATAATTAAGTCGTAACAGGAACCTATGTGTAACTAAATTTCAAGAGGAATTTACAATAACAAATAGTTTTGTAAATTAATCTCTTAATCCAATTACAACTTCAAAACGAATCAAAAATGAAACTGATATTCAATTAAATTTTCAATTGGATAACTGTTAATGAATTAGATTATATGAGGAATACATAATGAAAAACATAATAGAAGTAACTCACATGAATACAAGCCATATGAAGTAAAATCCAGAATCCTTTATTCAATAAAAAATGCTCCAGCTATTACAAGTCTGTTTGATAACTAGCTCAAGGGTGCAACCTTGAATACTTCAATGAATGAACTATTTATACAAAATGTAAACTATTACAATCAATGCTTGAATGACAAGGCAAAATACATTTTCTGAAAATGAACAGAAAGGAAAGAAATCAATCTAAAAGGAGTGCATCTGCGTTTCTGGCCCTGTTCTACTGGAAAAATGTTGCTGAGTCACCACCTTTTTAGTACTGCGCTGGAAAAACTGAGTGCTGTCCTGGCACAATGACTTGTCCTTTAATATTGGTATTGACAAAACTTCTCCCATCACTCCTCATCCAGAATTGAAACTTTAATAACCTTGCGGTAAATTTCATCTACCTCAGTGTACTTTGTAAAAGTGGGTTTTACAGTGAAAATGTGTTTTATTTCATGGTGAATAAAACTGATATCTTCAACAAGATTATAAAATGCTTTACCTGTCATAGAACCTTGAATAGAAGACATATATGCAAACCTTACTGTTTCTTTGAGCTTCTTCATATAATATTCCCTGGGCATTAATTTATCATTTATAACAAATAGTTATGGTAGACCTTTTTTAATCAATGCATCAGTCCTTGAAAGAAACCTATTTATTGCCACATCAAGAGTGTGACACTTCTCTGTTAACTAAACTAATAAGTTATTTTTGATTAGAACTTTATTTACTTCGAGGATAGTCTAAGTGCTGTCAACTACCCCTACCTCATCTAATTCTTGGTTGTCCTTAGAGTTTAGGAACTTTATAATGCTGCTGGCTGTATTAGGCATTTCTCCTAGTTGAGTGTTTATATGAGAAATTTCTTGGTCTTCCTTTTCCACTAACTCCTTTTTGTCAAAGATGATCTTGATAGATGGCTAGATTTCGTTGATTTCCTCAATGATGTTATTACAAATGACTTCTTTGACATTGCCAAGAGTGTAACCAATAGAAGATTTAGTGGCTGACTTCTTCCATATTTATACTTGGTTATGAGCTCTCTGAAGCTCTGATGCATGGAAAGTGTCAGACTTCTTCTGTTGATCCTCAAGAAGTTTCACTTTTTCCTCTAAATTCTTTATTTCTTCAGTCTACAAAGTCATGTTTTCGAGTGTAGAGGCTAATTGATCTGTAACATATCCTTCACTGGTGGTAGTCGCTATAGCAACGGGAATAGATGTCATAGGACGTGCTTCTAAAGGAGCAACTTGCTTGGCTGGTTTCTTGCTTTCTTTAATCCATTTATCCATATCTGTTTCCATCTGTTTCAGCTGTGTACTCTGTTCTAGAATGAGCTTCATCATGTCTGCATTTTCTGTTTCTGTCTCTTCAATTTCCTTGGCTAAAGGATCTTCTGTTGCTGGCAATTTCAACTGCTTCCTCAATGCAACAATATCTGCATTATTTTTCTTAATTAACTCTGCAACATTAACATTTGCAGGATCATAACCCAATTTTATTACCAAATCTCCCTAGGTTTTAATCTTGGTGTCTTTGGAAAAAGCTGAAACTTTTTCCATGTTGAGTTGTGACCGAACATTTTCTAGTGTAACCTGCAATTTAGATAAAGACATATCATTATTAGTTACAGTGGAGAAGATAATCTCCCCAGTTTTTTTATGCATATCCATTTGATCAATGGCATGTATGTCGCTGATATTAAACTCAAGATATGTCTTCTTATAGTCTGCTTCTCCTTTAGTCTGAGGAACTTGTGCTTGAAGAAATTCCATTAGCATTCTTCCTTTCTCTGTGTCAAAGGCTGACAATAACTTGATTTGGGCACTTGAAGTTTGTTTCCAGAATTGGTTGTATGTGTTTACCTTCAAAGCTTCATTTTTTAGTTTCATTTCCTTGAAGATACCCATGGTGCTCTTCTCTAGCTCTCTTGAAGTTGATGTACCTATATGCATGATCTGCAACTGATTTGAATTAGTCATGGAAGTAGTAGGAGACTGTGTGGATTTCTCACCTATTAATGAGGATATAAGAGGCTCATTAGTGTTAATAGGAGTTTGCTGCTTCGAATCCTTGCTAATGCTTAATCTAGAGCTAAGCTTAGCTTTCTTTCTATACATGATTTTGAATCCTTTGCTGAAGATATCTGCCTCTGAAGGGGACCATTTTTCTCTGTTACTTTTGGCCGTCTTTTCCTAATTTGTAGGAGTCTGCACTGTTGAAGATGAAACTGGTTGTTCTTCTGCCTCATGTAATGTGTTCTCTATCCATTCTGGCTTGTTCTTATATTGCTCTATTTCTGGCCTTGGTGTGTGAAAATAAGGAGTAGATTTCGTTTCTACCATTAATTTAGAAACATTGGCTAATGGATCATATGACCAAGTGAAGCTTAAATCAAACCACATTTTCTTCAATAGCTGATCTGCCTCTGCTCCTGGTTTCCTGCTATTACATATAAATGGCCCAACCTGCATTTGTAGCTTAAACTGAGACTTTTTCTTGGCAGCCACAAAATTTACTTGATCCATGTTGATCATCTACCTGATGAATTCCAAAGAAAAAATCCTCATTGGGAGGAATTTGGGCAACTTATATGGTTGCAGCTCACATCCAAAAACTCTTATTTCTGTATAGTTTTCATGTAAGTACCAATCTCCTGTTTGTACCTGTTATGTTAGCTGCAAAATATTCTGAATTTATTCACTGATTCTTGGTTCTTCTCTGCTACTTAGAAGAATAATAGCTGGGTGGAAAACATCTCAATGAACTGCTTATATGTAAATTCATTTGGATCTTTCATGACCAAGGTGGTCCAAAAAATGACTGACTGCCGATTTCCTTTATTACTTAATTTCTGCAATGACAATTTCATGTTGTCTCCTTGAAAGTATATGAACATATAAACTAGAACAGAGGTATTTTTAAATACCTCCTCTGTTTTGAAATTGAGAAACTACTGATGAATGGACTCTGCAAGGAAATGAATGAAATTGAACACTGTGGAAGGTTTGGCATCATTGGAAAATATTGATATAAATCCTATAATAGCCTCATCTATATATTGATTAGAGTAGTATCCAAGAAGGTAAGATAGGATAATGGTTATTTGCTTAGTTCTCTCAGGGAATAGGGATGAAGGATAAGGAGGGTTTCTCTTAGGAAATGAAGCATATTGTGCCAGGAATAGTTGTAAATTTTGGGTTCTCTTGGCAAGTTCTAATATCTGATATATTTCAACTAGAGCTTCATGATAAAATGGGGAACCATCGTTGACTGTAGGGGCTAGAATCATTTGTTCAGTGGCTTGAGGGGTTATGGTAAGCATAACTTGACCATTGGAATTGACTATGGCTCTCTGGCTTGGAAAATAGGAGGCATGACATTTCCTGATGAAATTAGGAGCACTATAGGTTGGATGAAAGATATAGCGATGTAGGCTTGATTCCTAGAGTTGGATTTCATCGGATTTCTCAATCCATTTGTCTTCAAGCCAATAATACATCTCAAGAATATCGATATCAGAATATGTTTCATTAGTGGGAGGCATAATGGTTATAACTGACAGTGGAATTGAATTTCAACAGAGGGAAGAAAGAAGGTTCTGTGAGAAAAAGAAAATTTCGTGAGCAAGAACGGGGAAGGAATTCAAGATAATAAGATTGAGAATTCCTCACGCAATTGTAACATATTTTGAAAAGTGGACAGCCTGTAAACAATGAAGCATTATAACCTGTAAACAGAAGAATAATTTTGCAGAAAGGATTAATAGGTTTAATAGAGAAAATCCAGTTTCCATTGATGGCGCGGATTAACGGATAAGTGATTAAGTTCGTAATGGAGGGAAGGAATTTAAGTGGCTAACGGATAATGAGGTGGTGACAGAGGAGTGGTGAACGCATAAATGTGCAACGGTCATAAAAGGTAAGTGGTGTACCGGAAACAGATTTCGGAGGGGCGGTAAGACAGTTTACAATATTGCTTGAGGGGGGTCCAAAATCATGTGGAGCTGACACGTATTAGTGGGCGTTTTTGGAATACAATTATTTTTGGACCCCCCTTGTTCGGATGGCAGAGGGGGGATGAAAGGCCATGAGGGTCGTTGGATGCCGACAGGTGTAAGGATGATCATCGGATATTTGAGAATGTGCGAGGATGGTAGATGCGCTGATGTGGAATGGTGGGGTCAAGTTTTATTAAATAAAGCATCGAGAATGTATGAAGGGATATGTTTTAGGGAAATGTAAATAAAAGGTATATATAACGAAATATGCTTAAGGGAAATGAATGGTGGGGGTATACAATATGGTTTAAAACTTAGGATAATGTTACTAATGCATGGAATGATATTTAAACCATATAAATCTCTCCTTTTATGGGCGCATTTAGACTAGCAACCAATGAAAATTTTTAAAACAAAAATTGAAGCTTTCCTTTTTCTTTTTGCTTCCCTAACATTTTATTTTAATTTGACTTCTTTATTTAGGGAAGCTAACACTTATCATTTTATTGATATGGATGCCTATAAAACATAATAATTTTTCCTAACATTTTTTAACTTTTGTCATTCTTTTGCTTCCATATCCATATGCTAACTTATCAAAACTAGATAATGTTACAACATCAGCTCCATCTAGGGACTGCTTCCCCATGTGGGATGCAAAGAATAAGAAAATCCAAAACCTTCTCCTTGGGCTATGGAGTCTTTACTGAAACAGATACTCATTTGCAATTTTCAAAATTAAATAAACTCTCTGAATATTTACAGATGTTGAATGAAATGGAAAATCACTACTGAATATAATGTTTCAAGTAATTCCCATTGACAGGCAATGAGGAATACTCTCCTTCCAAATTTTATAGGAAAAATGAATTGTTACCTTTGACTTCTACAATGATGAATGGAAAAACCATAAGTTGTAAAATTTAACATGATTTCCTTTGTGTTCTCTCCTCGTATCCCATCTGAGCACAAGGTCACCTCTCTTAAAATTTCTTTCTCTTGCTTTTCTGTCAAACATCTCTTTCATCTTGTTTTGATACTTTCTTAGCTGAAACTGAATTTCATCCTTGTCTTCATTGAACTCAATAATTTTTTTAATCCTTCTTGAGAAATCATATTTTTCTTGATAAGATTCCTGGAGAAATCTCATAATAGGTAAAGCTAAATGAGTAGGAAAAATTGCTTCCTTACCATAAACTAAATGTAAAGGAGACTTACCTATTGATCTCTTAGGAGAAACTATGTTTTCCCAAATGGCATGAATTAAGTGGTTGTCCCAACTCTTTTTATGATCTTCAAGAGTCTTCTTAATGACATTAACTAAGCTCTTTTTGGAAGATTCTGCAAGCCCATTACCCTGAGGATAATATGGTGTAGAACGATGTATTTGAATATTTTTGCCATAACTCTATCATTTTAACACTGCTGAAGGCTGCTGCATTATCTGTTATAATTTGTTGAGGACATCCAAATCTTGATAAGATATTATCTTCGAGGAATTTAATCACAACGGTATCAGTTACATTTTTAACAGGTATGGATTCTACCCATTTGGTAAAATAATCAATATAATTTAGAATCTATCTGTGTTGATTACTTGATTGGGGATGAATTTCCCCAATAAAGTCCAACCCCCATTACAGAAAAGGAGCATCAAATGACACTAGAACTAAAGGAAGTGCTGAAATTTTTTGTTTCCTTGCAAATAATTGACATTGTACACAACCCCTTACTCTTGCTCCAACTTTTTTTAAAAGTGAGGGCCAATAAAAACCTGCTTTCAAGGTCTTGTAGGCTATTTCTCTCCAAGCATAGTGTCCACCACAAAATCCTGCATGGAATTGATCTATAATTCCCTCCGTTTCATTTTCAGTTAAACAAAGAAGAATAATATTTAGAGGATCTTTCCAATATAGATTAGCATTGATAATGCAACATTTTATTGATTTTAATTTTATAGCTTTGCACTGCTTCAAATTAAGATTAGCTGGACATTGAAAATCTCTGAGAAACTGCACAATATCAGAATACCAATAAGAGAGTAGATACTTCTGATCTATGTGAACAAGAATGGATTGATTTGAAGGAAGATGTTCTTGTGGGTTATCTCCTTCCATAAGAGAAGGAGGTTCTTGTGGATTCTCCCTTATTGACATTTAAAAAACCAGATTTATCCCTAATACTTTGCAGTTGGATTTAGCTAATAAATTTTCAGGTCTTGACCTTTTACTAGCTTTGTATTTTTAATCTCAAGGTCAAATTCAAGGATTTTAGCAATCCATCTTCCTCTCTTTCCATCAGTATCAGGCTGGGTTAAAACAATTTTGACAGCATGATTGGGAACATAGGCAGTAATGTGTGATTGCAGAACATAGGTTCTAAGGGCTTTGAGGGCTTGGATTAAGGCATAAGCTTGCTTTTCCATAATATCATATCTAATTTCAACATCCATCATAACGTTGGAAAAGAAGGCTATAGGCTGGTCATCACCATTGGAGTTCATTTGTCAAAGTACAACAACTAGGGTTGTCTCAAATGCATAAGAAAATATGCTAATAGGTAAAGAATAGTTAGGACTAGCTAAAGTAGGGGCTTCAAATATTGCCTTTTTGATTTGATCGAAAGCATACCTAGCTGGAACTGTCCATTTGCCTTCATTGTTTTTCTTTAGCATATCAGTTATGTCCTTTACTATCTCTGCATAATTTGGGATGAATCTTCTAAGAAAATTAATCTTTCAAAGGAATATTTGAATCTCTTTCTTATTCCTTGGGAAAGATAGAGTCTGAATGGTTGAAACTCTCTTTGGGTCAATTACAACTCCATCTTTGGAAATTATATGCTCTAGTAATTTCCCTTCTTTTACATCAATAGAGATTTCTTCAGATTTGGATATGCCAAATTTCCCACATCTGTTAAAAACCTTGCTCAAGTGTTTTAGATGATTTTCATCGGAGTTAGAGAAAACAGTTAAATCATCCAAATAAATAACAGTAAATTCAACAGTGTTACCTACAAATGCAAGATCCATTGCTCTTTGAAAAGTGGCTCCTGCATTAGTCAACCCAAATGGCATCCTGGCATACATAAATGTACCCCAAGGTGTGGTGAAAGCAATTTTATCTTGATCATATTGGCTTACCATGATCTGGTTGTAACTTGAAAATCCATCTAGCATAGAAATCCTACTTGATCTTGAAACTTTCTGAATTAAACAATCCATTTTAGGCAATTGATAATTATCTTTTAAGGATGCTTTGTTCAGGTTTCGAAAGTATACACATAGCCTAATCTCTCCATTCTTCTTTCTTACTAGAACTAGGTTAGATACCCAATTATAAAACCTTAAAGGTAAAATTATATGAGCATTAAGCAACTTTTTGAGTTCCTTTTCAATGGTTGGAATTAGTATGGGATTAATTCTTTTTAATTTCTGTTGGAAAGGTTTTGCCTCTGGTTTTAAAGGAATATTATGCTCTATTAAAGCTATATCACAAGTTTTTAATTCGTTCTAAGATCAGGAAAACACATCTTTGTAATTTTTAAGAAGATTCAAGTATTTGAGTTTCACATCCAAAGGAAAATTTGATGATAACTTAACATTCCTTACATCCTTTGAAGTCCTAATATTTCCTTCTTCAATTTCTTCTTCAGGCGATTTAGACAAAGGGTTTTTAGAGACATTATTATCATCGAATAGTTTTTCCAGTGGAATTAATCCTTTAGGAATAAAATTATTAGATAATTGAATGATATCATTATCAAGAATTTTGGAATTAAATGAATTTTTTGGATTTTGATGATTTAATTCTTGAATATCTCTTTGGTCTTCTTCAATTTGCATATTTGAGAATTCATCGATGACTTGAAGGAAAGGCTTTAATTTTTCATCATCTTAAAAAATCTGCCAATGTTTAAGGTTATCAGGGATTGATGGTCTGTATTTAACTTGAATTTGGTACTCTAATGATATTCGCTGAGGAATTTTGAAAGAGCTTGCTGAAACAACAAGTGAATCAACATGCATATTTTCATCTCTGGGAATAACAGTTATGTTAAATCCAAGGAAAGAGTTTTCAACTACGTCCCAAAATTCATTTCTATAGGATCTAAGCCTTGGGTGTTTAGTTTGACACTGGTTTATAACTTTCTTTAATATAAGCTTAGAATAAGAGAAAACACTCAAGTTTTTAACCTTTAGAATTTTTTCGAGCTCAAGACCAAGAATAAATGCCTCATACTCAACGACGTTATTGGTAACCTCAAATTCAAGTTTACATGACTGAGTAATATTTTTTTTACTAGGTGAAATTAAAACCATTCCCGCTCCTACTCCTTCCTTTGAGCAAGACCCATCAAAATAAAGTTTTTAGATATCTGATTCTACAATCTTTGGTTTAGAAAATATATTTTCAATCGAAAGTTGGGTGTTTGATGATTTTTGGGAAGATAATTGAAAGCAACTGAAATCCTGATCTACTGCATAGATAGGGTGGTTTTTTGCTTGATCATCTCTGCATATAGTGTGAAGGAATCTAACTTCTCTATATAACCTTAAATGCTCACCTCCATAGACTGGAATAGTGGCAAAAGACATGTCCATCTAAAGTGACCCCCAAGTTTAGCACAACATGATCTAGATAAAAGCATGACAAATTTGGGTGGAATATCAGTAACAACAATGTCTAATACTATACTATTGATAGGGATTTGGGCTAATGTCACAACTAGATATTTGATCAATCCTATACATGGTACTTTATTTGAATCAAATGTGTAAAGATCATGATAGGAATGAGTAACTTGTAACTGAAGCTGTTCCATGATTACCTTTGGCATAAGGTTATGTGAAGCACCAGAGTCAAGCATAAAATTATACAATAAAAAGTCATGAGTCTTAAAGGTCACATAAAATGGTGGGACAATCTCATTGATCATATCAGAACTAGGGCCAAAGACTACTGAGGGATTTTCATCTTGCAAACTGATAATATCTCTCTTAGCATCTACACTAGAAGACTATATCTATTTAGACACATGATTTTTATAACCAAGATTTTTGTAAATTTCTACTAAAGTTGTAAGAATCTTAACCCTTTCCAATTCCTTTTCAATGTTAAAATTTGTCAAAATGATTTTATCAGATGAAACAGTTTCAGTGGATGACTCTGTAGTTTGAGGTATTGGAGTTTGTGTTTGAATAGATTTTATTGTAGGTTCAATGGTTGTAGTAGATTTTGGAGGTCTCTTTGATCCTGATCTTGGTATAAGATCATACCTTTTATTTAAATCTGCAATGAGAAATTCATAAAAAGCTTGGTATTTTGAAAGTTGAGTATCTTCTTGTTCTTGTTCCAAAGACTGTGATGAAGATGAACGGACTATGGCCATCTGCTCTACTGAAGAATAAAAATTATTTATATCTTCTATGATTACAGGGCCAGTATCCTGTGGTTGTTGGTCATCAATCAACAAAGGAGGTTGAATGTTTTGATCTAGTCTCCGAAGAATTTGAAGTTGAGGAGCTCTCTGAGATTGGTTTTGATTTTGATTTTGAGGTCTGACAACAATTTGCTGAGAATATCTAGGTTGTGTTTCAATCTTAGAGATTATATTACAAAGGTTTCTAAGTAAATATGTTATTTCATCAATTTTCTGATCTTCAAGTTTAGGTTTAGAAGAGGATGATTCATCAAGCTTAGTTTTTAATTTTCTTTGTTCTTTCTCTTCTTTAGCTTTAATTTTACCAGAAGTTGACCTATTGGCTTCTACCTAAATAACATTAGTCTGCATGTCTTGTAATGTGTTAGAAACTCTCTCTCTTAGCATAACTACAAATTCATCATCAAATGCTTTAGAAAATTTGAACTTTGTAGTTGCTACTGGAGGTTTACAATCAACAGGAATTTTGTGGTAGAGTTGTTAAATCTCTTAATAAAATCAGTAACTGGTTCACCAGGATTTTTTTTTAACTCTTCAAATTCAGTGAGAAAATAAAAAACATATTTATTTACCCCCCATTAGTTTTTAAATATAGTTATAAGTTCATTCCATGATCTAATATAATCAACTATAAGTTGCCTAAACCAGATCCTAACGTTGCCTTCTAAAGATTGTACAAATAATCTCATATAAACATATTCATGCTTGATGTTCATATTATCAGCGAAATATAAGAAGGATGCTATATGATCCTCTGCAAAGGGACCTATTTCTCCATTAAATCTTGGTAAATGTTTAAGATATCCATCAAGAAAATTTCGCAAGACATTAGGAAGAATAAGAGCATCATACCTTGCTTGTGTAATGGGTTGAAAAGCCATTTCATATGATGATGAAGATGATGATGAAGATGTAGGTGAACGAGTATTAGAGGATGGAGGAGAGTGTGTAGGAGGAGGAGGAAGTGCATATTTCAAAGGGATTCTAACAACCAACTTTTGAGCTGATGGTGTTAGATCTTCTTCCTTATATTCAAACACCGAATTAGAATAGAAAAAATGTCTCTTCTTTCTTAGTAGAGGATGAAGGAATGGAATAATAAACTGGAGTGACAAAATATATAGGCTTAAATTCAAGTAAATGTAAGCCCAATTCTATCTCAGATGTAGGTGAATCTATAGGGAAAGATGGAACTTGATATTACTCAAGTGATTATGTCAACAAGGCTGACTGAAGATCTACTCCTTTTGCATAAATTTCAAAAACTCTACGAGGTACTTGAGTCGAATCAAGATGGGATGATATTAGTGAAAAGGGATCTATAGATGAAAGCTATTTAGGGTGTAAATCTGAAGAGGAAGAAATAGAAGTATTTTGTTTTCTTCATAAAGAGGCTTCCCTAATAAGTTCTTTTCTAGATCTGGTAAATGGTTAACAATCTTAGATTCAGAATGTGATCTAGTGTGCTTAAAAGGAGCCAGCTTGATCCAGTAGAATCTCCAGGTGAAAGGTTTTGACCTATATCCTTATCCTTTACTGACCTTAAAGGAAAGGGGAAAATCGTTGGCCGACGGAAAATTTAACTTTCAATTTTTTTTGTCTCCCCAGCAACAATGCCAATCTGATGTTGTCCTTTGAGATAACCTAAGGTCGATAAGTTATGCCAAAAAATCTAAAATATTTGTTTGTTTTTGAATAGTGGATGACCAGTGAACATTTTTATGAAACATGTGTTTTAACTTAGAAAGATATTTGATAAAATAAAAGGTTGTTTCTTAATTACATACGGTTAATTTGATTTAAAGTGGGATGGATAGAAGAATGTAGAAATATAAATGATTTAATATCAAACATATTATTTAACCATTTATAAGCAGAAATAATGAAAACTATGTTTTCATTATCAACAAAATATAATTAAGTCGTAATAGGAACCTACATGTAACTAAATTTCAAGAGGAATTTACAATAACAAATAGCTCTGTAAATTAATCTCTTAATCCAATTACATATTCACAAGGAATCGAAAATGAAATTAATATTCAATTAAATTTTCAATTGGATAACTGTTAATGAATTAGATTATATGAGGAATACATAATGAAAAACATAATAGAAGTATCTCACAGGAACACAAGCCATATGAAGTAAAATTTAGAATCATTTATTCAATAAAAAATGCTCTAGCTATTACAAGTCTGTTTGATAACTAGCTCAAGGGTGCAACCTGGAATAATTCAATGAATGAAGTATTTATAAAAAATGTAAAATATTACAATCAATGCCTAAGTAACAAGGAAAACTACATTTTCTGAAAATGAACAGAAAGGAAAGAAATCGATCTAAAAGGAGTGCATCTGTGTTTCTGGCCTTGTTCTGCTGGAAAACTGTTGCTGGGTCAATACCTTTTTAGTACTTTACTAGCAAAACTGAGTGTTGTGCTAGCACAATGACTTTTCCTTTAATGTTGGTATTCGTAAAGCTTCTCCCATCACTCCTCATCTGGAATTGAAACTTTAATAACCTTGCAGTAGATTTCATCTACCTCAACGCACTTTGTAAAAGTGTTTTATTTCATGGTGAATAAAACTAATATCTTCAACGACATTATAAAATTATTTACCTGTCATAGAAATTTGAATAGAATACATAGATGCAAACCTTAATGTTTCTTTGAGCTTCTTCATATAATATTCCCTGGGCATTAATTTATCATTTATAACAAACAATGATGGCAGACCTTTTTTATTCAATGCATCAATCCTTGAAAGAAACCTGTTGATTGCCACATCAAGAGTGTGACACTTCTCTGTAACTGCACTACTAAGTTATTTTTGATTAGAAATTTCTTTACTTCAAGGATAGTCTCAGTCCTGTCATGTACCCCTAGCTCATCCAATTCTTGGTTGTCCTTAGAGTTTAGGAGCTTTATAATGCTACTGGACGTATTAGGCATTTCTCCCAGTTGAGTGCTTATATCAGAAATTGCCTGGTTTGCCTTTTACACTAACTCCTTTTGCTCAAAGATGATCTTGATAGATGGCCAGATTTCATTGATTTCCTCAATGATGTTATTCCAAATGATTTCTTTGACATTACCAAGAGTGTAACCAATATAAGCTTCAGTGGCTGACTTCTTCCATATTTCTACTTGGTTATGAGCTCTCTGAAGCTCTGATGCATGGAAAGTCTCAGACTTCTTCTATTGATCCTCAAGAAGTTTCACTTTGTTCTGTAACTTCTTTATTTCTTCAGTTTTCAAAGTCATATTTTGGAGTGTAGAGGCTAACTAATCTACAACATCTCCTTTACTGGTGGTAGCAGCTATAGCAGTGGGAATAACTGTCATAGGAAGTGATTCTAAAGGAGCGGCTTACTTGGCTAGTTTCTTGCTTTATTTAATCCATTTCTCCATCTCTGTTTCCAGCTATTTCAATTGTGTACTCTGTTCTAGAATGAGCTTCATCATGCATGCCTTTTATGTTTCTATCTCTTCAATTTCCTTGGCTAAAGGTTTTGCTGTTGCTGGAAATTTCAACTGCTTCCTCAATGCAGCAATATCTGCATTATTTTTCTTAATTAACTCCTCTGCAACATTAAAATTTGCAGGATCATAACCCAATTTTATTACCAAATATTCCAAGGTATTAATCTTGTTGTCTTTGGCAAAAGCTGAAACTTTTTCCATGTTGAGTTGTGACCGGACATTTGCTAGTGTAACCTGCAATTTAGATAAAGACATAGTAGTGTTAGTTAGAGTGGAGAAGCTCATCTCCCCAGTTTGTTTATGCATCTCCATTTGATCAATGGGGTGTATGTCGCTGATATTTAACTCAAGAGATGCCTTCTTATAGTCTGCTTCTCCTTTAGGCTGAGGAACTTGTGCTTGAAGAAATGCCATTAACATTCTTCCTTTCTTTGCGTCAAAGGCTAAGAATAGCCTACTTTGGGCACTTGAAGTTTTTTTCTAGATTTGGTTGTATGTGTTTATCTTCAAGGCTTCATTTTTTAGTTTGATTTCCTTGAAGATATCCATCGTGCTCTTTTCTGGCTCTCTTGAAGTTGATGTACCTGTATGCATGATCTGCTGCTAATATGAAGTAGTCATGGAACTAGTAGGAGACTGTGTGGATTTCTCACATATTAATGAGGATATAATAGGCTCATTGTGTTAATAGGAGTCTGCTGCTCTGAATCCTTGCTAATGCTTAATCTAGAGCTAAGCTTAGCTTTCTTTCTATATATGATTTTGAATCCTTTGTTGAAGATATATTCCTCTGAAGGGGATCCTTCTTCTCTGTTCCTTTTGGCTGTCTTATTTGAATTGTAGGAGTCTACACTCTTGAAGATGAAACTAGCTGTTCTTCTGCCTCATGTAATGTGTTCTCTATCCATTCTGGCTTGTTCTTATACTGCTCTATTTCTGGCCTTGGTGTGTGAAAATAAGGAGTAGATTTGGTTTCTCCCTTAATTTAGAAACAATGCCTAATGGATCATATGACCAAGTGAAGCTTAAATAAAACTGCATTTTCTTCAATAGCTGATCTGCCTCTGGTCCTAGTTTCCTGTTGTTACATATGAATGGGCCAACCTGCATTTTTAGCTTAAACTGAGAATTTTTCTTGGCAGCCACAAAATGTACCTGATCCATGTTGATCATATTCCTGATGAATTCCAAAGCAAAAATCCTCATTTGGAGGAATTTGGGCAACTTATATGGTTGCAACTCACATCCAAAAACTCTTATTTCTGTATAGTTTTCATATAAGTACCAATATCCTGTTTGTACTTGTTCTGTTAGTTGCAAAATATTCTGAATTTCTTCACTGATTATTGGTTCTTATCTGCTGCTTAGAATACTAATAGCTGGGTGGACAAACATCTCAATGAACTGCTTATATGTAAATTCATTCTGATATTTCATGACCAAGGTGGTCCAGAAAATGGCTGACTGCCGATTTCCTTTATCATTTAATTTCTGCAATGACAATTTCATGTTGTCTCCTTGAAAGTATATGAACATATAAACTAGAACAGAGGTATATTTAAATACCTCCTCTGTTTTGAAATCAAGAAACTGCTGATGAATGGATGATGCGAGGAAATGACTGAAATTGAACACCATGGAAGTTTTGGCATCATTGGAAAATATTGATATAAATCCTATAATAGCCTCATCTATATATTGATCAGAGTAGTATCCAAGCAGGTAAGATAGGATAATGGTTATCTGCTTAGTTCTCTCAGGGAATAGGGATGAAGGATAAGGAGGGTTTCTCTTAGGAAATGAAGCATCTTGTGCCAGGAATAGTTGTAAATTTTGGGTTCTCTTGGCAAGTTCTAATATCTGATATATTTCAACCAGAGCTTCATGATAAAATGGGGAACCATCGTTGACTGTAGGGGCTAGAATCATTTTTTCAGTGGCTTGAGGGGTTATGGTAAACATAACTTGACCATTGGAATTGACTATGGCTCTCTGGCTTGGAAAATAGGAGGCATGACATTTCCTGATGAAATCAGGAGCACTATAGGTTGGATGAAAGATATAGCGATGTAGGTTTGACTCCCAGAGTTGGATTTCATCGGATTTCTCAATCCATTTGTCTTCAAGCCAACAATACATCTTAAGAATATCGATATTAGAATGTTTTTCATAGATCCTGTAGTCTTTGTCAGCCATAGGGATATGATGAAGGTTTAGAGGAGGGAAAATCAGGGATTAATGTTTTCCTCAGGTCCTTTATCTTTGGGAGGCATAATGGCTACAACTGACAGTGGAATTTATTTTCAACAGAGGGAAGAAAGAAGGTTCTGCGAGAAAAAGAAAATTCCGTGAGTAAGAACGATGAAAGAATGCAAGATAATAAGATCCGGTGTTGCTCATGCAATTGTATCATCTTTGGATTAGTGGACAACCTGCAAACAATAAAGCGTTATAACCTGTAAATAGAAGAAGAAGTTTGCAGAAAGGTTTAATAGGTTTAATAGAGAAAATCCAGTTTCCGTTGATGGCGAGAGTTAACGGATAAGTGATTAAATTCATAACAGAAATATAGAGGGAAGGCATTTAAGTGGCTAATGGCTAATGAGGTCGCAACGGAGGAGTTGTGAACGCGTAAACGTGCAACGGTCATCAAAGGTAATTGGTATACCAGAAACAACTTTTGTAGGGGAGGTAAGATAGTTTATGGTTTTGCCTGAGGGGGGGTTCGAAATCATGTGGAGCTGACACGTATTAGCGGGCGGTTTCGGAATACAATTCTTTTTGGACCACCCCTCCCCCTAGTGATAAAGTTCGGTTGGCAGAGGGGGCTGAAAGGCCATGAGGGTCGTTGGATGCCGATAGGTGTAAGGAGGATCATCAGATATATGCGAATGTGCGAGGATGGTAGATGCACTGATGTGGAATGGTGCGGTCGAGTTTTATTAAATAAAGCATCGGGAATGTATGAAGGGATATGTTTTAGGGAAATGTAAATAAAAGGAATATATAAAGAAATATGTTTAAGGGAAATGAATGGTGGGGGTATATAATATGTTTTAAAACTTAGGATAATGTTACTAATGCATGGAATAATATTTAAACCATGTAAATCTCTCCTTTTATGGGCACATTTAGACTAGCAGCCAGTGAAATTTTTTAAAACAAAAATTGAAGCTTTCCTTTTTCTTTTTTCTTCCTTAACATTTTATTTTAATTTTCCTTCTTTATTTAGGGCAACTGACACCTATCATTTTATTGATATGGATGCCTATAAAACATAATAATTTTTCCTAACATTTTAAAATTTTTTTCATTCTTTTGCATCCATATCCTACCTTAACATTTTCAAAATTATTTACTACTTATGCTAACTTATCAAAACTAGATAATGTTACAACATTACCCATGACACACAACTGAACGTCATGCCCCTAACTCGAATTAAATGAGTTAGGCTCCTAATTTTTCAGAATCAAGTAAACTGAACTTCATCTCATTAACTCGAATTGAGTGTTCTTAGCTGAGTGACAAGAGCCATTTCAGCTCAATTAACTCCACCAAGTTGTTTGTTGATGTGGAATTTCGAATTTCCTCAATTTTAAATAAGGCAAAATCAAAATTGAGACTTTCTTGCTATATTTTCAACATGTATGTATGTAAATATACATGAAAAATAAACTGGTAACTGGATAAAGGGAGGTACATATAGACCGAAAGCTCCAAGGGGAAGGTCCGTGGAAGGCGATTACATACATGTTGAGGGATTATTGCGTGCTTGATGTTTTTCCTATGGCCATGAGTGGGCCCATACCGACCTACCTTAATTATCATGACCTACGCCTAACCATGGATTGGCTTGCATTGACAGGAAATGAAGTTATGGAGTGTGCAACCTAGTTGAAGGACAAAACCATACTTCGCCTTTCCTCATGGAATGTGGCAGAGTGAGAGAGGAGGCTATAGGCCAAAAGGCCATGGGCGTGAAAGAAGAAAGGGGGTATTCTTACAATTGGCTGGAAAAAGAAAGAATGTTAAAGAGTTAGAGAATGGCTAAAGAACTAGAGAAGAGAAGTAAGTAGTCATGAAAATGCGAAAGGAGATGAAACCACCTTATAGAGGAAAGTAAGGAAGTTCTTGCACTCAATAAAATGACTGAATGAAATGGGAATAACTAAGAGCCAATGTTAAGAAGGGGGTGTTATTCCTTGCATCTCTTGTATGAAAGCCACTAGACCATGCATTTAACATTGGAGGATTAGTGGGAACTTGGTGGAGGAACTAGATCACTGTGGTGCTTGCGGTGAGGTTGATAAAACACCAAGATAGAAAAATATGAGTCACTGTGGCTCTTTTTGGAGGATGATAAACCACCTAGATAATAGACCACAAACTCTTGCGGTGCTTTCCATAAATAGGTGGTTGATAAAACACCAAAAGTAGTTGATTTATCCTCCTTGAACTAATATATATAACCCATTTGATCTTGGGTGAAGCATTGTTTTTTAACCCAAAGAGCAAGCAAGTCACTTTGGTGCTTACTGCTGATGAGTGGTTGAGAAACCACCTAGGCAAAGGAGTCCTTCTCTTGGTTATGTGATTAATCGGAATTTGGATCTAGCTTAGGGGTGGTCAGCTGCAAGAGATACTACAGTGTGGCTGGCCTACGGTGAGTGGAGAGTTGAAGTCCCTCCTTAAGATTCCAACCATCTCTAAACATATAAATAAGTGTAAATTGCTTAGGTATATTGTCTTATGGACTATGACGAATCTTGTTACATTGTGAATGGTGCAAGATTTTGTGTATTGTAAGTGAAAGAATGCTTGAGTTGCGAGGCCCATCGTTATATTCATCATTAGAATGATGTCATGTATGCTCATGCATTTTAAAGTATGCATAGAATATGATACTCATTATTATGTGAATGGAGAATGAGAATGATGTGTTTATATTTAGCCAAATCATTTCCAAACCCATGGGTATACCTAGTTAAACTAGTCCCTATGCTGGTTATTCTATTAAAACCAAGAATCTGGGTAGCAAGCCCTTGGGATGTAAGTCACCTTAAGGACACAAAAGACTAAGCATGAAGCAACGACCTCTCTACTTTATAAACCCAACCTAGGTTATTTAGTTCATAAATGCTTATGCTGCTAGGACTAGTAAGCAATGGGAGATCCTAATTGTATTTCTATGCTAGTGAGCCAACAATGAGTGAGTGTTGGTGGAAACATGCCCCAATGGAACCATGCTTTGTGAATAGACCTCGACCATCGACCATTGACCATAGTGGTTAAATTTGAGGGACAAAGACGACTTGTTAGAGCTACATGGAGGCTAAATGGGAACCATGTGGTCAGTATGTTGACATGGCCTCTTTCAATAGGTCATAATTTAATCGAGTGTAACTTTTTATCCAAGAATTTGATTACCATAATATTGGTATCACTAGAAATTTCTCGTTGAACTGAACACATTGATGATATTAGAAGTTAATTCTGCAAACTTGCAAAAATGAGGGTTTTTGATAACCCATCTTCACTACAGACCTTGGGGATGAGGTCAACAATAAGTAACGCCTTCCTTAACCCAAAAATATTTGAGAGAGGTGAAAGGGAGGCAGTTACAAAGTAATATCAGAACATTGGTGATAAAATGTCTAAATATTAATCCATATATTTTCTACATTAATGCACTAATATGTTTTTTATTAAAAAATGCATCAATGTAAACATATTAGAATTAACATATTAAAATTAATTAAAATTGATATATTATTACATAATAGTAATTATGACTACTGATATACCTTGATATATCGAACACATTGGTACACCCTTTAGGTAAGCACATGTAAGCACACCGAAGTGCCTATAAAAATAACCCATTGACTCATACTATATATGAGTGCAACAAGGTCCCTAAGACGATTTAAGTGCATTAACAAAAAAAATCTATTCTAAAACCTCTAACCTCCCATTTCTAGCGACAACCTTGGTTATAAATGGAGTATTAAAAAACCTGGACAAATTGTGCAAATTCCTTCACTAAAACTGTTTTCCTTGTAATGAATATTTGTGCAAATGGATCATGTATTTTATTAAATAGATTGTTTAATTAAAATGTTAACATTAGGATAGACCGCTATTTGAGATTGTAATGAGCATTGGGAAAGGTCATTTTACGGATTGTAAGAGTAATTTTGTGTTTCTGATAATTCAATGTCAGGCTGATTCCCATCCAACACAAGAATGCACTTTGCTATTATTACGCTAATAATATTCACATTCGTTCTAAAAATACTTGTTAAAGTATAAAGAGTAAACACATTTACTTTGACGCCACGCCACTCATTAGTGTAAGAAAAATACAGTTAATATTTTATTCCACTCACTAGTGTTCCACAATATAATCTATAAATGCAATTGCCCACTTAAATAAAGATGATGGTTATAACATCATTACACATAGGTAAGCTAATACGTAGGTTATCTAAAGATATAGATAGAGACGTCAAAATTTAAATGCTTAAAGATATGTATGTTTTTTTTTTAATGCATTTTCTAGCCTAACTTTTGTTTTGTTTTGTTTTGTTTTTTTTTTTTTTTTGAGACTAGAAGAATCAGCAACTGCAACGGTATCGTACTTGCATGACACGGGGTCGAATCCCGCTGGCTATCCCTATACTCCTAGGAGGAAACTGCTGAGCCAGCAACAAGAACCTCTCGGGTAACCGAACTTTTTTTTTGTTATGACAAAATATTCTCAGCAATTTTTTTATTTTATTTCTTAAGTAAATTAAAATATCACAAACTATATAAAAAAAATATTTATTTTTTTCGTTTTTGCTCTTTTATTTTGTCGAAGGAACTACTTCACTAATAAGAATGAGGATATTTATATGATGAAATGAAAAAGAATTAGGATGTAATAAGATGAATGTTTTCAATATTTTAAGCTTCTGTGAAATTTTTGCTAACTGATAAATGTATTAAACATTATTTGTGCAAACTATCTTTAGTTAGGAAGATTCTGATGAGATATTTTAAAATTCTATAAAGTGTTTTTTTGCAAGTTTCATAAAGTTATATTACAAGACAATTGATTTACATTTATAGGTTATTAATAGGTTTTGTCTCCCAAAAATCTCTAAGGGATCCCATAGATAAGTAGACTGAACAAAACATGGGCCCATGATCCCAGGTTTTCCCAAAAAAGACAACAATAGACGATTAGTAACATTCTAACTATCTCGCCCATTAATAGTTACAAGCATTGGTGGTGTTGGGTAGTCATTCACATATAGCATACTAAGGCATATTGAGATCCATAGAAACATACGAGAAGTAGACATAGCATAAATAAAAATAAGAAGCCAAGCACCATGAAAGACTATTAGTCTAATATAATGACTGGAGAAAGAGTATTAGAGTTTCCTTGGGGTGAATACTTTGCTGGTGCGTTGATAATAGCTAGTGTGTGATGCCGCGAGTCTGATTCAAAGTCTGAATTAGACACCACGTAACGTTCCACTTGAGTTACTTTGGTGACAATATCGTCTAGGTTGTATGTGATGTCCCGAAGGGTCCATTTGATCTCCTCTTGTCCTTTAGATAACTAGTAGTGGTTGATTTGCTTGTCACATATGACCATGCGAAGCAAGGTATCTAGTTCACTGTGCATAGCCACTGAGTGGAGAAAATGGAGTCTCCTTTTGTGGAATTTTCCAGGATCTGGAGTCCATATGAAGGTGATGCCACTGATTTCAGAGTTGAAATAATATGTTTGATCGTCAAAGGGGGACAAAGTCAAAGTGTTAATCCATTGAATGCCAATTGAATAGACGTCGACGATGAGAGGGGGAGGGGGACAAAGTCAAAGTGTTAATCCATTGAATGCCAATTGAATAGACGTCGACGATGAGAGGTGTGTGCTCCTGTGGCACCTTCTTGACAGCTAGGTTGACACAACCAAGGGGCCATCAAACAAATTGTTATAAATAGACTTGGTGGGGATGACAAAAGTAGGGCAAAACAAATGGTGTGGGCAGATGCAATATGTGTGACCAAAATTAAAACTCGGGTACTTGAATGATGAAGATGTGGTATTGTAAGAGTGTTGTAACTAGATTGAGAGTGAAAGTGAAATGATAAGAGGGCGTTGTCGACCATAAACAGGGTGAACAAACCTACAAAACTAGTGTGAACGAATACCCTTTGACAGTGGATTTGCAGGTGGGGAGTGACGAGTGGAAACTATTTTGAATAACCCTGGGAAATCTATATCTATAATTCTATAAAAACCAAATTGAAAATGTGCTCGACTGCCCGATGCCACTTACAAGGACTGAAGAAATAAATGATATACCCGCACATTCAACTATTTGGGAGGATGAAGAAGGAAACATAGTGACCAACTCAAATGAAGGACCCATCGTTGTGTTGTGTAGAAAGAGAATAAAAAACATGGGCACCTGCAATAACTAACCAGGCATCCAAACCCAAATGAAACAAAATAACCAATGAATTTACAATAGAAGATGAAGTAGGAAGGTTGTAAATACATTAGCAAACCTTTACCAAATTTGTAGAGCATGAACATTGGCGAGCCGTAGTTGAAAAATAATATGAAATGGTCTATAGGCCTAGAGACACTCTTGAAAATCCGGCACCCAGAGCTGAGATCCCTGCATTTATAAATAACCCCCATAACCTAAATAACAGATGAGCTGAAAACACTGTCTGGAAGATCGAAAGTAAAAAATGGACATGTGTGCATTATGGCACACATGTTAACACTTACATTAAACGCCCCATACATGTGTGCTCTTTCCTGGACTGCGTCCATTATCAACTTCAACGGTCGGAAATTGTGAACCAAGAGAATGTCGGACGAGATTCCCTCCCCCTCCACTTACCTATATTTAAACTAATTTTACAAAGTTCTTTGTGCTTGATCATGTATGTGGCGTGAATGCCAAACGTGGGCAGAGTATGGATAGGTGGTGACATCGACACTCTTTGACATGCTCACCTTCCTCTTCAATCATGTTACTTGTCCCCCTTGCGAACCTTAAAGGTACCCCCATTGGGGAAAAATTCTATAAAGTGTTATGGCATGTAAACTTCAGTCCTTAGTTATATATAACTATTTAATTATGCATCTATTATTAAGTAGCTTTTTTCCTTGTTTTTTCTAATTACGTTGAGTTTAGATTGGAGCAAATCTCAATGTTAAATAAAAAATATCTAAAATTATGAATTAAATATTTTATTTATATACAAATATTTAATTATAAAAAATTCTAAAACCTCTAGTATTATAACTCTTATGTAATATTACAAAAGAGAGAGGGTACATTCAACACATGTTACCATAATAAATTGGTGCTCTACAACACCCCAAAAAGCATTTCTGATTGCATAAATTTCAAAACTAATGTAAACTTCATAATTTAAGTAAAATACAAAATTAGTATTTGCATGATGAGTCTAAGGTCTCTCCCATAGATAGATTCATTTTGTGGACAACAAGGAACAAACAATCCTCTCATGAAGGGATTGGAGGAACAACTTGTTATATAAAATTGGATCCAAATCTTTGACTTAAATCTAAGTATTCATATTGCAATACATTATTTCACTCCTATCAACTCTAACTTTTATAGGAAACAAATCCTAGTAAAAATTTCCCTTATACTACCCTAGAACAAGGTCACAACCTAAAGAATGAAAGAAATATCCTCTTGTCAAGAGACTTTAATGCTAGAACCAAAACTAACCAAGCTATTCTTTTATGTAATGATTCAAACCCTAATCCTCTTTGGTTATATGAGGACATTAGTTTAGCTAGTATATACAAAAGAAACATTGAAGACCTGACCAATAATTTATTTGGTACTAATTTGGTCAGACTTTGTAGTTCTCCATACCTTATAATTTGCAATGGCATAACCAAGTGGCCAAACTTCAATTACATGAATTCTATTCATGATATTTCTAGTGGTGTTGTAGATTATGCGATATTTGATATCCTTATTTCGAGCCAAATTATAAATTTTGACCTCTTAAATGACTATGAGCCTAACTCTGATCATAGACCTTTAACCTTAACTCTAAATTTTTACACGCACAAAATCCACATGCACGAGAAATGTGAGGAATCAAGAGCATGTGATTTTCAAAAAAAGTAAAATAGATATGTTATTAAAGGATTTAAATATGGATTTACACTTAATTTATTTTCCCCAAGGAAAAATCGTAATTTTCATTAATTTAAGAAAATTACATATTGTAGATGTTGTGTAGCATATGCAACAAAATTGTGATGGTTATCACATATACAAAACTGTCAGAAATTATTCCTTGCAAGGGAAGCTGATAAACATGGCAATTACAATGTTCTGTTGAAATATATATACAAAGATGATGTTAGAAAAATAAATCAAGTATAAGAAGCTGAAAATAACTGTCAAAATCAGGGCTTGTCGGCCCCAATAATGTAGATGATCTATATATGGTTGGTGGTAATATTGAAACAAATCCTGCTCGTTCTGCTCCTGGATCAACCATTCACCCCTAGCTTGGTTCAGGGCCTCCTTGGAATGAGTGTCAGAAATCTGGTTCTACTCCCTGTAAATATGGTGACAAGTGATTGAATCAAATAAAGTTTTAAAATGTAAGGTATCCTCCAAAATATTCCGTAGTGTGTGCAAGTGACATGAAGATATCTGATTTAACCAATTTATGATGATCTTAGAATCATAAAAAATCTGAATATGGTGGCACCCTTTCTCAATGGAAAAACGCAGAAGGTGTTTTAGAGTAATAAGTTCAACATATTTATTTTTCCCATGCCCCAGACCCATCTTTAATTTAAAAAAATGGTTTTCATTGAGATACAAAATTGCTCCCCCACCATAGCCTATTTGTTGAGTAGATCCATCGAAGTATGCCCAAGGTTGTTGTCTGTTAATAACTTTAGAAATAATTTACCGAGGGGGTGTTGGTGAGGTAAATCCCCTCTGGGGACAGAGGCGATCCCACTAGCCCTAAAGTGGGTCTAGCCACAAACAAGACAAGATATAATGTTGATTCCTAGTTAAAAAATGGATGGAGATTCGATAGATGACTTACCGGAAATCTTATGCTGTTGTTGTCGTTGAAAAGAGTGGCTCGCTCCTCACTCCTGGTTTGACATATCACGATCCACTCGCTTTCATGCTCAGACACTTGCACACACACAAGAAAAAATGATGATATACAACATACTAATTCACATTCGTAACTATTAGTCAGTCGAAGAGGACTAAATCAATTTCATTAGATAAACAACATAACACAACGATGGAACCAACACCATAGTCAAGTATATTAATGAATGAAAGGAAGAGTACAACCAAGCTTCGACGTTGCGGTCTCCTCCAACAGGGTTCGAGTAGAGCGCGTCTCACAAAGGCTCATTGGGAATTCAGACGAGACTCTCTCTACGTAGTTCTCCTTGGTTCCACCTTCTCAATAGAAATTACTCAGCTATAGTATTCTTGTCCAAGTTCAACTTCTTGGCTATATGTTCAGCTAGCTTTCAAAAAGGGAGAAGGCTTGTTTATATAAATGGAGAGGGAGAGGTTAGGATCCCTATAATCATGGAAGGGAGGCCTATCTTCAAGGAGTGTTCCATGGAGAGATGGAAACCACTGTCTAAAGAGGGATATCTGTGGTTGATCAACTTAACCTATTTCAGTGACTCATCCCTGAGGTGGTTAGAAGGAAACTTCCGCCTCTAATTTAAAAAAAAAATTCCTAAAATAGCTTGGCGCGGGCACTGCACTGAGACAGACTACCAAGTGGCCCAGGCTCTAGTGCAAATATTCCACATTGGCGTGAGGAGTGAACTAGCTATCTACGCCAAGGCCAAAACATAGGTTTTGTGTGATTTTTTGAGGAAATGTCCAACAGGAGAAATGATGTCCTTATGCAGAAGGATGCAAAGAAGGTGTTTTCAAAGTATGACACTGTTCACAAGTCACAGGGAAAGACACTCCAATATGCAGGGCGAGGGATTGCAGGGACGGTGACAAAATGATGTGTAACAGATGCCCCCTAAAGCATGAAGTCTGAGAGAGAGGGAGGGGTGAAATGTTTTATGAGAACGCGTTCGACCCAAACACTACTATCAGAAAACCCGCAAGTAAAAATACAACTGATATATCTGATACATGATATGTGGCATGGGTGCAACCATCCATAATAGAGTACATAAAAAGTGAGATCCGAGGTATGGACACAGCCATCTAGCAATAAGGATCAACGAATAGACTTAGGTATGGTCGCAACCATCCAAACAGAAGAGTCATGTAATAAGTCATAGTAATCCACAAAGAACCCGTAGCCTGGAATTCATCAGACAAAACCCAGGGTCTTGTGCTCCATCTCGACCCAAAAAAAGTACAAGTTCGAGCATGCGAATAGATGAGTTGAAGTCGAGCATGCAGGAGCATCGTCTGATTACCAGCCAATAATGAGAGCTGTTAACAGATGCGAGAGAAACCACCAATAATGAAAATGGCTCTCAAGGTACAAAATGTGTAGAAATTTGCTGAATAATGATTAATTATCCACCGAGACTATCCTGATCACATACAATTCGAATTTATATGCAACACATAATCTCTTCCACTCTAATCATCACACATGCGGAAATAAAACAAGTGATAGCACATCAAATCATCATACACATTAAAACAGTATGTATGGGGAAAGCTTATAGCTGAAAACCCCGCAGCTATTGTGTATATTATAATGGATAAATCATGTAACAAAATCAGTACAATACTCCTCACAAGTACTCAGTACTATCTCATGAAGTTACACACAAACTAGCTTGGTTTTGAACAGGTTACTGGTTCAAAACTCACCACCAATTGCCTTGCCTCTATTGCGCAATCATGGCATGTCTAAATAGAGATCCAAGGTTCGAATCTCCTTGGCTTGACAGCGTAATCATCATGGGCAATTCCTCCAAGTGTGGTGCAAATCTCATGCACAACTGATGTCGCCACTGATAGCTAACTCCACCCTTTCATCTACCTCTTTCACTGGTCTCCACTGAACTGATCATGCACTGTAGTGAACTGATGTGTTCTCGAGTTGAATAATGAGTTACTAATTAATGAATTAAATAATATTTAATTCACTCCACTCATAACTAATTGATTAGCTAGTTAAACTAATCTCAATCAGTTCAACTAAAATAAACAGAACACAACTCCACTAGCTGCCTCATTAACTCCTCCAAACTTCTGCCACTGAAGTCCAACTGAAGTCAACCATGCATGATGCCATCAAACCCTTGGGAACCACGTGATTCCTCTGTCAGATGCATGAGCCACTTCTGTAGCTCGAACCGAAGTGCTCCAAGAGAGTAAACTGCTGTTTATAGTCTAAATATTATTAAGGGTAAATAATATTTGACTTCCCTGTTTTAAGGAGAGGCAGTCTAAAAATAGACTTCGACCTCTTTGACCTCAAAAATAGAGTCTCATCTATTTTTACCAACATGACACATACTTCAAGAATCTCAAACTGGAATCCCCGAACCATGCTCCATATGTCTAAAAATAAACATAGTCTAAAAATAGATTTTGCGCCAGAATTTGCCTGCGGGCCCACTTAGTGAAGGCGACTTCATTTCACTAAGCTCCATCATCTTGCTGCATTTTCAACACTCCCTCTCAGCAAGATATGGATTATCTGCAATCCCTATCCTGCCTCTGTGGAATTCGAACTAGCTCCCGGTGAGCGCCTTCGTCAGGATGTCGGCATCCTGATCCTCCGTGGGAACATATGAAAGCATCATGATTCTCCGCTGAACACAATCTCTGATATGATGGTACCTGATGTCGATGTGTTTGGATCTATCATGAAATACTAGATTAGTCGAGAGTTTAATGCAACTCTGGTTATCACAATAAATCACAGTAGGCTCCAAATGCGACCCGAAAAACCCGACCAGAATCTTCCTCATCCAAATAGCCTCGCATGCAGCCGTTTAGTCGCTTATGTACCTCGCCTGAACCGAGTGCCACGGATCTAAGAATTTCATGCCGTACCAGAAAAACCTCTCACGACCCAATGCCGAAAATCCTCCGAAGTGCTTCTTCAAACAAGGGCTCCCCTCGCCTAACCGCATCGTTGAAGCCAGCTTCACTCCATCCTGTCCGTTCGTACCATAGACCATATCCCGATGTGCCTCTCGATATAGCGCAATACATGCTTGCCTGCCTTCCAAAAGAGCTTGGTAGGCTTAACCATAGCTTGCGAAAGATGGTTAATCGCATACATATGTCTGGTCATGTATTGACTAGATACATGAGCGAACCAACCAACTGTCGATAAACAGTGGCATCCACTACCTCTGCCGATGTAGCATCCTCTTTCCTCCAACCACCAGGAAGAGGAGTGTCGATAGGCTTGCAGCCTTGCATGTTGAATTTCTCCAGTATCTCCCGGGCATACTTGCCCCGAGAAACAAATGGGCCTTCCGCTCAAGGCCGCCACCTCCAATCCCAGAAATAATGAAGGATGCCCAAGTCCTTCATCTCAAACTCTCGTGCAAGATCCTCCTTGCATGAAAGTATCAACTGCTCATCGTCGCTCAAAATCGCATCATCTACATACAAGATGATGATCACCGCCTCCCTCCACCACAACTGCACAGTTAGATCCGCCTCACTCTTGGAGAATCCAAGTCTGGTGAAATAACTGTCTATCCGTGTGTACCAAGCACGAGGTGCTTGTTTCAACCCATATAGTGCTCTCTTGAGTCTGCACACATGCGACTCACTGATGAAGATCTCGAAACCTTCGGGCTGCTCTATGTACACCTCCTCCTCAATGACTCCGTTGAGGAACGCAGTCTTCACATCCATCCGATGGATGTGCCACCCCATTCCGCGCCGAGAGAGCAAGGATCGTCCGTATGGAAGAGCACTCATGCATGTGTGCAAAATTCTCTCATAGTCAATCCCCTCGATCCGTGAAAAGCCACGGGCGACAAATCTCGCCTTGTACTTCTCCACACTCCCGTCAGCTGCCTGCTTCACTTTGTAGATCCATCGCGAACCCACCACTGATTTCCCCACCGGTCTTGGGACAATCTCCCATGCACTGTTCCTGACGATCGAATCATATTCTTCGATCATGGCATCAACCCATGCGGGTTCCTCCACAGCTTCCTCAAAAGAGGATGGCTCCATCACAACACATTGACTCACAAGAGCCATGTATCCAGTGTACCGATCTGGTGACTGCCTCTGTCTGCGCTGTGCTGTAGGTGGTCCTACAACCTTCTTTGCATCTCGAGCCAGTCGCTCAGCTTCTGTAGTGCGCATGCGCCCTCTGATGGTTGGCGCTGCATGGGTGGTTTCTTCCACCTCCTGAACTTCCTCTTGTGGCTGATCCACATCCGGAAGCTCCTCCTTAGGAACTAACAACGCCTCATCTGCATGCAAGTGTAGCTCCCTCTCAAGCGAACACTGCATGGCTTTCTCCTCCTGAAATTTTATATCCCGTCGCACAACAGTCTTTCGACTGTCTGAAAAATACACCCAATAGTTGTGAGGTGTATCAGTGTACCCCACAAATATTCCAACCTCAGCAGTTGGATCCAACTTCCTTCTCGCATCCTTCGTCACATGCATGTAGACAAGAGAACCAAAAATCTGCAAATGGGAAATATCAGGCCTCTTGCCAGAATAAGCCTCCTCCGGTGTACTCATGCCAAGAACCTTGTGAGGACAACGGTTCTGCACATACACTGCTGTATTGCATGCCTCAGCCCACAAGTGAAGGGGTAGGTCCTGATCATGCAACATCGCCCGTGCAGCACCCACGATCGTTATGTTCTTCCGCTCAGCCACCCCGTTCTGCTGTGGGTTATGGGGTGCGATGAGCTCTCTCCGAATCCCTTCTGCGCTGCAGAACTCCTTGAATTCAGCCGAGATGAATTCACCACCATTATCACTCCTTAGAGCAATCACCTTCTTCCCTGACTCCTTCTCGACCAATGCTTTAAACTCATGGAACTTCGCGAATGTATCGCTCTTCTTCTGCATGAAGAAGATCCAGCACTTTCGAGAGAAATCATCAACAAAGATCACATAATACTTGTGCTTTGCTGTCGAAGCAACTGAGAAAGGACCACACACGTCTGTGTGAACTCTCTCAAGGATCGTCGTGGCGCGACTATCCTTCTCGTGAAAGGTGGCTTTCAAGGTATACTTCCTTAAATTACACCCCTGCAATCGATCCGAACTGCGCAAGGGTGCCCCTTAGGAAGCCCGCAGAAATCGCTCAATCTTCAAAGCTCCACAGAAGGTGGCCCAAGCGCAGGTGCCGGGCTCGCTTCTCATCGGTGTCACTTCTCCCCGTGTAGTTGCTAATAAAGCACACCATCACCCAACTGACAGGTTCTTGTTTAACCTTTATCTTCCCGGTCTCTCCGTAGTCTTACTAGAAGGTTTTTCCTTCGTTGAAGCCCACATCATACCCTTTATCCTCCATATCGCTGTCCGCCAGTGCCTTTTTTCATTCAGGCGATGCATGACATCCCTCAATACAAAGGGTTTACCAGACTCCCTCTGAAAGGATATGGTACCGATACCAGTCGCACTGTATCTACCATCATCGCCCATCTCGATGTGCACACCCAAATCTTTGTCCTCAAGATCTGAGAACAAATCCCGATCTCCCGTCATATGAAATGATGCACCGCTGTCCAAGAACCACACTGATCCCATCTCACTTGAAACCAAGCATGCGATCAGTGAAAAGTCAAGCTCGAACTATGAAGCCAAATATTCTCCATCTGCAGATCTTCCCGCTTGCTTGTTTTTCTTCTTCTTTGGACAATTGGTAGCATAATGTCCGTGATCATGGCAGTGAAAACACTTCACTTTCGCCATATCCTGCTTCTTGCCCTTTGCACCGGAATGAGAAGTTTTCTTGCCCTTCCCCTTCTTTGCTTTGGCAACCAAAGCGCAATTTTCTTCATCAGCTCCCTTTGATGAAGAACCAGCCCGAGTATTCCTCCTTATCTCCTCCTGCATGAGATTCGCCCAAAGGCGCTCCCATCCCGGCAGCTTCTCCTGACCATTGACACTATCTTGATATGAGTGCCAAGCCCTCGGAAGACCAAGGAGAGCCAGGTCGACCATGTCCTCATCTTTGACAGTCACCCCCACACTTCCCAGCTCATCTCTGCATTGAGTGAACTTCGTGAAGTATTTGGCGATACTGTCGCCTTTCTCCATCTTGATGTTCCTGAGCTTATCTTTGAGTGCCAGCTTCCTTTGGTCGCTCTTACTCTGGAATAGATTCGTCAAAGCTTTCCACATTAAATATGGAGAAGCCTTTCCATGCAGGCTGGATACAATATGATCCTTGACGCCCTCCAACAGGATCCTTCGACATTTCGCCATCTTCTTTTGCCAAGCTTCGACTTCAGCAGGATCAATGGGCTTTTGGACATCCGTATCCACGAATTCCTTCAGTCCATTATCTTCTAGCACTGCCTCCATGCGATCCTTCCATGCAACATAATTTTAACTGCCTTCAAGAGCATATTCGAGTCGCAAACCGCTGAAAGACATTTTCAAATTCGGCACCAAGAAAACAAAACTGCTGCAAAAGTCGAATTCCACCTCAAAGCTCAACTGGTCTAGATCTGTGAGAACAAATTATTTCTAGCATAGAGATCGACTGCAAGGGGTGTTTATTGGATATATCACCTTTCAAAGAAAGGATGGATCCAGAGGCTACCTGGGCCGCATGCAGACTCTGTCTACCGAAATAAGTTTGTAATCACTGTGATGGTCAATCTCTGCTTCAATAGCTCCGATACCATGTAGAAATTTGCTGAATAATGATTAATTATCCACCGAGACTATCCTGATCACATACAATTCGAATTTATATGCAACACATAATCTCTTCCACTCAGATCATCACACATGCGGAAATAAAAACAAGCGATAGCACATCAATTCATCATACACATTAACACAGTATGTATGGGGAAAGCTTATAGCTGAAAACCCCGCAGCTATTGTGTATATTATAATGGAAAAATCATGTAACAAACTCAGTACAATACTCCTCACAAGTACTCAGTACTTTCTCATAAAGTTACACACAAACTAGCTTGGTTTTGAACAGGTTACTGGTTCAAAACTCACCGCCAATTGCCTTGCCTCTATTGCGCAATCCAGGATTTTCTATATAGAGATCCAAGGTTCGAATCTCCTTGGCTTGAAAGCGCAATCATCATGGGTAATTCCTCCAAGTGTGGTGCAAATCTCATGCACAACTGATGTCGCCACTGATAGCTAACTCCACCCTTTCATCTACCTCTTTCACTGGTCTCCACTGAACTGTCCATGCACTGTAGTGAACTGATGTGTTCTTGAGTTGAATAATGAGTTACTAATTAATGAATTAAATAATATTTAATTCACTCCATTCATTACTAGTTGATTAGCTAGTTAAACTAATCTCAACTAGTTCAACTAAGTTAAACCGAACACAACTCCACCAACTGTCTCATCAACTCCACCAACCTTCTGCCACTGAAGTCCTAACCGAAGTCAACCATGCATGAGCTCACCAAACCCCTAGGAATAGCGTAATTCCTCTGTCAGATGCATGAGCCACTTCTGTAGCTCGAACTGAAGTGCTCCAAGAGAGTAAACTGAAGTTTAGAGTCCAAATATTATTAAGGGTAAATAATATTTGACTTCCCTATTTTTAGGATAGACAGTCTAAAAATAGACTTCGACCTATAGGTCCAAAAAATAGAGGTCCATCTATTTTTACCAACATGACCAATACTCCAAGAATAACATACTGCAACCCCTGGACCATGCTCCATATGTCTAAAAATAGACATAGTCTAAAAATAGACTTTGCGCCAGAATTTGCCTGCGGGCCCACTTAGTGAAGGCGACTTCATTTCACTAAGCTCCATCATCTTGCTGAATTTTCAACAAAATGTACAATCCACGAAATGAGAACAGTGATCTGGTGTCGAACACCCACATAATCATCCGATCAAAGGCCGATGATGTGAACCTTGCGTTGGATGCAAAGGACCTGCCATTAAGGCATGTAGGCTCGAGGGCACCTGAAGGGAGTCTCTAGATCAAATTCCTGGAAAATGAGCTGAAGTTGACAGGAAGAGACATGGTCGAAGGAGGGCCATGATGTTTCCCGCATCATCGACACGAGACAGAAGAATATGATGATTTGCGAATTAAGACCAACAGAGAATCAGAGGGAGGTTGAAAATTACAGAGGCAAAACTTTTCTTGAACATATCGGCAACACGACACAGGATTTGGAAGTATTTTACATCAAAGGATCTGAGGTCATGGTGACGAGGAAAAGAGCAGATGAGCGGTCAAAAGAGATTACCTAAACCCATGGAGGCAAACAAATGACGAAGCGAGATGTCCCCAACCCGACACAAATGCAGACAAGCGCCATGTTCAAGAGTGACATACTGCTGACTAAAGTCTGGTTCCATTTCCCCCCACCATTTCTGGCAAGTACCCGAATTATTTTTGTAAACAACCTTGAAGGGGATAGCATATGCTTGCGATGTAAGTTTTTCCTTTGGAAAAATCAAACCTAGTACATTTTACAAGCCCTAGGAAGGAGGAACTTAAGTAACGTCATAACGACGGAGTCCGATGTCATCAGTTTTTAATGAGTCTGACAAAGCGAGAACTTGGCATCTTTTCATGTTTAGAGAGTTTGAAAAGAAAGCAGAAAATAAAACTCTAGCAAGGCCCTTTTCGTAAATAGTCTTTTGGATCCGAAAAGGTAGAAAACAACATCAGAGAGAACCTCTTAGTCGCGATAGGCTAAGGTATTCCTTTTTCGTAAATACTCTATCCTAGCCCGAAAAAGGTGTAAATGTATATTGGGTAGATATCGTTTCGCAGCCATTTAACGAGTTCAAAACGACAAGCATCTCGGCAATCTTTTCAGTTTTAGAGAGTCAAAAAAGAGCTGAAAGGTGACTCCAGTAGTGAATTTTTCGTGTTTTTACTGAGTCCGAAAAAGTATAAAATATAACTCGTTTCTTCGTCATAACCATGTGAAAAATTTGTTGCTGCACAAGGGACATGTGTAAAACCCATTCCTCGAAAATAATATGATAAAATAATCGACGAATATGTTTGAAAACCTAATTTAAGATCCTGAAAAGTTATAAAATGCCATAAGTGGTAAAAATTATTTACTTTTCACTTTTACCTCTTTGTGGAGTAACAGTGACCCAATGTGCTTTGCGATCTGGTGGCGACGATTGCGAGTGATCCAACTAACTGATCTTGATTTCGTCAGTCTCAGGTAAGAGCCAACACCATTTCCCATATTTTAAGCTAAATTTCATAACTTGCACAAGTCATTTTGATTTCCTAGGAGAAGATTTGTCAAAACTAGGGCATCACAGTTGGCGTGGGTTTCGGGCATAGACCCGTGCCAATCACCCCTTTTTTACACAGAGGGCGTGCCCATTGGCACAACTGTTCGCGAAACAGTCGCTCCAACCGCGCAACTTAAAAATCCACATGATTTTAAGGAAAATGTAGTCACTTGTTTGCAAATTTCAATGCCCAAGTAGACTAAAAATTCTCATATGAACAATGTGTGTAGGTATCAAGCAGAAAGAATGGTGATTGAGTGGAAAGAGAGAGAACACAGTGAGGAAGATGAACTTGCCATGGAGAATTATCGATGCATGGACGCCCTCAAAGATTGTGGGATAAATAAATTATTCCTAACACCATGCCTTCGGGCTCAACCAGAATTGCTCCAATATTTGATAAGCATCCGGGATGAAGACCAAGAAAAGTTCGTGCTTCGAGATTAGGAACTCGAACTCGAAGTCTCTGATGTGTATTTTATCACAGGATTGTCGCATAGGGGTGCAATCCCTATGCTGACTGGTACCCATCCCTCTGGAGAAAGCATGGGGATGGACCAAACTGAAGCAGTTTGGTTATGGATCCATTTTGGTATCATTCTTCTTGGAATGACTACTGATATTCCAGCGTCAGGAGGTCATTGTCTTGATGCCACCACCCAGAGAACCATGGATGGCCCGATGGGCTGCGGTGATGCCTAGAGTAGGGGGTGGCCAACAGATGTCCTGGAGGCTAGAATTATTTGATTGGCTCCGCCGACAACTGATTGTCATGGAGGACTGGCCCTACTCTGGTACAGAATTCACCAGTGATCCAGACCTCCCGCTCCAGGAGGGAGAGGATTGGGATGAAGAACTAAGTGAGACTCATTTTTTTTTTTCACGAGTTTATGATTTTTTGGTGCATATGCATGTTTTTACAGTTAATATTATATGTATGCAGACGTTGGCCTAGAGAGACCTGCTGGTATGTCACCGATAGCGAGGCAAACTCCTCGCGATTTCGATCCTCATGGTGAGGGCGACGAGGGGGAGGAGATAGTGAAAAATCTGGAGGGACTCACCCGTGGGATTTTTTAGCCACCAATAAAATTTTTCATATCAAATGGTGGCTAAAACATTTTGGGAGCCTTCAAGGAACAAGCTTTATTTCAAAAAAGTGTTATCTCTTGAAGACTCATGAATACATCATACCCTTGGTTAAATCTTCACTACTGTTTCCTTTTCCTTCTCAGAAATTCTGCTGCTTTCCATGCAGAAAATACTGCTGCAAAATCCATTTTTTCCTTCCTTCCACCTCAAAACTAACCTTCATTTTTACCCTTTTCTTCCTCATGAAATTCCTCCATTTTCCATTTTTCCCCGTTTTTCCTTTGTAAAATCCCCATTGCAGAGTTTAAAACTCCTTTTTTGAACTCTGTCGAAACCCCCAAATCCATCAGAAAACTCTGAAAATTTCATAAAAAATAAGTTTTTTCACAAAGGGTTTAAGCCCCTTTGGGCTAAATCCTAGAAAAAACTTCCCCACATGTGCCCATGCCCTAGAACCAAGTGCTAAGCCCTTTCGGTGCTTATCACATCGGAAAATTCAGAGCGCACAAGTCTTTTTGCCATATTAAAAGTTCCGATGTGATTAAGCCCTTTGTTCATAACCCCCAATCATATTACTGTTTCATATAACCCACGGGCCCGCAATCGGGCGCTAAAACATTGAAATAATTCATTCCCGATTGTTATTTTCCTTTGTAAAAATCGTAAACCCACTTTTTCCTAAGTTTGGTCTAAACCCGCCGAAACAATGTTTTTTAATGAAAAATGGGTAGATTGAAAGACCCACACCAAAAAGTTCCGATGCTATTGGGTTCCTTTGCATAAACTTCGCCCTTCGCTTCACTCCACATAACTTATGCCGGGACCAAGATTTTAAAGTCCTGAAGGGCTTAATCGCATCGGAGGAATTTAGAATGGGTAGATTTAAAAGCCCGAAGGCCCAATCCCGATTGGCCCTTTCTACATATTAGCCCCGGGCCTATTACCTTTCATAAATACCAACGGCCCCGCAGACGAGCACCAAGCCATATCATATATATACCCCACCCCAACCATAAAACCTTTGTATTTTGTTAAATTTTTGGGTTTTCATAAAGCATTAAGGGGTTCTGCCGGTACTGTTAGGTCCCTATATTACTAGTATATTCCCTTATTTTTATTAGTGTAACCCCTTTATTGTTATTATTGTACCCTTTTAACCCCCATTTTGTTATTATTGTGCCCTTAAATTATTATTGTTAGGTCGGCTAGGATTACATTGTGGCCCACTAGGATTACATTATGGCCACATGGACTGCTATATATAGAAATGAGGTTTTGTAAATTGCATCATCCAAGAATTGTTCATTTATGTAATGTATTGAAGGTTGCCCCATCTAAGTGGCTCATTTCTAAGGCGTTGATATCTCTTTTCTTCTATTTTTGGAGCTGGTTACACAACATTTGGTATTAGAGGGTTGGATTCTAGGGTTTCGCTGCTCCAAACAGGTCAACGTGGCATTTTCGCTATAAATTTTTTTCTACGAAGGCTCAAAATCTGAAATTTTTAGGGTACGAAGCTGAAATCCTGAGGAAACTCTTCAAAAAATTTCAGATCTTGATTCGCAATATTTTTGGAGATATGATCTGTGGAAGGTGGTGCTTTTTCAGGCTCCCAAATTTCATCTCAAAGAGGTGAACATGGGAAAAGTTCAATAAATCTCTCTCTGAGCATCGGATTGGAGTGCCATAAAATGTGGTCGCAAGTAGATGGACTGTAGTTTATTTTCTATCAATTTCAGAGGCGAAGGATGGAACAGTGACACGTGGAAAATATTACAAGTTCACTATACTGAACCATTCCATAATTAGGTCATTGTGGGAGATTGGACATAACTTTGTCTTGGAGAATCCAAATCAGGTCAGACCTGTGGAATTAAAAAGATAATTCATAGGGCTACTTCAGTGCTGAATTTCAGATATTGAAGATCTGCAATCACAGAGATAATCAAATTTCAATATCGAGCTCCTCAAAAGCAAGAAAAAGGTGTGTATTTTTTTTCCGAATTGCATAAGTCTTGTTTGAAAAATCAATTTGAATTGATTCCAAGGGAATATTGTAGAATAGATATTAGTATTGGGTTCTAAAAAATGCCTCGTAAAAATAATTCAACACCCATTAAGCCTTCAGAAGGCTCTACTATGACTCATGAAGATGAAGAATTGCAACATGATCTATCAAAATTACAAGAGCAAGTGCACCAAATTTCGCTCTCGCAAAGAGCAGCAAAAAATGAAATGGAAGTTTTGAAGAAAGGCATGGAAGCAAAGATGGATGGTGTGAAGAATAATATGGATGGTTTGAAGAAGGACGTGGAATCTAAGATAGATGACATGGAAGCTGGCATGGAATCTAAAATGGAAAACATGAAGAATGATCTAAAAGCAGACATAGAAAGTTTGACAAAGTTGATACAATAAATGTTTCCTAATGGTGAAAAGATAGTAGAGGAAACTCATGATGAGAACAAAATAAATGTTAATCGTGATTTCATAAACTCTAATGTTGGCGGGAAGAACCACCATATTCCGAAAAAGGATATGAGGAAGTTTGATGGAAAGGATCCTGTAACATGGATACTACAGATGGAGCAATATTTTGATCTCCATAATGTGCAAAACACACAAAAGGTACGCATTGCAACTTTACATTTAGAAAAAAATGCATTTGTATGGTATCGATGGCTTTGCTCCCGTAAAAAAATTGTCACTTCGTCAATTTTTACAGAGGAAATGATAGCACATTATGAGGATACAAAGAGCAACACCTTCTTTAGCCAATTGATAAATCTCAAACAAAAGGGTTTAGTTGGGGAGCACATTGAGGACTTCCAAAAATTGAATATAAGGGTAACTGATATTCCAGAGGAACATAAGATTGATCTCTTCATAAGCACTTTAAAGGATAACATCCAACATGAAGTTCGCGTTTTGGAACCTGATTCATTGGAGAGGGCATTCAGGTTGGCAAGAAAAATTGAATGTAAAATTATGGCGACAAGGAAGCCTACCACTCAATTCTATAAAGAAGGAAGTGTTTCTACGCCTAGATTTCCACAACCTACAAGGTTTACACCACAACAATTGGAAGAAAAAAGAGCAA
Source organism: Pinus albicaulis (assembly GCA_034641835.2). Taxonomy (NCBI): domain Eukaryota; kingdom Viridiplantae; phylum Streptophyta; class Pinopsida; order Pinales; family Pinaceae; genus Pinus; species Pinus albicaulis. The sequence goes on along the minus strand of CM076575.1, from coordinate 1,285,286,697 downwards.
AAGGGGCTTGCTATGGTTGTGATAGCAAATACACTAAAGGTCATAAGTGTGCTGAGAAGAAATTATTTTACATAGATTGTGAAGAGGAAGAAGAAAATGAACAAGAAGAGGATATACACCAGGAACCAGCCCTAGAAGAGGAAGAAATGAATCCAACCATATCGTGCAATGCACTGGTAGGAATTAACACTCCTCAAAATCTCAAGATAGAAGGACATATCAAGAAGAAAAAGGTAATAGTGTTGATTGATTCAGGTAGCACCCATAATTTTATTCATTGTAAGGTAGCCAAGGAATTAAATTGTTTCCTATACCCAGCACCAGAATGTCAAGTGATGGGTGCAAATGGAGGAACTATAAATTGCTCTGGAAAATGCCATAACATCAAGCTAACCATGGGGGAATATGTGTTGACTAGTCCAATGCTTTCCATTCCTATGGGAGGTGCTGATGTTGTACTAGGAGTACAATGGTTACAATCTTTGGGGACGGTAGCTTTTAATTTTAAAGAACTTTTCTTGAAATTCTTTTCAGAAGGAAAGGAAGTCGAATTACGGGGTATTGAAGGGAAGCCAGGAAGGATAATAAGCTCTAATGGCATGACAAAGCTTCTAAAGAAAGAACAACTAGGCGTAATTGCACAATTATGCTCACTAGAAGTTCCAACATCAAAATCATCTATTTCTGCAGATCTCCAACAAGTCTTGGACAATCATTCCAAGGTGTTTGAAACTCCCAAAGGACTCCCACCTATTCGTGATCATGATCATGCTATTCATTTGATTCCAGGAAGTGTTCCTCCAAACATCGGCCTTATAGATATCCTTACTTCCAAAAGAGCGAAATTGAACGTATGATTGCAGAAATGTTAGAGGCGGGTATAATTCAACCCAGTCAAAGTTCTTTCTCTGCTCCTGTAGTATTGGTACACAATAAGGATGGATCATGGCGAATGTGTCCGGATTATAGGGAGCTCAATAAGCTCACCATTAAAGATAAATTTCCCATTCCTGTGATTGATGAATTATTGGATGAATTACATGGAGCAATTTATTTTACCAAGTTGGATCTTCGTTCAGGATATCATCAAATTAGAATGAAGACTGAATATATTCCAAAAACAACATTTCGAACTCATGAGGGTCATTATGAATTTTTGGTCATGCCTTTTGGCCTTACCAATGCACCTTCTACATTTCAAGGGTTGATGAATTCCATTTTCAAACCCTTCCTTAGAAAATTTGTGCTGGTATTTTTTGATGATATGCTGATCTATAGTAGGTCTTGGAAGGATCATGTTGAACATGTTGATAGGCTGCTCAAACTATTGCAGGAGAAACAATTATATGAAAAAATATCCAAATGTTTCTTTGGAGTACAAGAGGTGGAATATCTGGGTCATATTGTATCTCACGAGGGTGTTAAAGTAGACCCTAACAAAATTAAAGCCATTAAGGAATGGAAAGTCCTCACAACCATAAAGCAGTTGCGAGGATTTCTCGGGTTAACAGGGTATTATCGCAAGTTTGTTAAGAATTATGGGAGAATAGCAGCACCTCTAACAACATTATTGAAGAAAGATGCATTTTCATGGACTCCTCAAGCAACTAAGGCCTTTGAACGTCTTAAAGAGGCAATGTGCCTAGCACCGGTCTTAGCTACACCAGACTTCACAAAAACCTTTATTGTGGAATGTGATGCCTCAGGAAATGGAATTGGTGCAGTTTTAATGCAGGAAGGAAGACCCATTGCTTTTGAAAGTCGTCCAATCAAAGGTAAGTATTTACAGAAACCTATTTATGAGAAGGAAATGTTAGCAATACTGCATGCACTAAAGAAATGGAGAACTTACCTAATGGGAAGACACTTCAAGGTAAAAACTGATAATGATAGTCTTAAACACTTTTTGGAACAAAGACTATCTTCAGAAGAGCAGAAAAAATGGGTCACAAAGATGTTGGGTTATGACTTTGAAATAATCTACAAAAAAGGAAAGCTTATTGTTGTTGCAGATGCACTCTCAAGAAAGAATGAAGAGGAGGAAGCATTGCTTTGTGCCATTTCTATTATCCAACCAGATTGGATAACCGAAGCAAGAGATGAATGGAAGAAGGACAAAGATGTATGGGCACTCATTCAAAAGTTGCAGCAAGATCCTAGTACATCTAATACATTTAGTTGGAAAAATGATTCCTTATGGTACAAAGATCGCTTATATCTTTGTAAGAATTCCCAACTAAAACAAAAGATTCTTCTGGAATTGCACACTTCTGCTTTAGGAGGACACTCAGGATTTTTTAAAACTTACCACAGGGTGAAGAAAGATTTTTTTCGGGATGGCCTTAAATCTGATATTCAAAAGTTTGTGGCGAAATGTTTGGTTTTCCAGCAGAATAAAGTTGAGACAATTAAGACCCCGAGACTTCTACAACCTTTATCCATTCCAAGTCAACGTTGGGAGGAGATTTCAATGGATTTTATCACAGGCTTACCTAAGTCCGAAGGAAAGAGTGTCATCATGGTGGTAGTTGATAGACTTACCAAGTATGCACACTTTTGTGCATTATCTCATTCATTTAAAGCAAGTACAGTTGCTACTACATTTATGGATAGAATTCAAAAGCTACATGGAAGCCCAAGGGTTATTGTGAGCGACAGAGATCCCATTTTTACTGGAAATTTTTGGACGGAGTTATTTTCTTGTTTTGGTACTCAATTAGCTCATAGCTCATCTTATCATCCTCAATCTGATGGTTTAACTGAGATAGTAAATAAATGTTTGGAAGGATATCTTCGTTGTTTTGCATCTGATAAACAAGCACAATGGGTCAAGTGGTTACCTCTTGCTGAATGGTGGTATAACAATTCCTTCCATACTGCAGCAAAGATGACCCCATTTATGGCACTTTATGGATATCATCCACCATCTATCACATCATATTTAAGGAAAAAATTGAAGGTTCAAGCAATGGAAGATCACATCGAGCATTAGAAAGAAGTTCTCCAACTCTTAAAGGATAACCTAAATTTGGCACAAAATTGAATGAAACAACAGGCAGATCAAGATCGTCGCGAGAGAAGTTTTGATGTAGGAGATTGGGTATTTTTACGGCTACAACCATACAAACAAATGTCACAGGCAGCTAAGGACACAATGATGCAGTACTATGTCCTGGCAGAAGTGTTGCAAAAAGATTGAGCCAGTGACATACAAATTGACACCACTACACATGAGCCAGTTTTCATGTTTCAGTGACTAAAAGTATGAGAAGAGCCTTTCAAAGCCAAACAACAAGCGAATCAAGGAGGAAGGAAAAATCATATTGGAACCTGAAGTGGTCACGGAAACAAGAACTCAAAAACTACGGAATCGATCAATTTCAGAGTATCTCATCAAGTGGAAGAACTTACCCACCGAAGATTCTACATGGGAGGATGATAATTTTATACAGAAGCACCCAAAGCTACTCAAGTGTTGAGGACAACACTTTTTTGAAGGGGAGGGGCATGTTAGGTCCCTATATTACTAGTGTAGTCCCTTATTATTGTTAGTGTAACCCCCTTATTGTTATTATTGTGCCTTTAAATTATTGTTGTTAGGTCGGCTAGGATTACATTGTGGCCCACTAGGATTACATTATGGCCACATGGACTCCTATATATAGAAAGGAGGTTTTGTAAATTGTATCATCCAAGAATTGCTCATTTATGTAATGTATTGGAGGTTGCCCCCTCGAAGTGGCTCATTTCTAAGGCGTTGATATCTCTTTTCTACTATTTTTGGAGCTAGTTACACAACAGGTACCATACTTAAGATAATCTTTGCCGTTGATCTTGAGCAGATCGAATGACCCATGCAACATTGAATCTCAAGTCCTATCGAGCTCATTCCCCCCCCCCCCCGATTGGCCTTTTCTCTGATTCACTCTCCACCGTCGATTTGATCCTCAGATCGACGACCAGTGCTAAATCACATCAGCGCCATTGAAATTTCCTCCCCCGCCGATCGCCTCCCTCCGATTGCATCTGGACCGTCCACGTGTCCAGATCGGACGGTCCAGATGGCGTTTCCTGACTTTGGTTTAAAAACATACAACCCCGCTCATAATGTTTTTTGGCCAATCTTAGCCGTCGATCTCTGCAGATCAACGACTCTCATCAACCCTTCCTCCGCCATTGCATTATTTCCATTTAACCCCTAGATTCAATCTCTGCCATTTATCTTCACATCTAATGGCTCATATTTAACTCGACAGGCCTGCCTCCTGTGGGTCCTGACTTCTTCACGATTCAATCTCAGCCGTCCAGATCTTAGATCAATGGTCCATAATAAAACTGCCCCCCTGCTTCCACTCGCGCATCTATCCCATATCGCGCTCGTTCTCTACCGTCAGATTTGAGGCCCCGGATCTGATGGCCCACATTCTATATCACATAGTTTTCAGCGCGATGGTTAATTTCCCAAAGGCCACGCGATATGGGTGGTTTTCTGGTGCCATGTGTCAGGCGAGAACGCATATCGTGTTCAAAAAGGAAATACCACCTACCCGCCTCTTTCTCACGCGAAAACAATGGTTTTACCTCCCGAAACCACCTTTCCCCTTTTACATGGTGATTCATCGCGTGCCTCCTCAGCCGTTGATCCTTATGAGCCAATCTCATCCGACGGATCATATTCCTCCAGAAGCCCATTTTGATTTTTTATTCATTTCTTCCTATACCAAAGGTTTTAAACCTTATTTCTTTACGTTTTTTCCATATCCCTGTAATGTGACCATTTACATTATGTTTTCTCCCAATTACTCCCAACCGTCGATCTCTGCAGATCGACGAATCCAAATTAAAAGCTCCCTCTGCTCTCCTCTCAACCTCCTCTAATTGATCTCCACCGTTGGATGTTTCCATCCAACGGCCACACTCCTTCCCCACGACCTCTAAAGTAGTTTACCCAATAAATGCAGGATTTCATAACAATTGTGTGCTTTTTGCAGGTTCAAATGAATTTCAAAATATTTTAAAAGAGAAATGATAAAGTCGAGGGTGACGATCCTCAGAGCTTTGTTTATTTAAAGAGAAGCCTTACAAAGGGTTCTATGCCATGTTTCATCAATGCTTCATGGGCATTGATGCCATATGAGTCCTGTGCGGCCCTGCACATCAACAAGACACAGTGAATTAAAATCAACAAAAGAGTATTAGTGTTGAAGACAAAACATAGCAGAATTGAAGATTGAAGATGAATTCCATAGTATAATTGATTACGGCTAATATTGATTATCAAAAGCCTAATCCATTGGATTAAACACAATTAAAGAAAATATTAAAAGATTTATTAGATAGAAAAGCCTCCACCACCACAACAAAGGCCAATTGATTCCTCTCAGCTACCACAAAGCCACCTGTTGCCTCAAAGCATTCAAACAAAGGCTGAAGTTATTGATCAGAGAAAAGATATTTGCCTCAGCGCAACCAAATAATTAATTCTGCCAAAGGAAACTAATGCAAAAATATCAGCAGAGTTATTACTACATGAAACAGAGCCTTAAAAGTCAACAAAATATCCCATCGAGCTTAAATATTAAATTTAAATCAATTAATACAGTGAAAATATCTGTACTCTTCTCCATTAAGCCCCTCAAAGGCCGAGAAGCATTAATTTTCATTAATTGAACCTTGGAGATATTTTATCAGATCCCACCTCCTCATCCCTTCTATAAATAATCCTGTAGAAGATGAGAAAATGTTGGTTGCAGAACTTTGAAATATACTTGTGCTCAAAACTTCTGATTGTAAATAGTTTTCAAAGGCTCTTGAAGCTCTGCTTGTGATAGAATAGTTAGGCTGAGAAGTGAAGATGATTTCTAACCTGAAACACTGGACTTAAAGCTGTAACTGGTTTGAAGCATCAATACAAGCTGATTTATTGGATCCTGGTCTACGTCGATGGTGATGTTTTTCTTATTGTAAATCGCTATTTTATTTCTGTTTTCACTTTGTCCATTTTCTTTGATAAAGAACAACAAGCATAGAGTTAGGATTTACTGTATATTAGTACCCTTCTCTGACTGATAAGCTTTATCTAAATTTTTTCTTCCAATTTGTGCTATTTAGGAATGATTTAATTCAGTTTGAGCAGTTAGGAATGCTGGCGTTCCCTCGTCCTACTGTCTTAGCTAAATATTGTTTCTGAACGTTATTTTCAATTTATGTTAAGTAGAGATGAATTAAGGAAGATATGGTGAGCCCTGGTCCTAGTTTTATCCCAAAAGAATATCTGAAAGTTTCCCTAAGAATGTGTTGGAAGCTGGCTAGTTTCAAAGTACTTACCAGATCTTAAACCATTCTTTGTTATCATTTGTGTTTTCCTTTGTGTTTTAGTGTTTTCTATTGAAAGTGTATCAAAGGCTGGCTAGTTTCGAAGTACTTACCAGATCCTAGTTTACTTTTAAGTTTTTCTTAAGTGTATGTCAAAATATGGCTAGTTTCAAAGTACTTACCAGATCTTGGGCTTCTCTTTGTTCTTCATTTGTTTAATTCCCCTTCTTTTTGTATCATTTCATTCCATAAATCAACTTTAAAGAGATCCCGAGACATAGATGAATTGCCCCATAGACCACTCTTGAACCTGGTTGTTTCAATTAAAACCCTATTATGACTCCATAGCCCAATGGACTAAAACGAACAAAACATCCATCTTTTTGGCCAAAGCTTGTTCTATTTTCTTGCAACTTCACACCTTTGAAACTCTTTGCATTTAGGACTTTTCACTCAAATAATGATCATGCTCAACCATCCAAAACAAACAAAAACCCTTGGTCTTCATAACTAGCTAATATCATTACCCAAAACCTTTAAAGATAAATCCATCTTTACACTTATTTGAGAGATCCCTCTCCGGATTCAGGAGGGCTAGATCCTAGAATCCCAAAGTGGTTGAAATGATGTTTCTCCCTACTGTCGGACTTTGCAAATCTTGATGATTACATGGAGCTAACATTTCTAGCGATTCCACTGGGGATTATGAGTGTTGTTCATCATAAATACTTCTAAGACCTCAGAAATCATAATTTCAAGAACATTGTGCAAGTGAGTAAAAGCAACCTCTTCAAGCACTACCAAATTGATGGTAATCATGATAAAACTTGTTTGAATAAGTGACAAGCTAGGAAAACCCTAGGATTCTCATAAGAGTTTATCTAACCTTGAAAAATCATCTTGCTTAGCCATAAGAGTAGACTGTATTTGTCTCATAACTGTAGCTAAGTTTTGAAACAGATTTTGGACACTCTTAGAAACCACACAATTGAAAAATAACTCAGAAAACCCAAAAATATTTCAGATTGGTATTCAATAAACATGGTGGTGGACCATAAAACCTTTTACCTCCAAAAGAGCTAAAAAATTCCACTTGGCGACTCCACAATCCTTGACAGACCTTAAGACTCCACTGGGAAGAACCCTTATCATTTTAATATCATTCAAACTCAGTTAGAGGACTGTAGGATTTAAATTTGTGAAACATATTAGTTAACCTCTTGAAGACTGTCATATTTGGTTGAACTTTTCTTGTTTAGTTGGGTCTAAAAACATAACATAGTGGCTCCTAGAAAGATTCATAATAGAGCCTACCCTGACCCAGATCCACCTGAGATAGTTGATAACCCAGAAAGTATCCTTAGGAAGTCTCCTAAGATAAAATTTTCAACTATTTTCAGATCACCCTTGAGAGCTAATTCAATTCCTGAAAATCTTGCAGCTCTACAGCAATCACAAGCAGATCTAATAAATCCATTTAAAACTAGGTCTCTTGGTGATTTAGATCAACTAGATTCCGAGTCTTCACTTTCATCTCCAGAAAGAAGTGAACATCCTGGTAGTAGAGAAACAATACCACCTGATTCACATTTCCTTTCCAATTTAGGTGTTTCTCATCCAAGATTAGCTAAACAATCTATCCCTAGTTCTTCCACATTTGTTCATCCTACATCCACTGTCCAAACCACTCCACTTCAGCCCACTTTACCTTTTGTTAATCCACCTCTTGTAAATCCACCTCCACCACATATCATGGCAGCATGGTATGATCCCTTAGTCCTTCGTGTACCATTAGTAAATCTTCCACAGGACTATCAGTCCAAAATTCCATTATATGATGCTAGTAATGCTACTACTACATCACATCATGTGGATAAGATGAATGACTACTTTGATAGAAATGAAATTGATGATGATTCTGTCAAGCTTAGATTATTTGCTCAGAGTTTGGGGGGAGAAGTAAGAAAATGGTTTAAAGGCTTAACCCCCCATAGTATCAATGATCTCCAAGCCTTCCATCAGACATTATTAAACAAATGGGAAGTGAAGAAGAATCCTCTCCAAGTCCTTTCTGATTACAAGAACCTCCATAGAAACACCGGGGAAAGTGTTCAAGCTTACTGCACCAGATTTAACAGTGTGTATAATGCACTTTCCCCAGATCTAAAACCTCCACAAGGCTCAACTCTAAACAAGTTTCCTGAAGGGTTTGACCCTAAGATGGCCTATCAACTAAGAGAGAGAGATCCTGCAACTCTTGAGGATATGAAAAAAGGAGCTCTTGCTATGGAAGTTAACTTAATGGAGAAGAGAGCAAGAATGAAAAATGAGAAGAGAGTGTACTTTAGAGAGGAATCTACCCCTTCTACTTCCAGCTCAAAGATGGAAAAAAATGATGGAAGAGATGATGAAAAAATGAGCATCCTTGAGAGAGCACAAGCAAGTCAAAACCAAACTGCTCCTCAAAACAGAAACCAGAACCAGAATCAGAATTTTAGAAGGAACCAACCTCCAAACAGACCTAGGGAAGATGATCAACAGATCACTCCTCCCTTTCATCAAAACTATGTAAGTGAGGTTGAGGAAACATATGAAATAACTGAGGAAGATGATATCAATATGCTGGGGGTAGATAATGATGACTTTGAGATTCATTATGATAGAAAACAAGGTCTTTACACACCCTATGATGACAAAAGAGATGATGACGAAAGTTATTATCAAGATATGGAGAATGTCATCATAGAATCTCAAAGGGAATATGACCTTAGAAGTAAAACCAATCAAGAGACTCCCAACACCAAAACCTATGACAAATCTTCACAAAACAACACTATAAACAAGCCTAAAGTTGTCAAACAGAAGAACAAAACAGTAGCTGTGAATTCTGATAAAGGTAGAGAGAAAGGCACTCAAAACGTTACAAAATAGAGTGCAGACGTTAGCAGTACTAACACTTCAGCTAGTACTCCTGTTAAAACCATTTTTTCAAATGTAAATAGAACAAATCAGCAAGTTGATGTTGCTGACAGAATGGCAACTAGTAAGGCTGAGACAAGTACTTCAAAGAATCAAACACCTTTAAGCCTAGAGCAGGAAATTTCCAAAATTAAGATCTCTGTTCCCTTGATTGAGTTAGCTGCCCAAAATGTATATAGGACCCAGATTTTGAAGGCTTTAAATATTGAAGAGAATAATGACACAATCAATCTTAATGATGACCAGCCAGAGCTTATTTTTGGTCCAAATATTGAAGGTACGTATCAAGAGGGACCTGTTCCTCCATTTTATGTAAGTTTAAATGTTCATGACAAAATTTTGCACAACACTATGCATGATTCCGGGGCTTCTCATAATTTAATGCCAAAAGCTGTAATGGAGAGCCTTGGTCTAGAAATCACCAGACCTTATAAAGACCTTTACTCCTTTGACTCGAGCAGAGTGAAATGTTTAGGATTAATCAAAGACCTCTGCATTAACTTAGCACAAATTCCAGCCAAATGCTTAATTATGGATATTGTTGTGGCTGATGTGCCCCCAAAGTATGGAATGCTACTATCAAGATCTTGGGGGGCTAAGTTACAAGGAACTATGCAGATGGACATGACCTATGCGACCATCCCTGTTTTCAATCAGACTAGAAGACTTTACAGGGAGTCCCATATGCAATACACAGTTACAAGCCAAGACAGACCACAAAACTCTCCTCTCTATTATGTAAATACTGGCCTTGATTCTTTTATCCTGTTTAACGATGAATCTTTCACTGAACAGGTCACTTTAACAGAACTGATGGCCGATAGGGAGGAAGAAGAACACAATGCAGAAGTGTCAAAATAGTTTGCTAAAACTTTAAACTTTAGCAAGCCCCACATAGGTCTTGAGCTACAAGTCATGCATCCATTGCTTTTAAACCTTGATAGTCAAGAAAGCAACCCTCAACACAGCGAAAAACCTAAGGAGTTGAAATAAAGTCAACTAACTGCTGATATTCTACAACAACCCGAAAGCACTTTAGTTGAAAAGGACAAACACCAAACAGATGAAACCGAATTCAGTCCTCTATGGAGTATGAACTTCGATGGGTCATGCACTAGAACTAATGCTGGTGCAGGTGTCTGGATATGCAACACTGAGAACAACCACACAGAAAGCATTTCCTGTAGATTAAACTTCTAGTGTTCAAATAACATAGCGGAATATGAATCCCTGCTTTTAGGCTTGCGTTTGTTAAAAAAGTTAGGAGCCAAGAGAATTAAAGCATATGGGGATTCTAAATTAATCATTAGGAAAGTCAATGGGGAATACAACGCACATCACCCAAGACTTAGGGCCTATCGAAACGATGTCGTGGACCTTTTGAAAACTTTTGAGGAGTACCAGGTAATTTTTGTCCCAAGAAAAAGAAATATCGCGGCCCATAGCTTAGCCTTTGCAGCTAGAACATGCTTAACACCATATGAAACCAAAGATTGCACAACCCAGATAAAATTTAGACCAGCCGTTCTTGATAACGAAAAATACTGGAAAGTGTTCGACGAAGAAAAACAAATAGAAGACTTCATGCAATTCAGAAATGAATTCGAACTACACAGTTTGGATTCAGACTATGATATAGACTACAACAGTGAAGAAAATTTTCTTGGTGAAGAAGAACCGTCTCCTCAGGTTTCCAATATAAATTTTCTGTCTACCAAACTTGAAAACACAACATATTTGACTGCAGCATTAGAAACATAGGAGTTAGAGACCCTGTAGTCCAAAGATCAGAGTTTGCATAGGGGTCTGGCCCCATTAGAAGAGTTGTTCAATTTTAACGATGTGGCCAAGAAGCCAAAACTGGAGCCTGTAGAGACTGAAGTAGAAGATTGCAATATAGGCAGTAAACTTAAACCAATGATGATTAAACTGTCTAAGACTTTACCAGCTCACATTAAACTCAAATACATAGAGCTGTTTAAAGAATTTTTTGATGTTTTTGCGTGGAGTTACGAAGATCTTAAATCCTATGACACTGAAATAATACATCACAAAATCCCTCTCAAAGAAAACCAAAAACCATTCAAACAGAAACTGCGCAGAATTAACCCTGTTCAGTTGCCTTTGGTTGAGAAGAAAATCATGAAAATGTATGAAGCTGGTATTATTGTCCCTATTGGATATTCTGAGTGGGTGTCTAATCTGGTGTATGTTAGGAAGAAAAGGAGAGATCAGGCTTTGTATAGATTTCAGAGACTTAAACAAAGCTTCATTAAAAGACAACTACCCTTTGCCCAAGATGGATCATATTTTACAGAGGGTGGTAGGGTCTAAAAAAATTTCTTTGTTGGATGGCTATTCAAGGTATAATAAGATCTTAGTCCACCCTTATGATCAATTAAAGACAACCTTTACTACACCATGGGGCACTTTCATGTATGTGAAAATTCCCTTCGGTCTAATGAATGCTGGTGCAACATTTCAAAGAGCCATGGACATAGCATTCTCCGAAGAACTAGGCTACTTCATCATTATATACCTAGATGATGTTACTGTTTTTTCAAAGACAGATGAAGAGCACTTAGCACATTTAAGAGCAGTCTTTGAGAGATGTAGAAAGTTTGGGATATCTTTGAACCCTAAGAAAACACTATTCGGTCTCCAAGAAGGTAAACTTCTTGGGCACATTATTTCAGAAGAGGGTATTAAGATAGATCCAAAGAGGATCAAGGTTATATTGCAAATCTCTCATCCTAAAAACATCAAGGAGTTGCAATCTTTCATTGGAAAGATTAAATTTTTGAGAAGGTTCATCCCCAACTTGGCTGAGCTCCTTAGAAATATCACAAACATGTTGAAGAAGGAGCAAGGGGTAAAATGGACCTTGGAAGCAAAGAATTCCTTTGAGCTGGTGAAACAAGCGTTAACCAAATCACAGGTTCTAATAAGTCCTGATTTTTCAAAGGATTTATATATTTTTTCATTTGCATCAGAACATACAATAGCTGTTGTCCTTCTACAGAAAAATCCACAAGGACAAGAGCAACCTATTATATTCTTTAGCAAGGCTTTGAGGGATGCCCCTCTGAAGTATAACATTATGGAAAAGCAAGCTTTTGCTTTGGTTAAAGCTTTAAATGACTTCAGAGTATACATCTTGCACTCACACATCATTTCCTTTGTCCCAAATTCAGTTGTGAGAGACATTCTAACACAGGACACAGATGGTAAGAAAGGTAAGTGGATTGTTGTTATTCTTTGAATATGATCTAGAAATAAAACCCACTAAACTCATCAAAGGCCAAGGTCTAGCTAGGTTGATGGCTGAATCAAATTTTGAAGTTCTTTATATTAATATGATTAATGCTTTGGATGATCAAGAGGAAATCTCAACTCCCATTGTTGAAGACCATTTTATGAATTCCTCTTGGTATGCTGATATTCTTTACGTTTTGTTTAATTTAAATACACCTCCCAGTTTATCAAAAACAAAGGCAAGGTTCTTAAAGTTAAAATCTGTAAACTATTGCATTATAGATAGATGTATTTATTGGAAAAATGCAGGTGGTATATTGCTTAAATTTTTTCCTGAGTATGATGCAAAGAAGGTAAAGCACGAGTTCCATGAAGGAGAGTGTGGAGGCCATTTATACTGGAAGACAACAACCAACAAAATCTTGAGGGTTGGTTACTATTGGCCTACTCTTTTTCTTGATGTACACAAGATGATAATTTTCTGTCATAAATGTCAACTTTTTGAATGCAAAAGGAAGTTGCTACCCATACCTCTGCATACAATCACTGTTGAAGCCCCTTTTCAACAGTGGGGACTTGACTTCATAGGTGAAATCCATCCATCATCTTCAGCTCAGCATAAATGGATTCTCACTACCACAGAATACTTCACTAAATGGATAGAAGCCATCCCTTGTAGGTAGGCCAATGATTCTGTTATCATAAAATTCATGGAGAATAATATTCTCTCTAGATTTGGTTGCCCTACAAAGATCATCACTGATAATGCAGCAGCATTTGGATCAAAGAAGATGGTTGAGTTCTGTCACAAGTATCATATAACATTGGAACATTCCACGGCCTATTACCCTCAAGGTAATGGACTTGTAGAATCCTCAAACAAGAGTTTAGTGAACATAATGAAGAAGTTTTTGGAAGACAACAAAAAGTCTTGGCACACAAATCTTGTGCATGCACTTTGGGCTGACAGATTGACTTTGAAGAAATCTATTGGCATGTCACCCTACCAGCTTGTGTATGGCACTGATGCAATCTTTCCTACCAGCCTTGGTGTGCCAGTTATGAAGTTAATTCAAGAGGTTCAGTTTGAATATAGTGACATGATCAGAAGGATAAATCAGACTATTCACCTTCAGCAAACCAAAGAGGAGGTTTATAACAAAGCATTGCAGAAGCAAGACAACATTAAAAAGATTTTTGACAGAAGAAAAAAGGCCAACAATTTCAATGTTGGGGATAAAGTTTTAAAGTGGGACTCAGAAGAGAAGACAAGGGCAAGCATGGAAAATTTGACAACCTGTGGCTTGGCCCTTACCTCATTCATTCAGCTGCTGGTAATAATGCCTTTTTCTTACAGGAGTTGAATGGAGCAGAGTTGTTTGGGGGTCCTGTCAATGGCAGGATGCTTAAGCATTACTTCTCTTGATCCATGTCATGTTCTGGAAATTATCTTTTTTCCATTATAAATATTTCACCCATCATTGCATTCAAAGTTAGAAAGATAAAAAAAACAAAAACAGTGAAAGAAAGAAAAGAGGGCAGATTGTAAAAACAATAAAGGTACAGCCCCATACCAACAAAAAGAGAAACAAATATGAAAGTGTGAAAGCTTAAATGCCACTCCTAAAAAACACACTTCTAGTTAGTCAAACAGCCTAATCTTGACTAATTAGGTTTAAATTTTCTGCTGATAGGATAACGAATTCGATTTGCCAAACTGTTTAATATTGGCTTATCAGTAGGTAGATTAGGCTAGAAATTAAAGGTTCAAACATGCTCAAAATCTGAACCTGTGTTTCCAAAACATGAATGACTCAAATCTGTTTAAATTTCTGAGTAAAAAAAAAGGTGAAAACTGGTTCTAATCAGCTCAAAATCTGAACCAGTCAGCAAAGGAAAAACAACTCAAATAAGAGTCAAAACAGAGCTGAAAAAGATGAAGGAAGTGCATTGAAATTTCAGATCTTAAGCCTTCCATTCTGTTTTAATTTTCCGCAAAAAATAATATCTATGTGCATCTTGTTTTTTATGCCATAGATCAACATCAAGTTAGACTGTTCAATCCTGACTTGTATGCTTTTAAATTTATGTTGTAGAATTTAGAGAATACAAATCTGTTAGACTGTTTAATCCTAATAGATTAGTAGATTAGGTAGAGAAGCATATGGAATCAACTGTTTAATCTGAGTCCATGGAGAAATAAGGAGTAGAATTAGATTAGTTTTATGATTTCAAAAGAATAAAATGTTATGAAAAGAGTTTGCCAATCCAAGCGCACTCTAAAGAAGAAAAAATATTAGATCAGTAGGATTGGGTAGGTAGAAAGCTTGTATAGATAAAGTTTCATTGTTTTCCATGGTTGCTAACATTTTTCAGAGAAAATAAGATCATCCAAGTAAATAAAGGTAGCCCAATGGATGAGGCACTGATAAGCCTCCCAGAGAATGCAAGTCTGAAGTTCTTGATGCCTTCAAGAAGACACCATCCCCAAGTGGAGCCACTGTTAGCCACCAATAAATTTTTTCATATAAAATGTTGGCTAAAACATTTTGGGGCCTTCAAGGAACAAGTTTTATTGCAAAAAAGTGTTATCTCTTGAAGACTCATGAAGACATCATACCCTTGGTTAAATCTTCACTGTTGTTTCCTTTTCCTTCTCAGAAATTTTGCTGATTTCCATGGAGAAAAGACTACTGCAAAGTCCATTTTTTCCTTCCTTCCACCTCAAAACTAACCTTCATTTTAACCCTTTTATTCCTCATGAAATTCCTCCATTTTCCATTTTTCCCAGTTTTTCCTTTGTAAAATCCCCATTGCAGAGTTTAAAACTCCTTTTTTGAACTCTGCTGAAACCCCCAAATCCATCAGAAAACTCTGAAAATTTCATAAAAAATAAGTTTTTTCACAAAGGGTTTAAGCCCCTTTGGGCTAAATCCTAAAAAACACTTCCCCACATGTGCCCATGCCCTAGAACCAAACGCTAAGCCCTTTTGGCGCTTATCGCATCGGAAAATTCAGAGCGCACAAGTCTTTTTGCCATATTAAAAGTTCTGATGCGATTAAGACCTTTGTTCATAACCCCCAATCATATTACTGTTTCATATAACTCGTGGGCCCACAATCGGGCGCTAAAACATTGAAATAATCCATTCCCGATTGTTATTTTCCTTTGTAAAAGTCGTAAACCCACTTTTTCCTAAGTTTGGTCTAAAACTGCCGAAACAATGTTTTTTAATGAAAAATGGGTAGATTGAAAGACCTGCACCAAAAAGTTTCGATGCGATTGGGTTCCTTTGTATAAACTCCGCCCTCCGCTTCACTCCACATAACTTATGCCCAGGACCAAGAGTTTAAAGTCCCGAAGCGCTTAATCGCATCGTAGGAATTTAGAATGGGTAGATTGAAAAGCTCGAAGGCCCGATCTCGATTGGCCCTTTCTACATATTAGCCCCGGGCCTATTACCTTTCATAAAGACCAACAGCCCCACACATGGGCGCCAAGCCATATCGTATATATACCCCACCCCAACCATAAAACCTTTGTATTTTTTTAAATTTTTGGGTTTTCATAAAATATTAAGGGGTTCCGCCGGTACCATACTTAAGATAATCTTTTTCGTTGATCTTGAGCAGATCAAATGGCCCGTGCAACATCACATCGCAAGTCCTATCGGGCTCATTTTTGTTCCCTCCCCGATTGGCCTTTTCTCCGATTCACTCTCCACCGTCGATCTGATCCTCAGATCGACGGCCAACGCTAAATCGCATCGGCACCATTGAAATTTCCTTCCCCGCCGATCGCCTCCCTCCGATTGCATCTGGACCATCCACGTGTCTAGATCGAACGGTCCAGATCGCGTTTCCCGACTTTGGTTTAAAAACATACAACCCCGATCATAATGTTTTTCAGCCAATCTTAGCTGTCGATTTCTGTAGATCAACGACTCTCATCAACCCTTCCTCCGCCATTGCATTATTTCCATTTAACCCCTAGATTCAATCTCCGCCGTTGATCCTCACATCCAACGACTCATATTTAACCCGACGGGCCTGCCTCCTGTGGGTCCTGCCTTCTTCACGATTCAATCTCAGCCATCCAGATCTTAGATCAACAGTCCATAATAAAACCACTCCCCCTACTTCCGCTCGCACATCTATCCCATATCACGCTCGTTCTCTACCGTCATATCTGAGGCCCCAGATCTGACGGCCCACATTCTATATCGCGTAGTTTTCAGTGCGATGGTTAATTTCCCAAAGGCAACGCGATATGGGCAGTTTTCTGGTGCCACGTGTCGGGCGGGAACACATATTGCGTTAAAAAAGGCAATACAGCCTACTCGCCTCTTTCTCACGTGAAAATAGTGGTTTTACCTCCCGAAACCACCTTTCCCCTTTTACATGGTGATTCATCGCGTGCCTCCTCAGCTGTTGATCCTTATGTGCCAATCTCATCCGACGGCTCATATTCCAGCTGAAGCCCATTTTGATTTTTTATTCATTTCTTCCTCCGCCAAAGGTTTTAAACCTTATTTCTTTGCATTTTTTCCATATCCCCGTAATGTGACCATTTACATTATGTTTTCTTCTGATTACTCCCAACCGTTGATCTTTGCAGATTGACAGATCCAACTTAAAATATCCCTTTGCTCTCCTCTCAACCTCCTCTAATTGATCTCCACCGTTGGATGTTTCCATCCAATGGCCACGCTCCTTCCCCACGACCTCTGAAGTAGTTTACCCAATAAACGCAGGATTTCATAGCAGTTGTGTGTTTTTTGCAGGTTCAAATGAATTTCAAAATATTTTAAAAGAGAAATGATAAATTCAAGGGTGACGATCCTTAGAGCTTTGTTTATTTAAAGAGAAGCCATACAAAGTGTTCTACACCACGTTTCATCAATGCTTCATGGGCATTGATGCCATATGAGCCCTGTGTGGCCCTGCACATCAACAAGACACAGTGAATTAAAATCAGCAAAAGAGTTTCAGTGTCGAAGACAAAACATAGCAGAATTGAAGATTGAAGATGAATTCCATAGTCTAATTGATTACGGCTAAGATTGATTATCAAAAGCCTAATCCATTGAATTAAACATAATTAAATAAAATCTTAAAAGATCTATCAGACAGAAAAGCCTCCACCACCACAACAGAGGCCAATTGATTCCTCTCAGCTACCACAAAGCCACCTATTGCCTCAAAGCATTCAAACAGAGGCCGAAGTTATTGATCAAAGAAAATATATTTGCCTTAGCGCAGCCAAATAATTAATTCTACCAAAGGAAATTAATGCACAAAATATCAACAGAGTTATTACTACATGAAACAGAGCCTTAAAAGTCAAAAAAATCTCCGACCGAGCTTAAATCTTAAATGTAAATCAATTAATACAGTGAAAATATTTGTACTCTTCTCCATTAAGCCCCTTAAAGGCCGAGAAGCATTAATCTGTATTAATTGAACCTTGGAGATCTTTTATCAGATACCACCTCCTCATCCCTTTTATAAATACTCCTGTAGAAGATGAGAAAATGTTGGTTGGAGAGCTTTGAAATATACTTGTGCTCAAAACTTCTGATTGTAAATAGTGTTCAAAGGCTCTTGAAGCCCTGCTTGTGATAGAATAGTTAGGTTGAGAAGTGAAGACAATTGCTAACTTGAAACATTGGACTTAAAGCTATAACTGGTTTGAAGCATCAATACAAGTTGATTTATGGGATCCTGGTCTATGTCGACTGTGATGTTTTTCTTATTGTAAATCTTTATTTTATTTCTGTTTTCACTTTTTCCATTTTCTCTAATAAAGAACAAAAAGCATAGAGTTAGGATTTACTGCATATCAGTACCCTTCTCTGACTGATAAGCTTTATCTAAATGTTTTCTTCCAATTTGTGTTATTTTGGAATGATTTAATTCAGTTTGAGCAGTTAGGAATGTTGGCATTCCCTCGTCCTACTGTCTTAGCTAAATATTGTTTATGAATGTTATTTTCAGTTTATGTTAAGTAGAGATGAACCAAGGAAGATATGGGGAGCCCTAGTCCTAGTTTTATCCCGAAAGACTATCTGAAAGTTTCCCTAAGAATGTGTTGGAAGCTGGCTAGTTTCAAAGTACTTACCAAATCTTAAACCATTCTTTGTTATCATTTGTGTTTTCCTTTGTGTTTTAGTGTTTTCTATTGAAAGTGTATCAAAGGCTGGCTAGTTTCAAAGTACTTACTAGATCCTAGTTTACTTTTACGTTTTTCTTAAGTGTATGTCAAAAGCTGGCTAGTTTCAAAGTACTTACCAGATCTTGGGCTGCTCTTTGTTCTTCATTTGTTTAATTCCCCTTCTTGTTGTATCATTTCATTCCATTAATCAAATTTAAAGAGATCTTTAGACATAGATGACTTGCCCCATAGACCACTCTTGAACCTGGTTGTTTCAATTAAAACCCTATTATGACTCCATAGCCCAATGGACTAAAACCAGCAAAACATCCATCTTTTTGGCCAAAGCTTGTTCTATTTTCTTGCAACTTCACACCTTTGAAACTCTTTGCATTTAGGACTTTCCACTCAAATAATGATCATGCTCAACCATCCAAAACAAAAAAAAAAACCCTCGGTCTTCATAACTAGCCTAATATCATTACCCAAAACCTTTAAAGATAAATCCATCTTTACACATATTGGAGAGATCCCTCTCCGGATTCAGGAGGGCTAGATCCTAGAATCCCAAAGTGGTTGAAATTATGTTTCTCCTTGCTGTCGGAATTTTCCAATCTTGCTGATTACAGGGAGCTAACAGGATTCCGGACTATGCTCGCTTTGATGATGTACCTCGGGCCTACCAGAGGCATACCGTAGGGGTGACGAGTCGTATCCACCACTTGCTGAGGCGATTGGTACGGGCGATGATGTGCTATCATGAGCACCACGCTGATTAGGTAGCTAGGCTTTTATTTCCGCATATTTTGAGAGACATGTTGTCTCGGGATGTAACTGAAACATACATATATATATATATATATATATATATATTTGACGTTATGATGCACACAGTTGAAAACATGTGATATATATATATATATATATATATATTTCCTTACATGGATCTTTTTACATATGATGATGTTTTTTACAAATTATGTAAGGGTCTATTTAATACAATGTTATCTAATGTATCAATAATTCGCATAATAAGTAATGACCCAAAAGAAAGGAAAACATTCACAAAGCACTTAAAATTCAAAATATTTCATTTTTATGCAAGCTCGAAAACAAAGTAAAATATGCTTGATATTGGTTTCATGTTTACACAAGCTTGAAACAAAAGTTAACTATGCTTGAAAAACAGGCATGCCCCCAGCATGGTGACTCAATTCGAGGTACATGCCCCCAACCTTGTAACCATGATACACCGAACGCAACATTAGGGGAGACTACCTGCACGTACTTCAAGTCCTTGGTCAATTCTTCTGTCATTTTGATTACCAAGGTGTATATGGCAGTTCACGAAAACCTGGTACACCCTTCTACCTAGACTAGCTAAGCAGCCATTTTTGATCTTTACTAACTCCTTAAATTTGAAAATATCATCGAGCACTTGTCCTTTCATGCGCGTTTCAACTTGAAAGTGATAGAGTCACCTTTTTCATGTTTCTTGACTCTTAAAATATGAAATGATAGAGTTTTGTTTCAGTGTTTAAAAATTAACTGCCCACGGGATATTCCTGGTTAAAGTTAGTTTCCTTAGTGTTGTTTTATCGTTGTTTCTGATGACAACCTTTCTGAAGTTTACCAACAAAGGAATCCCCTCTGAAGGGAATCCTAGTCCTTTTCCTGCTTTTGGGATTTTTTTTTCTCCTTATATGGAAACGTTGTTTCTTCCAGGGTTAACTGTTGGTTTGCTCGTGTGGTTGTTCTCGACCTCGGTGGTTCCAAATGCCCTGATCTCTGTTCAACCATAACCTCCACCTGAACAAAATCATGTTGATTCCAAGGTGGACCTCTACCCTTCTTCACCTGTTCCTTCGGCCTCCTCTTTTACTTCGCCTGGTGAAAGTTTGGATTCTAGTAACCAGGTGGCTAAGAAGAAGAAGAAGAAGACGAAGAAGAAGAAGTCAGATAAGCGAGAGGCTAATGCTGCAGCTATTGCGTCTCAGACCACTTCCCTTGAGAAGTCATCCAAACTTCCACGGAAAGTCAAATTCCCTTGCATGTTGTGCAAAGGTTACCACCTTATTCGAGACTGCCCTGGAATTCCCAAGGTACTTGAAGTTTGGTCTGACGGTCATCTGCCGTTGCCTTTGGCTTCTGGAAGTCATATTGGTAGCACATCTTCGACTAGTGATGATAAGACTCATACCAAACAGGGTAATATTTCCAAACCTTGTAAGCTGTGTGAGGGGCATCATCCCATTCACCTTTGTCCGTACATGGATGAAGCTAAGAGAGTGTTGGACAACTCTACTTTTTCTGCACCCTGCCTTCTGGCTGGTTACCAGAAAATTTCTTTGAGTCCTCTGATAGTTGATTCCACGATCAGTCAAGAGTCATCCTTGGTCGATCCCGCTCCCCTAAAAATTCTAATTCAGGAATCCATTCATGACCAACCATTAGACGTGGAATCAGTTGACTTGATCCCACCTGTGGTTCATCAGGTCTTTTCGGTTGAGAGTGGATCTCATCCCTCTCACGTTCTTCTTGTTTCTTCAGATTCTTCAGACTTGGAGAAAAATTCTTCCGTCCTTGTCGTTCAAGAAGTTTCTTCTAATACTCCCATGATAGAAGTCCAGGAGAGTGATCCTCTTGCTCCAGTAACACCAGGGGATGACCATTTCAGTTCTATGGTACCCCCTCCAAGTAGTTTGGTCACTTCCTTCGATTGGAGTCGATTTGCAAGATACCACCTTCCTTCTTATGTGCCTTTTGAGATAACAGTACAGACCTTTGATATGGTAGTACCCAACACCATTATAGATGAAGGCACATCTGTTAGTATTCTGTCTTCCACTACTTGGAAAGAATTTGGTTCTCCACTGCTTATGCCTGTTACTCAGAATCTGTTAGCTTTTAATAGAGGAACCAGTCAACTGTTAGGAATCCTTCTGAAGTTTCTGATTACTTTGGGAAGGAAAACCATCAATATAGATATGATGGTTGTTCTAGGCCCCTTGGATTTCAATTTACTCTTGGGGCGCAGCTATAACTATGTCATGGGGTCGGTTGTTTCTTCTCTCTTTCATATGATATTTTTTCCACACAAAGGTCGGATCGTGACCATTGATCAGCTTTCATTCTTTGGTCCTGACGTGACATTTGGTCCACAATCGTCCTTTCCAGGTCTTTATCCGCCGGTTGTATCTTCCCCGCCACAGGTTAATTATGTGGCTACCTGTCCCGTGCCCACATTCAGTGATAGTGCCGTTGTGCATCATGTGCCGGGGGCATTGGATCTGGATTTTCAAGATGTTGTTCTCCCATCAGATAAGAACCTCTTGGAATCCATGACTTTTTATTCGACATGATGAGTTGTCTCCGGAGCACAGTTCACTTTCTTGTGTCAAGCTCCTTAAACAATGAAACAAGGTATCCCGAGGATAGTTTTTCTTCTATCTCAACCTCATTTAAAAAACGAATTAGTTCTGAGGATAGTTCTTTTAATGTGTCAACCTCGTTAAAACAATGAAACACGTTCCCGTTCAATTCGAGTCTTTACTTAGATCTCGTAAAATCCCAGTCGAGTCTTTCTATGATCTCGTAACTTGAACCTTCACTCCATATGATTTTCGTTCATTACATATGGACTGAAGATTGGGGGGCATGTACCTCGAATTGAGTCACCATGCTAGGAGCATGCCCGTTTTTCAAGAATGGTTTACTTTTGTTTCAAGCTTGTGTAACCATGAAACCAATATCAAGCATAGTTTACTTTTATTTTCGAGCTTGCATAAAAATGAAATCTTTTGACTTTTATGTGTTTTTTGAATGTTTTCCTTTCTTTTGGGTCATTAATTATTATGCTGATTATTGATACATTAGATAACATTGTATTAAATAGACATTTGCATAATTTGTAAAAGCATCATCATTTGTAAAAAGATCCATGTAAGGAAATAGATGTATATAAATAAATATATATATATATATATATATATATATATATATATATATATATATATATATCGCATGTTTGTAACTTTGTCCATCATAACGTCAAAAATATATATATATATATATATATATATATATATATATATATATATATATATATATATATTTTTTTTTTTTTCAATTACATCCTGAGACAACATGTCTCTCAAAATATGCGGAAATAAAAGCCTAGGTGCCTAATCAAAGTGGTGCTCATGATAGCACGTCACCGCCCGTACCAACCACCTCAGCAAGCAGTGGATATGACTTGGCACCCCTACAGTATGACTCTGGTAGGCCCGAGGTACATCATCAAAGCGAGCATAGTCCGGAATCCCACGAGTGAGTCCCTCCAGATTTTGCACTATCTCCTCCCCCTCGCCGCCCTCACCATGAAGATCGAAATCACGAGGAGTTCGCCTCGCTATCGGCGACATACCTGCAAGTCTCTCTGTGCCAACGTCTACATACGTATAAGATTAAATGACAGAACTTGCATATATACCAAAAAATCATAAACTCATGAAAATAAAAAATGAGTCTCACCTAGCTCTTCGTCCCAATCCTCTCCCTCCAGGAGCGGGATGTCTAGATCACCGGTGAAGTCTGTATCAGAGTAGGGCTAGTCCTCCATGAAAATCAGTTGTTGGCAGATCCAATCAAAGAATTCTGGCCTCTAGGACATCTGTTGGCCGCCCCCTGCTCTAGGCATCAACACATCCCATCGGGCCATCCGTGGTTCTTTGGGTGTGGCATCGGGACAATATTGACCTCCTAACACTGGAATATCGGTAGTCGTTCCAAGAAGAACGATACCAAAATGGATCCATAACCAAACTGCTTCAATTTGGTCTTCTTGCACTTGGTTAGTTTCCTCTTAATAGTCACGGCCTCTACCCAGTTGTAGAGAGTCGGGGTCAGGCAGTCTACTGCAAGAAGCAGTTGTGTTTTTGTGGCTTCATGCAGTGCTTGCGATCCTGTAGCTTGCATGATAGCATGCATCACTACTTTTAGTGCCAGATCTTAGATGGTTTGGATGTCAACCTTTCCACTCCCTGTTCCTTTTCGTGCCCCTTGGCACACCCTGTCAATCACCATCTCTATGCTTTCTCCAGAGGGACGGGTACCGGTTAGCATAGGGACTGCACCCTTTCACGGAAATCCTGTGATAAAATACACATCAGAGACTTCGAGTTCAAGTTCCTGATCTTGAAGCACGGAATTTTCTTGGTCTTCATCCCAGATGCTTATCAAATACTCAAGCATTAATGGCTGAGCCCGGAGGCATGGTGTTAGGAAGAATTTCTTTAGCCCACAGTATCTAAGGGAATCCATGCATCGCTCATTCTCCATGGCAAGTTCATCTTCCTCACTATGTTCTCTCTCTTTCCACTCAATCACCATTCTTTTTGCTTGGTACCTGAACACATTGTTCATATGAGCATTGTTAGTCTAATTGGGCATCGCAATTTGTAAGCAATTGACTTAATTTTCCTTAAAATTTTGCAGATTTTTAGGTTGCGCGGTTGGCGTGATTGTTTCGCTAACAGTCTCACTAATGGGCACACCCTCTGTGTAAAAATTTGCGATTGGCACAGGTCCATGCCCAAAACCCGTGCCAACCACGGTGCCCAAATTTTGACAAATCCTCTCCTAAGAAATCAAAATGACAAATACATGTATTGAAATTTAGCTTAAAAAATGGAAAATGGTATCAGCTCTTAGCTGAGACTCACGGAATCAATATCGGTTCACTGGATCACTCGCAATCGTCGCCACAAGATCACAAAGAAAATGGGTCACTGTTGGTCCACAAAGAGGTAAAAGTGAAAAGTAAATAATTTTTAACCACTTATGGAATTTTATAACTTTTCAGTATCTTAAATTAGATTTTAAAACATATTTTTCGATTATTTTATCATATTATTTTCGAGAAATGGGTTTTACACATGTATCTTGTGCAGAAACAGGTTTTTCACGTGGTTATGATGAAGAAACGAGTTATATTTTATACTTTTTCGGACTCGGTAAAAACACGAAAAAGTCACTATTGGAGTCACCTTTTAGCTCTTTTTTGACTCTCAAAAACTGAAAATATTGCCGAGACGCTTGTCGTTTTAAACTCGTTAAATGCATATGAAACAATATCTTCCCAGTATACGTTTACCCCTTTTTCGGGCTGGGATGGATTATTTATGAAAAAGGAATACCTTAGCCTATTGCGACTAAGAGGTTCTCCCGGATGTCATTATCTACCTTTTCAGATCTGAGAGACTATTTACGAAAAGGGCCCTGCTGGAGTTTTCTTTTCCGCTTTCTTTTCAAACTCTCTAAACATGAAAAGATGCTGAGTTATCCCTTTGTTAGACTCGTTAAAATCTGATGACATCAGACTCCGTAATTATGACGTTACTCGAGTTCTTCCTTCCTAGGGCTCGTAAAATGTACTAGGTTGGATTTGTTCGAAGGACAAACTTACATCGCAAGCATATGCTATCCCATTCAATATTGTTTACAAAAATAATTGGGGTACTTGCCAGAAATGGTGGGGGAAAATGGAACTAGACTTTAGTCGGCAATATGTCACTCTTGAACATGGCACTTGTCTGCATTCATATTGGGTTGGGGACATCTCACTTCGTCGTTTGTTTGCCTCCATGGGTTTGGGTAATCTCTTTTGACCGCTCATCTGCTCTTCACCTTGTCACCATGACCTCAGATCCCTTGATGTTAAATACTGCCAAATACAGTGTCATGCCGCTGATATGTTCAAGAGAAGTTTTGCCTCTGCAATTTTCAACCTCCCTTTGATTCTCTGTTGGTCTTAATTCGCAAATCATCATATTCCTCTTTCTCATGTCGATGATGTGGGAAACATCATGGCCCTCCTTCGACTAGGTCGCTTCCTGTCGACTTCAGCTCATTTTCCAGGAAGCTGATCTAGAGACTCCCTTCAAGTGCCCTGGAGCCTGCATGCCTTAATGGTAGGTTCTTTGCATCTGACACAAGGTTAACATCATCGGCCTTCGATCGGATTACTCTATGGGTGTTCGACACCAGATCACTGTTCGCATTATGTGGATTGTACCTTTTGTACCTTGAGAGCCATTTTCATTATTGGTGGTTTCTCTTACGTCTGTTAACAACTCTCATTATTGGCTGGTAATCAGACGATGCTCCTGCATGCTCGACTTCAACTCATCTATTCACATGCTCAAACTTGTACTTTGTTCGGGTCGAGATGGAGCGCAAGAACCTGGGTTTTGTATGATGAAATCCAGGCTATAGGTTCTTTGTGGATTACTATGACTTATTACATGACTCTTCTGATTGGATGGCTACGACCATACCTAATTCTATTTGTTGATCCTTATTGCTGGATGGCTACGTCCATACCTCGGATCTCACTTTTTGTGTACTCTATTATGGATGGCTACGCCCATGCCACATATCATGTATAAGAGATATCAATTGTATTTGTACTCACAGGTTTTCTGACAGCAGTGTTTGGGTCGAAAACATTCTCATAAAGCATTTCACCCATCCCTTTCTCTCAGACCTCATGCTTTAGGGAGCATCTGTTACACAACATTTTGTCACCGTCCCTGCAATCCCTGGCCCCGCATATTGGAGGGTATTTCCCGTGACTTGTGAGCAGTGTCATACTTTGCAAACACCTTCTTTGCATCCTTCTGCATAAGGATATCATTTCTCCTGTTGGACATTTCCTCAAAAACAACACAAAAACTATGTTTTGGCCTTGGCACGAGTAGCCAGTTCACCCCTTGTGCCGATGTGGAATATTTTCACTAGAGCCCGCGCCACCTGGTGCTTTGTCTCAGTGCATTCCCCACGCCAAGCTGTTTTAGGAATGTTTTTTAAAATTTAGAGGTGGAAGTTTCCTTCTAACCACCTCAAGGATGAGTCACTGGAAGTGGTTAAGTTGATCAGCCACAAACCTCCCTCTTTAGGCAGTGGTTTCCACCTCCCATGGAACACTCCTTGAAGATTGGCCTCTCTTCCATAATTATAGGGATCCTAACCTCTCCCTCTCCCTCTATAAAAACATGCCTTCTCCCTTTATGAAAGCTAGTTGAACAAAGAGAATTATACATTTGAAGAGCTGAACTTGGAGAAGAATACTATAGCTGAGTAATTGCTATTGAGAAAGTAGAACCAAGGAGAACCCTGTAGAGAGAGTCCCATCCAAATTCCCAACGAGCCTTTGTGAGACGCGCTCTTCTTGAACCTTGTTGGAGGAGACTGCAACGTCGAAGCTTGGTTGTACTCTTCCTTTCATTTATTAATATACTCGACTATGGTGTTGGTTCTATCATTGTGTTATTTTGTTCATCTAATACAATTTATTTAGTCCTCTTCGACTGAATAATAGTTATGAATGTGAATTAGTATGTTGTATATCGTCATTGTTTCTTGTGCGTGTGCAGGTTTCTGAGCGTGAAAGCGAGCGGATCGTGATATGTAAAACCAAGAGCGAGGAGCGAGCCACTCTTTTCGATGAAAACAACAACATAGGATCTCCGGTAAGTCATATATCTAATCTCCGTCCATTCGTTAACTTGGAATCAATATTATAGCTTATGTTTTTTGTGGCTAGACCCACTCTAGGGCTAGTGGGATTGCCTCTGTCCGCAGAGGGGATTTACCTCACCACTGGTCTGCGAAACCGAAGATTTTGGGTTCGATCCCTAGTGGAGTCACCAATTTGTTGGTGAGGTAAATCCCCTCTGCAGACATAGGCGATCCCACTAGCCCTAGAGTGGGTCTAGCCACAAACAAGACAAGCTATAATATTTATTCCTAGTTAACGAATGGATGGAGATTTGATAGATGAATTATCGGAGATCCTATGCTATTGTTGTCGTTAAAAAGAGTGGTTCGCTCCTCGCTCCTGGTTTGATAGTTCACGATCTGCTCGCTTTCACGCTCAGACACCTGCACATGCACAAGAAACAATGATGATATACAACATACTAATTCACATTCGTAAATATTAGTCAGTCGAAGAGGACTAAATCAATTGCATTAGATAAACAACATAACACAATTATGGAACCAAAACCATAGTTGAGTATATTAATAAATGAAAGGAAGAGTACAACCAAGCTTCGACGTTGCGGTCTCCTCCAACAGGGTTCAAGCAGAGCACGTCTCACAAAGGCTCGTCGGGAATTCGGACGAGACTCTCTCTATGGAGTTCTCCTTGGTTCTACCTTCTCAATAGCGATTACTCAGCTATAGTATTCTTCTCCAAGTTTAGCTTCTTGGGTATATGTTTAGCTAGCTTTCATAAAGGGAGAAGGCCTGTTTATATAGAGGGAGAGGGAGAATTTAGCATCCCTATAATCATGGAAGGGAGGCGTATCTTCAAGGATTGTTCCATGGAGAAATGGAAACCATTGTCTAAAGAGGGAGATCCGTGGCTAATCAACTTAACCTCTTTCAGTGACTCATCCCTGAGGTGGTTACAAGGAAAATTACGCCTCTAATTTTTAAAAAACATTCCTAAAATAGCTTGGCGCAGGCACTGCACTGAGATAGAGCGCCAGGTGGCACGGCTCTAGTGCAAATCTTCCACATCGGTGCGAGGGGCGTACTGGCTATCCACGCCAAGGCCAAAAAATAGGTTTTTGTGTGTTTTTTGAGGAGATGTCCAATAGGATAAATGATTTCCTTATGCATAAGGATGAAAAGAAGGATTTTGCAAAGTATGACACTGCTCACAAGTCATGGGAAGGACCCTCCAATATGCGGGGCGAGGGATTGCAGGGACGGTGACAACATGCTATGTAATAGATGAATGTCCAATAGGATAAATGATGTCCTTATGCAGAAGGATGCAAAGAAAGTGTTTGCAAAGTATGACACTTTTCACAAGTCATGGGGAAAGGGTGAGGGATTACAGGGACGGTGACAAAATGCTGTGTAACAGATGCCCCCTAAAGAATGAAGTCCGAGAGAGAGGGATGTGTGAAATGATTTATGGGAACGCATTCGACACAAACACTACTGTCAGAAAACCTACAAGTACAAATACAACTGATATCTCTGATAGATGATATGTGGCATGGGTGCAGCCATCCAGCAATAAGGATCAAACAATAGACTCAGGTATGGTCGCAACCATCCAATCAGAAGAGTCATGTAATAAGTCATAGTAATCCATAAAGAACCCGCAGCCTGGATTTAATCAAACAAAACCCAGGGTCTTGCACTCCATCTCGACCCGAACAAAGTACAGGTTCGAGCATGTGAATAGACGAGTTGAAGTCGAGCATGTAGGAGCATCGTCTGATTATCAGCCAATATTGAGAGCTATTAACAGACGCGAGAGAAACCACCAATAATGACAATGGCTATCAAGGTATAAAAGGTACAATCCACGAAATGAAAACAGTGATCTGGCGTCGAACACCTATAGAATCTTCCGATCGAAGGCCGATGATATGAATCTTGCGTTGGAGGCAAAGTACCTACCATTAAGGCATGCAAGCTCGTGGGCACTTGAAGGGAGTCTCTAGATTAGCTTCCTGGAAAATGAGTTGAATTTGACAAGAAGCGAACTGGTTGAAGGAGGGCCATGATGTTTCCCACATCATCGACATGAGACAGAGGAATATGATGATTTGTGAATTAAGACCAACCGAGAATCAAAGGGAGGCTGAAAATTGCAGAGGCAAAACATCTCTTGAACATATCGGTGGCATGCCACTGGATTTGGTAGTATTTGACATCAAGGGATCTGAGGTCATGGTGACGAGGCAAAGAGTAGATGAGCGGTCAAAAGAGATTACCCAAACCCATGGAGGCAAACAAATGATGAAGCGAGATGTCCCCAACCCGACATGAATGCAGACAAGTGCCATGTTCAAGAGTGACATACTTCCGACTAAAGTCTGGTTCCATTTTCCCCCACCATTTCTGGAAAGTACCCCAATTATTTTTGTAAACAAGCTTGAAGGGGATAGCATATGCTTGCGATGTAAGTTTTTCCTTCAGACAAATCCAACCTAGTACATTTTACGAGCCCTAGGAAGGAGGAACTCGAGTAACGTCATAACGATGGAGTCCAATGTCATCAATTTTTAACGAGTCTGACAAAGGGAGAACTCGACATATTTTCATGTTTAGAGAGTTTGAAAAGAATGCGGAAAAGAAAACTCCAGCAAGGCCCTTTTCGTAAATAGTCTCTCGGATCCGAAAAGGTAGAAAACAACATCCGAGAGAACCTATTAGTCGCGATAGGCTAAGGTATTCCTTTTTTGTAAATACTCTATCCTAGCCCAAAAAAGGGGTAAACATATACTGGGTAGATATCATTTCGCAGCCATTTAACGAGTTCAAAACGACAAGCGTCTCGACAATATTTTCAGTTTTAGAGAGTCAGAAAAGAGCTGAAAGTTGACTCCAGTAGTGACTTTTTCGTGTTTTTACCGAGTTCGAAAAAGTATAAAATATAACTCGTTTCTTCGTCATAACCATGTGAAAAACCTGTTGCTGCACAAGAGACATGTGTAAAACCCACTCTTCGAAAATAATATGATAAAATAATCGAAAAATATGTTTTAAAACCTAATTTAAGATCCTGAAAAGTTTTAAAATGCCATAAGTGGTAAAAATTATTTACTCTTCTCTTTTACCTCTTTGTGGAGTAACAGTGACCCATTGTGCTTTGCGATCCTGTGGCGATGATTGTGAGTGATCCAGCGAACCAATCTTGATTCCGTCAGTCTCAGGTAAGAGCCAACACCATTTCCCATATTTTAAGCTAAATTTCATTACCTGCACATGTCATTTTGATTTCCTAGGAGAAGATTTGTCAAAAATAGGGCATCGCGGTTGGCGCGGGTTTCGGGCACGAACCTGCGCCAATCGCCCCTTTTTTACACAGAAGGCGCGCCCATTGGCGCGACTGTTCATGAAACAGTTGTGCCAAACATGCAAATTAAAAATCCGCATGATTTTAAGGAAAATGTAGTCACTTGTTTGCAAATTTCAATGCCAAAGTAGACTAACAATGCTCATATGAACATTGTGTGCAGGTATCAAGTAGAAAGAATGGTGATTGAGTGGAAAGAGAGAGAACACAGTGAGGAATATGAACTTGTCATGGAGAATGATCGATGCATGGACGCCCTCAAAGATTGTGGGCTAAATAAATTCTTCCT
Organism: Pinus albicaulis; assembly: GCA_034641835.2. Lineage (NCBI taxonomy): Eukaryota > Viridiplantae > Streptophyta > Pinopsida > Pinales > Pinaceae > Pinus > Pinus albicaulis. The sequence continues at coordinate 1,285,255,818 of CM076575.1, read as the reverse complement.
AATATCGTGCCTCCGGGCTTAGCCAAAATTCCTTCAGTATTTGATAAGCATCTGGGATGAAGACTAATAAAAGTTCATGCTTTGAGATCAGGAACTCAAACTAGAAGTATCTGATGTGTATTTTATCACAATATTGTCATAGAGGGGTGCAGTCCCTATGCTGACTGGTACCCATCCCTCTGGAGAAAGCATGGAGATGGACCAAACTGAAGCAGTTTGGTTATGGATCCATTTTGGTATCATTCTTCTTTGAACGAATACCAATATTCCAGCGTCAGGAGGTCATTGTCCCGATGCCACCACCCATAGAACCATGGATGGCCCAATGGGCTATGCTGATGCTTAGAGTGTTGGAAAAAATACTGAGAGGGGGGGGGGGGTGAATCAGTATTTAGGGCAAACTAAATTTTTTTACTTTTTCATGCTCTAAAACCCATACGCTACTTTGCTGAAGCCAACTAGCGTATACATGCGGATACTCTTCATAAAACTCGCGTATACACAGAGATCTAATTATGCCATTATTTCTTCACTTATATCATTCCATCATTCATTCATTAGATGTTCTATAAACAGTAAACATGTGCAGTAAGAACAGAATAAACCATCACACAAAGCATCACACATGAACACCGGGATTTTTAGGTGGAAACCCAAGTCGGGAGAAAACCACCGCTGCAGTTGCTCAGCCTTCAATATTTTATTATAGAGAAAACATCTTACAACTTATGTGCTGGTGCAGACTCTGGGACAAAGACGCAGAACCCGCCCGCGCCGTTACCGGGCCCTCTCCCCGGAAGGAGCCACGACCCCGACTCGCTATCACCTCTCCCCCGGAAGGAGCTACGACCTCTCGCTCGTTTACTGCCTCACTCCGGGAAGGAGCTACGACTTCGTTTTTCAAGCACACCACCGGAAGGAGCTACCACCCCCTGACTGAAGGCTACAACCCTCAGCACCTCTATGGACCACGTTTCATCAATTTTCACACTGGATCCAACAACTTCAATAGAACACAACTTGCAGGCCACGTTTCATCATATTTTTAGACTGGACCCTTTCCATATTTTTAAGCATAGTCAACCATGAAACAAATACATATAACTTACTGACATATATCAGTAAACCAACAGAACAGATCAGACATTTCTTACCACAGACTTCAGCAAACCCTAGTTTGCATACGCGCTTTCACTTCACTGATGTCGCGTATATACGCGCTTCCGTTCACACAAACCAGCGTATACCTCTGCACGTATTTCATTGCGCATACGCGCTTCCTCTGCAGCGAAGTAGCGTATAGATCTTCAATCATTATAGAGCAGCATACTTCTTCAGATCAGATATTCAGTTCAGATTTACCCTTTTACTTCAGACAGATGTCCGCCTCATTTCAGATCTAAGCCTTCCATAAGTAGATCTAGTAGATACAAGTACATTTCAGATCTAGATCCCCTTCTTCATCATTGGTGCATCATTCATTCAGATTTATCATTTAAGTGTAACCCTTTCCATTCAGATCTACTTCAGAGAGAAGTATTCATTCAAGCTCAGACATCTTGCACCCACACTCCTGATTTGCACAATGAATTTCTTCTCCTTATATAGGTTTTCCCTTTTTCAATACCATGAGCCCCTTTTTCAATACCATGAGCCAAAACAATACCATGAGCCCAAAACTACATTCCTTCCGATGGTATTCCTGGACGGGGTCATTTAGACGAATCATAACCCAATACAATGGGTCAATACCATGGTGGTTACCCCTGGTTTTGCACTTTTTGAGCGCTTTTGCCCATACGCGACTTGGAACGTTGTTACCCGCGTGCATACGTGACTTCCCCTAGATAGATCCGCGTATGCCTTGAGACATACTCTTTTCTCCATAGATTTAGCACATGCTGAATTCCTTTCTTCATTGCCTTCTGTACTCACTGTAGATACATCAGATTTTCATCTTTAAACAGGTTCATCAAGACATATTCTATCAAGCACACTTTCACCCAGTAAGTTGCCATTATCTTCATCAAGTGGGTTGTCTTTCAAGGACAACACTCAGCATCATATTATCAACAAACATCATATCACATCAGATTTACATCATTTACCAAGTCCATCAGGTCAAGTATTACTTCATCGGGTGGATTGCCATCAAGGACAACACATGTCAACAGTCGCATGTCTTCATCTTCATTCAGTGGGTTGCCATCAAGGACAACACTCTGCATCATATTTCCAACATAGAGTAGGGGGCGGCCAACAGATGTCCTAGAGGCCAGAATTCTTTGATTGGCTCCGCCGACAATTGATTTTCGTGGAGGACTGGCCCTACTTTGGTATAGACTTCAGCAGTGATCCAGACCTCCTGCTTCTGGAGGGAGAGGATTGGGACGAAGAACTAGGTGAGACTCATCTTTTATTTTCATGATTTTACGATTTTTTGGCACATATGCATGTTCTGACAGTTAATCTTATATGTATGTAGATGTTGGACTGGAGATACTTGCTGGTATGTCGCCGATAGCGAGGAAAACTCCTCACGATTTCGATCCTCATGGTGAGGGCGGCGAGGGGGAGGAGATAGTGCAAAATATGGAGGGACTTGCCCGTGGGATTTTGGAATATGCTCACTTTGATGATGTACCTCGGGCCTACCATAGACATACCGTAGGGATGTCGAGTCGTATCCACAACTTGCTGAGGCGGTTGGTACGGGAGGTGACGTGCTATCATGAGCACCACACTGATTAGGCACCTAGGCTTTTATTTCCGCATATTTTGAGAGACATGTTGTCTCGGTATGTAACTGAAACAAACATATATTTTTTTGACGTTATGATGCACACAGTTGAAAACATGCGATATATATATATATATATATATATATATATAGACATCTATTTCCTTACATGGATCTTTTTACATATGATGATGTTTTTTACAAATTATGCATGGGTATATTTAATACAATGCTATCTAATGTATCAATAATCCGCATAATAAGTAATGCCCAAAAGAAAGGAAAACATTCACAAAGCACTTAAAAGTCAAAAGATTTCATTTTTATGCAAGCTCAAAAACAAAAGTAAACTATGCTTGATATTGGTTTCATGTTTACACAAGCTTGAAACAAAAGTAAATTATGCTTGAAAAACGGGCATGCCCCCAACATGGTGACTCAATTCAAGGTACATGCCCCCCAAGATTCAGTCCATATGTAATGAATGAAAAGAAAATGGAGTGAATTTCAAGTTATGAGATCATAGAAAGACTCGATTGGGATTCTACAGGATCTGAGCAAAGAATCGAATTGAACGAGAACATGTTTCATTGTTTTAACGAGGTTGACACATTAAAAGAAACATCCACATAAATAATTCATTTTTTAAACGAGGTTGAAATAGAAGAAGAACTATCCTCGGGACACCTTGTTTCATTGTTCAAGGAGCTTGACACAAGAAAATGAACTCTGCTCCAGAGACAACTCATCATGTCGAATAAGAAGTCATGGATTCTAAGAGGTTCTTATCTAATGGGAGAACAACATCTTGAAAATCCAGATCCAATGCCCCCAGCACATGATGCACAATGGCACCATCACTAAATGTGAGCACGGGACAGGTAGCCACATAATTAACCTGCGACAGGGAAGATACAACCGGCGGATAAAGATCCGGAAGGGACGATTGTGGACCAAATTTCACATCAGGACCAAAGAATGAAAGCTGATCAATGGTCACGATCCAACCTTTGTGTGGAAAATAAATCACACGAAAGAGGGAAGAGACAACCGCTCCCATGACATAAATATAGTCGTGGCCCAAGAGTAAATTAAAATCTAAGGGACCTGGAACAACCATCACATCTATATAGACGATTTTCCTTCCCAAAGTAACATGAAACTTCGTAAGGATCCCTAACGGTTGACTGGTTTCTCTGTTAAAAGCCAACAGATTTTGAGTAACAGGCATAAGCGGTGGAGAACCAGACGCTTTCCAAGTATTGGAAGACAGAATACTAACATACGTGCCTTCATCTATAATGGTACTGGGTACTACCATATCAAAGGTCTATAATGTTATTTCAAAAGGCACATAAGAAGGAAGGCGATATCCTGCAAAGCGACTCGAATCGAAGGAAGCAACCAAACTACTTGGAGGGGGTACCATAGGAATGAAATGGTCATCCCCTGGTGTTATCGGAGCAAGAGGAGCATCCTCCGGGACTTCCATCACAGGAGAAGGAGGAGTAGCTTCTTGAACTACAGGGATGGAAGAATCTTTCTTCAAGTCCGAAGAATCTGAAGAAACACGAAGAAGATGAGAGGGATGAGATCCACTCTTAACGGAAAAGGCTTGATGAAACACAGGCGGGATCAAGTCGACCGATTACACTTCAAATGGTTGGTTGGGAATGGATTCATGAATTTTAATTTCCAGGAGAGCGGGATCAACCAAGGATGACTCTTGACCGATCGTGGAATCAACTAGCAGAGAACTCAAAGAAAGTTTCTGGTAACTAGCCAGAAGGCAGGGTGTAGAAAAAATAGAGTTTTCCAACACTCTCTTAGCTTCATCCATGTATGGAAAAAGGTGAATGGGATGATGCCCTTCACACAACTTACAGGGATTGGTAATCTTACCCTGTTTCTTATGAGTCTTATCAGCACTAGTCGAAGATGTGCTACCAATATAAGGTCCGGAAGCTGAAGGCAATGGTGGACGACCGTTAGACCAAACTTCAAGTACCTTAGGAATGCCAGGGAAGTCTCGAAGAAGGTGGTCACCTTTGCACCACATGCAAGGGAATTTGACTTTCCGTGGAAGTTTGGATGGTTTCTCAAGGGAAGTGGTCCAAGACACAATAGCTGCAGCATTAGCCTCTCACTTATCTGACTTCTTCTTCTTCTTCTTAGCCATTTGGTTACTGGAATCCACACTTTCACCAGGCGAAGCAGAAGAGGAGGCTGAAGAAATAGGAAAAGAAGGGGAGAGGTCCACCTTGGAATCAACATGATGTTGTTCAGGTGGAGGTGATGGTTGAACAAAGATCGGGGCATTCGGGACCACCAAGGTTGAAAATAACCACACAGGCAAACCAACAGTTAACCATGGAAGAGACAACGTTGCCATATAAGGAGCACCAACATTCCCAAAAGCAGGAAAAGGGTCAGAATTCCTTTCAGAGGGGATTCCTTGGTTGGTAAAATCTTGGAACGTTGCCATCAGAAACAACTCTAAAATCAAGAACTAAGGAAAGTAACTTTAACCAGGAATATTTCATGGGCAGTTAATTTTAAGACACTAAAACCAAACTCCGTCGTTTCATATTTCAAGAGTCGAGAAATAGGAAAAAGGTGGCTCTATCACTTTCAGGTTGGAACGAGCATGAAAGGAAAAGTGCTTGATGATATTTTCAAATTTTTGGAGTTCATAAAGATCGAAAATGACTGCTCAGGTAGTTTAGGTAAAAGGGTGTACCAGGTGTCCGTGAATTTCCATATACCCCTTGGTAATCAAATGAAAGAAGAATTGACCAAGGACTTAATGTACGTGCGGGTAGTATCCCCAAATGCTGTGTTTGGTGTATCATGGTTACAAGGCGACATACTCGGCTTCCTACAGACAAAAGGATTGCAACCTAGAGGGGTCTCCCTTTATATACTCGACGGTACAGGGAGCACAAGTCTGTACTAGTGCTGTCTGAAGCCAGATGGCGAGCTATAGTTGCTAGGTTTAAAGACGCCGGAACACGTCTCTAACTTAGACCACTAGATTTTTCTTTAGTTTTCAATGTTGCCTTAGGTTAATTGAGTAAATTTTAAGTTGATCTTGTATTTATATTTCAATTCCAAGGTCCTACCGAATGTTGTATCTCAAAAATCCCTCAATGCAAGCTACATGCCAAAAGATACCATTCCGTTCGATGAAAAGATATCTATGAGAAAGTTAGGAGTTTTCAAGCGATAGAAAATAATAAGAACACGTAGAAACATCCACTACAGTATTTGATGCAAGCTAATGAAAATGAGAAATCTTTCCTAGAATTGTCCAATGCTAGATATGCGAAAGACTTTCAATTTCACAATGCAAACAAGAATGCAAACAATTTTCTTTTTTTGATTTTTCAATGTAATAGAGCAAAAAATGCACTAAATGACATGAAAAATAAACCAAGACACTAGTTTGAGAACTTTAATGCGAGAGTTGAAGTGAAATGATTTCAATCAACCCAAAAGAAACATAAAAAAACTCAAACCAATGTTGCAATCTCTCAAATTGAAGAAATATTTCCAAATAGACCCATGCAAGCAGTGTGATCTATGCTTGGAGTGACAAGGAGTAAGATTGAATGAAAGAGGAAAGAATCATTCAACCAACACAATCACTCAAACGGATTAAGGGAGCTGAATGCAACCAAACTAGGAAAGAAGTTGACTGTGAAAAAAAAGGCTCAAACTCCTACAGGAGGCTCAACATACCAGAGCTCTTAAAAACCCTAAGGCTGTGATGTTGATAGGAAACAGACAAACAACTGAAGGAAGGAAGCTAATCACAATAAAAAAAAATCCCAAAGCGCTCAAGACGTACCTAAAAATAACCCAAAAGCACAAGCAATGACCAAAAATCTTCAAAACATACCAAACCTTAAAACCTACAAGGGTTGACGTGGCTGTTTGGTTGTAATAAGCGCAAACAGGGGATGGCATGGGCGCAACACTAGCAACTAGCACCAATCGGCGTGTCTGTCTAAACATAAAATGCACCAAGCCAGTTCACTCAGAAAAAAGGGAAAATTTTGAAAGACAGAGGTCAAATCTGATCCTCTGGGGTTGAAAAAGGGTCTTAGACTTAGCAGAATAATCAGAAAAGGAAAAACAAGCAAGCAAAGAACAAAAAGAAGACCTAATGGATGAAAGACAAACTTGCACTGATTCCCCAACGGGGTCGCCAATTTTTTGGTGAGCTAAATCCCCTCTACGGACAGAGGCGATCCCACTAGCCCTAGAGTGGGTCTAGCCACAAACAAGACAAGCTATAATATTGATTTCTAGTTAATGAATGGACGGAGATTCGATAGATGACTTACTGGAAATCCTATGTTGTTGTTGTCGTCGAAAAGAGTGGCTCGCTCCTTGCTTCTAGTTTGACAGATCACGATCCGCTCGCTTTCACGCTTGGACACCTGCACACACACAAGAAACAACGATGATATACAACATACTAATTCACATTCGTAACTATTAGTCAGTCGAAGAGGACTAAATCAATTGCATTAGATAAACAACATAACACAATGATGGAACCAAAACCATAGTCGAGTATATTAATGAATGAAAGGAAGAGTACAACTAAGCTTCGATGTTGTGGTCTCCTCCAACAAGGTTCAAGCGGAGCGTGTCTCACAAAGGCTCGTCGGGAATTCAGACGGGACTCTCTCTACGGAGTTCTCCTTGGTTCTACCTTCTCAATAGCAATTACTCAGCTATAGTATTCTTCTCCAAGTTCAACTTCTTGGCTATATGTTTAGCTAGCTTTCATAAAGGGAGAAGGCCTATTTATATAGAGGGAGAGGGAGAGGTTAGGATCCCTATAATCATGGAAGGGAGGCCTATATTCAAGGAGTGTTCCATGGAGAGATGGAAACCACTGTCTAAAGAGGGATATCCATGGATGATAAATTTAACCTCTTCCAGTGACTCATCCCTTAGGTGGTTAGAAGGAAACCTCTACCTCTAATTTTTAAAAAACATTCCTAAAATAGCTTGGCACGGGCACTGCACTGAGACAAAGCGCCAAGTGGCGCGGGTTATAGTACAAATCTTTCACATCGGCGCGAGGAGTGAATTGGCTATCCTCGCCAAGGCCAAAACATAGGTTTTGTGTGCTTTTTTGAGGAAATTTCCACCAGGAGAAATGATTTCCTTATGTAGAAGGATGCAAAGAAGGTGTTTGCAAAGTATGACACTGTTCACAAGTCATGGGGAAAGACCCCCCAATATGCGGGGCGATGGATTGCAGGGATGGTGACAAAATGCTGTGTAATAGGGGGTCGGGAGGGATCTTCATTAGGGATACTGTTATATATGGAAATGATCTGGGATGAGGCCATGTTCGAGTTAGGACCAATGCCATTAAAAATAGATTTATTCTGCTGAAGCTAGATACCCCAAAATATTAAAGGAGGAATATTTCAGGTCATATGTGGCTACACATTACTCCACCAGGACTCCAAGCCTTAAACACATTCCGACCATGCCATCTTGTGGGGATATGAAAATAGGAGAGGATCTGATTCTAAATGAGATGGTGGAGGGAAAAAATAGAAAAATATGGTCAATAGCTTCATAGTAATGTCTGCAAAGTATGCACCAAGTAGGACCATGAAATGAGCGCTTGAGTAAATTGTCACTTGTGCGAGCCTTATTTTGTAGCGTGCACCACATGAATAATTTTGATCGAGGGGGATATTTTAATTTCCAAATACTGCTCCACCACCAAACGACTTCTTGGGGCATATGGTTAGAGAAGCTAATGGGATATCCATCCTTAAGAGTGTAGGAGCCATGTCCAACATGATTCCATATAAGTTCATCATCTCCATATTTGATACGAACATGAGATTCAGAAAATGTTGTTATGTAAGAAAGCAAATTAGGTCTCCAAATATCAGGTATATTGAGTTGCACTGAAGATTTCCATCCTTGGAAGAAGATAGATGAATTATTATGGTCAGATATCTATGTAATATGAGTGATACTTGAGTTATAGAGGAAGATAATATGATCAGGAGGGAGTTGATGAACATTCCAAAAACACGACCAGGGATCCAAGCCAATCGAAGCCAAGTTCCCAGATCTGATCCTCGAAGTCAAACCATCCCTAATGAAGGGAAAAGTATTCAGTACAACTTTTCAGATGGTTGAGATGTTTGACCTGTTCTAATTAGGCCTTTTGATCGAATCCAAGAGGTGCAAAGGCCTAATGTATTTCTAAAGCACCATATTTGACCAAATATTATGTGAAGTGAGCACCTTCCACCCCATCTTTGCTGCACATTATTTTGCGAATGCATTAATATTATTCATGCCCCATCCTCCCCATTTCTTTGGCAGGGCAATGAGCTCCCAATGGACCCAAGAAAAGGTATGGCCCTCCTTATTTCCTTTCCATATAAATCTACATCATAACCATTGAATCCTAGATAAGATGCCCCTTGGTATCCAAGCTAATGAAATCCAATACACCAGAGTAGCTTTGATCACCGATTTGATGAGAATAAGACGACCAACCCAAGATAGCCATCGATAATACCAGACATTTATCCTTTTTTTTATATTTGCAATCAGGCAGGTCCAATCTGCTATTCTATAATATGTCGATTTTAAACGAAAACCAAGATATTTGAGACCATCTTCAAGTGTGAGGAGAGAAAAGGAAAATATATGATGAGCAAAGGTTGATTCTTAAATTAAGCAACCAATAGATGTCAAGGTCAATTTTTGGTTATTACACTCCATTCCTGTAGCAAGGAAGAATGATTTTAATACAAAGAAGAAAGAAGACGAGTCCCCAATGGATCCATTTAGAAAAATAAGTGCATCATCAACAAATAAAATATGGGAAACTATGAATCTATCTGCAATTTTGATGCCCTGAAGTCTGCCCAATCTTCGCTCCTCCGAGATAATTCTGCTTAAAGCTTCCATAATCAAGAGTAATAAAAGAGGGGAAAGTGGGAAACCATGCCGGAGACCAAGCTCCACATGAAAGAATGGAGAGGTTGATCCATTAATGAGCACACTGAAGGAGACATTAGATATACAACACATAATCCAATTGATGAATACAATAGGAAAACCCAATTGAGTTAATAACATACGAAGATATAACAAATTGGTGTGATCAAAAGCATTATCAAGATCAATCTTGAGGATAAGGCCTTTTAGATTTTTAATATTGATGGAGTGAAAAACCTCTTGAGTTGTGCTAATGGCTTCATGGATCTAGCGATGATCGTGTTATAGCATAATTTATCACCTGTATATACTTGATGATCTATGTATTGGCCTTGGGTAGCCCTTTCCATTCAAACTTGGCCATCTTCTTAAAAAACATTATTTTGAATTCCATATGTGAATCTTCCATGTCTTACACGCGTGAAAACGCCGGTCCACTCATATTTGACCCATGTATATAATTTAAAATATTAAAAAATATATAACTCCCTATATTTTGGAAGGGGTTTACAGGTTATACCGGAAGCCCACCTATAGGAGCCCGTGGCCAAATTGTTTCCCAATTGAAAAATTGTATTGAGGAAGTATAAATACACCTCATTGGGAAGGCCTAAGGGAGGAGAGAGAAAGGCATTGATACTATAGCCTGTTATAGCCCAAATCAAGTCTGATTATCCCTGTGCCTCCTGCACTTCCCAGGTTTAAGAAACCCTTATTTCCTTCTTTGAGATGTTCACCTTCTTTATGTGACATCCTTGTGCACCTTTTATGGAAGAATATTATTGAGGCTTGGGCTGGACGGATCCAATGGACAGTTTCTTAGAGCAGTGGATGATTTCAGGTGATATCTCCACATCTTTTACATACATCAATAAAGAAGCTCTATCCCATTCCTGATGTCATGATCTTATATGCTTCTTATACATGTTAACGATATTGTAATTGTTAATTTCACGTTAGCTTTTATAAGATTATATGATCTAACATACTGACATTTAGGATATATATGTTGTACAACTAGTCTATGTGCTTTTTCTTGAGTGAGTTGCAGGTATTAAAGCACATGGAGAAGTAGAGGGTTTGCACCCTGCGAGGATGACCCCAAACGTGGGACATACAGGTAAGGTCATATCTCCCTAGTTTACTAGTTTAAGCATTATGACCTTTAGTTTGATTGCTTCTTGTTGTTGTATGCCTTCCGCTTTGTTAGGTCCCTCAACCCAGACCTTTGGGTAGTTTTTCTTGCAGCATAATTGGCAACTCCACTGGGGATTACATTCGTGTAATTCCCTGTTCGGGTTATTTTCTTTGGATTTTGGGTTCCCTGACTGATTTGATCGCTTCCCCAATCTTCATGGTTCTTTATCCAACCAGGAAAAAGCAAAATTGAATTTTAGAGTCTTGTAAGTTATTTTTTCTTGCTTTTGGTCACTACTGTAGAACCTCTGATATGTCTGGATAGTGTTTAGTTTTGATGTGTATCAATTTCTCTCTTTCTTGCTTGAAAACCTAGTCAACCTAGGGTTTTCCTTGCTTAGTGAAGTTTCAGTTGTGGCTATTGCATCGAGACTTATTTTTGAGGTTCTTGGTTGTTCTGACATTTCAGAACAGTGAGTTTGTGTCGGTACGCTCATGCTTGGCATTGACCTTGCTTTACTTTTTGGTTTTTGGCTTATTGGCTTGTTTAGTTTTCTTGGTTCTTGAGATAAAATTTTCTGGCAAATATTGAAGTTATCTTCTTGGTTTCTTGAAGTTTCTATGATTTCTAGAGTGTTATGTTGTTGTTTCAAATCATTTTCTTGGGTTAGTTACTTCATTCCACTTATTGAGTCCTGTCATGAAAATGACTTGGTTGGCTTAAGGAAATTGGAGTTGCTTGTTTGCAAGTCTTTGGTATTTTGTGCTTTTCTCAAAAAGTTTTTGTTGTTTCCTTAAAAAGTTAAAGGCTCAAAAAGCGTTGGTGTTTTCCGTTGCTTTTATTTTGGTTTTTGTTTCATGGTTTTCATATTTTTGGAACAAGTTTGTAGTTTGTCATTTTGATCCGGTTGCTTGGTTTTGTGAGAAGTTCGGTAGTGGGCTTGTCTCTTTTGTATCAAGTTGTTTTTGGCATGTTTGTGCAAAGAAGTCTTGTTTGGGCTTGTCTCTAATTTTGTGTCAAAGTGATCAGACCTATCTTGTTGAGAAACTCATTTTCTTCCCTTTGTAAGTAGTCCTAGAATCTACATTTTTCATTGGTAGTTTTGTGTTAGTGTAGTTGCACCGTTAAGCATATTTAGTCTTTTGATATTTTTTGAGTGTGTGAGCATGATATTGAAAAGAAAAGAAAATTTTCTTGCTTCTTAGTTGTTTCGTAGAACTTGAGTAGAAATCTCTTTCATCGAAGAAAAAGTTGCATATGCATGTAGCAGGTTAAAATTGATTTCTCTATTGTTTCAAAACATCACAAGTTTCATTCTCTATTTACCCCTGACTTAAAAAGAACAACCATTAAAAGAACACACTTAATTTAAAATGAACTAGAATTTTTGAGTTGTAATTAATATACACCAACTATTCTAGGTCATAGGGCCTTGGAATAGGTGAGTGGAGAGTTAACTCTCCAAGGCCACTCAAAATTTCAAACATATAATTTGATTAATGAGTGAAATCCAGGCTCGTTAAGTGGACCAGGAAAACTCTCCTCCGGAGAGTCAAACACAAGGGATAGTGAAGGCAGAGAAAAGAGATACCCCCTCTCCTATTTGCTGGATCCTGACCAATGACTGTTCTGCCTGACTGTCGATACAAACTGGTCTCCATAGTTGCTATTCCTAGGCATCACATAGGTGACTACGGGGGGGGGATACTCATGGTACCTAAGGAAAATGTTGTATCACTCTCATTAGTCCTTCTGGAGGGTGCCCTTGCGAAGCTTAGGTACTTGCACCGACAAAGGCTTTTGTTAGGAGGTCAGCGTAACTGTTTATGTTACCATAACTAGTAGGCTTGGGGCATAATTACCCCAGAATATCCTAAGAAGGTCCTTATATTATATTTTTTGTATTTTTGTGTCTGGTCCTAATAACCCAGAGTGGAAATACCTGAAGGCTACTTGGTTGCTGAATCTTAGGGACATTTTGTAGAGAGTGCTCTTTGCTCCTAGATTTCCATAGCTTTGTATTATTTCGAGTCTACATAAAATCTCATAATTATTAAAAGTGGTTGACCGATCGGTTCGTCGTTCGAGGAGGCTTCGTGGGCTTTCTCCTACGAGTGCCGAGCCTTCTTCAAGAAAGCATAGGAGTAATTTTTCTGGCGATTTTCAACCAGTAGCTGAAAACGCATCGGAGAGTGATCCTCCACTTGGGGCTATTGTTTCTGTGGGTGGTCCTAGTACTAGTCTTGATTTAGAGAGGAGTACTCCACTCATTTCTTGAGTCCTTTTTCTGGTAGAAGAAGTTGAGGTGGAAGAAATTCCTGAACCTCTAGTTACTCCTTCCTATCCTCTTCCTGCTAGTTTTTTGGACATTCTATTTTACATTGGGCCTTCATTTCAAAGACTGGCTAGCCCTCATATTTATCCTTCTTTTATTTCGATGGCCAAAACTGGGAATTTTTTTTGGCTATGAGCACTTTGAGTGTGCATACTCCTCTTTCGATTGAGGGAGGAGGTACCATTTCTATTTCGACCATCACTCCTAGTACTGCAAATTTTGGCTTTGCCTTCATTCCATCTACGAGTGGGGGAACCCAAGCTTTTGCATCCCATTCTAGTCCCTTCTCTTTTGGAATGCCTTCTACTGAAATTCCTTCATTTCCTCTCATTTCCACTGCAGCTGTATTCGCACCCATTTATTATATGGATAGTGGGTCAGCTTATTTTCAGGGTTTCCCCTTCGGAAGTGGTCATATCCCTCATTTCAACCCTTCCTTAGGTTTGTTTCCTTTCTCTTCTCAAGGTCAAGGTTTTAATCCTTTTCTTGAAGGCCAAAGCTCTAATGATTTTTAAGGCTGGAACCCTGCTTTCATTGGGTTCGGAAATGGGAATAAGTTTTTGTATGGTTAGCAAGGGAATGCTACTTTCTCCTTCGTGGGTGCTTCTCAGGGTTTCTCTCCATTTGATAATGTTTAGAACCCTTACCAAGGGGTTTAATATTCATTTAACACTTCGATTGGGGAAATATCCTTATTTATGGTAACCCTACGATGAGAGGGGGTCCTAATCTGAATGTTTATGGGCCACAAGGTTTCTCTTATGGTTCATATTTTTCTACGAACAATACATGTCAACCTGGTGCCTCAAGAAATATAGGTTATTATTTTTTAGAATGTTGGGAATCCTTCCGTTGGTGGATGTAATTCTCAAGATCCTCGGCACTTACTGTTCCTAGAAAACCTAAATTTTCCAGATTTTTCAAAATTGACTAATGTTCCTATTCAATACAACTTGGGTTGGCCTACTGTTCCTACTAAAATTCCATCAGATATTCCAAAATTTGAAGGGAAGACTGGTGAGGATCCAATCGACCATGTTACCACTTTCCATTTATGGTGTTCGTCGAACTCCCTCATTGATGATTCGATTAGGTTAAGTCTATTTCAACACACCCTAACTAGAAACATGGCTAAATGGTACATTGAGCTTACTAGGGGAAATTTTGATTCTTTTGGCGAGTTGGATACCACGTTTTTGAACCATTTTCTGTTGCCTGTTCGATATGATGGTCGAACTGAGCTTTTGGTCAATTTTCAGCAGGATAAGGCGACACACATTTCTGACCATATTCAAGAATGGAGGAGATGGAAGAGGCTCATTAAAGCCCATATTCCTAATGAATTCCTTCTCGAATGGTTCCTTAAATCCTTATAGCCAGAAATCTTGAAGGATGTATCTCTTTCCAGGGTATTTTATGAGGAGAAAGCTATCTTTACAGCTCAATAATTGGAGCTAATATATTCTCAGTTTGGGATTCTTAATAATATTTTTCCTGATGCTCCTCATTCCAAAGTGGATTTATCCAAACCAAAGCTAGGTCTTCATGTTGATGGGCTTGTCAGTTCAATCGATAGTGGCACGACTAAGCTTTTGAATCAACTACAAAAATTGTTTATACAATCTGCTCCTTCTATTCAGGCTACGTTGTCAGTGTCTAATCCTTCCCAACCCTTAACCATTAATTTTATTCAATCCTCTAACCCTAAAATAAATCAAAAATCCAATGGGAATGAGAAGGAACAAAATAAAAATAAGAAAGATAAGGATGGGAAGGGTAATGCGAACAAATCCAATGATAATGTTGGAGACGGTAAGAGAGGAAAAGAAGAAAGTTAACTTGCCATGAAAGTTATGCACTGGAGACCGTCTCACCCATCTCTACCCTAAGATTTAGGATGCTTAGCACTTTTTAGCTCAATAAGGTTCCTCTAGTTCACAGGCTGTCCTGACTAACCCTTTTCCCCAACGACAGCAAATTCTTACTGGCACGAATGCAAATACTAGAGCTCGTGCAGGGGGAAACCAGGAAGGGGAAAATTCCTCAAATGTATATATGATGATTGCTCACATTGATGTTGCTACTAGATCACATTATTATTGTGAATCCGAGTCTTCAAAGGCTAAGGGTGCTCCTGATACTTTCGAGCCACTCCATATTGAGAGGCCCGCCGTCGAGCCTATACCTCGAATGCAGAAAGGTTCTGCTAAACGTTTGACAATCAAACTTAATGCCAAGGCAGCCTATAACTACACTGTAGAAGATTTGGCTTATAGTTCTTGTTCTATGTCTGTGTTGGAGGTACTCCAGTTGTGCCCAACACAAAGGAGTACGTTGCTCACTGCGATCAGGAAAATTGATCCAAATAACTCTCTTATGATTACATTCGATATGTTAAATCTTAAGAAGAGTTTTCCTCATCAAATGGATTTTCAGATCAAATCTACGTATCAAAAAATAAATATTTTTCAAACGGTAGTCGATGAGGGCACTTCCACATGTGTCATGTATATCTCATGTTGGAAAGCCATTGGGTCTCCTCAAGCCGTCCCTTAACCTATTCTTCTCACTGCATTTTATGGCCATTCTCATAGGCCACATGGCATTGTTCCAGCTTTAGCCATCTGTGTTGGGGTTAAAGTTGTCAATATTGAAGTTGAGATAGTTGATGCCAATTTGGACTATAACCTTCTATTGGGGCATAATTGGATTTATGAGATGAACGCTATTTCTTCATCATTATTTCGCATCATGTGTTTTCCCCATGAATGGAGGATTGTCACTGTTGATCAGATGGACTATTCTCTGATAGATCCAAATGCATGCCAAGAAACCTGTGGAGAATTTAGGGGTCATAATGTATACGTCGTTGATGGGTACAATTGATCTTTCAACTCGTTCTATTCATATTAATGATATCTCATCCTCTAGGGCTCATAATCGAAGAGAGTTCTTCCTAACTAATTATTTTTTGGACCCTTGGACCTTACCTTCTCCTAATACCACATTAGAAGAAGGTTAAGTGGGGGGAATGGAATTTCCTATATCTGCAATAGAGATTTCTTATCAGTCTATTGTTGACTCTGCAGATTTTGTTCCAGTTTCTCTTTTGCCAGAGGATTTGGACGAAGATGTGGCTCCGGCTTGGACATTTAATTCATCTTCTGCTTAGGACTTCCTTGATACTGTTCTACCATTTGAAGAGGATATCCTCGAGGAAATTACTACTGTGGAAATACCGTGGGATGATTTGCATCATCAATCCTATTTTCGACCAGATTTGTGAGAAGCTGAGTCAAGAATGTCTAGCCCTGTGTCTTCTGGTTCTGTTCATCTGATCCTGAACCCTTTGGCTCCAACACAGATTTTTGTTGAAGGGAACATAGCTATCATTTTAGAGATTATCTTGGTGAAAATTTCCAGGAATCCCAACGTTATAGAGAATGTTTTCATCAGAGCTGAATTTTCCCCTGAAGAGGTTTAGACTTATACCAATCTCCTTAAGGAGTTTCTTGATGTGTTCACTTGGTATTATGAAGAAATTATTGGAATTGATCCATCTATTGTCCAACATGAGATCAAGAATTATGATAATGATAATCCTATATGATAAAAGCTTCGTTCGGTCAACCCTAGGAAAGCCGCAACTATCAAGGCCAAGGTTGAGAAGCTGCTTAAGGCATGTTTCATATACCCCATTCCTTTAACTGAGTGGGTTTCAAATCAAGTGCCTATGGACAAGGAATAAGGAACGATCCATGTCTACATTGATTTCAGGGATTTGAATAAGGTATGTCCAAAGGATAATTACCCCACACCTTTTATTGATCAGATTATTGATGAGTGTGCGGGAAATGATATTTTCTCCTTCATGGACGGTTTTTCGGGATACAATTAGATTACAATCCGTCTTGAATATCAGCACAAGACTGCTTTTATTTTCCCCTAGGGTACATTTTCATAAAAATAGATGCCTTTTGGTCTTAAAAACGTTGGAGCTAATTTCCAGTGGGCCATGTATTATTCTTTCCATGATATAAAGCATATCATCGAAGCTTATTTGGATGCTTTAGCTACTCGTTCTCGAAAGAGAATTGATAATCCCTCTCATATTCGATAGATTTTTGAAAGATGTCGTTATTATAAAATTCAGTTGAATCCTAATAAGTGCATTTTCTCCATCACATCCGGTCAGTTGTTGGGATTCATTGTGTCTACTAAAGGGATTCAGGTAGATCCCTTCAAGGTTGAGGCAATACTTTAGTTGCCTCCCCCATCTTCTATTCGTCAACTTCAAAGTCTTCAAGGGAAAGCCAATTTCTTAAGGAGATTCATCGTTAAATACGCTGAGGTTACAAAAGGATTTATGAGATTGTTAAAGAAGGGAATTCCATCCTTGTGGGATGACTTTGCTCAACGCTCGTTCGATGCTTTGAAAAAAGCATTGACCTCTGCTCCTTTATTGAGTCCACTTGATTATAGCAGAGACTTCTTTTTGTATCTCAACATGGAAGAATCTAGTATAGGTATGGTTCTGGTTCATGAGGATGATCCTCTTTGTGAGCATGTTATTTATTATCTAAGCTGAGGCTTGGTAGGCTTTGAACTATGATATTATCACATTGAGAAGTTAGCTTTGGCAGCTGTCCATGCTGTCCAGTGACTCAGGCATTACATTCTCCTTCGAAAAAATTATGTTTTGGAAACAATCAATCCTTTTCAATATATTCTCAATAGGCAAGTGATTGGGGGTAAATACAATCGATGGATTGTCATTTTGCAAGAGTTTGATCTTGAATTCCTATATGCCAAATCCAAGGAATCGTTGGTATTTGCAGAGTTTATCTCTGAGTTTCCTTGTGGAGATGAGATTATTAATGAGGAGTCATTCCCTGATGAACGTATTTTCCTCATTTCTTTGAAATATCCTTGGTATGGGGATATCATTGTTTATCTCTAGACTTCGAAGTTTCCCCTCGATTTTTCGAAAGATGAGCGTCGAAATTTGTGTCACTTGGCAACAAGTTATCTTATTATCGGTGACACTTTGTATTGTCGTGGGGTAGACTCAATCCTTACATATTTTGTTGACACCTAATCCTATGGGTTGGGTG
Organism: Pinus albicaulis; assembly: GCA_034641835.2. NCBI lineage: Eukaryota > Viridiplantae > Streptophyta > Pinopsida > Pinales > Pinaceae > Pinus > Pinus albicaulis. Next base: position 1,285,237,492 of record CM076575.1, on the reverse strand, counting down.
TGGATATGTAATATTGTATATCAAGCTGAAGTCGCCTACCTGTATATATTTGAGTCCAAAGTCTTGAGTCCCCTTCAAGTACCTTAACACTCTTTTTGCAGCAGACTAATGTCCTTCACAAGGTTTTTGCATGAACCTTGAGAGGATTCCAAAAGCAAATGAAATGTCAGGTCTGGTGGTGGTCAAGTAGATAAGACTTCCTATAAGCTGTCTATACTTAGTTTCATCCTCGAATTCCTTCCCTTCAATAGATGTGAGCTTCAAGTTTTGTTCCATTGGAGTGGTTAAGGGATTGCATTCATCCATGCCAAACTTGTTCAAAAGATCTCTAATGTACTTCTTTTGAGAAATAAATATATATTTAGGATGTTGAATTACTTCAATACCCAGATAGTAATGAACATGACCCAAATCAGTCATTTCAAAACCTTTCTTCAATTCTTTTTTCATGGATGCAATATAGCTCTCATTGTTCCCTGTTATCAAAAGATCATCTACATATACCACAAGATATACAACTGTTTTTCCAACTTTCTTAACAAACAAAGTTGCATCATCAAGATCAAAATGTTTGAAATCAAGTTTCAGAAGATGCTCGGTCAATTTCTCATACCAGGTTCGTGGTGCTTGCTTGAGGCCATACAAGGATTTTACAAGTTTGCAAACTTTGTGTTCTTGACCCTTTATCACAAATCCTTCTGGCTGGGACATATAAACTTTCTACTTTAGATCTCCATTCAAGAAGGTTGTTTTTACATCCATCTGATGGATTTTCCATCCACTCTGAGCTGCTAAGGCAAAGAGAGTCTGGATGGTGGTCCATTTTGCTGTGGGAGCAAAAGTTTCTTCATAATCAACTCCTTCTTTCTGTGCGAATCCTTTTGCCACAAGCCTAGCCTTGTGCTTGTCAAGTGAGCCGTCTGCTTTGTACTTGTTCTTGTAGACCCACTTACAGCCAATTGGTTTTGTTCCCAAAGGTGGATCAACCAGCTTCCAAGTTCCATTCTTTATCAAGGCATCATACTCCTTTTGCATCGCTTCTTTCCATCCATCATGAGAAGCAGCTTCTTTGAAGGAAGTTGGTTCATGATCTGTAGACAAACTCAATTCACAGTTATAAGCAATATCCATATCAACAGGAGAATCAGAATTATCTACATCACCTTTGATTTGTTGAGTGGAACTTCTTGTTCCTGTTTTTCCAACCTCATCAGGATGAACATCCTCCAGTGTCTTTGTCAGCCATTTGGGAGGACCTTTCTGAGATGGCCCAGGCTGGTCATTTGATTGAGTTGGGATTGATTCAAGATTCAATCTCCCAATTCTGTCAATCACATCATCCAATGTGTCATCCGTGGTTGTTTCTTCATGTGGGGGAGAGAGTGCTTCAAGACATGATTCCACAGTTTGATTCAATATCGGAATCCCCCCTTCAAGATGTGGAATCACATTATCAAATTCTTGGAAGGACTTTGCATGTGTGAATCTATCCAGGCGATCAAGTTGCCGCTCAACAACCTTGTCACTCTTGGAAGATTCAAGGAATATGACATCTCTTGCTATCAAAAACTTCTTATTTGCTTCATCATAGAGAGGATATCCTTTGGAGGTATTGGAGTACCCCAAGAAGATACATTTTCTGCTTCTAGCACCAAGTTTGTTCCTTTGACCCTTGGGTATCAAGGCATAACAGGTGGACCCAAAGACCCTGAAATGCTTTACCGAAGGAATGTGGCCATGCCACATTTCAAAAGGAGTTTTGTTTCTAATCGAACTTGAAGGACACCTATTCTTTATGTAAACAGCACATAGAACTGCATCAGCCCAAAACATCAATTTTACATTCTTGAAAAATAACATGGAGCGAACCATATTTAAAATAGTTATGTTCATTCTTTCAACTACACCGTTCTGTTGGGGATTATATGGCACACTTGTTTGATGTTTGATTCCATGTTAACGAAGATAATTTTCAAATTCGTTTGAAGTGTATTCTTTTCCATTATCAGTACGTAGAGAGCCAATATGAGTTTGTGCATCATTTTCAATCCATGCATGAAAATTTTTGAATGTTTGAAAAGCATCAGACTTGTTCTTCAATAAGTAAATCCAACACATTCTGGTGTAGTCATCAATAAATGTCATCATGTATTTATTTCCATTTGCAGAAGCAATAGGCATAGGGCCACATAAATCTGAATGAACAAGCTCAAGTTTTCTATGTGCTCTGGAGTGTGAGTCATGAAATGGCTGTTTGCTATGCTTTCCTAGAATACAAGCATCACATTCCTTAGGTTTTCTAGGAATTGTAGGCAGTCCATTAACACCATTTTTCTTCAACAAACGAAGGCTTTCATAGTTTAAGTGTCCAAATATAGCATGCCATAAAAGACTTGATGGGAATGTACCTTCATCATGATGTGAAATGAATGCAAAGTTTTGAGCATGAGCAGATGAACCTTTCAGCTTCAAGAGTCTCCCTTCTTCTATTCCCTCCATGACAAGTGAGTGATCTGATGCTTTTCTGACCTCTGCCTTGCCATCAAACAAGTGAATGGAGTGTCCTTGCTGGTGGATTTGGACCAAGGACAACAAGTTTCTCCTCAACTCAGGGAGGTATAGAACCTCATGTAGGATATGATCTGGAAGACCAGACAGTTTAAGCCTGACTGTGCCAAGCCCTGATGGCTTGAGTTTGGATTTATCTGCGAAATATACTGCTCCATCAACTTTGTCAGTGAATTCTTCAAAAAAATCTTTTCTAAATGTCATGTGACATGTTGCTCCTGAATCTAGCAACCAATCATCTCTCCATGAAGTAAATGAAACATCAAACAAGTCTTCAGTTACTCCATTGTTACAATGTGCTAGAACATAATGAGCGGATTCAGGTGCTTTACCTTTGTCTTGATTTCTTTGCTGCTCAATTTTCTCCCAAGGTGTTCTGCATTTGGATGCATCATGTCCATCTTTATTGCAACATGTGCAATGAAGATTGGATTTGTCAGATTGTCTGCCCCCCCTTTCTGTGAAGTTTCTTCTTCCTCTTCCTCTTCTGCCACCTCTTCCTCTGGATGTATCTGGAGCATGAATCTTTTCTCTATGTTCCAAGTATGCAGCCTCTTCAGAAGACGAAGGGACTGTCATCTTCCTAAAAGCTTTCTGTCTTTCTGCAAACTTTTTCTCAAGTGTATCAAAGGTGATATGCTCAAGGTTTCCACTTGCTTGTAATGACTCAAGATAATGTGAGTAAGTCAGATATAATGCCTTAACATATGCTATGAAAGGTATGTCCATTTTTACACCAGTCCTATCAATATCATGCATGATAGATCTAACTTCTGAAGCTAAAGCAAGAGGATCATCATTCTTCATTTCAAGACTGAACAACTTAATCATCAATTGAACATTTTCTAATTCTGAATGTGAGTCATAGATTTCTTTTAGCTTTCTCAAGGCATCATAGGCATTTGAGAATGATGAAATGTGGCGACTCACCTCTTCATTTATGGAAGCTGCAATCAAGGCATAGGCCTTGCAGTTCTTGTTTTCCCAAATGGCGAGCTCTTTGTCTGAAGTGGGCTTTGCTGGTGGATTTCCTTCTTGTCCTTCACAGATTCCTTTCCACAACTCATTAAAAATGACTGTGTGTTTAATCTTCCGAGACCATTCAAGATAGTTCTCTTTTCCGAAGAGAACCACCCCAACAATAGATATGAGAGAATGCATTAGTTTTCTGGAAAAAATTCTTTTGAAGAGGAAAAATTTTGCTAGAAAATCTTCAATTCTTGAAATTTTCTCAATTAAAGGGGACAAAAACTCTTTGCTAAAAACACTGAATTCTGCACCAAAAAATATATATATTTTTTTGTGTTTGAAGAAAAATTGTATTGAAATTATGGTGGGGGGGGGGGGGTGCTTTTGAATAATGGACAGAAGTTATGAAGAGCGGTATTGAATATTATGAAGGACGGGAATATTATATATGAAAGGGGGCGTGAATGTTATATGAGGAGGGGCGGTATTTTTAAATGAATGGTGGAGTGATGTATACAAACAGTGTGGAATTATCACCATTAAACTACAGCGTGGAGGGCGTATGGTATTATATATGCAGAGGGCGTATGACAAAGCGGTAATGGAGGCGGTATAAGGTGGAATGGTATGTAGACAACGTATTATGAAGAGGTATTATATATACAGCGTGGAGGGCGTATTAATATGACAGCGTATAAGTGATGAATGGAGTATGGTGGGCAGAGAGGGCCCATGGTATAGTCATCTCTTCTCTCACGTGGTATATGACTGTATTGTAGGTATATAGAACATGTTATAACAACGTATTAACTGTAATGGAGGAGCATTGTTATTAAATGGAGGAGCACAGGGTGTGTGTGATGAGGGCGAGGGGATAAGGCGTGTTAACTGTAATGGAGATAGCAGATGGCGCGTGAGGGAAAGGGAGATAGCGTAGTGTGAGGGGGTAGTAAGTGTTGAGAGGGGAGGGGCATTTGCAGGTGCGTTGGGTAGGTGAGATTTTGAAATGGAAGGATTTTAATAACTGCAGAATTTGCAGGACTGCAAAATTGCAGAGTGGCAGGTATCTATTGGAACTGCAAATTGCAGAATTTCAGGGACTGCAAATTGCAGAATCTTCAGGAGCTGCAAATTTCAGAGCTGTGCATAAATTGCAGAGAAAAAAAATACAGAATTATAGTATATAGCATCAATTTAATGGAGCAGCAAAACTATACAGAAAAACTGAATGAGAAAAGAAATGAGGGATTTACACCACAGGCAAAAATGCCAATAGTGGGACTGGCTCTGATACCATGTCAAACCAGGAGGTAACTCTTCAAATCAGAATGTTTATTGAATGAAGAATGAACATGTATTTATACATGGAGGTGAGGCTATTGGGATTCATCTCCCAATGACTCTTGGCCTTCCTTATTTCTTAATATTATTTATTATACAATATTACATATCCACACCCAACCCATAGGATTAGGTGTCAACATATTTATTAACTCTCTTAGAGGTTGAGGTTGTGCTGAATGATTACCACAATGGGGCTTATGGTGGTAATTTATCTGGGCTAGCTACAACACAAAATATTTTGCGTGTCAGATATTTTTGGCCCTTGATTTTCAAAGATTGTGTTGAGGTGGTCATAAAATGTCATCCTTGTAAATTTTATACTCAAAAGATGTGTGCTCATCTAGCTCCGCTCTTTCCTGTTATCACTGTCGGTACTTTCACCAAGTGGGGAATTGATTTTAATGCTTGTAACTCACCTTTGGCAAAAGGTCACAAGTACATTATCATAGCAGTGGGATACTTCACCAAGTGGACCGAGGCTATGCCTACTTTCTCGAACAATGGTGAAACAACAACCCTGTTTCTATTCAACCAAGTCATTTCTTGCTTCGGTATTCCTAAAGATATTGTCATTGAATATGGTAGTCATTTTCAAAACTCCATGATGGCTGAATTGGCTCTTAAATTAGGTTTCCAGCAAGAGAATTTGTCTCTGTATTATCCTCAGGCTAATGGGTAGGTTGAAGCCATGAATAAATCCTTAAAGGTTATCCTTCAAAGGAAAATCAATAAAGCTAGGTCCAATTGGAATTTCATGTTGTATCCCACGCCTTGGGCATATTCAATGTCAGTTAGGACTGCAATTGGGTTCACTCCTTTCCAACTAGTTTATGGTTTGGAATCAATCTTTCCTATTGAGTGTGATATTCCTTCCCTTAAGCTAGCTCTTGAGATTCATCCCAACACTTCATGTCTCGAAGAACGTCTTGTATATCTAGAACATCTGGATGAGAAGCATCGAGACGCAACTGCGATTAGTGAGGCCCATAAGAAAAGGGTGAAGGTTCAGTATGATAAGGCGATCAAATATAGGGTTTTCTCTGAAGGTGACCTAGTTTTAGTTTATGATCAGGACAAGGATGCCTTGGGGGCAGGGAAATTAAAATCCATTTGGTATGGCCCTTTCATTGTCAAAAGAGTCCTTAAGAAGGTAGCTTATGCTTTGGTTGACTTCGACAGAAACAAGCTAGCAGAGCCGAGAAATGGGCTCTATCTTAAGAAGTATTATGCCTAGGCAGTTGCCTAACATTTTCTTTGGTTGTATATATTTTATTTTTGTGCATATCTGTCTATCGATTCTGGTGTGACCTTGATGTTTTTGATCTGATTTGGTAGGTGTTTATGGATGATATGAGTCATTTTGGCTTTGCCGATGGTGCTCGTTGACATACCTGAAATATTGCTTCTGCGGATTGGGTAATATACTATCCATATTTTTAGTTTCTAGTCTCAAGGGGCATATGTATTAGTCCTACTTCGAACAATGTTTCTGAATATTTTTTTTTGATCAATCTACTTTCAGAGGCAATGTCTCTTGGTATTGGTTTGTTAGTAGTGTACTTGGATTCACAACTGGTGGTTTCACAGTTGAATAACATCTATTGTGTCAGAGATCCATTTTTATATCCTTTATTTCTGAGAGTGTGTTTGTTGTAAATACCATTTAATTATGTTACATACATTCACATTCCACGTTCAGAAAATTCGTTTGCAGATTCGTTAGCTAATCAAGCAATTGATTGGCATATTAACAATTCATTACATTAAATATAAAAAAAAAATCAATAATAATTGTATATATGAGACAATCACATAAAAAAATCACTGTATATATATATATATATATATATATATATATATATCATAGTTGCGTTCAAAAATATACAAAAATTGGACAATTATGTCCCACAAAATTAGGGCTTATGCCCAATCATGTTCATCATAAAAACATATCAAAGTCAGTCGGTCATCCTAAAATTCTATGCTTGTGGGCCCTTCCCTTGATAGGTGTCACGAAAGAATACTATGGTAGTAGCCACAAGGCGTAATAGTCGCACCCAATCGGGTGGTACACCGACCACACGTCTTTGAACTTCCTCAGGGAGGTCCTCTACTGCAGCCATAGGGACATGTTGGGTAAAACCATCTAATTTCCTCTGAATAACATGGAGAAATCTCCCAGGGTCCTCTGTGGCATCTCAGCCTCTCTTCCGCGACACGTATTCCTGGTAAAATATCTGTAACATGATCAATAAATTTGTAATTCAGTTGTCCTATCAAAAATATAAGTTTTCATGTTGTTAATGAAAATCTTAAAAAATCAAATAATAAAAAAAATCATTTAAATGCGATCTTACCAATCGCTCCCCATGCCACACCGGGTGGTAAGGGAAGATCAACATCTCCCCTGAAGTCCATGATGAACCCTTAGCTAAATTGAGAGAGGGGGGGGGGGGAGGGTGAATCAATTTAGTGCATTCATGGACGTTAAAACTATTTTCTTTACACCCATTAACTAATTCATTTTATAAGAAACATAATACATATTGAATCAACAAACTGAATGTGTGGACAACTAGTAATTAAGAAGATTAAAACATCACATCACCACATAATCATCAAGCACATAGCCAACATATATAAGTGGAAAACCATAAGGGATAAAACCATATCTTATTATTTTTGTTTTGAAAAATAAAGCTCCAACTCCCTCTCACAACTGATTTTCTATAGTCTCCAACCAGCTAGAGGAGGCTACTACCTCAAATTCTGCAAGCAACAACTTGCAAGGAAGCTCCAACTCCCAAATATTTTTTGCAGGCTACAACCTATAGGAGGCTCCTACCTCACCTAGCTCCAAATGGAATTTTATCAAGCTACAACTTGAAAGGAGACTACAATCCCCTCACTCAACATGAAAATCATACGCTGATTTACCTGAATATCAGCTCTGTTATCCTCCTTCTTCACTACTACCTTTTTTGCCTTTATTTCTACTTCATATTAGCTCCTGATGTGCACAACATATCTATCATCTCTCTCTGATTCTTCTACTCTCTAACCTCTCTTTGCACACTGATATTACATGTTTTATATAGATGAATACATGACTATTTTCATTCTACAGGGAATTCGAAGTGAATAGGCCTGACCCTATGCCTTCCACCCATTCGATTCCTTACACTTCAGTTCAGGTTATCACATCAGAAATAATCATTAAAAAACTCATTGGAGTTTTTCCTATCCTACAGAGACTTGCATTTGCATCACAAAAAAAAAAAAAAATTAATACATCTACAGTTACAACAATATTTCACTCAACCCTTTCATCTCTTTGCTTGCTTTGTATTTGTCTTTTCTGCTCCTGTTATATTCTAACAGTTCTGGATAAACACATTTTTTCTTGACTTGACGTAGCTGGAGTGTTTCCAATAGTGTCACCCTAATTGTCTTTTTCCCAACTCTACCTATTCTCATCCCCGCAACTTTCAACCTTCTCCTTGTCTCAACACCCGATTCTGCCCATGGTGCCTAGCTCCTCATCGATGCAATGTTCAACCTCTGCATGTACTGTCAGGTCTTTTTACTCGAGTCCATCTGTCCCATTCAGAATTTTGTTATTATACTAGCTGCAATAACCTTTATTCTATAGTCAGGTCACTTGCCCGAGTCTCTCCTCTTGCGTTCAACCTTTTCTTTTTGATAGGCGCAATATCATAGATCATTGTTCTACATGGGGTCAATTATTTTCTTCACCCGAGCCTTTCCTTGCATTCAGGCCTTTATTTTTCTTATCCGAGTCAACTCCGCGTTCAAATTTTCTTCATAAAATTGGCCCAAACTAAAAACCTTGGAACTTAAATATTTTACGATTAACTTTTGAAAAACTTTGAATCCAGTCACTTTATCGCATTTTGGTGATCATTGGGGGTTCTTAGTTATATTCACCTTTCTCACTTCTGATATGATTTATTAAAAAAAAGGCCTTTCTTCCAGATTTGAAAATATTTGGACTTCAACTTTGAAACTCCATCGTGTCTAGTCCTCGTATCGCATTTCGCATTTTGGCGATTCAACCTTGTTCTTATGATCTTCACCCTTCCAATCTTGAGATTTTTGATATGCGAATGGGTCTCATGCTAGACTTTAAAATATTTAGTATTAAACTCTAAGAGGTATCGCGTCTGGGCTCTTATTTCATTTCGACAAATTCCTTTGTTATTTGTTTATTCATTTCTCAGCCATCCTCCCGATGCTATTTCTTAAGGAAATTCTTATACCGTCAGAATTTAAAATATTTAGTATTAAACTCTGAGAGGTATCATGTCTGGGCCCATCTTGCATTTTTCTCATCGACATTTCAACGTGTTACATAAGCACTATCCCTTCTAAGATTTGTGACTTGCGATATGCGATAAAGGGTTCGGGTCCCACCATGGGTGCCACGTCATCATGCCACGTCATCTTGCAACACCATCAAACTTTTGTTGTGATATATGGGGTCGAGGCCACGTCACCTACCCCGTCATCTTGCCACGTCACTGCCTAGGTCACCACCACGTCATCTAGCCACGTCACTGCCTCGCACTTCGTAGTTTTTGTGATTTCTGTGTTTCTGCAGTTTTTGCGATCATCCTTCCGCTTGCAATTGCGATATGCAATTAAGCCGCCAAAAACTGTTTTTCACACATTTTTTTTGGAAATTACCCGATTCGACCCGATGAACTGCACGCGCATAGTTCTGAACATATTTCAACCCGAATTTCTCCTTTGTCTTCTCTAATCATTTTGATGTTGCTCCTTGCCTCTTTGCTGCTCCTTTCTGCTCCTTTGCATTAGATAATGATTCTAATGATCCTCCTTTGCCTTGCTCCTTTGCCTCTTTGCTGCACATTGATGCATACTGCTACTCCTTTCTGCATAATTTTTCTCCTTTTCTCTTTTCTGCATAATGCTTCTCCTTTGCCTATTTTCTCCTCCTCCACTGTACTTTTTCCTTCTTTTCCTTATTTCTCCTTTATACTCCAGTTGATCCTGATATGCTCCTTTTTCCTTAATGATAATTCTAGTGTTGCTCCTTTCTTCTCCTTTGCCATCAATGACAATATTTCCAACAACTAGAATAAGGGTAATCCTCCACAACGATAACTTGTTCTCCCCACCACAGGAAGAACTCATCATCCCAGGTAGTTATAGGGACTTCGCCACTACCTAGCCTCTTCATCAGGTGAGCCCATCGTGCTATATGTGGATCTCATGGGATGCTGATAGTAGAGATCACTTTGGTTCGAAGCCCTAGAATCCTCTCAAAGAAGAATGTGCATAAAATGGTCCCATAACCAAAATGTTTAGTTTTATTCGTCTGGATGGAGGTTAACTGTTTCTTAAAATTGGTTAGCAAGGAAATGAACCAATTATATAAAATAGTCAGGCATTCAACTACCAAACATATGTTCCCATGTGGGAATGGTGAAATGAAGCCGATCCGGCTACTCTGAATATGGTGAAAAGAAGAATATTCATGTGCAACCCTTTCACATATCTAATTGGGACCTGGGTCCCAACCTTGTGAGTACCCTCAGCACAGTATATGTGAATATAATTCTCAACATTCAGCCCACCTATTGGCTTTCGTTGTAAAATTACTGGTTCTCCTCCTCGAGAGAGTCCAGTTATAAAATATATGTCTTCAATCTCGATCCTTGAAGGCATTTGATCAATCATGAAGCAATCCTCTTTTGGGTCCCAGTAATTGATGAGAATTTCAAGAAATTTGGTGTTCGTTTTCATATTTGGCATCTTAAAAATTTGATCAAACCAAATCCTCAGAGTCTATCTAAGGAAAATTGGTCCTCCATTACCTCATTTTCAATTTTTCTATGCTCCCTCTCTCTCCAGCTGATGGTCATCTTGAATCAATTCATAAAAAACTCCATTAGATTTTTAATTTAAAATTTCAATCTGCGCATACATGAGTTCCTTCTTACATAGTCGCGTCTAGATGCAGGTTCGAAATTATGAACCCATGTATACGCAGAGGGTTTCTAAAAAAAAAAAAATCCTATGGTGAAATTCACAAAAAATTACTTGAATTGACAATAAATTTAATTACTAAGCTGATTGAGAAGATTGTGTGGAAGATTTGGGCTGATTCGACTAAGAATTGGTCCAGATTGAAGTTGGGGATTTTTTTCTCCAAAGCTCTTTTTAAATTTCTCCAATGCACAGATGACCAAATGTGAGTTCAAAAGGCCTATTTATGCCCAAAATTCAATTTTTTTTCAAAATTCACTTGTCTAAAGTTTTGTGTTTACTTTTTGAAATTTTCCAAGACTTTATGAACTTTTGGCTTGTAAGTGTTGGGATAGGTTCTTTTCAGGTCCATTTGACGATTTAGAGATGATTCTTTGACTACTTCGATTCCATGAACATTGACCTGTCATGGCAGGTATTGTGTTCAGAACTGGCATATAGGTTAGGGAATTCACTTTTCGTTGCACTTATGCATACTAGCCTCCATACTGAAATATTTCCATAGGTTCGACCCCATCATATTATGATTATTAGACCATTTTCACTCACCGACTTATAATCATGATATGATGGTAGAGCCATCCTTTACATGGGCTTCTTAGTTAGCTCCTTGCTAGTATATGTCGCTCATGCTGCAAATTGTGTAGGCTCGAGAGTCCTCTTTAGTCTTGCCATGAATTATGCGATGAAGCTTCATTCCTCTTATTCTTTGCTATATTTCTGGCTTTATACCCTAGAGGCTCCCATTTTATTGTTGAGTTTTTTTTCTTCATTGCATATTGACCATTTGTATATCTTGGTCTTAAGCCAACTTCACTTGGATTCGTGTAGAAGACATGTTTTTGACCATGTCTTTTTGCAAATTAAACCTTGCAATCACTTAGCCTCTGCAACTCGACACCTTTTTCCCATGGATGGAATATTCCTCTGAGTGTCATTTACCAATTTCGTGACCTTGCATTGAGCATAGGATTGTTCCTATCCCAAGAACTAGAGCATATGTTCATCGACACTCGTTCTATCCACTGTACTATAGGCATTATTTTATTCCATTTCAGGATATCAATATGAAAAATATAAAAAAATCAAATATCCCAAAAAGAACGGGATCCAGACATTACTCCCATATTTTATGGCAGCTAAGAGTCATTTGTGTTGCCCTTGAACATAGCACAAAAGGTTAATTATTTTCTGCATTTTGGGATGGTCTTTAGTTTGACTTAGCAGAAACCATAACCTTGTTATCGAGTCAATACTCCCCCGATTGGTTATCTCTTCCAATCATATGGAGGGTTTTTTCATGCCTCTTGCATGAAAAAATTATACAAAGTTATCATATGTTGCCATAGTCAAAATGAGTCGTTCTTTTGTTCAAGGGAAGTAAACCTGAGTTGGCCTTTTTGCGGTGTGTCTTGATTCATATTTTCAGTCCTCCATCCTTGGTCTATCAGAGTCTTGTTCTATCACATAAGCTATTTGGTCCTTTGCTTGTGCTGGTTTGAGGTCTCCATTGAATTCTTGCTGGTGGGTTTTTCTCTTATCGACTTCAACAAATTGCTCTGAGAGTAATCCTAGAGCCACACCGTGGCCCTATTTACATTATTGAAAGGTGACCTTGTGCTCAGCATTTGATCAACACCATGGGTCTTTGACTGAGTGGTTACCCTTGTGTTCAACTTCAACTTTCATTATCACACCTCGGATTCATGAAGTACCTTGGTTTCCATTTGATCCTATCGATTCCTTGCCTCTTTTTCATCTTTCATTATTGGTAGGTTCAGAGGGTTTCTGCCATGCGCTAGCTACATTTTGTGCATGTCAGAAATGTGCTTCGGGTTGGTTACTTCACTTTTCTTCATTCAATTCCTTCCAAAGTTTGGCCTACGGGTTACAGTCACGCTGGATTGATGTGGGATGTCTTAATTCCTGTTGAGAATGCAGCAAGATGATGGAGCTTGGTGTAATGAAGTCGCCTTCACCAAGTGGGCCCGCAGGCGAATTCTGGCGCAAAGTTTATTTTTAGACTATGTCTATTTTTAGCCATATGGAGCATGGTTCGGGGATTCCAGTTTGAGATTCTTGGAGCATTGGTCATGTTGGTAAAAATAGATGAGACTCTATTTTTTAGGTCGAAGAGGTCGAAGGATATTTTTAGACTGCCTCTCCTAAAAATAGGGAAGTCAAATATTATTTACCCTTAATAATATTTGGACTCTAAACAACAGTTTACTCTCTTGGAGCACTTCAGTTTGAGCTACGGATGTGGCACATGAAACTGCCAGAAGGAAATACGCTTTTCTTATGGGGTATTGAGCTCATGCATGGTTGACTTCAGTTAGGACTTCAGTGGCAGAAGTTTGGTGGAGTTAATGAGACAGATAGTGGAGTTGTGTTTTGTTTATTTTAGTTGAACTAGTTGAGATTAGTTTAACTAGCTAATCAATTAGTTATGAGTGGAGTGAATTAAATATTATTTAATTCATTAATTAATAACTCATTATTCAACTCAAGAACACATCAGTTCACTACAGTGCATGATCAGTTCAGTGGAGACCAGTGAAAGAGGTAGATGAAAGGGTGGAGTTAGCTATCGGTTGTGACTATACTGTTGCTATTTGCAACACACAGATAGGTGGAGTAAGCCCATGAGGATTGCGCAGTTCAGGCTGGTGGTTTATCTATATAAAGAGGCCATCCCATAGCATTGAAACACGCAATAGAGGCAAGGCAATTGGCGGTGAGTTTTGAACCAGTAACATGTTCAAAACTGAGCTAGATTGTGAGTAACTGAATGAGAAAGTACTGAGTACTTGTGAGGAGTATTGTACTGAGTTTGTTACTTGATTTCTCCATTATAATATACATAATAGCTGCGGGGTTTTCAGCTATAAGCTTTCCCCATACATACTGTGTTAATGTGTATGATGATTTGATGTGTTATCGCTTGATTTTATTTCCGCATGTGTGATGATCTGAGTTGAGTGGAAGAGATTATGTGTTGCATATAAATTCGAATTGTATGTGATCAGGATAGTCTCGGTGGATAATTAATTATTATTCAACAAATTTCTACAATTCCTTCCTTCCAACAGATATTTTCCCATAGAATTCGATACATTGCTCTGGGAATAAGGTCTAGAGTCCTTTTGTCAGTACCTTAGGTTTTGTAGTCATCAGTGTCAGATTCCTTCACTATCGATAGTGATAATACATTAATGTATCCTAATTGGTATATTATATTAAGTGTTTGACTTCAACTCATTCATTCGAACTTGTTAGATTGTACTAGGTACCTTGACGCTCATCATCATTATCAGTGAGTTGTCATGCATTTGTTAACGGTATACATCAATGATTGGTAATCAAACAATTTCTCACATGGTCGACTTTAGATCATTTATTCCCATTGTGTAGAATTTTACCATAGAGATCGGTGAAGACCTCGGGTTTGCATCATCATGCTTTGGTTCACTTTGACAACTCTTTCAATTTTCTACCAGTGAAACCATCCACCCTTATATGTTGCAGTTCATCACAACAAAATTCTATATGTTGACACCCGAGTTGCGCGCAATACCAATTTTTACACCACTTATGATTTGGCACTTGGAGATTCAGTTGTGACTTTAATGATCAGATATCTTTGCAACATCATTGATCAGTCTTCTACATGTGATACTTTGATATGACTTTGATATACACTCCCGGGAAATGATCATATGATTCATTATGTACTTTATAGTTTCTGCTATACCTGTATACATATTAGATACACTCCATACTTGTTATGTGGACATGCTTTACTTTCATTGAGCATGGGTATGCCCTTCTAAGACATAAGCTTACTTTCTAATTTATTTCACTGGTTTTTGGCAAGATGAAATATGGTGAAGTCCTCACAATTCCTTGCAAGATTCTTTCTTATGCACATAATACATTTCGGCCATCATGTACCCCTTCTGACCTCATATATTAGGGGGCATCTGTCATAACATCATTTAAAATCTTTATATACTTGATGATCTATGTATTGGCCTTGGGCAGCCCTTTCCATTTAGACTTGGTCATCTTCTTAAAAGAAATTATTTTGAATTCCATACGTGACTCTGCCTTGTCTTACACGCATGCATACATGGATCCACTCATATTTGACCTGCGTATACAATTTAAAATAATAAAAAATATATAACTCCCTATATTTTGGGTGGGGTTTACAAGTTACATTGGAAGCCCACCTAAAGGAGCTCGTGGCCAAAGTGTCTCCCAACTGAAAAAAAATGTTTCGATGAAGTATAAACACACCTTATTGGGAAGGCCTAACGGAGGAGAGACAAAGGCATTGAGACTATAGCCTGTTATAGCCTAGATCAAGTATGATTATCCCTGTGCCTCCTACACTTCCCAGGTTCAAGAAACCCTTGTTTCCTTCTTTGAGATGTTCACCTTCTTTATGTGACATCCTTGTGAACCTTTTATGGAAGAATATTGTCGAGGCTTGGCCTGGATGGATCTGGAGAATGGTTTCGCTTAGAGCCTTGGCTAATTTTAGGAGATATCTCCAAATATTTTACATACATTAATAAAGAAGCTATGTCCCGTTATTGATGTCATGATCTTATATGCTTCTTATACATGTTAATGATCTTGTAATTTTTAATTTCATGTTATATTTTATAATCTTATATGATATAACATACTGACATTTAGGATAAATATGCTGCACAAATAGTTTATGTTCTTTTACTTGAGTGAGTTGCAAGTCTTGAAGCACGTGGAGAAGTAGAGGGTTTGCACCTTGTGGGAACAAACTCAAACATAGGACATATGGGTAAGGTCATCTCTCTCTATTTTACTAGTTTAAGCACTAGGAACTTTAGTTTGATTTCTTCTTGTTGTTGTATGCCTTCCGCTATGTTAGGTCCCTCAACCCGTACCTGACGGTAGTTTTTTCCCACAATAGATTGAGAAAGGAAAACTGTTTAGGTGAGATGTGCTAAGATAATATGGGCTTGAGTCTGTTGGAAATATTTTTTGTGATGATTTTGTAAATGCAATTGCATAGAGATATAGGTCGACAATCATTGAAGCTCCAAGGGGAGTCATATTTGGGAATGCGAGAAATAAACGTAGTGTTACAGGAATCATACATTCAACTATAGACCCAACATTATTCAACCACCTGAAGGATGTCATTCCTAAGAATGTTAAAAAAATATAGGTAGAACTTAATGGGGCAACCATCCGGTCTCGGGCTCTTGTATTTTTTTAAACCATTTCATGGTCCCTTGGAGTTCACCCATCGTAACAGGTTTAATGAGATCCTCTGCTCCATCCATCTCAACAAAACGAGGGAGAAATCCAGCTAATTTAATAATCCTAGCCAAGGAGGCAACATGTGGTACTTTATATAACTGACTGAAGTGTGCAGTACCAAGAGTGTCAATCTATTGGAATGTTTGAGCCCTCTGCCACTCTTCATCCTCCAAATTCCAAATAGTGTTAATGGCTTATTGAACATTATAAAATTGATGATATAATTTTGTATTGTCATATTTAGCGTGTAGCCATGTGGCTCTACTTATAATTCACCATGTTTCTTCTCTGTCTCTCAAGATGCGAGTCCTCTCTGCTTCCAAATGCATCAAATGGGATTTTGAGATATCTGAATCAAAACCTCTGCCTTCCACTGATTCCAGGGTAGGAAATTCATGTTCTATAGCCTAAAGAGTATGGTTGTCCCTCTTTTTTTTTCCTTTTCCCAATCTATTGTTAACTTTTTAACTACAAGGATTTTGGAGGCAAAGGAGGCCGAGTGTGATTTTCCAGTAGCAATTGGATGAGATATCCAATAATTTATGATCAAATTGATATATTCCCCATATTTTAAACATGTCGCATTGAATTTGAAGGGCGATTTAGGTTTTATGGAGACACTTGCAATCTCCAGATAGATGGGAGAGTGATCAGAGTATCCTCTTGTACCCACCCATTTCCTATAAGTTGGAAGTCTAGCCAGGAGAGTATCTCGTACTAGAAACCTATCCAATATCCTAGCTAGCATAACATCCCCAACCCTACAATACCTCCAAGTAGGTTGTAATCGAGCATATGGGATATATACAAAATGGTGAACCTCCAAAAGTGATCCAGTAGTCTCAAATAATGGGTATATCTGAGCAGAGTGACCCCATGATTCAGCATAACCAATAGAAAAATTCATATTGCCCCCCAATATGATATTATCGATCTACATAAATGAGAATTTGAGTAGATGTTCCCACAAAAAAACCCTATTTGTACAGGGTCCATATGCATTCATAAGTCGAAATTCCATGCCCAAAGCAGAAGAGAAATCCCCCCTCCCAGAGATTATTTAACTTGACAGATCTAGGGTTCATACCAAAATCTATTCCACCAGACCATCCCCTGACATCAAGAACATGGAAATCCCATCCAGGTCGAATGGCTTAAAGGGCAGGGCCAATCTGTTCAATACACCTCTTAAAATATTAAACCTCTATTACAATTTTATTACAACCCTCACCACTTCCATTAGCAGGTTCTCTATCAAGGTGTCATATAAAATAAAAATAGAACTACCAACCCTTAGTATAATAATGAGTGTAAAATTGCTATAAAAGTGATATGGGATGCTCTTAATGAATCTCCAAAGCTTGATAACATAAATATGTACAAAGCTCTTATTAAAAGGAAGAAAAGTGACTATGTAAATAACAAGCAAGAACAATTGTTACACTTTTCTAAATATTATTCTAGAAATTTTTTGAGGAATTCTCTCATTCATAAAAAAATAATGATAATTTGATTCCCTTGAAGAATTGGAATTCCTACATTAAAATTCTTTAGGAATCCCCTAATTCCATGGAAACCATTTTGAATTCCCTTATAGAGGGAGATATATTTTCTTTGGAGGACATCGGGTTTTGGGTTAAGTGGTTTGGTAATGGGAGAGATAAGGATATTGAAGGCTACCAAGATGAAATTTTAAAATGGGATGCCCTATCCTCATCCCTCACATACACAACCTATTGAATTTGGTAGTGAAGGAAGGATACCCTAAGCTTTGGAACCGTAGCCTCATTGTTCACATGTTTAAAAATGGGGATAAAATAATTCCCTCTTGTTGAGGAGGTAAATCCCCTCTGTGGACATAGGTGATCCCACTAGCCCTATATTGGGTCTAGCAACAATCAAATCACGCAATGACGTTGGTTCCTAGTTACAAGAAAGATAAAGATCGCGATAAGTAGCCTACCTCGAATCTCACGCTGCTATTGTCGATGAAGAAGCGATGCACCTCATCCCTAGCCTGACAGATCACAATCCTTATGTTCATCACGTCTAGACACCTGTACATACGCAAAGAGAAATGATGACATACAACGTAGTAATTAAAGCATGTAACTATATATCAGTAAGAGAAGATATAATTTGTTGCATTACATAAAAGAGTAAACGTAAGGATGGAACCAAAATCAGAGTCACTTATATTATAAATGACAAAAGGGAGATTACAACCAAATGCTCTAACGCTATGAACTTCCTTCGGTGGGGCTTTCAGTGGAGCGTGTCTCAATAAAGCCTATCAGGAATCTAGACGAAGCTCTCTCTCTCTTACGGGGTTCTCTTTGGCTCAGCTCTCAATAGTTTCCCAGTTATAGTTTCCTTCCTACAAGTTTAGCTAGCTTGCAAATGGAGAGGGAAAGATTTTATAGATGGAGGAAGTGAAGTTGGGAACCCTATAATCATGGGATAGGTCCTATCTCTTAGGAAGGTTCCATGAGAGGAGGAAAACCACTTCCTATACATGGAGATCCGGAGCCAAACCACTCTTTTGATGATTCATTCTGGAGTTTTTTAGAATCAAATTCCACCATTTATTTTTAAGAAACATCCCTTAATAAGCTTGGTACAAGTGAAACACATGGACAGAGCACCAGTTGGCACGCTCACTTGTGTGGATTTCCCCCATTGGCGTGAGGGATGAACTGACTAGTCGCGCCAAGGCTAAAACATCTGTTTTTAGAGTCTTTTAGAGGAAATGTTCTTTAGGAGAATGTTTTTCCTTATGCAAGAGGATGCCATGAAGGTGTTTTTAGGAAATTTTACTACTCACAGGTCACGGGAATATTCCTCCAATGTACGGGACGCGAGATTGTAGGGACGGTGAAAAAATGTTGTGTAACACCTCTAACTATAGGATAATTATGATTAATTAGGCCAATCCTGCAAACAATACTTCCAAAGGGAAGAAGAAGGGCAAAGGAAAAGCCAAATTCGATGCCCCGAAACTAGAATCATCCAAACCGCGGTCTTACCAGAATCTGGAGTAGCTGGAGGAGAAAAATTGTTGGAAGAATTCGATTTCTGCTTCCCATTAGAAGATTTGCGAGAAGTCTGAGAGACAGAACTAATAACATCGTCAACCGATGGGGTAGTTGGAGCTGTAGAGGTCCCTGGTCGTGGGGCATCATTCAAGATATCATATAACATGCCGGACCAAAAGTACACTAAATTGAGGTACTGGGCACGAGCAATGGCTTGTTCCTTGGTTACACATGCCCCCATAGTAATGTCTTGTGCAATATTGTTGACAAAGGAGGTACTGAACCATTGGGTTAGAAGCTGATCAGGAATATCAAACTTGATCAGACAACGATGACGTCTCCACTCGTGAATGTGATCTAAAATATGAGTGGCTTTGTCCTGTTTCAGAGATGTTAGGAGATGCGTCCCGGCTTCATAACGAACCGGTAACTAGAAATGCATCAGGAATTCCATAGCTAAAGTATTAAAATCTTGAAAAATACCATGGGGAATTTCTATGTACCATTTAGCAGCAGCAACAGTGAGAGTGTGTTGGAAAAGACGTAGACGAATCGAGTCATCTATCCAAGAGTTCGAAGAACACCACAAATGGTATGTCATGACATGTGCTTGGGGGCCTTCTCCAGATTTACCCTCGAATTTAGGACAATCACCAGGTACCTTCGTCGGAACCGGAGGCCAATATAGATTATGAAGAATCGGATCATTGGTCAGTTTGGATACGTCCGGTAATTCCAACGTGGCGAGAAATGCAAAGTCCCTGATAAGGCTTGGTAATGGGAAAGATAAGGATATTGAAGGCTATGCAAAGTCTCCGATAGGGACGTAGACGCAGCTATGCAGACAGTAGGTCTAATAGGTGTTGATCTAACAAAAGGAGATGTCGTGAGAGGCGTCGATGGTGACATCCCCAACGTGGGAATGGTCGGCCTCATGGATGGAGTCGATACTCCAATAGAGGCAATAAAGGCCATGAACTGACTTAAAGACCTATATCCAGCTGGGAGCGAAGGACCAGGTGAAGACATAACAGAAGGTTCGGGGATGTCTTTGGGAAAAAGCTGGTAGTCTTCACCAGAAGTAGGAATTCCCTCACTAGGAGACGGACTGGACGAGTCCATATCTGACCCTGCCGTAAGATCTTCTAAAAGATGACCGGGACTAGGAGGTATGATGGTAGCCAAAAAGGGTGATCCTGATGTAAGAGGAGGGAAGTCTTCCCCTACTCCAAATCCAAACCAAGTGTTGGACAAGGGCCAATTAAAGTCTACTGGTCCTCCAAAGGGAAGTTCAGATATAACCAATCCCCCGTCGAGAAACTCGGATACAATAGGCTGTTGATACTTAGCAGAGTGCTGGGAGACCTCTGATGAATCGTCTGTGTAAGGACTACCAGTAGATGAAACTGATGGTTCCGCCATTGTGACAGTAACGAAAGGAGGAAGAGATAAAAACAAAGACACACAGGAAAAAACCAAGGCAAACAACAACAGGCCAAAAAATCAATCTCTGAATGGGCGTGTGATCGTAGATGATTAATTTTACCACATTGAAATTGGAAATTTCACTGTTTCATGTTTTAAGAGTGGAGAAATGAGTAAAAGGTGACTCTATCACTTTCAATTTGGAAACAAGCGTGAAAGGACAAGCGCTTGATGATCTTTTCAAATTTAGTGAGTCAATAAAGATCAAAATGATTGCTCTAGTAATCTAGGTAAATGGGTGTACCAGATATCTGTGAACTACCATATACACCTTGGTAAAAATGAAAGAGAAATCAACCAAGGACTTAACGTACGTGCAGGTAATCTCCCCGAATGTTGTGTCCGGTGTATCACGGGTAAAAGGTGGCAGACTCGGCTTCCTACAGATAAAGGATTGCAACCTAATGGGGTCTCCCTTTATATACGTGATGGTACGGGGAGCACAAGTCCGTACTAGCGTTGTCTGTAGCCAAATGGTGAGTGACAACTGCTAGGCTTAAAGACGTCCGAACACGTCTCTACCTTAGACTACTAGATGTTCCGTTAATGTTTCAATGTTGCCTTAGGTTAATTCAGTAAATTTTAAAGTTGATCTTAAATTTACGTTTCAATTTTAAGCCCTATCAAATGTTGGATCTCATAAAACCTCTAAATGCAAACAACATTGCACAAAATATCATTTTGTTCAATGAACAACTATCTATCGGAGAGTTGAGAGCTTTTCAAATGACAACAAAACGAAGACAAAAAAACATCCACTACTGTTTCAAATGCAAGCTAATGAAACTAGGAAACTTCTCTCTAGAGTTATATAACACTAGTAATGTGAAAGAGCTTTCAATTTTCACTATGCCAATCAAAATGCAAAATATTTTGTTTTTGTATTTTTCAATATTTTAGAGAAAATGCACTAAATGAATGAAAAACTAATGAAAGCACAAATTCGAGAAATGACAGGGAGAGAGATGAAACAAACAAGTTCGCTCAATACAAACGCACACAATCAAGACTCAAACCGATGATGAAATCCCTCAAAGCGAAGAAGAATCTCGAAAGAGACTCAAACAGACCGTGTAATCTAGGCTTGGAGTAACACAAAGTGAAATCGAACGAAAGAAAGGACAGTCACTCAATTAACGCAATGATTCAACGGGATTGAACAAGACGAATGCAGAGAAGCAAAAACAAAATTTACCAGGCAAGAAAAGACCCAAAACTCCCACGGGAGGCTCAGCACACTTAACCACCTAGAAGCCCTAGGACTAAAATGCAAAACTGATAGTAAAGGGCAAACAACCGGAGGACAAGGGCAAAACAAAGTAAAAAATACTCCAAGGCACTCAATCAATCAGAAAAATGACACCAGGACCAAAAATCAAGCTCAGAGAGCCCCAAAATCAAGCGAACCCTAACACCAAACAAAGTTGGCACGCCTGTTTGGTTGTAATCTACGCCAAAAAGGCATTGGCGCGGGGGCCTAACTAGCAACAAGCGCTAGCTGGCATGACTGTCAGGGGAAAAACCACACCAATCGAGTTTACCATAAAAAATGATGAAGATGGACAAACAGAGACTAGATCTAGTCTTCTGGGGGCTGAAAAGGGGTTTAACACCAAGGAAGGTGGACCAGAAAAGGAAATAAATCAATCAAAAACGCAAAACACAACCCAAAAGAGGAAGGACTAACTCCTACTCCTCCCCAGTGGAGTCGCCAAATTTTTGAGGAGGTAAATCCCCTCTACGGACAGAGGCGGTCCCACTAGCCCTAGATTAGGTCTAGCAACAATAAAATCACGCAATGACGTTGGTTCCTAGTTACAAGAAAGACAAAGATCGCGATAAGTAGCCTACCTTGAATCCCATGCTGCTGTTGTCGATGAAGAAGTGATGATCCTCGTCCCTAGCTTGAAAGATCACAATCCTTCCATTCGTCATGTCCGGACACCTGTACATACATAGAGAAATGACGACATACAACGTAATACTTAAAGCGTGTAACTATATATCAGTCAGAGAAGATATAATTCATTGTATTACATAAAAGAGTAAACACAAGGATGGAACCAAAATCAGAGTTGCTTATATTATAAATGACAAAAAGGAGATTACAACCAAATGCTCTGACACTATGATCTTCCTTCGGTGGGGCTTGCAGCGGAGCGTGTCTCAACAAATCCTGTCGGGAATCTGGACGAAGCTCTCTCTCTTATGGGGTTCTCTTCGGCTCAGCTCACAATAGTTGCCCAACTATAGTTTCCTTCCTACAAGTTCAGCTAGCTTGCAAATGGAGAGGGCAAGCTTTTATATATGGAGGAAGGGAAGTTGGGATCCTTATAATCATGGGATAGGTCCTATCTCTTAGGAAGGTTCCATGAGAGGTGGAAAACCACTTCCTATACATGGAGATCTAGAGCCAAACCACTCAACTTCTTTTGATGATTCATTCTGGATTTTGTTAGAATCAACTTCCACCATTTATTTTTAAAAAAAATCCCTTAATAAGCTTGGTGCGAGAAAAACACAGGGACAGAGCGCTAGTTGGCGTGCCCTCTAGTGTGGATTTCCCCCATTGGCGCGAGGGATGAACTGGCTAGTCGCGTCAAGGCTAAAACATCTGTTTTTAGGGTTTTTCATAGGAAATTTTCTTCAAGAGCATGCTTGTCCTTATGCAAGAGGATGCCATGAAGGTGTTTTCAGGACATTTTGCTGCTCACATGTCACGGGAATAGTCCTCCAATGTACGGGACGAGGGATTGTAGGGACGGTGACAAAATGCTGTGTAACACCTCTAACTATAGGATAATTATGATTAATCACATTTTATCCAATATGTATGGAATTATTTTGAAAAAAACTATTAGCCTATGTCTAGTATAACATGGTAAAATATCTAAAGGCCAATTTGGGTTTAGGAGACACCATTCAACTGTGTACCACCACCTTGTTACTCTATGATCCTTGTAGAATTTAGTCACAATAATAAAATTGACCACTTATGTTGTTTCAATGAATTTAGAAAATATTTTGACACTATTCCTAGGACAAAACTATAGAATAGGTTTGAAGAGATAATAGTTCCTCTTGAGTTGAGGGTTATTATGACAAGGTCATATGAGAATGTTATTTCCAAGTTTAGGACCATTTAGGGTTTCTTGGAAGAAATTAAATGCTATATCAAAGTTAAGCAAGGGTTTCGCTTATCCCATTCCCCTTTTGGCGTATAAATTGAAAAGCTAGAAAGGTGTTTGGAGATGCAAGTTGTGTTGGATCCAAACTCAATAATATAGTCTTAACTCTTCTCCTTTATGTTGATGATATTATTATTTTTACAAGGAGCCATTATGATCTTGGCAAGTGACTAAGAATTCTCTAAGATGGAGTATGATTTTTGATACTGGAAAAATTAAAGTCATTTTAATTAAATTCAGAAAGATCACATATGATACCTTTATATATGAGAACAAAAATTTGGAGGAAGTTCCTTCATACAAACATCTCAGAATTGATATTCATCACAAGCTCAATTGGAATTATAGCATTGAGAAAAGGATACGAGGATGTAAAGCTTACTATGGCCTTGAAAATAATTGTAAGTCAAAAAATACTTGGATGTGTGATAAAGAAGAAAAATAATCTTTAAGATTCTCGTCACTCCTATTATTTTATACGGATGTGAGGTTTTCGGTTATAGTATCTCTAGAGATTCATGGAAGAAGATAAAATAAATCCAAAAGAAATTTATAACCTACAATCTCAAGATTAAAGAAAAAATTCCATATCTTATTATTTTTATTGAAGCAAGACTCCCCCCCATTGAAACCATGACTATGACTAGGTACTTTATATATAAGAAGAATTCAAACAACATGGAAGCCAATAGGTTTTCAAAAATAGTTTCTAATTCTAGCCAAACCCCCAAATTTCAGCTCAATTGGGGATGGTATAAGGATGAGAATGTCCAGTATTGGCTATACCATAATTAGGGGATAAAGGAGGAGATTATTTTACAAAATAAGGAAAATATTAAAAATATTACTACTTCAAAATTAAAGAGAAATGGTGTGGTGATAAAGAGTTAGAGGGAAAAAAGAAACTAAGATATTATTTGAGGTGATCAACCCCAATCTCCAAAATAAAACTACCTCTTGGTATTAAGTAATATTAAGAAGAAAATGAGTATTTTCTAAAATAATAACAAATTATCATGAGATTCATAATGAAATTTGGTGTCGGTCAATTCCTAATATAGGGTCTCTGATTTTACGAAAGTATCTAAGATCTTTTATTCAGTTGATGTTAGAAAAATTGCACGAAAGAGCATGTAAAATCCATAGGTGTAAATATTTAAAGAAGAAGAAACATAAAGGAGACAATTAAGATAATACACAAAATGTTTAATAACAAAGTTCTTCCAGTGTGGACTACGTATTTGGGCCGTACTTCAATAGTGGGGAGGTCACTTCATTCATCTCATAAAAAAGAAGTGCAGGGAAAAATACATCATTATACCTCCATTCATGGGAGTGAATTGAAATTTGGATACTCCAATCACAGTAATCACAACGCCAACAAGTCTGTCTCATCCTCCTAAGACTTTTAATTGTAAAAATGACCCACTTCTTACAAGTGCATTATTGTGTCGAACTTCATTCCCAACAATTAACGATGAAGGAACTTTTCTACCATGACCCTTGAATTTCGCTTTCCAAATGAAAAAATTGACTGCACCATTGTGATACTCGCAAAATTCTGGTTAAAATGAGTATAAATTGAACCACATTATGACACTTCCAATTCTGGCCTGATAGGGAACCTTTTAGATTCCTCACAGATTCCTCATGGAACCATAAGTCAGGGTTTCACGCTCAGCGTTTCATCAGATCATGGTTCCAATGCATCATAGTTACAAAAGGCTCGTGGTTCCACACCTCTCTTGGTTCTACAACTCCACACTCATGGATATTTTCCCGTCTATTATTGGCCTCCCCTTGGTCCCATGGCAATTGAAAATGGTTTAAGTAATATATGAGTGGGTGGAGTTACCAAATCATGAGTTGGAACTCCTGTTTGGTATGGTAAAATTAGGTTTTTCTTTTCTAGGGTGCTTGGGGTCGAACCCCTTGGCGCAACTATCTATATATATATATATATATATATATATATATATATATATATTTCCAACATAATATGGTAACCATCCAATATATTACCCGTTGACATGTGACTACTGAAAAAATTCACCCGTTGTTTGTTTGTGAGTCATCGGTTGGAATATATTTAACAAAACATCATTTAAACATTATATTGACCACATAACTCTGCCAACATAGTTCCACTACCAGGTGGGTGTAGGTTTCTAACCCATTATTTTGTTTGGTTTTTGGGCGGTTATAATCACTGACATGATTGCGGGTTGGCCACATGGCTTATTCAATTCTAGCCAGCCATATATCACATATATTGTGATCGGAATCCACCCAATATCACATTTAACTTAACCGCTGACTGACTCGGTTCCAAAGTCTAGGTTTCAACCCATCGTGACATATGGTTAAAACCGTGTGCTATTTGCCACAAATTGTTGGCAATAGTTATTAATAACCCGACAACATAAGATGGTTGGTTTTAAAGCCTCCACCAAATATAGCAATGTTATTGTTGATTATTGGATAACTGACCACAGAAATCATGTTAACCGTCAATGCAATTTAACCATTGACCGATAAATGGAACATGACTGATAAAAATATGTTGACCGTTGAGTTTGGAGTTTAGTTCTGTTGGGTTTGGGTCAGCGGTTGTAACCACTGGTGCTTGGGTACCATTCCTACCACCAAAAAAATTGTGGAACCCTGCGTTACATAATCACCATCCAACATGTTGGCTCTACTGTCGGGCTTTGAATAGGTTTTGGGTTGGTGGTCGACGGTTTCATCGCATAGCGAGATCAACTCCCACTAACCAACATATAATGTAACCAAAAACAAAATGACCAATGTCGTGATTTGTCGATTAATGTATAAGTTTCAAATCGGTTGGGCCTGACCCAGGTTCGACTAGTACTTCACATTGAAAAAACCCCAGACACTGACCCTTTTGGAAACGACCTACAAGCATATCGAAGTCTCACGCGAGGTGGCTATGGGTGGTTGCAAAATTAGGTTTCTCCAGCCTTGAGGGACTGTGTGAGGTGGATTTAGTTTGCTTTACTTTAGTTAACCAACCTTATATCATACAATAAACTACTGCGCAATTATAACTTACTTAATTACTTCACATCATTCAGATAAACACAAACATATTACAACATAATATAGACTGTGCTATAACCATAACTTCACATAAACATATAGAAAATAAACATAACACATAAACACAAATATGCCTTCAAAAAATCTTCTTCTTTATTATGATAAGTCTCTTCACTACATTCACTTTTCCGACCTACACACATAGCTGCAGGTGGTCTATGCACAAAGCTGCATACCCTTCAAGGCATCCACGCACAGAGTTTCATAGCCTTCCCTTAGGCCCAAAAAGATACTAGAATAGATATATCAAGTGTTGGTTCTCATCAACTATTAAATCGATCTATCTCTATCTCTTTGACAAATACTTACACTGCTTTATATAACATTTACATCATACAAAACCATGGTCCACATACCATGGGTGAAAAAAATATACTAAAAGCCGAAACCCATTACAAAATGAGGGGCTTCGACCCACCCTGAATTCCCTAAACAACATGTGGTAGATCTATCTTCATGGTACCACACACTCTGCTCCTCAAGTTGCGGAGCCTCTCGACCAAAATTGGACCAAGTTTGGCTGCGCCCAATAGGCCCCCAACACTCACATGTGACTCGCCCCGAGTCACTCTGTTGGTATGCCCTGAATATTCGATGCGATATTGTCATAGCACTGGTTGCAGGGTTGAAGCATCTCTACAATATGATTTTCTTCCTGGCGCACTTCTTCGAGCAGCTTCTCCGTGGTCGGCCCGACTGTCTTCTGAAGCATGTATTTCTGCCTCTGTCGCATCTCCTTGAACTTTAAATCTACTTTTTACGAAAGTTGAAGGGTCTCATCCTACCATGGTTGAGTCCTCATTGTGATCAACTGCTCTTTCCTCTACAGATCCTCGACTTGGATCTGAATATTTTTTTCCTTTTGTGATTTGAGCGAGCCGCTGCGCAGGCGCTAGGGTCCTCACAGTTTCCAGGATTTTGTCCAACTGCTTCTATTTCACCTATATCTCTTCCTCAATCTACTAAATTTTGGGATCCTCCTGCAGTGAGGTCCAAATCTCCATTATATTATCTAAAATCTTACCACAGTCCTTTAATGTGGTGGAGATACCTTCCAATGTGGTTTTGATATCCACTTCCCTTTTCTCTTAGAATTATGGTGGCGTGGTTGGTTGTAGCCCCATTCGTAGCTTAGTAATCTAGACCTCATATTCAAACTTAAACTTTTCCATGTTTTTCTTTGAATCCATGACTGCGAGAGCAAGCTTCACAACCTTTTCTGTTGGTGGCTCTTCTGCGCGAACATGGACGTCTGAAACTTCACTGCAAGTTTTTACTATGGCTTATTCTAACTATTGTTATTGTTGACACACCTTGTCTCTTTCCTTGAGCACCTGATCAAGCTGCATCTTTATCATAGTTATTTTTTTCTGCACCTATATGCTGGACTGTAAGATACGTTGTTCGCTCCCCTTCAATTCTTCTACGATCCATTGGTGAAATTTGTGCAGTGTTTGAGTGCGCAGCACAACGAGGTTCATGTTGATGCTTTCCCATCCTTTGGTGCACTCTCTATCTTCTGTAGCTTCAAACTGCAACACTCTTTCAGGTACCTACTGCTAGTACCCTATAATCTATAGTATCACAAGGTGACTAACTATTCTTTTTAGATCTTCTATATTGAAAATAATATTCCATGGCTGTCATTTATTTCCAGAAAATAAAATCCTGAATGTCAAAGAACTTCAAAGGAATCATTCTGCCTTTTCAGTTCAGATGAAAGAGGAAGGTGTTGTTGATAAAGTGTGATGGTGAGAAAAAATCATTTTTTCCCTCATTCATTTCATCTACCCTCTTTTACCTTTCATCTTTCTGAACTCTAAAGTCCAACACTTCATTTCTTTCAAAATCCCTTTTTTATTATTATTGAAATTCAAGTTTTATAGTTAAAAAAGAGTAGCTCCTCTCACCCAATAACAACCATATCACATTTTCCATTTAAAATTACCATATATCACTTCATTTGCAGCTCCACCCCGAATTTAGAATGCTTGATATATATATATATATATATATATATATATATATATATATATATTATGAACCGCATAAGCCTTACCTTACTGCCACAAACCTTTATCACATCGACTTCCATCAATGCACATAGAAATTTGTGAGGTTTAGCCTTTAACTCCCACTCCTCGTAGAAAAAATTCAAACTTTACAATTTGCGGTCCTGCCACATCACCTTCGGTCAGCTCCCATTGCACTTCGCAGGTTTTATCACTTACCTCTTTTCCTTGATCCCAAACCTTGTGATGTGCGATAAGCCTAAACCTTGTGATGTGCAATAAAATTTGCGATTTGCAATATGGGTGGGATCTAATCGCACATCGCACCTCACAAGATTAGGAGGACAAGTTCCAGGTATATGTTATAAACACTGACGTGCGATTTGTGATATTGACAGGGAGGGGATGAAGTACAAAGAAAAAGCCTAAATATCTCATGTCCGGGTGTATGAGGTTTGTGCATTGTTTTATGAAGAAAAAGCTAACACGATAGAAGGACTCGGGTAGGACCAAACAAGGAGAAAATTGATGAGTAATGTTGAAAGTCGCGGTAGTAAGGAGATAGACAGAAAAGGTTGATTCGGGCAAAGGTGTTTGTACACAACTATTATGTTATAACAACAAGAATGAAAAAAGGCAGTGAAAGCAGCGAGCACATCCAACAGACCTGATGAATCGTCTAACACAACACCAGATTTGATTATCCAGTGACTGTTTCCTGAAGAATCGGGGCCAGATGTTAGGTTTATTTTATCATAGCCTCTTCGTGATCCCAAGAGGCAATTTTTTCTTTATTCGGTAATCGATAATAGACTGCTGCAACCACCGTTTTATCTTCTCACTGCTTGCATGGTTCCACTAGTCCAATTTTGCTTGAATGCAATTAATGATAATCACTACAGTGGATAGAGTAATCGACTTAGATTTTAAATAAATAGTTTATGCATTAGCAGTATCGAAGGAGGCCCAGAAGGGAAAGACCATTGTAAAGGCTCATATGGTTGTAAACACTTTTTTTTGATGAATAAAGGGACACAATTTTTTCCAGATTCTTTTGTTATGTTTTAGTGGTGATGTACTTCTTTATTCTATCTTATTTCCTTTATTTCACCATTTCTTTCTCTCTTTACTGTGGATGAGAAATTTTTGTGTAGGATTTACCATAAGGTACCTTGCTCATTCTTGAAACAATAATTTATGTTTTCCTCTGAGATTTGAATACAGAATTCAGAGACGGCCTTATCTGCATTCACATTGAACCTCAATCTCCCCCTCCTTTCCATTTCACAAAATGTAAATATCCATTGGCATGACTAGCTTTCCTAGTTACACATGATCTTAGTTATTCATCGAGTTGAATTTATTTACACATGTTTGACTCCATAGCCCAATGGCCGTATTTTGCTATCTCAACCAAAAATTTTCAAACAAACCCCTATGCACTAATAGCTATCCTAAAATTCCAAATCAACAAAGCTATATCTAACAGAGATATCCCTCTTTAGTTCTAGGACGGCTAGATCGTAGGCCCGAAGTAGTTTTGATGTTGCCTCTGTAGTTTTGCTTCAACCTCAAAAGTGTAGAGTGATGACATAGTGTCGACCATACTAGGGAGAATGAAATTTTTCTTCCTTAGAAAATTACATCAATGTTTAGATCTAGTTACTGATGGTGGATAGTGAGCAGACACAAGAAGGTTGAATTACTCACCTGGTGACTCCATGATTCAAAGAACCCAAATTTTGAGCATTCATGGTGACTCCACAACATGTTGACCAGATTTCTACCGAACAAGATGACAAGTTTTGTGGCATATATTTTATCTAGTGAATAATTAAATGCATTCAAGAATCAATTATCAAAATTTCAGCTTGATGGAGATTTTCTAGAGGCTGTCTTTCTCATTTTGAAATCAAGAAAATTTGTTCTTGAAGCTAAAACATGTTTTCTGGAGGTAGTTTTTGAACGATATGAAAATAGCATTGAAATTTTGAATTCTCAAATTCAGTCATATAATTTCCGAGATCCTAAAGAATTCTTGGAAAATCTTCCTTCTCCAAAGCAAGAGGAAATTGTATTACCTCTTGACTTACATATTGAGGATGATTATGCTTTTGAGTACAAAACTGAAGATGGGGTTTCAAGGTTTAATACCGAGGATACAACTGATCAACTAGTCATTGAAGGCCTAGAAGCAAATATCATACATCATGCTTTTATAGATCCTATAGCAGATTATATGGATTTTTTTCTTAGCTCAAGTTTTCAAACACATATTCTCTATAAGGATCAAATACATCAGCAATTCCCATTTCATATTATAACTTTGGTTATGTGGACACATAATCAAGTGATACTTTTGATTTTCCTGACAAGAAGTCAAGTTGTCCATTTGTTTCTACTGCTAGTTGACTGGCTGCATTGGCATTATTGTATCATTTAGAGCATCAGTAATTTTAGTAGGGTAGGGTAGATAGGTGTGCGAATAAGATTAGTACTCTGAGCATATTTCCAGTTTTAGATTCAGATTTCTCCTCAGTTTTTAGTTCAAGTGTGTGTTAGTCATCAGTATTTTTCACTATATTTATATGACTATAGGATGGTTCTATTTTTCTGAAAACAATATTCCTTGAATATCTTGAGTTTCAGAAATCTCACTGCCTTCATTATCCTCATAAAACCTTTTCTCACTATTCTATTAGTTTGCTATCTCAAAGCCACCTTGTTGCTCTTAAAAGACTCCTTATGGGCTTATACCTCTCATTTTCATCCTCCTTCCCTACCTAAAACCTCATTTACCCATTTTCCCATGTCAATAAACTCCACCCTCCCTCTAGGGTTTCTTGTTTCCAACTCATTCCCATGTCCCTTTGGGCATAATAACCTATAAAAATACTCTGTTTTCACTTGAAAAATATCCAAGCCAAATTTCAGTCAAAATCAGGTCAAAGGACACTCCCATTAGGTCATTAGGGTTTTACACCTTTCAAGATCATCCTTAGATGTTTCAGGCACTGCTTTTACTTTGCTAGAATCTGGCTCAGATGTAATATAATGTCAAGACACGTTTATTCAAGAAGGACCTAAAAGTTTCGAAAGAGGATTATCTTCTCAGTTCAAAGTCTGCAAATGAGAAAAATGGAAATAGTTCAGCACTTCTGTAGGAGTGTTGAAATATTTATCAGTAGAAAGTACTGATGAGGTAGAATATCTACTCCTGAATGAAAAAAAATTACAGCAAGGAAAGAGGAAACACTTGGTCTTGTAGATGACTAGGGTTATGAACTTGTTATTCCATTTGAATGCCAAAGCAGTGATCACTTGCAGGAAAATGACATGGAGGAAGCACACAAGGCCAAAGATGAGGAAATTCTATCAGGAAAGATTAATGGAATATCGAAAAAGGTGAGGTGAACTGAACATAAATGAATGAACTTGAAAGGGCTATAGAGAACTCTGAAGACAACACTGATGATTTTAAAGGTGGAAACAAGAGAATATTTTGAAGACGTTGCTATGTGTAATCATCCTAAGGTTGTCAAAGTAAAGCTTTTCATGCCTCAAGGATCAAAAGAAAAGTCAATTTAGTGACTTCAGCAACCTGCAAGGCAAAAGTGTCAAAGAATGTTAGTGAGAAAAGAAAAAGACTTTAGACATTAGGAAGTGGGTTTTGAAAAGTTAAATTAGATCCATAAGCCTATAAAATCCCATTTCACACTTCAATGAATCATTGTTATCTTTCAAAAGACCAAGAGCATTCAGAGGAGAAGAATTTGTGAGTTTTCAAGAAAAATTTGGGCAAATTTTCTTGGCGCTGCGCGCTTAGCTTGGCGTTGCGCTTAGCTTGGAACTGCGTGCTTAGCTTGGCGCTACGTGCTTAGCTTGGTGCTATGTGCTTGAAATTACCCCCCCATACAATTTCTGAAGGCGCTACGCACCTGGGAGGTGGCACTGCGTGTTGGGAGTGGCGCTATGCTCTTGCCTGACAGACCCTTTTCTCATTTTCAAAGGCACTGCGCACTCAGAACTGGCGCTACATGCTTAGGCTTGGCACTGCACCCTTAGCATTGGCATTGCATGCTTGGATAGAAATGGTTTCTAAACCCTCCAACCACTCAAATCACTCCAAATCTCCTTCAAGTCTTTTCCAAACGTTCTCCAAGCACTGATAAGGGTAAGTACCTGACATACAACCATTTTCAAGATATTTTGGTGATTTCTTAATCAATAGAATGAAACCATAATCAAACCCTAAGTTTCAAGCTTGAAATCACTATCTATATGCTTATTTTATACCCATAGATAGAGTATCAGTCATAACAAAGGAAATTACATTGTTTGAGGGCTGCCATTCATCTTTCTTATCACAACATCCATTCCCTTCATTCTCACTCATTTCATTCATTTTCAAAACTGCCATTTCATACCCTCCCTTCATCTCATTTCACATCAGCCCTAGGGTTTCAAAAATAGAGTTTACAATGTCTGAGGGTGAATACAATGGTATGGAGGCACAAATTCCAAGGAGGCATGATCACAAGGGAGAAAAGATAAACATATTTGAGCCCCTCAATACAAATGAATTCATGGCATCTCCTCTTATTGTTTCCTGCTTCAAACATGTAGACTGCTTTGAATTTTGTGAGAAGGTGCAACAAGTACAAAACCACCCTGAGCTAACAAGACTATTCATTATCAATTTGCATGAAAAACAAGTTAATCTTTCCAGGGTCACCTTTGAGCTATCTACAAATGCCATTGCAGATGCTACAGGAATACCAAGTGTGGGAGAGAAATGGTTCAAGCAAGCAAACCTAGACATGAGTTATTTTGAACCATATCTTAAACCTAGGTATAAATATCACCACAAGTCCATCTTTCATTTTTCTCATATTCTTGATATATATGCACCTATGATGAGGATAATAATGAAGTATTTCACATGTGAGGGAAGGCTTTCCCGCCTCTACTCATACCACATCCAGCTTCTTATGCATTTTACTAGAGTAAGGATGTTGCATATACCATATTATCTTTACCGAAGCATTGAAAAAATGGCCTACATAGTTCAAAAGAGAGACTATAATAAAAAAATGTAGAGCTTGTTTCATCACTCACTTATCAAGATGGTGGTTATGCACCAACTCTAGCAGAAAAACATTCCATGAGAGACCTTCATTTCCAATGAGGTTTTCACTACTCCACATGGCCATCATCAATAAGATATCCTTTCCTCATATCATCCTCCCATTCCTACTTCTCCATCACATCCCACTACTCATGCATCACCATCCAATCACATTCCTTCACCGCACGATGACCCTTCCTTCCACATCACCTTTCCACAACCCTTCACCCTCATATCATGATGACACAACATTAAATAGTGATGAGAACATTGAGATAGATGGCACTAAAATGAGTGACATTGAGCCATTTCCTTTGACACACTGGAGGGGCTATAGGCATGTGTTTGATGCACTTGAGATGCAAGGGGCCATGCCTTCTACATTAGCAAAACAACTTGATAAGGTTAAGGAAACGATTATAGAACCTATCACTATTGAGGAGGATAACAAGAAAGAAACTGAATAAGAGTTTCAAATGATTGACCTTGAGGATGAGGATGAGGAGAGGATTACAAATATGCTTCTCAAAACCAAGGATGCCAAGATTAGTGAGCTTCAAGCTAATCTTGGTAGGGCCAAGAATGTGATCAACTATCTTGTGCTAGAGAACTAGCAGTTGGAAACAAAGCAGGCCATCGCTGAGGTCAGGGAAATCAGAGCTCGGAAGGAGGCCAGAAAGGCCAAGGCTATGCTAGATGAGACCTTGGGCACTTTTGATGACAATGAAGATGAGGAAGAACAACTTCCTAGGAAGAGGCCAAGGACAATTGGGCTGAAGAAGGCTTTAGCCCGGGAAAGAGAGAAAGAGATAGAATTTCCAGAGAAACTCACTCCAAGCGAGCTGCTTGCCATGGAAATCAGCTATGATAGATAATATTGGCTAGAGAGAGCCAATTTTCATCTAGAGGGTCAATTAGAGAAGGCCAGGAGAGACATCGACATGCAGAGAAAGATGGCAAGACATTATGCCATGAGGAACAAAATTGCAAGGGCCAAGCTCAAACGAGCCCTTGCAAAGATTCAGGCCTTGACTAAGGAAAAGGAGAAGGAAAAGCTTGATATCCTTGCTAATTTATCCCTCCAAGCCTCCCAACCATGATCAACAAAGCAAAATCCAATTTTGCACATTTTTGCACAATTTTTATTTTTGACAGTTTGGCTAGCAAAAAAAAGGGCCAAACGTGCAACGCCACTAGCGCTGCACTCTTTTTTGGGGCACTCAAATGAAAAATGGTTTTCATCCTCATTTTCCTCATGCTAAGGACATCATCCTCAAAAAATTTTAGGTCATTTGGAGTAAAACCGTTCCCTCAAAGGGGCCAAAAACCATAGAAAGACACCTTTCTGCACTCTTTTTAGCAATGACACTGTGCCCTTAGAAGTATTGGAAAAAGTGGTTTTGACCAAGAAAATGGGCACCATTTTTCAAACTAAAGGCATATCTGGAAACTAGATAGGACAGGCTTTTCAATGAGCTATCATGGAGCTCATTTGGACATCGGGAAGGCCTCCAAAACTTAGCTGAAAAAAATGTGAGTTTTCCAACTTGGCGTTGCGTGCTTGGCTTGGCGCTGCACCCCTGTACCTTGGAGTTGCGCCCTTGCTAGGAGTTATTGCAAAAGATATTTTGAAGCCTTAAAGTAAACTTTTTTCCTAAATTAGCTCAAATAGTTATGTTAGAAGTTATTTTCGCCATAAATGAGTTTAGATATTTTTTCCTTGGGCCTTGCATGGTCTCAAAGGTTAAATATATTTAATATATAATTCATGACTTCTAAAACCCTAGTTAGGGGTTACTTCCTCATTTTGCAGTTAAATACTGCATGTAATGCTTCATAATTTTTTTGGTTGATTGTTGAGATGAAAATCACATAGACTGAGTGGTAAAGAATTTTTGGCTTTGGAGCTTTGTAATTATCTTGGACTAAATGATACTAGAGCAAGAACATCTGCAGGATTCATGGAATTTGTCAAATGGTGATGTTATTCCAATTTAGATATTGTCTTCTTATGTTTTCCATATTGTTCATCTTTCCCTTATGATAGAGTAGAAAATTTAGATTAAGATATATTGTTGAGAGGCACCTTAATCCTGTCTACCTTCTGTTGTTTAGATGTTTTCCTCTACTAGGTGTGATTGAAGAATTCTTAATTTCTCTTTGATTCCACTTATCTTGTTGTCTTGAAAATGATTCAATGGAGCCAAGCCAAAGAAGTTTAAGGTATGCCCTGTCCTTTGGTGTTGCTTAAAACATTGTTTTTAAGGCCTTTTCTTTGAAGTTTGCTAATTAGGGTTTGGCTGAAGAAGTTTATGGTTTGCCTTGTCCTTTAGTCCATCTTGAATAGTCAGTTTGAAGGTCTTTTATAGTTTGATTAAGGAATTTAGGAGTTCCTTGCCCTTTAATCATTACTAATGTGTTATCTTGAATGTTTTATTTATTTGAAGGTAAATAACTAGAGAATTTAGGAGTTCCTTGCTCTCTAGGTTTTGCTGGATTGTTGTTTTAAAGTTTACTTGGTGAAGTCTGGTCAAAGAAGTTTATGGTGTGCCCTGTCCTTTGATTCTCTCTTAAACATAGTGATTTTAAAGACTCTCCTTGTTATAGTATATGTTAAAGGATTATTAATTTCCCTTTAAACCTACTAAATTCACAAATTTAATGTTCATTTCACTCCCACATAAGCTATTAAGATCCATTTGGCTTTGTCAACTTGCCCTATGAAACACCCTTGATTCATTATTGTACTTTTGAAGCCTTTCACAGACCCCATAGCCCAATGGTTTAAATTTCTCTTATTCTATCTGTTCTTCTTGACAACCTACCTAACCAAACAAAACAAAACAAACAAACCCTATCATTATAACTAGCCTAAAATCAACATCCTAAATAAGTCAAGTCATATCTTTTATCAAATATAGAGAGTTCCCTCTCTGAGTCTAGGAAGGCTAGGTCCTAGGACTCCAAATTTGGTTTGATGTTATCCTTGACTATTTGTTCTTGCCAATCTGATAAATTACAGGGACCTAATAGTGTGTTCCATACTTCAGTCTGAAAAAAGTGTTGTTTTCAGCCACAAAGGTTGTAGCAGATCAGGTTGCAATTTTGGGATCAGTCCAATGGATTAGGCTACTAATCTACGGTGTTCTTGACACCTCATGAAGGAGCTGCCATCCCCAATTGGAGCCTCTGTTAGTACCCTATAATCTATAGTATCACAAGGTGGCTAACTATTTTTTTCAGATCTTGTATATTGAAAATAATATTCCATGGCTGTCATTTATTTCCAGAAAAGAAAATCCTGACTGTCAAAGAACTTCAAAGGAATCAATCTACCTTTTCAGTTCAGTTGAAAGAGGAAAGTGTTCTGATAAAGTGTGATGGTGAGAAAACTTCATTTCTGCCCTCATTCATTTCATCTACGCTCTTTTACCTTTCATTTTTCCAAGCTCTAAAGTCCAACACTTCATTTCTTTCAAAACCCCTTTTTTAATTGAAATTCAAGTTTTATAGTTAAAAAAGAGCAAGTTTTATAGTTGATGACACTTCGACTGAAGTGTGGCACATTCAACATATTTAACAACCCTGCTCGTTGCAATCCTTCTGCCCATTGATGTGGCTCCAACCTGGTGACTTTAGATTCAGGGTAATACACTTTGTGTAGGTACCTACTTCTTTCAAATTCGCGATACTTTCTTCTTTCATTTAAGTCCCAATCCTCCAACTTTAGCTGCGGAAAATTTCTGAATGGTTTGCCTTCAAACGGTACTTGTTCGGGAAACAACGATGAGAAATAACCCACCTTCCTTGGCGGTACATATGGGGGTAGTACAGAGAGTTATTCTGCACCTTCTAACTCAATTTATGGTATCTCTTCTTCTGAGATTTCAGTTTCTTCCTCACTATCTTGAATCTCCATTGGTTTCTTCTACTTCTTGTTCCGTCGTTGCTTTGTGCTATGCTCCTTGTCTATTTTCTTCCTTGGAGATTGTCTAACTCCAGGGGTTGCAAATGGTATTTTTCCCTGATTTTTCTTTGGTTGCACTTCTTCTGAGTTTGGTTTCTTACGTGGTGACCCCAGGCCTATTACACTTGGTGTTGTAGCCTCCATGGTTCTTGCTAGTCATTTCCTTACAAATTCCCTGGAAATCTACTCAAATGTCTTCTCAAACATAAAGCCAGAAGAAAAGTGTAAAAAAGTGGAGCGAGACCTTGCTTTTATACCAAATTTGAATTTCAGACCTCATGATCATCTCTAGATTTGAATCATTTAATGTAAATATGGCATTAGATTAGACTAGCTGTGCCTAATAAATGTGTTTCCCCCACTCCTTTTAATGAAAATTTTCCTTTCACGTCAATTTTTTCCTTCCAACGATCATATTTCTAGCTAACTTCGATGATCCTTCCCTTGTGTCACAACAATTCATTGCTTGTCGCAGTCTATTTGGACTTTGACATGCTCCTGAATATTGCGTAGTGGGATTCCTTCGACGTGGTTCTTTCAGAATTCACCATAATCCTGAATATCACGCAATAATCTCCTTTCGGTGAAGCCCCATTCTGCAGAGTAGTTTCTACTCCATTGCCCACTTTCAACTACAGGTGGCACTAAGACTTTCTGTTTTTATTATTCAATGCGAGTTCCAGGGAAAGAGTCATCCCTGTATAGCTTCAATCTGCTACCATTCACTAGTCCTGACATCAACTGACCATCTAAATTTGAGAGTTGAATTGTGCCTCCATCAGAGACATGCCTGATTATATAGGGTCCCAACCAGTGTGTTTTGAACTTTCCAGGGAACGTTGCAAATTTTATATCATACAATAGGAAAATATCTCCTTCCTTGAATTTCTTCCGCTTGATGTGCCTGTCATGCCAAGATTTCTCCCTGGATTTTTGCACGTGCTGATGAAAACCTATTATAAACTTGTCCTCTTTCAAAGAAAACAATGTCTCCATCCGTTCTTCCATTGTATCACGGTCTGCCATGTTTGTAAATGCTGCAATTCTTAAACTTGACATAATGTAATCCATAGGCATGAATACTTTTTTTCCATATACCAACCAAAAAGGTGTCTATCTTGTCACTTTCTTGCATGTTGTTTCCCATAACAACACTAGAATTATCAAATCCCAGTAATTTCTATTCACATTGCACACTTTTGTGAGCGCATTCTATAGAATCTTATTGAAAGCTTCGATTGTCCCATTCACTTGAGGATGATATGGTGTAATTTTCTGATTATATACTTGAAATTCTTCCGTCGGTGCCTCAATAGTCTTATGCAATAAATGTGAACCCCTTCAATTCAGAAAAATTCATGGGGAAGAGCTCTTGATACTTTTGTAGTAGCTTTACAACTTTTCTAACTGTATATTCATCCCAACAATATGCAATTAGTGCAAATTTTGGTTCTTCCTCTGACCCAATATTCACCTTCTTCGTCCTTGCGGACTGCGTTATGTCAAGTATTTCAGGTGTTGGTCCAGAAAATTCATGATGTCCTTATCACTCTGGGATATCAATATTGCGCAGATCCTCCTCATCCTCTTCCGTTGTCACATTATAGAATTCCAGTGCGTGCTGCAACTATGCAGTCCAATCTCGTTGCGTCCAAGTTAGCGCAGTTGTATTCTTAAAAGTCCCTGCTCTAACCTCTTGTAGGGCTTCATCTATGCGCAAAAAATCATCTTCAAAGCTAAATCTTAGTAGGAACACTTCAACCAAATATCTCCAGTTCGTCGTCCCATGTCGTAGTTCTATCTCAAGATACCAATTTATAGGTACAATTTCCAATGTGTGAAAGAACACATGTACCCTTTCTAGTTATGGATCTTCTCCCCAATCTGAATTCCAAGAAAAAATATGCTCCAAGGGGTCAGCCTTGCCATCATATTTTAATTCGATTCTAGTTTTTACTAGGCCAAATCTAAACTTCATCAACCTGCGATACTCTTTCCAACTCCCTATATTTTCTTTATGAGTACCCCACCATCTAGCAGGCATAGATTTCATGATGACATCCAAAGATTGGAACCTTTGTTCTTCTTGTACTTCCTTTTCAAATTTATCAAGAAAAAGACTTACATCTCCTATCCCATCATAATAAGGCAAATCACATACCTCTGAAGTTATGCAATGAAGTGATCTTGTGATTCTGGCACATCGTCTGGTAGATATTTCATGCAACCAGTTCTTCCAATTTTCCAGCTCCTCCTTAGAATCTGAAGTACATGAACTATCTTGTTCCTAGTCTCCAGATTAGTCTTCCATCTACAGTAGGATTGATCCAATCTTCCTACTTAGCCATTATCTTGTAGATATTTTCAATATATGCATTGAAATACACATCGCAGACATGATTTGTATACTGCACTTCCTTTGATGGGTCTAAAGGAACAATGACCCTCAGATTACCTTTTTCAAACACTATCTTCCTCTTCGTCAAATTGATTATCGTGTCACTTTCATAATCCCAATCTAATCCAAGCAGGGCTGTATAAGGATTGCTATCATCTACAATTTCAATTACCTCAAAGTCTGCAACAACGCACACTCCTTCAATGTCTACTATTAGTCATGGTAACCTTCCCATAGGAACGATCTTATGTTTGTTAGAAATTCCCAACTGAATTGGTGACCATTGCAGCTTCGAACTCCCAATTCACTGCCAAGTTTTCATAGGTAATAAGTTGGAATCATATCCCAAGTCTAGGATTACTTGATCCATCTTATATTCCCCTATCTGCCCAGTTAGTCTCATCTCCCTTCGTATTCTTTTCTTATGTCGAGGCAAATTGTTTACTGTGCGCTACTCACTTCACGGTTCTTCTTTACCATCACATAAGTTTATCAACTCCTGGAGTCCTTAAACAACCTTTTTATCTCTCAACAAATTCATGAAAGTCTGCAAGAATGATCATTATATAGCTAGATCAAATTATTTCAGCGGAGTAGTTACTGTTGCATCGTCCTTCTTCAGTATTAACTTCCGCAACGACTGCACGTTAGATGTTGAAGCTCCTGGATTCATGAAACTTCACTTCTCCTCCAAGAATGTTTATTTTTCTACTTGAATATTGAATCTTTGGGCTCTTTCTGTGGTCTTCCTAGCCCATGTATCTTCCATTGGCTTCTTACCTTCTATTTTATCATCTCCTATCACTGCACCACTTCTTGTTACTATGTTGATGCACGGTTCATCTACCCTTGGTTCAACAATCATCATCTGCAAATTTTGCATGGGATGCTAGTTTCTTTTCTCCTACATCTTCGCCATAAAGACCAATTTTTTTTCTATCACGTGATCAAAATCTTTACAGTACTTATAAGTTGAGATAGGATTTTGGCAATCCCTCACGAAGTGTCTTGTTTCTCTAAAATTGTAACAGATAAGTTGGCCACATCCTTGACCAATGCCTCCTCCTTGTCCTCGTCCAAGGAATCCTCCTCGACCGACATGTTGACTTTGATCCTCATGTGCACATCCCTCAGCTTGCATTCTATAAGCACCTGCAGTTTTCTCCATCACCAAATTATAAATGCGATAGTTCTTCTTAGCATGCACCACTCATATACATAAGTTACAAAAAAATTGCTTTGGGGTCTGCACATACTTCTGTAACAAGTAGCAGCATTTCAAGCGATGTTGACTAGTTGTTTTACATATTTCACACCATACACTCGATCCTGGATTCAATGGATTAGGTGATCCACTAGTGAGGTACTCTTTGAACACAAGGCATTTCTCCTTATAACGGCCCTATTCCTCACCCTTTATCCACCATACTTATGATTGATTTTATGTCCTGACTTCCTTACCTATTTTCATATCCTGTAGATCCAAATGAAAACTTGCTAGTTGGCTTTGAATCTGCTATACTCTGACATGCATATCTATGATCGGTGAAGCTTCCAACTTCATCACAATTTCCAAAGCTTTGACCTGTGTTGATATATTCTGTTGTGTCAAAGGTAGCTTGATATGTGGCAGTATCACAACTGTTAACCACTCCTTATGATGTTCTTCAAGAATGATAAAGCTCAATTGTACCATTAAAATTTTGAACCTTTGATCCAAATCCCAAACAAACTCATTTTCTAGTTGCTTGATCTCCTTCAGTTAAGTAATACACTGCGATTAATATTTGGGCTTCTTAAATTTCAAGGTTAGCGCTTCATTTGGATCATCCAGTGAAGCAACCGGATTCTTCGTAGAATAATTTATGTACCATGTCAATGATATTTCCTACAACACTATGACAAGCTACTCCTTCTTCACATCTTCGTCAATAATATGTCTTGCTTTCCATACTTCTTTAGCTACAAACTAAAATTTCTCAGGATTTTTTTATCCGAGTCCTCTATATATAGGCAACTTGATATCATTTTCCATGTTTCCTAGGGGTTGGGGAGGGGCATGGAAAGTATGGGGAGGGGGATGGGGGGTAAGGGGATTAGCGGAATGGGGAATCCCATAGATGCCCTACTCAACTCCTAATTACGACGCACCTCTAGGGGTTACAAGGTTACTACTATCTCCTTCGCTTTCATATTAACCCAAAAATAAACTGTAATCAGTCTTAATGAAGTTGTCGCGATCTACTATGTATCACTTTCCACTTTGCATAGCTCCAGACTTACTTCTTCCAAACATTAATATGACTGAATTTTTATTACTCCCTTTTCATATAAAAGAATTTTAATCCACAACCTCAAAGAATTTAGATACTAACCTTGCGGACCCTTGAAAAATATTTTCTCAGCTTCACTTTAAGATACAATAGTTTCTATCGCGAACTCAATGAAAAATCCTCCCAGAATATTGTCGATATAGAAATTAACATCTCTTGATATGTTGTTATTGGTCTCCTTGAGTTGCTGTAACAATTTAGGGCTCCACATAGTA
This sequence comes from Pinus albicaulis, assembly GCA_034641835.2. Classification (NCBI taxonomy): domain Eukaryota; kingdom Viridiplantae; phylum Streptophyta; class Pinopsida; order Pinales; family Pinaceae; genus Pinus; species Pinus albicaulis. The sequence continues at coordinate 1,285,194,381 of CM076575.1, read as the reverse complement.
GGCTTGCCGCTCTTAAAAATGTCTTGTTATCAGTCAACCTTGATAACCATTCATGTAGTACATAAGAAAGCATTGTCAAGAAAATATTGTGTTGTTTTGTGAAAATATACCTCTGCAACCAAGCTTCAGTCAAACAGTCGCATATTTCTATTTTCTTAAACTACGAACTCTCATTCTTTCAGATCTACCCAGTCTTGTATTTCCTTCCTTGACGGATGCCATATCCACATATCCCTCAAATAGATCTCGGTCCCGACAAAAAAACCATTTGTGGGTTCAGTTGGGCTTGACCAAGATTTGACTAGTACTTCACACCAAAAAAACCCCAGACATCGACCCTTTCAGCAATGACCTGCTAGCAGATCGAAGTCTCACCCGAGGTGGATATGGGTGGTTGCAAAACCAGGTTTCTGCAGCCTTGAGGGACTGCGCGAGGTGGATTTACTTCACTTTCCTATACTTAACCAACCTTTTATCATACAAGCAACTACCGTGTGGTTATAACTTACTTAATTACTTCACATCATTTAGATAAACACAAACATATTACAACATAAGATAGACTGCGCTACAAACACAACACATAAACACAAATATGCCTTCAAAAATTCTTCTTCTTTATTATGAAAAGTATCTTCAGTACATTCACTTCTCCGACCTACGCACACAACTATAGGTGGTCTGGGCACACAACTGCAGGTGCTTTGTGCACAAAGTTGTAGTCTCTTCAAGGCCTTCGCACACACAACTGCTAAACCTTTCCTTAGGCCCAAAAACAGACTAAAAAATATTTCAAGTGCTTGTTCTCATCAACTATTAGATCGATCTTGTTGGGTATGTGTTATATTATTTCCATGAATAGTTGCTCGCCCCCCTTGTTCGTTTCATCGAGCGCAGTGGGGGGGGGCAACAACACCCCCTATCTAGGGGTTTGGAGGGGGTGGGTAGCCCCCTGCACGGGGTCCAAGGTAGCACCCTGGATTTTTTTTTTTTGGACCCTAGTTTAGGTGGAGCGGGCCAGCCTATGGTTTTTTGCATGGGTTTGCACATGGTTTTTGGGCATGATGGTTTTCGGCCCCTGGTATTTTGTAGATCTGGTCAAGGGAACTACGGTTATGTTCTAATCCAGGGTTAATGGATTGGGGTTTATGAATGCTTCGGCATGTATATATGTGTTGTAAAACCAAAAGGAAAATAATGAAAAATCAAATTGATAGTCTCGATTTGGGATCCAGGGGAAAAATATCTGTGTATATCTTTTTCATGTTTTATGCTCTTACTATTTTTTATTCTATTTTTAAGAATTATTTTGCAGATAATTTATATACAGGGTTAAAACCTACATTTGGCATCAGAGTTGTTTCGGCTTCAAGAGGATGCCTTTGCTGCTGAGGGTTTTTTTTCTCGGGCCTTGGTAGACCCTATTTAGTGGGAGATCTGTGGGATCGATTCTTGTAGTGAAAAAATATGGCGAGCAGTGGAAAGATAAAGACCGAGAAATATAATGGTCAGAGTTTTGAGTTGTGGAAGCTCAAGATGGAGGATCTGCTGGTGGATAAACATCAGTGGATCATGGTAGATTTAGGTACTCAACCAACGACAATGTCAGATGAAGACTAGGAAAAGTTGGATCGGAAGGCAAAGAGCACAATACGGTTGTGTATCGCAGATAAGTATTGTTGAATGTATCTAGGGAAGCTACGATGAAGACTTTGTGGGTCAAGTTAGGGACTTTGTACCAATCTAAGTCTCTGGTGAATGAATTGTTCCTACGGAAAAAGCTGTATAACCTGAGGATGAAGGATGGAGACTCGGTGACAGAGCATCTGAAAACCTTCAATAATGTGGTAAGTTAGATGTCATATATTAATATTAAAATATTAGATGAAGATAAGTGCATCAGTTTTTTGTGTTCTCTACCAGATTCGTGGGACAATCTGGTTATTGCAATAGGTAGCAATACAACTACCTTGAATTTTGATGAAATTGTCTCAACCTTGCTGTCAGCGGAATTGAGACAGAGAAATATGGAGGGACATAATGGAGATTCCTTATTTGTACGAGGAAGGTCCCGAAACATATACAAAGATAATTTTTTGGGTGGGAGATCGAAATCTAGAGGGAGATCTATATATCCAAGAAAGCTTGTAAAGGTGTGCTAGAAATGCGGAAAGGAAGGGAACTTCAAAAAGGACTGTAGATCTAAAGCTCCTAAGAAAGGAAAGGGATTTGATGATGCTCCTTATTTAGAGGAAAAACCTACCTCAAATGAAGGTGGGGATGTGTATTTGGCTTCTTCATATAATGAGGCATGGTTGGTTGAATCAGGTGCATCCTTTCACTTCACTCCCCATAGGGAGTGTTTCTGCGAGTATGAGAAGTATGATGGTGATGATGTATTCTTAGGGGATGATAAGAAGGAAAAAATATTTAGACATGGAAAATTCAAGCTCAAGCTGCAAGGTGGAATGATTAGAACACTTCTTGGTGTTCTGCATATTCCTGTATTGGCCAGAAATATGATTTCTGTAAGCAAGATGGATGATGCAGGCGTAAAAACAATGTTCAAGAAAGATACCTGCAATATGGTTCAGGGAGCACTGGTATTAATGTGGGGAGTTTGGATTGGAACTTTGTACTAGATTTAGGGTAGCACTGTTATTGATGGGTGCAATAGTTCTGTGGTTCCTATAAGTGGAGCGGAAAGCCTAGCGGTCTCTAGAGAAAATACCATACTATGACATCAAAGTCTTGGAAATATTGGAGAGAAGGGCCTTCAAATACTGCATGGTAATGGTATAGTAGAAGGTATGTCTAATTTATCTCTGGATTTCAATTTATGTGAACATTGTTCATATGGGAAGCAGAATCGGGTGAGTTTTCCTTCTCGTACTAAGAGGGCGAACAAGATATTAGAGCTTGTGCACAGTGATGTGTTTGGACAAGTGTCGGTACCATCACTGAGAAAATATGTGTACTATATTTCATTCATAAATTAATTCTTAAGGAATACATGGATATATTTCTTGAGGAAAAAATCTGAATCTTTGACAGATATAAAGAATTTAAGGCTCTGGTGGAAAACCAGACAAAGAAGAAAATAAAGGTGTTTAGGACAGATAATAGTGGAGAGTTATGCAAGAAGGAATTTGAAGAGTTATGTAAAAAGTGTGGTATAACACAAAAAAACACTATTCCATACACACCTCAACAAAATGAAGTTTCATAAAGAATCAACAGAACGTTGATGGAAAAGGCAAGAAGCATGCTCAACGGTACCGATTTAGGAAAAGAATTACGGGTAGAGGCAGTGGATACTGCATGTTACTTGGTTAACAGATCACATTCATCAGCATTGGAGGATAAGGCTCTACATGAGGTATGGTCTGGTAAGAAACCCTCTCTTTCACATCTGACGGTATTTGGATGTGATGCATATGTACATGTTCCAATGGAGAAAAGATCCAAGTTGGATAATAATTATGAAAGGTGCATATTTATTGGGTATAAGGATGGTTTGAAAGGTTACAAGTTGTGGAACCTAGAAAAAAGGAAGGTTGTGTACAAACAAGATGTGGTGTTTAGAGAGGTGAAAGATGTTGGTAAACATGAAGACCTACCAAAGGAACCTGAGAAGATAGCGTTTGAGCTAAAGGAGGATGAATCAGACTCTACAACAGAACAAGATTCGGAATAGGAAGAGCCACAAACTCTAGTTTTGAGAAGATCAGTTTGGGAAAGAAGGCAGCCAGAAAGGTATAGAACATCTGCTTTCTGTTCAAATTTTTCTTTAAATATCACTAATGATAATCCCATAACTGTCGGGGAGGCAGTGGATTTAGAGGATGGAAAAATCTGGAAGGAGGCCATGGTTGAAGAAATGGCCTCCTTGCACAAAAATGAGGCATGTGATCTGGTGGATTTGCCGGCTAGAAGGAAGCCCATTGGGAGCAAATGGGTGTTTAAGAATAAGATGAATGTAGAAGGCAAGGTGGAGAAATACAAAACTTGGTTGGTAGAAAAAGGTTATTCTTAAAATTATTAAAAATTGATTTTGGTGATGCCTCCTGTACCAAGTTAACTATATTAGTTACTGTCTGTTACTAGGGATACATTTTGAGTAGAACGGATAGATGTGGACAATTAACTACAGAGGATCTAGAAGAGGAGATCTACATGAAGCACTGAAGAAAACTACAAAGAAGAGTAAAGAAAGAAGCTGGTATACGAGGTTAAAAAAAAAGACTACATGTCGATTAAAAAATGTTGAATGTTGGTATCATAAATTTTATACCTATATACGGGGACTTGGCTTCACCAGAAGCAAGGAGGATCACTGTGTTTATTTTAAATTAATTGGTGACCGTGTTATTTATTTGGTCTTGTATGTGGATGATATGTTGTTGATTGGAAATGACAAAGAATTATCCAAGATTTGAAGACCCAACTGTTCTCCAAATTCGACATGAAGGATCTTGGTGCTGCAAACTATATTTTGGGCATGGAAATTAAGAGAGATACGAGAAAAAACTGATTAGCTGGAAGGAAGTATTAGAACAGTATTCTGAGAGGGTTCAATATGCGCATTAAATGACGTGAACATTCTATTTCACGTAGGTGTAAAGCTATCTGCTGAACAGTGTCCCAAGACACAAGAAGAAGAGGAGGATATGTCCCGTATTCCATATGCAAGTGAAATGGGTAGCCTGATGTATGCAATGGTCTGTACTAGACTAGACATTGCACATGCAGTGGGAGTGTTGTGCAAGTTCATGTCAAAACCAGGGAAGGAAAATTGGAAAACAATGAAGCGGTTTTTTAGATATTTGTGTGGCATTAGTGATTATGGTTTTTGCTACCACGTAAGATTAGGATTGGATAGAGTTTTTGGAATCCATGGTTTTTTTTATGCAGACTGGATTGGAGATCTGGACCAAAGAAGATCTACAAGTGGGTATGTTTTTAACCTATTTGGAGGTGCAGTTAGTTGGATGAGTAAAATATAGTCTATAGTGGATCTTTCAATTACAAAGGGAGAATACATGGCAACCACTCATGCAAGAAAGGAAGCAGTTTGGTTGAAAATATTTTTTTCAAGTATGGGGTTGGTACAGCAAGCTATAAGGATAGACTATGATAACCAAAGTGCAATTTTCTTGGCTAAGAGCCCTGCATATCATTCAAAGACAAAGCATATTTATGTTCAATATCACTTTGTGAGAGATATGGTTGAGGATAAAAAGGTGTTGCTAGTAAAGGTGGACACTTTGAAGAATTTTGCAGATGCATTGACGAAGTCTGTGAGCACTCAGAGGTTCTATTGGTGTAGAGAAACAATGGGTGTTGCAAAGATGGACTAATGACTAAGCTCTCCTGTGGCCCCGACGAAAAGAAAACAACAAGTGCGAGAATGTTGGGTATGTGTTATATTATTTCCACGAGTCGCCCCCATGTTCGTTGCACCGGGTGTAGAAGGGGGGGGGTCACAAGGGGGGAAATAGCCCCCCCTATCCAGGGGTTTACAGGGGGGCGGGAAACTCCCTGGGAATTTTTTTTTGGACCTTATTTTAGGTGGGTGGACCTGCGTATGGTTTTCTGCATGGGTTTGCACATGGTTTTGGGGCATGATGGTTTTCAACGCCTGGTATTTTGTAGATTCGGTCAAGGGAACTACAATTATGTTCTATTCCAGGGTTAATGGATTGGGGTTTAAGAATGCTTCAACATGTATATATATGTGTTGTAACACTAAAAGGAAAATAATGAAAAATAAAGCTGGTAGTCCCGATTTGGGATCCACGGGAAAAATCTATGTGTATATCTGTTTTATGTTTTATGCTCTCGCTATTGTTTATTTTCTATTTTTAAGAATTTGTTTGCAGATAATTTTTGTACAGGGTTAAAACCTACAAATCTATCTCTATCTCTTCGACAGAGCCTTACATTTTTTTATATAGCATTTACATCATTAAAAACCATGGTCCACATACCATGGGTAGACAAAATAATAGACTAAAACCTGTAACCCGTTACAAAATGAGGGGCTTCGACCCACCCCAAAGCCCCTAAAAATTGTGCAGGATATCTAGCTTCGCGGTATCGCACACTCCACTCCTCAAGTTACGTAATCTATTAACCAAAATTGGACCAAGTTGGGTTGCGCCCAACAATAATTTGATCACTATCGTAATTTCAAACAAAAATTTCTAATGAAAATAGCTAATGCTGCCAAATTTAGGTCGTTTAGGGCCAACTTGGTCGACAAGTGGGTGCCACGTGGCACCATATGATTTGGCCACATGTACCCATTTTATTGGCCACAAATATGCCTCCAAAATTATGCCAAATGTAGCATTATCACCAACTTTAGTGTTGTCACTAAATCTATCTATTGGTCTACCAGATTTAGCTAGAGTCCACCAAATTTGGTTTAACTACCAAAGTTGGTGATGCTCCAAATTTAACTATTTTTATGTTAAACCTATTATTTTGGCCTAATTTGACTGGGAATTTTACCGAGCATAACTCCCTCATATGAAGTCATATTGAGGTGTTGTCCATGCCATTGGAATCTTGACGATAAATCCTGGTAATATCTCTTCGATTAAAAATGGTTCCACAACAATCCTAGGACTTTGATTTTTTATCCATCAGGGATCCAACTAGATCATTCCTCCCCAATGAGAGAATTTTGGTCCTCCAAAAGTATAAACATGATCTGCAATCTTTATTTGCATAAAAAAATGCCTCTAATAGGCCACCTTCTCTTTCCTTCACCTTTGTACTTTGGAACTTGGAATGAGGAATCTGACACCTGTATCGATATGCAAACTTATAGCTGCCAATACATGTCCAACTTTGCTCCCAAAAAAGAGCATACTTTCCAAGAGTTTATAACACACTCGTGGTCAAGTTTTAAAATAGAAACCATACCCCATTCTATCCAACTAAAAGGCACAAAATATCACTATGTTGCATATACAAGTGATGTTATACATTCATCACTTTTACAAAAAAAATTGCAACATGTGATTTATAATGGTGGCCATTCCAAAATACTTAAAAATTATTCCAACTCTGGATGGAGGTTCCAACAGGTACCTCTCTGGTGTCCTTTCTTGTTTTAATGGTTGCAATGGTTATTCTTCCTCCGGACATTCCTAGACTTATTTCTCCCTTGATGTGGAGAGGGATCCTTATGTCATGACTCCTTCCTAGTCGACATAATGTTCCTCAAACGGTTGTCTTCAATGCAATTCTGGTGAGGAGACCTTTCCTTAGCTCTTCCTTTGAAATTTTCACCTCCTCTTGGAGATGGTATACAATCACGATCATTGGAATTGTGTGATGTGATTTTCACTATCTCAGACTTTTCGCTTGAAGACTCTCTTGTATCTTCCTTTCTGACATATCACAACTCTGCTTATCGTGGTATTTCCACCACTTGGATGGGATTCACAATTCCTTCACAATCAACACCTAGGGCCTTTCCTTCATATCCCATCTTCTTCATGAGCTTTGAACTAATACCTATGGCGTGTCTTTCAAAAGCACCAAAATAATCATCATAATGAGAACATGAAACTGAAGAATCATTGTTTACCATGGAAAATTTTAGGGGCTAATATTCGCAGGGTGGCTAATTTTCCATGGTTTTTCCAAAAAAAAGATTCGCCAATTTCCATTTTTTTATAAAAATGATTCACCCAAATTTTACAATATAAAATTATTTTACTTTAAAAATTGCCAACATTATATAGAAAATATATATAATATCATTGTAAATTTGAATAATTTTACAATAACATCAATAAATATTTTATAGTTTTCATATTAGGGACTAGGGAGATTCGCCAATTTTTTAAACTTCAAAATAATTTTCCGTCCTTCAAATTTTCCTTGTTGTTTACCCCAATTTCCGATTCTGAAGTTGATGACGATGGCTTGACTAATCCTTCATTTCACTTCAACTTTTCGAAGGCCTCTTCTGTTGCTCTTAACTGAAGATACAATATATTCTTCTCCTCTACGACTTCTTGTAGAAGTCTCCTCAATTCAACATTATCTGCTTGAAGGATTTCGTTTATCTCTTCATTTGAATGATGAGAATATATGAAGAAGAAGAATATTCACTTGAAGATCGAGATGGAGGTTCTCCTTCATTTATCGAAGCATTATCTTATACTTTGGATTTCCTCTTCTTTTCCTTCTTTTCCAATCTCTTCTCATGATATGTAAGAAATATATCTACCATGTCTGCCATCATGTAAAAGGCTTGAAGGAAATAGTTTTCCTTCTCCATTTTATCATTCACACTCACAATTCACACCAACAGGAATACTGTTTTGATACCAAAATTGATCGGGGGTCTTTGGTTTTTCGGCATTATCCAAGATATTTTATTCAGTCGATGCTAGTGGAATTGCAGGAAAGAGCATGTAAAAACCATAGGTGAAAAAACTTAAATAAGAAGAAACATAAAAGAGACCACAAAGATAATTCACCCAATGTTTGTTAACAAATTTTTTCTAGTCTGGACTACATATTCAGTCCCTGCTTCAATAGTGGGAAGGTCGCTTCATTCATATCACAAAAAAGAAAGGCAAGTACATGGAAAAATACATCATTATGCCTCCATTCCTAGGAGTGACTTAAAATTTGGCTACTCAAATCAAAACAATCAAAACACCAACAAGTTTGTCTCATCCTCTTGAGATTTTTTACTGTAAACATGACCAACTTCTGACAGGTGCATTGTTGTCTTGAAATTCATGCACAACAACTAACGATAAAGGTGGGTTTCAATGATTACCCTTGAATTATAGATCCCATGTGTAAAAAATGTCTACACCAATGCGATCCTTGCAAAATTCTGGTTAAAATGAGTATAAATTTGAACATATTCTGACACTGTAAATTCTAGCACCATAGGGAGCCTTGTAGATTCCTCAAAGATTCCTCCTGAAACCATGTGTCACGGTTCCACACTCAGGGTTTCGTAAAATCATGATTCTAATGCATCAATGTTCCAAAGGACTGTGGTTCCACAATGCTCTGGATTCTGCAGTCCCACGCTCACAGCGCTTTGCATGTCCATTCTTGGCCTCCCCTTAGTCCCATCGAAATTGAAAATGGTTTAAGTAATAGATGAGTGGGTGGAGTTACCAACTCGTGAGTTGGCACTCCTTCTTGCCATGGTAAAATTGGGTCATTCGTTTCACGGCGCGGCTTGGGGTCGAACCCCTCAATGCAACGTTGTGTGTGTGTGTGTGTGTGTGTGTCTATATATATATATGAAACCACCCAACAGTGGAACCATGTTGGCGAAGTTTCTTGGAAAATATAATGTTTAAATGATGGTTTGTTAAATATATTCCAACTGGTGGGTCACAAACAAACAGTAGGTGGAGCTTTTCAGCAGTCACGTGTCAATGGGTAATACGGGCGGTTACGGAAATAATTCCATAACCACTTGTATTACCCGTTGACATGTGACTGCTGAAAAGCTCCACCTACTGTTTGTTTGTGACCCACTAGTTGGCATATATTTAAAAAAACATCATTTAAGCATTATATTGACCACAACACTTCTCCAACATGGTTCCACTTCCAGGTGGTTGTAGGTTTATAACCCATTGTTTTGTTTGGATTTTTGGTGGTTATAATTGATGGTACAATCATGGGTTGGTTGCATGATCGGTTCAAATTTGGCGAACCATATATCACATATATTGTGAGTCGTGACCAGAATATGCCCAATATCACATTTAACTTGACCATTGGCTTACTTATTTCCAAAGTTTGGGTTCTGACCTGTCATGGCATATGTTTAAAAATATGTGTTATTTGCCACAAAATTTTGGCAATAGTTGTTGACAACTCGCCAACAAAAGACTATCATTTGTAAAACCTTTGCAAAATTTAACATTGTTGTCACCGATTATTAGTTAATTTACCACGGGAACTATGTTAACCGTAAATGCAATGTAACCATGGAGTTTAGTTCTGTTGGGTCGGGGGTCGATGGTTATAAATGTTGGTTCTTAGTTACCATTGTTATCGCTCGAACAATTGTGGAACCTCACGTTACATAACTACCATCCAGTGTGTTGGCTCTGCTGTCGATATTTGACCACAAGTTTGGTTTTGTGGTCAGCAGTTTCACCGCTGGTGGGTTCGACTCCCTCTAACCAAACATACAATGTAACCGAAAACAAAACGACCAATGCAAAAATTTTACGATTAATATATATGCTAACCGTTGCTGTAATATCAAACAAAATTGTCTGATGAAAATAACCGATGCCACCAAATTTAGGTTTTCTAGGGCCAACTTGGTCGAAAAGTGGGTGCCATGTGGCACCATATGATTGGGCCACGTGGCACCATATGATTGGGTCACGTGACCCCATTCTATTGGCCGCAAATATGCCTCCAATTTTAGTGTAATTGTCTCCAAATATTGTAGTTCTGCCAAATTTAGTGTTGTTGCTAACTTTATTTGGTAGTATGCCAAATTTAGCTAAGCCCGCTAAATTTGACCAAACTTCTAAAGTTGGTGTTGCTCCAAATTTAATTGGTTGTTTGCTAAACCTATTATTTTGGCCTAGTTTGACTGGGACTTTGACTGAACATAACTCCCTCATACAAAGTCTGATTGAGGCATTGTCTGCACCATTGGACTCCTGGTGACGAGCTCTCTGATATGACACTAGTTCAACAACAATCTAAGGAAATTTATTTTTGATCCATCAGGGGTCTACATGGACCATTGATTCAATTACCAAAACACCATGGGATGAAAATGTATATAACCATTGTGACACATGAGGGTTGCAAATGAAAATTATTTTCTCTAAAATTATCCATCTTGTACTCATTTTCAATTTAATTTTAAAAATGTTTGTCATGTTACCAACCTCCACGACGTTTTAAGTTTGGAAAAATATGCTAAGTTTGAAATGCTTCTCTTAATGCTTTTCAAGCATAGAAATAAAATACTAAAGAATTTTGGGTAATCTCTTACCTTCTTAAGGTCTGATAATCCATATTAGTCTCAATGGGAATTAAAAATAATCTTTACATTATCATAATTATTCAATAATTTTTATTTTATTATTATTAATATATGTTATAATTTATTTATTTAATTAAAAATTTTAATTGCAAGAATATAAATAAAATAATATATCATTTTGAACATAATAATGGGATAATTTTAAATAATATATTCTACCAAAATTTATATTTATTAATATGATTACTGAATACATATTATAATATGTAAAATAATAAAATAATAATATTTAATATTAGTTTTAATGTTTTTAAAATTGAAATATCATATGTTTTTAATTTTCTCACTATTTTCTAGAATATGTTCAACGATATTCTATTAATTAATAAAAAATCTACATATGGTTCGCAATGAAATATTTCCTCTCCCGGTCTCTCTCATTGGATTTGTTAACCAGGAGAGGTAAACTAGAACTGGTAGAAAATGCCAAAAATTATAATGACACCATATCCCAAAAAATTCAAGACTCCAGAAAACAACGAGAATACAAACATAACCAACCAACATTAGAGATTGTGAGGAAGGGTTTGGGATTGCCCAATAATTATAGGATAAGGTGGTCGTGGATCCTTGTGCGAATGGAATTCCAAGTGATCTATTTGGTCCTCAATATGGTCCATCCTCTCTCCCAAGAATCTTTGTCTCCTCCAGATCAAGTCCATTTTGTGCTACATCACCCACTAATTATGATGTAAGTCGTTCATGAAGGAAATTGTTTCATTCCTGTCATCATGCCTCTATTTATGAGATTCTAACATAAGCGCCATTAAACTCTGCATCTACCTACCAAGCAACTCTAGTGATGGAGACTCCTCAATAGGGGAGGGATTTGGAAAATGCTTGTTGGCCAATTTACCATTAGAATCCCCCTCAAGCCCACCTACCTTCCCTACCACTTTCCCTACCTTCACAAATGGACCTGCCCTAACGAGCTCAACCCCTTTGTCACAACATGATGTGGCTAAGGACCAACCATAGGAAAACAATATAGAATACCTTTAACACTCCCCTCCTTTGAATAACCACCACCATTGATAATCCCTCCAATCTATTCCCCCCAGCCCAAGGCCTCAACTAAAGCTCCACTCCCCTCGTCACCAGAGCCCCCAACGAACTAGGAGAGAAGAGGCTTGTAACTCCAATCTTCTTGCACACCAAGAATCCTACCAAGCACGATAAAAATCTAACCAAGAATGCATAACAAGAGGTTCACCTTGACATAATACCACAGACTCTCAACAGAAGAGGCATGTTCTTTATTAACTACCACGAACTTAGGAAATCCATAAATGGAACAAAGATAAGCAATAAATATGAGGATACATAAAATTACCAAAACCATAGAGACATAATACATTGGTCGTGTCATCCCTACCAGTAGGATACTCCTCCCAACCCTACTCCACCTCGCATCCAGCCAAATTTCAAAGAGTTCATTGCCTCCATTCTCACCAGGGTCCCAAACCATGTACCCCCAGCCCATTTGTCCCCCTCCATCTAGCTCCCTCAACACCACACATAAAATTCAAATGAACATGCGTGCACAGGATGGTAACTTCTGCATTGATGTCAATCGTTGCACCACCCTCCAAAAATCCCATAATTGGTGTTAAAAATTACTGCATAAAAAATTCCATCCAGCCTTTAAAATTATAATGTCTCCCAATTCTTCCATCCAACCAAGTACTTGGCCACCACTTGGTCCTTGGTGTCATCATAGTGTGTCAAGTTTGCCTTGGGAGTATCACCTCCATTTAATTTCTCGCATTCCCCATTGGGGTATTAAGATCATTGTCAATCACCTATGCTAGTTGATTTTTCCACTCAGAGGAGGCGTCTGGTGGCCATTCCTGGCGAATAGATAGATTCTCATCTTGAATCCCGCAATTAGCCAATAGGTCATGTTAGCACCAAGTTTGTACCTTTCCTAAACATCCGAAGGTTATGATTATTAGTTCATTGTGCAAGGGGTTATGTAATGACATATGAATTTTTTTATGGAAGGGTAACATAAATCTTAGAAATATTTCAAAAGAATTTATTTAATTTATATCTAAGCTTTCCCTAAGTTTTGCAGCAAATCAGAGCCTATCGAATGCCTACAGTTAATGCTACGAAATTTTGAAAATATGATTTTCCAAACTGCTTTTCAAGTTCCCAAACCATTTTTCAAGAATATTTACCCTCATTAAACCTTGATGTGACATTTGTCAGAGTTTTCAAGCCTAACAGAGGGATTTAAAATTAAAACCTAAAACGACAGTTTGCCCTAAAATGGCAGTTTTCAACATTTTTCCTGTTTTAGTCACTATGTTCAAACATACATTTCAAATAGGTGGTGTTGAATTAAAAAAAAAAATTATATATATATATATATATATATATATATATATATATATATATTTTTTTTTTTTTTTTTTTTTGAACGGGATGTTTACGAAAACCTCCTTCATATTTTACCGAGACATCATGGTTTTGAAATTACAGAGGAATATTTGAGGCCTATTTTTACGTATTTTGTAATTATGTTATTTCTTGTTTTAGTCACTATTTTCAAATCAAGTTTATGAACATACATAGATGAATTTGTGAAAAAAAGAGAGGTTTTTGTTTGCAATATACTAGTTTAAAAAATCTCTCTCGAGTTTTACCCATCTATCATAGTTGGAAGGATATGAAGGAATATTTGCAACATATTATTAAAGATTTATATAATTAATTATTTCTTGTTTTATTCATCCACTTTGGGCGAGGATTTTGAGAAAATGAATACGAATGAGCTTATTGAAAAAAACCTCTTTCAATTTTTATACATCTATCATGGTTTGGGAGATCCGAATATATCTTTGAAGCCTATTTTTCAGAAATTTGCCAGATTTTTCGAAATTTTGTTTCATATAAAAATGCCAAGTCAAAAACTAAAGACCACCTCATCAAATTCGACTTGGGATTAGACTAAACATGGGTGAAGATTTTTTTTCAGATCCATTTATTTATTTATTTTTATCTTGATGGTTATTGTAATTAATACTTTCCCAAACTAGTGTACTCGATCTCAAATTTATGTATTTTTCCTATATAATGAATGGAAAAGAAGGAAGAAGGGTTGGATTTTCAAGTTTTAGAGAAGAAACTATTGCTCTGTTTTGTAATATTTCGTGAGTATTAATTATATTAAGTGTAAAACTACAAAGTGCTTTAATACCAGAGGTTCATGACAATGATGTTTTGAAGTTTGTCTCTTTTCTCATGTGTATGTGATTCCCTTAAAAGTTATTCATTTATGTGTAAATATTCTAAGTATTTAAACTAAAAGTAAATGTTGCGGAACTCATCCTTTGTTAGATGCTCCATTTCATAAAGTTAAATACTCACAACTTCCCTCTAAAGTTACATTTAAAATTTATCCACTCTTAGATGCTTCAAATGTGATGGACTGTTATTTATTCTTTCCGCTTTCATATTGCAATGGTAATATTCACAGATAGACATCATTTACCTTGCCTCTGTTTCCTGGATCATTTTATCAGTATTGATAATATTTATAAACACTCAGAATTGAATCCTTTCACAATAGTTGATATTTTTGTAACCCTACCCAATCAAACCCTATTTTGATACCACCTTACTGAAGATCTAAACACTATTTGGAGATACAGTTAGTTGTTAAACATTTAGTGATTAAACTGCCAGAGAGGTCTCTCTATAGATTGAAGGGGCTAGCCTTTAATCTATAATCCTAGTTTGAAAAGGTTACCTTAGGAATTTCTCTCTCACATCCAAGAGGAATTTTTTAGTGATAATAGATCAACCACCTTGTTTCCAGCTTGCAGTTAATGGGAAGTGATTACATAGGGAATAAAGAGGACCAAATACCAGATGTTGTGAACTATAATATCAAGTTTCTAGCTCTTGATGACCTTCTAAACCGAATAATCATCAAGTAATTTTTGGACCACATTTAATTCTAACTAATAATCACAATCAATTTGGAGCTGAGTGTATGTTTTCTCCCTTTCCCAGGACAAACCCATTTATAGCGTATAGAACTCTGCCACATTATTACTAGTAAAAATAATAACCTACATAAAATCCTAGGGGTTTGCCTTTGTCATCTCAAAAAATGCCTCTAAATCTCGTTAACACCAGATTTACCTTAGATGCTCCATCAAAATTCAGCTTTATAAACCCATTGGGAGGGAGAGTGAACACCATAGGGGATGTAGACCTACTACAAGGAAGTGGTTCTTATGACCTATCCATCAATTCTTTAGAAAGCTCAAAATCCATCAAGTTCAAGCCTCTAACCCCTATGCCTTAAAATCATCATCCCCCTAATTATCTGACAAAAATGTTTCTTTGAGATTCAATAACTTTCTCATCCATACCTCCTCCCTTATGTTCTTGTTGTCCTTAAAGATTACCCTATTACAAGATTTCCATACATTCCAGAGCAGGAATAATGGGGTTAACGTCCAAGCTCTATTTACAATGGGGTTTTTAAAATGTGAAAGTCTCCATGCTTCAATTGTTTCCCCCAAATTGATTGGGACCCTATCTAGGAACCCAAAGAGGTTTCGTAGTCAGTCCCATAGATTTTCCATGTGAGGACATGTGTTAAGAAAATGCTCCACATTTTATTCCTCCTTTTGGCAGACCGAGCACCAAGATGGTCCCGAAAAACCTTTTTATTGTAAGAGATCCCATGTGAGCAATCTCTGATTCCTAATGAGCCATATGAAGCTTTCCACTTTTTGCCATGTTATTCCTCCCCACACTTGGTGCCAGTATGGATCTTTCGGATAACTCCTGTGGTTCACTATAAAAGTATACACTTCTTTGATGGAGCATGTGCAATGGGACTGATGCCCCCATCAAATATTATCATGGTCCCTAGCGAATAAAATTTTCCTTTCTTTTAGGGTGGTCATAAAACCAATCCATTCTTGGTTGGTCCCCTCAATGTTCCAATATGTATTGTCTTTATAGATCCTCAATTGATATAAAGATGTATCATACTTCTATAATTTTTCCACTACAACTTCCATCTGATTACTTAAGCTCCCTTGGATGCCTCTCAACTCATCATAACAATCCAAATTAGGAACCAGTGCAAGGATTCATCCGAGAATGTGGCCTTATGCCCATTCCTAACCTCCTAATATATGGTCCCTGATGAACTGACTTTGAGTCCTCGCTAGGTTCCATATTGATGATCCCTCTCTCTATCCTGGAAGTCTCATAATTTCCTCATGTCCTAGGCCCATACCATATTTCCTGTTCTAGATATGTTTCCATAGTTACCATCCTCCCCAGAGCCATCTTAGCCATATTTTCACACCCATGACTTGATTCAGAAGATTTGTATCCCTCATTCCAAGACCCCCACTCCTTTTGGGTCAAAAAACCTTTTCCCATGGAAGCAAGGACCATTTTTTAGCTTTTTGAGCCCCTTACCACAAGAAATTGTGGAATAAGGCTGCTAAGTCCTTGTAAATGGATTTGAGATCCGATAGTATCAATAGTTGGTAGATGGGAAGGGTTTGAAGGACATATTTAGGTAGAGTGATTTGATTTGGGAGGTTCATTAGAGAACTTTTGAGGTCTAAAATGGGCCTCCTAAGAAAAATGTACAACCAAAATAAACTTTATAAGAAACAATAGGATTCAAGATGATAATGTTAACTATGGGGGATGATTCACCAATTTTGGGGTAAAAATGTAAAAAGATTAAAAAATAATAAAATAATAAAATTACTTTTTCAACTTATCTCCCTAAGGTTTTACTCCAATTTCGAGCGAGAACACTCTAATTTTGAGGAATGGCGGAAGGATATTGAGGTTACTAGGAGTAGCTATGTAAATAATGCAGTTAAAACTAAAGGATTTGAAGCTCAAAATTAAATAGTGTAATAGATTGGAATTTAGCGATATCTTTCAAGAGAAGAGGAAGTTGGAGGACAAGATGGAAGCCCTTCAAGACTGTATTATCTAGGAAGGCCAAGAATAGAACTTGGTGGTAAAGGAAGGAAGGTTGATCCATGCACTCAAGTTCATAAGGTAGCAAGAGGATGTTTTCTGGTTCTATAAATCATGGGTGTAATGGCTTAGAGAGGGGGAGAGAAAAACTTGTTTCATCCACAAAGCATTGGTAAAGCACCACCATCACAATCATATTTTTATCCTAAAATAAAATTAGGGAGTTTGCTTCATGGAGCATGAGGAGATTGAGAATGAGCTAGTTACATATTATAGGGAGATACTAATGGACGATGGGTGAGACAGGTCGAATGCCATTTCCATAATCACACGTCATATCCCTCAGATTATTACCTTTGATCAAAATGCGGATATGATGCATGACATATATTTAGTGGAAGTAGAGGAGATCGTTAAAGAGGTGCCTAGTACTAAGGCCCCAGGGCCCAGATAGATTCACAACGAAATTTTTTAAGGCATGTTGGTCATTCATTGAGAAAGAGGTGCATGCAATGGTGGAAGAAGTTTGCAGATCACAACAGGTTTGGTTAGGTCTCAATGCTAATTTTCTCACTTTGTCTCCTAAAAAGAACCATGCCAATGAGGATATTGAGTTTATACCTATAGCTCTATGTAATGTGATTTACAATATTAGTTCCTTGATCATTGAAAAATGGCTCAAAACTTTGCTGAAGCACCTCATTGAGCCAAAGAAAACTTGTTTTGTGGAAGGTAGGAAAATATTGGATGGAATAATTACATCCCACAAAGTGATCCACTCCCTCAAAAAGAATTAGAAGCTTGGTATGGTTATAAAATTGGACCTCACTAAGGTGTTGGAAATATTGTCATTGATGGCAAAGGAATTGGCAAAGCGAAGACAGGAAGGAAAAAGAAACAGAGAGGTAGCAAAGGCAGCAGATGAAACAGAGGAATTAGAGACAGAGCAGTAGAATTGAATTAGGAGTTTAATACAACTTGCAAAGGAGATGGCAAAAGGGAGAGCTGCTAGGAAGAGTCAAGGTAATAGATTGAAGGACAAATTGAATATCTGGCCAAAATTTGTGTATGTTGATGAAGCACCGTGGAATTGTGTTAAGTATGGTTGAGTAAATCTGGAATGACCTGTGTGATCAAATTCATAATGGACAGAGGATACCTACATTGCACAGAGAAGAATGAATTCATCGTTGCAGAGTTAGGATATGTGTATTATATGTGTTTTTATTGATGTCATTCTTGTGTGGAATCCCTTGAACCTCTGTAATGGAGTCGAATGATGATTGGAAGGGTTGAATGATATTCTGTATCTGGTAAGGAAGTTGATGGGAGATGGGGCAGATTAATGAAGTAGCGGAACTCTCGGTGACGATGGAACGCAAAACATTAAAGAGCAATTTAATTATAATAATTAATTTTAAAGGCGACAGAACCCTGCGTGGATGAGTGTAACTATGACCATATGAACAGTGAAGGTGGTTTGTGGTTTTCATCGCACCGCTTTCAACGGGCAAGCGGTATTCAAGAGGTGGGGAGCGATTCCATAGAACGGGCGACACGGGTCCTCGTACGATTCTTCAAAACCACTTTTACAGTGCGCCATCGCGTGTTATAGTTCGACCCAGGATGCCCAGCGATATCGTTGAGCGCCGTTGATCTGGGAAGGGGTCATCGGACGGTTATCAATTGTTGAAGGTGCGCGAAGATTAACACAGGTATGACTGGCCATCACCTGTTAACGTTCGGCATCGGAGGTCGAGCGATATGCATATACACCTTTGATCTAGATGCTTGCTAATCTAACAGTGATCAGACACTGGACTTGCACGAGGTTTACTATGGTACGATGGGCGTGGGCCTGGGGTCAAAGGTTTATCGCAAGTTTGATTTATTTAGAAGAGTTGGATGTCTCTAATAAAGTCCGAAGGGTTAAACTTTAGATATAAGGCTTGGGAATTCAAAATATGTAAATATAATTTATCAATTTCTTTAAAATTGATAAATAAATTAAAAAGAGATCAAAAGCCCCATGGGACAAACTAAAAGGATTACCACTAGCTGTTCGTGGTTTTTGACTCATGGTTTAATAAAGGGAAAACTATATAAGGAGAAGAAAAATAAAGAACGGGGGTAAGTGCAAGGGTTGTGATTGAATAAATTTTGCTAAGGAATATCTGCATGGGCGAGCTCTGTTCTTAACTAATAAATCTGAGACTATGATGCACCCATGAATATAATCTGACGATGATAAATCTTTGGTTTGGATGACAGACGACATCTGGTGTGTGTATACAAAAATAAATAAATCTGGTGACTGACAAGGTATGTCGTATGGAAACTGGTGGATCCAGTATGAAAATTGATGAAACAAGGTCTGCAGTAGTGCTAAGGGTGGAAGCCTTCAGAGAGGGGGTTGTAGCTCCCTTCCAGTGGTAGCTGGTAAATGAGAGAAGGTCGTAGCCTTCTGCAGGTGGGTGCTTGCGTGCTGGTATAAGTCTGCACCAGCATACATTGTACAAAGTTTTCTCTATAAATAAATATTGAAGACTAAGATTACAGCAGCGGTGGTTTTCTCCCAAATTGGGTTTCCACCTTAAATCCTTGTGTTGATATGTGTTGTGTATATTTGATGGTTTGTTATGTTATTTATGTTCATGCTTAATGCTTATCTGATGCAATGCTCTAAGTAAAGACATAATAAGATATCTAGACATACATGTTGAATGCAGTACTGTAACATAAGGTTTTAAGAGAAAGAAAAGAAAAATAGTTCAGCCCTAAATACTGATTCACCCCCCCTCTCAGTATTTTTCCCAACATAAGGCATATGACCAAATAAATTGGAGGTACCTTTCAAATTTTTTGATTTCCTATGGGTTATCAGATGATTGGATTCGCTGGATTTGATCTCTGATCTGTACCCCTTTTTTTCAATTTTAATAAATGGATCTCCTTCCAAAACCTTTAGGGCTTCTCGTGGTCTCTACCAAGGGGATCCGATCTCCCCCTTTTTGTTTATTCTAGCAGAAGATGGGCTGGGTCTCTACACCAAAGTGACATTTAAGCAAGGCCATCTAAAGGGGTTGAGACTTTGGGGGTAGGACTTATCAGTGTCACATCAATAAATTTTTTATGATACTATGATGTTTGGTGAACCCTTGGTCTAGGAAGCTCGATGCCTTCGATAGTTATTGGAGGATTTACAAGAAGCATCAACCACTCTAATTAATGGGGGAAAATCACATATGTATTTTTTCAATAAAATGGTCTTGTTCAAAGGCATATTATTGGAACTTTGGATTTTCAGACTGGATCACTTTGGCCAAATATTTGGGGATCCCTTTGGTGGAAAACTCGATGAGGACATCTATATGGGCAGAGATTAAGGACAAGATTTCCAAAATATTGACCAATTTGACATTCGGGGCCCTTCATTAGGGGAATTTTGAGGTATAAAATGGGCCTCCTAAGGAAATTATAAAATAATAGTGGAAATAATAAGATAATATTAGGTTACATCATCAAAATTTGGAGGGAAAAAAGAATAAACTACTTTTTCAACTCGTATTTTCAACTTATAACCCTATGGGTTTACTCAAAAGTACTCGTTGGATGCAAAATTTAATTCATCATCCAAGGAGTACCCATGTTGCATACTTTTGATGGACCCTGGTATACGAAAAATTAGAAATACATGAAAAAGCGTGATTGCAGTCAAGTTTTTCATGTATTTCTCATTTTTCGTGTAGCGGGGTCCATCGAAAGTATGCAACGTGGGTCCATCGAAAGAATAAAAAAAATGGGGAGGGATGAACCCCTTGGTAGATACCAAGGGAAACCCTAAAGGTTTTGGAAGGAGATCCATTTATTAAAATAGAGAAAAAGGGAGTATAGATCAGATATTAGATCCAACGAATCTAATCATCTGAGAATCCATATGCAATCAAAACATTTGAAAGGTACCTCCAATTTAGTTGGTCATATGCCTTAGTGAGATCCAATTTTACAACCATACCAGGCTTCTAATTATTTTTTAGGGAGTGGATCACTTTGTGGGATGTGATTATCCCATCCAAGATTTTCCTACCGTCCACGAAACAAGTTTTCTTTGGCTCAATGAGGTGCTTTAGCAAAGTTTTGAGCCATTTTTCAATGATCAAGGAACTAATATTGTAAATTAAATTACATAGAGCTATAGGTCTAAACTCAATAGCCTCATCAACATGGTTCTTTTTAGGAACCAAAGTGAGAAAATTAGCATTGAGGCCTGACCAAACTTGTTGTGATGTGCGAGATTCTTCACCATTGCATGCACCTCTTTATCAATTAATGACCAATAGACCTTAAAAAAGTTTGTTTTGAATCTGTATGGGCCCGGGGCCTTAGTACTAAGCACCTATTTCATGATCTCCTCTACTTCCACTAAACATATGTCATGCATTAGGTCCGCATTTTGATCAAAGGTAATAATATGATGGATATGACGTGTGATTATCGAAATGGCATTCAACCTATCTCACCCATCATCAGTTACTAGCTCCCTATAATATGGTACTAGCTCATTCTCAATCTCCTCATGCTCCATGAAGTGAACTCCCTAATTTTATTTTAGGACAAAAATATGATTGTGATGGTGGTGCTTTACCAATGCTTTGTGGATGAAACAAGTGTTTCTCTCCCCCTATCTAAGCCATTACACCCATGATTTATAGCACAAGAAAACATCCTCTTGCTACCTTCTGAACTTGAGTGCATGTATCAAACTTCCTTCCTCTGCCACCAAGTTATATTCTTGGCCTTCCTAGATAATACAGTCTTGAAGGGCTTCCATCTTGTCCTCCAACTTCCTCTTCTCCCGAAATATATCCCAAAATTCCAATCTATTCCACTATTTAATTCCGAGCTTAAATTCCTTTAGTTTTAATTGAATTGTTTACATAGCTACTCCCAGTAACATAAATATCCTTCCACCATTCCTCAAATTTATCCAAAAAGTGTGGGTGTTGGATCCAAAATCTTTCAAAGCAGAATGGGCGGTTATATGATGACATTTTAAAATAAATTTCTAAGCAAATAGGCTAGTGATCTGATCACAATCTAGGAAGAGTTTTTGCTTCCATTAAAAGGTCATGTTCTAGAAAATCTTAAGATAGGAGGAAACAATGAAACTTGCATGAAATTTTATGTTTAAATCCTCTCATATTGTTCAGTGTGAAAGTCTCTCACTATATCAATATCCACAAGTTTTAGTTCTTGGATTAGATCCTAGAAAATGAGTGTTGTAGGATCTAACTGGCAGATCCCTCCTTTCTTCTCCTACAGGCCTTGGATCGGATTAAAATATCCACCTATGATCCATGTCCCTCCACTGATTTGTCTATGATTAACCTTAAGTTCCTAGATAAAAATTTCTTCCCCACTAGGAGTTGTCGGGTCGTAAACGACTATTAGTTAGAGCCACTCCTCAAAGCCAAGGCACCGAAAATGACCTGTCATAGTGTGTTGACTGGCTAACCAATCTCCAAACGTGATACCTCATGGGTTCCATACTAGAGTGATGCCTCTGACACTTCCTCTAGCTTCTAAGATCATTACTTCGCTTCGCCTCCAACACCGTGACATTATTTCCTCCAACTTTGTCCAAGACACTTTGGTTTCCTACAATAATACTATATCCAATTTTTATTTATCGATTCGTGTCTTTGGATACCTCTACTTACCTCTACTATTTAGGCCTAAAATGTTCCACGAAACTATATTCATGATTTGGATGATTCTTGGTAAAGAAAATACTTCGTGATCTTATTTATCTGCCTGAATTCAGAAGAAATTTCCCTGCTTCTCTACGAACCTCAGGGGTCATCTTGCAACCTTTTTGACGTTGATCGTTGGTTATTTTTTCCTTAGCTCTAATCATCTAGGGTGATCCTTTCCAATTGAAGTGTTACTCAAAGATTCACCTTTAGGGTTGGGATTGGATCTACGCTAAACACTATATAAATGACAAAAGTAATGGAGCTAGGCTTCATGGATTTCTTTGGCCTCTACCATGCCCAAGTTTGTAGAAAATATAACATGGTTTTTTCGTCTTTATTGATATTGTCTTATTGGTCTTTTGCCTCGGACATGGAGTATTTATTCGCCAGTGACTCCTTTAGATTTTAGTATCCCACAAGGTTCGACATAGATTTACATTTTGGTTCTGATTTCCTAGGTACACCTTTTGGTTCCTCTACCTCCATCCTGAGGTCCTCCTTTATTTTTCTCTCTTTAGTTGTGACTTCTTCCAAAATCTCTGTGTGATCCAAGACTGCAAACATATTCTCCTCCTTATATTCTCTAGGAAATTCTTGCTTCAACCCCGACGTTGGTCTCTCCAGTTGTGCCCTTTTTTTCCCACCTCTTCATCTAGAGACCTCATATAAACCCTCAAAGTTCTCATTCCTTTGGTTAGCTTGCTGCTATGTAATAGCAAGAGGATATTCCCTTATCAAAAGTATATACTCATGAAATCTACGAAATTTGAAGGGGACATGCTAATAATCCAAGGGTTTCTTCCATATATCATCATGGTATTCCAGATCTATTGATTCTGGCAAGGGTTTTGAGATGTTCATGTAGAGACAAATCTGGGCATAGGATGCATGCCTCCAAAATTTTGTGATCTTTGAAATTTTCACAAAATTCCCAATATTTTTCCCAATTCCTTCAAGGATGTCTAGTTCCTAGAATTCATCTAGGAGGGAAAACAAGTGAACCTATATTGAGGCTTCGAGGAATTTCTCCTTTTACGGGTTGTATCATTCCTCCCAAGATCACATAAACATAACCACATTGTTCATGAAATAAGGGCCATTCTTGAATACCCTATTTTTATGTTCCATATCTGCAAATATAAGTAGGAAGAAACCCTTGGCCCTCAACCTCAGTTCCACATATCCCTTTGGTTTCCACATCAATTGAATATGATGAACTATGTCCTTCTCTTTGGGCTAGATTCCCATGAACTTAAAAATTAGAGCATGATCCTTCATGAAGGAGTGGGATTATTCCGGTCGATTTTTCAGGATAAAAAACTTATGATTTTTGTTGGAATTTGGAAGGAAATATGCCCTCATTCGAGCTTGCCACTGGGCTCCCAACACTGGATACTCTCCTTTTTTGGCTTGTGCAACAAAAGAGGTGGCTCCTTCGATAGTTCCTCCCAATACATGGTCACCTCTGCTAGGATTTTCACTCGCTCTGTTGACGACACTTTTGTAGGAGGGGGAATCCCCTTCCCTCCCAAGGGATTTAAATGCCAAATAAAAATGATAAAAATTAAGGAGGTGCCCTACTGACAAATTGATGTCATATGAAATCTACAAAAACCATCAAATTTACGTGATGTTTAGGATATCGAAAAATTGATGTTGCCAGATTTTGATTCTTTACCAGTGCAACTCAATGTAATTTGATGCAAAAAAAACCTTTGTTCAAAACTAAAGGGTTTCTAAAAGTTAAACTAAGAGACACAATCAAGGATTTACAATTCAAATATGGATTTCACACACACACACACAAATTTACGTCTATAGATGAATTCTTGGATTGTATAATCATATATGAGATATGTAGTACATTGAACAATCAATGTTGTGGTTTTGATTCTTTACTAGTGTGACTCAATTTAATTTGATGCTTGAAGATTTTTTTTTCCAAACTAAGGGGTTTCTAAAAGTTAAACTAAAAGACATAATCAAGGATTTGGAACGAAAATATGGATTTTCCACACACACATATATATTGATCTAGACTTATGCAAGAAAAAAATAGAATACAGACATAAACATAAACACAAATATGCACCAGAAATAAATCTTCATTACATTAATATCAAAGAACTGAAAGATGCTTACATACAAAATGGAAATAAACTAGCTCGGGCAATGGTAGCTTATCTTTGAGAAGAGATGTGGCGGCTACATGCCTCTGAACTGTGTTATAATGAGGCTCAAGAGCATTTTTATTATTGAAAAACAAAGGGAAACCATAAACAACCAAAACCCTAACCCTAGGAGATGGAACACCAAGAGTTTGTGGGCCTCGTTGGGGTTAGTTGGGCAGTTAATTTCCCGATTTCGTAACTTGGTCATATGATCTTTGTTTAGCGCATACGATACCTAAATATCTATTTAAGTAACACAATATTCATAGAAATCTCATGACATCCTACAAACCTCAAAAAAACATCGTTTATGGGGTCAAAACAACTTTGGAAGTTCAAGACCTGAAAAACTACTAAAATTAGTAAATGCTACTATAATCAAGGAAACTGATGAAACCGATGAAACCGAATGGACATCTAGGTGGAATAGGCGGGTGGCCACCAATATCCACCTAGATCATTCCTACCCCCTTAGGAATAAATTCTCCCCATTTCATGCAAAGCCTCCATGAGGTGAGTAAATTTATATTGAACTTGGTCCCTGGTGAGCCACTTTCCCTGGTGAAAGAGATGACCTACTTTGACAACTCGATATAGTTGTATCCTCTACTAGAGAGTTTTATTGATCTGTATTTATATGATCCTATCAATTCTGGACTATTTGATACAACTTGGGTTGAGCTCTAATGGCGTCAGCTGCTCAGCAACGTCAGATGTGTCCAACAATGGGGGAAAGTAAGGCCGTAGTCGGTCCACATTGAATACTGGGGCACACCAAGGAACTGTTGTATGCAAAGTTAGAAATCGTTGTCCCCTAAAGCCGTAGTGATGGTGTAAGGCCCATATCAGAGTGGGTGAAGCTTGTGGTGGGGACCAACAAGGAACTCCTTTTGCAAATTTAACCAAACTTTGTCGCCCACCTAGAAATTTTATGGCACCCAATGCTTATCATGACACTGCTTGTACTTAGTATTTACTCTGTCCAATATGTCATGGAACTACTAGCGGATGTGCTGAATGAACTCAATGAAGTTGTTAGCCCTATCAACCTCAGATTGGACATGATCTGAATCTTCCTGAATACCTGCAAATGATATGGAAACATCAATGGGACATAGTGATTGGAATCCTAGTCCCACCTAAAAGGGGTTGTGGCTCATTGAGCTGTGGAGAGCCTTATTTTAGCTTTGTTGGACATAGGGGAGGATCTCATCCCATGTGTGTGGGTGCTTCGAGTTGTACATACATAGGATCTGCATAATCATCCTGTTAACGACCTTTGTTTGGCCATCAGTTTAGGGGTGAAAGGTCATGGACTTAGAGAGATTGGTATCCAACAACAACCAGAGGATTTTCCATAATGAACTTAGGAACCAACTATCTGAATCCGAGATAATGGAATGTGGGACCCCAAAGTGTACCCATACTCGTTCAAAGAATATTTTGGCAGTGGATTCTATTGTGATACACTTCTTGCAAAGTGCCAGAATGGCCATCTTATAGAATCTGTTGATGACCATGAAAAAAGAGTCCTTTCCATTGTTGGTAAAAGGAAGGCCCAACATTTAATCCATGGAGATGCACTACAAGGATTGGATAGGAGTAGAAAGAGTAGTATACAAGCCTTGCTTCTTGATTGTAGGTTTTGCAAGGGCACATGCAGTGCAAGATCTGATGTACTTCCCAACATCATGTTGAAGGTTCGACCAATAAAAATACTTTTGCATCAGTGTCACTGTCTTCTCTACCCAAAAATTTCCAACGAACCGATTGTAGTGCGCCTCCCAAATCATCTTGGCATGTTCACTTGAGGGAACATTCAGTTGTCCCAGGTGGCATAACAGTGTGTCCTGGAGGTGAAATTCTGGAACTTTCTTAACTTCCAGGAGCATCTGGTATGTGGTGCCAAATTTTGGATCACTGTTGTAAATGTGTGGCCATCCTGATGTCTCGTGTCCACAAGAGTTGAGCATAGTGGTCAGTGCCATAATCGGTAGTTGGTTGAGGCAGTATGAAACATTATTTGTAATTCCCTTCTTGTACTTAATATTCAAATGCAATTTTTGCAGATATGTGGACCATTTCTCATGGTGATAATTCTATAACTTTCCTTGTGTTTGTATGAACTAGAAGGGTCAGTGGTTTGTGTGGATGACTGTTCCTCCCCCCCCCCCCCCTCCAAGAATGTAATGCTTCCATTTTTTACATTCCTACAGAATGAGATACATCTCCTTGTCATAGGTGGGATAGTTTTGGATTGTATCTGAAATTGTATCACTGTGATATGCCATAAAATGCCCTTGCTTGGTAATATTTTCACCAATAGCATAGTCGAAGGCATCTGTATCGATTTGAAATGGTTGTTTTACGTTTGGTAATGCGATCACTATTAGAGAGAAAAGGTGATTATTTAAATTGGAAAATTCCTTCTGTTGCGATTCATACCAAAATAACTTTTCTTTTGCTTTTCCCTTAGTGACTTGACTCAAAGGCCAAGTGATATGAGAGAATCCCAACATAAACCTGTGATAAAAATTGGCAAGACCCAAAAAGTTGCGAAGCTCTGTTAGAGTGGTTAGGATAAGCCAATCCTGAATAAATTGTATCTTGGTTGGGTTCACATGCACACCCCACTCATCAATAATGTACCCCATATATTGAACTTGGGCCATACAAAAAGTGCATTTCTCCAAATTGGCACATGATTTGTGTTTTCGCGGGGTTTGGAGGACCTATCGAATATAGTGTAGTGCTCTTCCTAATTATGGATGAAGATTAGGATGTCGTCCAGGTACACTACCACAAACGAGTTGGTGAAGGGCCACAAGATTTTTTCCATCAACCACTTGAAGGTTGCAGGGGAATTTTTCAACCCCAAAGGCATGACCAACTATTCAAAAAGACCCTCCTTGGATTTGAAGGTAGTATTCCATACATCAAAGGGTTCAAATGGTATGTAGTGATAACTAGACTTCAATTCAATCTTGCTGAAAATTTCCCCCCCTTGAGTTGGTCCAGAAGGTCATCAATACATGGGATTGGATACCTATCTTGAACAATGATCTTATTCAGCGCCTGATAGTTAATACAAAGCCTCCATGTTTCATCATTCTTTTGTACCAACACGATCGGGCTCCCACAGGGTGATGAACTTATCCTGATGTGCCCTTTCTACAATAAATCCTGAATCTGATACTTGATTTCATCATTCTCCAGAACATAGTTTCGGTATATTAACGGTGAGGTGAAGATGTCCCTAAACTCCTTCACGACCTTGTCCATATTTTATTTCCATGTGGATAAGCCCTGTTTGGAGGACGTGGATATGGCCACAATATTCCTCTTGTTTTGATGGAAAATCATAAGGAAGATATATTTCCTAGTCTGGGAAATGATCTTACTACATTGCTTAGCAAAGGTCAAAGAAAGGGAAGTAGGTGGCGCTACCTCTAGTGTCCTATACAATTTCTGACCCAAAGTAATAATAACACAACGAGGTATAGATTCATATACATCATGACGCTTCCATAGGTACGGTTGACCCAATAAATCATCACATACTTCAAGAGGGGAAATGTCGCAGAATACCTCATCTGTAAAGGGCTTGATGCTATAAGGCATGTGACATTTCTGGCTGACACAAAGATCTTACCCTTGGTGGAGAGACCTGATGGTGTACTATTGTGGGTGTGATGTTGATGGCCTTTAATCTCTTAATGAACTTGGATGATATAAGGTTCTTTTAGATCATGCTGTCAATGATTAATTGCACCGACGAACCCTTTACCCACATCTTCAAGTGGAAGAAGCGTTCCCCCTCCTATGGATCCTTAGGTTCCACCTTTTGGAGCTTGGTGGTGGCTACCATGATAGTGGGTTCAAAATCAATGATATTCTTTCCCTTGTTGGTTCTCTTGTCAGGTTATAGCTAAAAGTCAAAGCATGCATCTTTCTTCGAGTCTTTTAGGTCGACCACCAATTCCTACTTCGCACGGCATTCATGCATGTTGTGAGTGGGAGTTTTATGGAACTCACACCACTTTCCGATTTCCTTCTTATACTTCCCATTATTCTTTGCTTGATGCTTCAAGGATTTTTCTTCTGCCCTTTTCTCTATGGCTTGGGGGCACCTTTTATCTGCTTTGGATTCACAGATCCAAAGTCTCGCTTCTTCTGTTTGAATTTCTGCTCTATCTTGGCAGCATACTGTTATGCTACACCAAGTGAGGAGATGTACATTAACTCCAATTCCTTTTTAATGTATTTTTTCAGGAAATTGCGGTACTTGAGCACTAGATGTTTCTCAAAATATTTTATACCCAACTTTTCGCATAGGATATGGAAAAGATTCGTCAGCTCAAGGACATCTTGATCCCTTTGTTGCTGCAACATAGTCCATTGTATGTACTTGTCCTCATAGCTCCCCACGGGGTAATATTGTTCCTTTATGGGGTCTCAGAGAGAATTCCAAGTGGGTTTAGCTGAAAACAATGAGGTTTCTCTCTTGTCCCTTTGTTCACAGTAGGTTTCCCACTAGTCGTTGACATGGGGGGCAACTTTGAGGAGTGAAAAAGTAATTTTTTCCTAATTGGAAAAATCATGAACCGAAAATATCCTTCCAACAGATTTAACCATCTATATATGGTGTTTGCATCTATCTGGCCTTAAAATATGGGAATTTCAAAGTTGAATTGTACCTTAAAGGGAGTGATGCCATCAAAGTAGCTTCCGGATGAAGATGTGTCGTCTGTGGGCATCCGTCGAAGGATTTGGGCAAAGTTATCCATAGTCGTGTTCCTCTGTCACTCGAGGGATTCTTCGAGAAATATTTTGAAAGGATCCTTTGCTCCATTGTCTTTATTTTCTTCTACCATGGGAAGCCATCGGGGTTTGTGAGGCTGGTCTTGCAAAGGTTCAACCAGTTCGAGCCGTAACTCCTTATACCCCAACCTCATTGGGGACATGCAAAGAAAAATAGAGAAAGAGAGAACCACTCTAATACCACTAATCCAAAATTATGCAGGAACACAAAAGAATACAGACATAAACATAAACATAGAGATGAAATAGAAATAAATTTTGATTTCATTAATATCAAAGAACTGGAATATGCTTACATATAGAATGTAAATAAACTAGCTCGAGTGCTGGTAGCTTATCTCTTAGAAGAGATGTGGCGACTACATGCCTATGAACTGTGTCACAATGAGGCTGAAGGGAATTTTTATTATTGAACAACAAATGGAAACCCTAAACAACCAAAACCCTAAGCCTATGAGATGGAACACCAAGATTTTGTGGGCCCCGTTGGGGTTAGTTGGGCAACCAATTTCCCGAGGTCATAACTTGGTCATATGATCTCTGTTTGGCACATATGATACTTAGTTAAAAATATATCTCCAAGTACTATAGGATTTTTGGCATGCCCATTCCTATGATTATGGGCCTGCTTTAGACCTCAAAAAAACATCTTTTAGGGGGTGAAAACAACTCTGGAAGTTCAAGACACGAAAAAATGCTAAAAATAGTAAATGTTGCTATAATAAAGGAAATTCATGAAACCGACTAGAGTTCCAGGTGGAATAGGAGGGTGGAAAACAATATCCACATGGATCATATATATATATATATATATATATATATATATATATATATATATAGATAGAGAGAGAGAGAGAGAGAGAGAGAGGTGGGGAGGGGGGATCATGATCTTTCAATAGGAAAAATGAACATCAATATTTGACATATCCCTTCATGGACATTATTATGTGAGATAGCCTTTCAAGAGAATTATAATTCAATATAACTCAATCAACATTTGATATTGATCCAAGTGGATATTGGTGGCCACCCACCTCTTCCACTAACTCAACATTTCTCTATCTTCTTGTTGGTTTTTCTATAGTTTTCCAAGTCCAAAAATTATGGGGATATTTTGAGGCCCTAAATGATGTTTTTTGTCCAATTAGGGACCATGTGTTACAATGAAATACCCTATCCATAGCCAAAAGTTTTAATCCTTTGATAATTATTTCCAACGGGCTACTATGCACCCTAAACAAACATTGTGTGCACAAGTTGTGCCCTTAGGAAGTGGATGTACCAACTACCCACCCCAAAACCCACAAAAATTTTAGAGCTTAATATTATATAGTTGTGGTTTGGGACATATAGGGTTCTCTCTTTATATTAAAATCCCATTCTTTCAGCCTCTTGTAATATATTTTTTCAAATGCAAGTAGCCACGATCTCTCTCCATTCAAAGATAGATACCACCATTCTAGCGAGTTTTTTTCTACAATATTTTGTTATTTTATTTATCAATAGAAGTTGGGTTTTCACTATATTACTATTCTCTTTTTTGTATTTCGTTATGGATGTGTTCCATTTCATTTCTTTCCTTTCATTTTTTTCCTTGTAAAACTCAAATCAGTGGTATTAGAGCAATCTACTCATTATTGTTTCTCATTGCATGTCCTCGACGAGGTAAAATTACAGGGATTTGTGTGTCAAGTTGGTTTCACTTCGCAATAATCATTCTTTCCGACCCAAGTGGCCTCCCATGGTAGAATAAATGATAGAGGATAGAGTAGGATATCCTATGAACTTGTTGCTAGAAGAAGAACTCACGTGACATAGGAATGATATGATGTAAAATTTCACTTATATCCTTCAACAACTACCAACAATGGATGAGGCACCTTAAACAAGTGGAAATTTTGGAAGTGTGACACACTTAAAGGTGAAAGTTATAATTCATATCCCATTAATTGAAGGCTAAATAGATGCAAACACTTTGGAGAAATGGTTCAATATATTAGAGGTATATTACTCTATCCAAAAAATATTCTACAATCGAAATATCACCTTCACGTTCTTGAAAGCGCTTCCCCATGTCAAATAATGGTGGGAATGTTACTCAGAGAGACACAATAAAGAGGATTATGCAATATTCAATGTATAACCCATTTGGGCAACTTTTGTCAATGCCCTAAAGGGGGAATTCTACCCTATATGGATCTATGGTGACCAATACATGAAATGGAAAACTATACAACATGAGAGAGACCAAAATGTGTTAGAGTACACCAATATTTTCCATACCTTGCACTCAAATTTGGATATCAGATATTTTGAGGGAAACATAGGTTGAATTACAATAATTTCCTACATATGCACATCCAAATAGAGCTGGATTTCATAGACATGTTCTTAATATGAGTTTCTTATCGATATGTTGTCGAAATTGAACACAAATCAAAGCATGGAAATAAGTGTGAGTTTAGGTTTGTGAATAAGCTGCAATAAAATCTTGGAATTTTGGCCCTAACTCAAAGAAAAAGGGATGAATCAAGGATAGAAAAACTCAAGAAAACTAGTTAGAATCATAGGCAGAGAAGCGTAATGGAAAGTTTAAGAAGCACACGGGAAAGTGGTGTGAGTTCCAAAAAATCCCCTAGCAAAACATTGATGAATTTTGCTTGAAAAAATCATTGTTGAATAAGCTTAAATAAAAATAAGTGAACAGTGGCTCAAACTTTGAGTTAGAACACAATAAAATAAAGTAAGTAATTAATTCAGAACCTAGTGGTTCATGGGCTACAATTATGTTCTTTCAAGCAAGCATTCCAAGCTAATTTTGGAAGCACATTATAATTGAGTGGTAGGGCACTTTTGTGTGGAGAAGAAATTAGTAGTACCTTAGGAGTATTTATACTAGCCAAAGCTTTAATAGGATGTATGTCGATATATCATATCTTGCACTGCCTATGTTATTACTAAAATAGTTGTTAAGAAGCAGGGGTTGTGCACTCCTCTACCCACTCCAAAGGATCCCTGAGAATAAATTTCCATGGATTACGTGTTAGTTTTACCCTACACCAGGAATAATGATGATTGTGTGTTTTTTTTGTCGATTAATTATATAGGATTTTCATATTGGAAATGTACAAGAAGAGTATCATAACCGAAGCCACTACTTGTTATGAAGACAATCCCCTTTATAGACAAAAGGCAATCTCTCTAGCCCATTAGTGGGTCTAGCAATGTAGGAGACCAACTAATGAGCCCTTTCCTAGTTTGTATTCAAAATGGAA
The DNA here is from genome assembly GCA_034641835.2 of Pinus albicaulis. Taxonomy (NCBI): domain Eukaryota; kingdom Viridiplantae; phylum Streptophyta; class Pinopsida; order Pinales; family Pinaceae; genus Pinus; species Pinus albicaulis. Next base: position 1,285,161,302 of record CM076575.1, on the reverse strand, counting down.
GAAGAAGAACCTACCTCTTCCTAATGCTATCATTCAGTACTTTGGTGAAGACCTTGAATCTACGATCCTTCAGGCTCGCTCCTCACTACTTGTGGCGTTCAAATACCTGTAAGAAATCAAGAGACAACAACAAGAAACATGATGAGATACATAGCATACATCAAATACAAACTACCTAATAGATTAAGGAGCATTAAGACACTTGCATTGATATCTAGACAAATATGGAAAGTGAAACATTGGATGTATTATTAATTATAGAAAAAAGGAAGCTTAAAAAAATGGCCTTGATGTTGGAGACCTCCCTTTGGTGATGTCCAAGTTCAAATCGAGGCTCTTCAAGCAATCCTTCTCCCAAGTGGAAATTCAAGTATAATCACAATATAGGGATGCAAATGATCAATGATCAGGAAATACCAACCAATAATGGAAGGTTAGGATTCAATTTAGATATAGGGAGAGGGAGTTAGGGATCCATTAAAGGAGGAATGCCCACTTCTCAAGGGAAAATTCCATAATGATAAGATCAAGAGCTCCAAATGCGAGAGCTTGAGCATATCTACATTGAACTATATCCAGCCCATCGTTCTAGAAGCTTCTAGTGCATAAAACTTCTCCTCCATTTGAGGAAACAATGTCAGAAGAGGTTAAACACACTTTTTCCTATAAAAAAGCACACTAGAAGCACTAGGTCAAAGTGTTGAAACGTGCCATCGACATGAGCAGTCAAATAGCAAAAAGTGTTGACTCATAAATTTAGGTTTTAAGTTGAGCTTCTTCAGAAAATATTCAAGGAAAATCTATGTTGGTCTTCAATGGATATATTGATGTATTCTCCATGGTGGATATAATGCACAATTGTCACCTTAGGGTAGTTTAGGATTAGGGACGGAAAGTGAATGGGGTGAAAAATTACTGTGTAACAGATGCCACCTAAAGCATGAAGGAAGAACAGGGAGTGAAGGGTGAAATTCTTTACGAACCAAGGCAAGGACTTGGAATAATGCCAAGATCAGACCTCCCAAATAAAGCACAATACAATATGTGACATCTCTGATATAAACATGCCTAATAACATATCTATGAATAGGTATCAAATAACACATGAACCCGCGACATGGTCGCAACAATCCGTCTGATAGAGATCACGAAAATGGATCCACGGTATGGCCGAAACCATCAGTATAGAAAGGATCATGGTTACAATCATGAATACTCGATAAATCCATGCAACCTGGATAATAAAATATGTGATCTAGGGTCTTCGTCTCTATCTCGATCTACCCACTGTACGAATCGAACCATGTGAATAGATGTATTGATGTCAAACATGGTAGAAACCACTTGATTACCAGTCAATAATGTAAACCATTAACATGCATGAGAGAAACCATAAATGATGATGATGGCCCTCAAGGTACGACAACACAATCTACAAGTGTGAATGAATGAGTTGAAGTCGAACACCTATAGAATCATCTGATCGAAGGCTAGTGATGTGAACCTATCATTGAACATGAAGAACTTTCCATTGAGGCATGCAAGCTCCAAGGTACTGAAAAGGAGTCTCTAAATCATCTTCCTGGATTATGAGCTAAAGTCAAAAAGAAGTGATCTATAGAAGGAGGGCCATAATTATTCCCACATCATAGACATGAAAAAATGTATTTCTCAAGATGATAGAAGTGATTTAGGACTGTTGCAGAGAGGGTCAAATAAGCAGAGGATGTTTGACTTTTACAAAAAAGGACTTCTCTTGAACATATTGGCAACATGACTCTGGGGTGTGGAAAAATTTGACTCAAAAATGGGATCAAAGGTCATGGTGATGGCATATAATGATCAAATGAGAGGAAAATTGATTTCCCAAAACCAGGAAGGCAAGTGACGAATGAAGGATATCCCCAACCTGACACAAAATGCAGAATTGTGTCATGTTCAAGAGTGACATGCTGCCTCAAAACACATGGGAAGTTTCACTTTCAATTTTCCCCCATTATTGCTAACGAGTACCTCTTTATTTTTGATAGAAAGCATGAAGAGGATAACATATGATTAGCGTATAAGTTCATTATTTGAATGAATCCATCCTAGTATGTTTAACGAGCCCTAGGAAGGAGTAAATCGATCTTGTCATGGTGAAAAGTATTTCTCTGTTTAAGTTTTACGAGTCCAACTGAAGAGTAACTCAGTGTCTTTTTCATGTTTAGGGAGTTTGAAAAAAGACAGAAAATAAAATTCCATCAGGTCCCTTTTCGTAAATCGTCCCTCAAATCCAAAAAGGTAGAAAATAATATTCGAGAGAACCTCCAAACCATGTTCAATAAAGGTATTCTTTTTTCATAAATATTCAATATCATCCCGAAAAAGGGGTAAACATATACTGAGACGACGTCAATTCATTTAATTTAACGAGTTCAAACTGACAAGTACTTGATGATCTTTTCATTTTTCGAGACTCAGAAAAGAACTTAAAGATGACTCCAGGGGGGTTCCTTTTTCATTTTCTTTTAGTGAGTCCAAAAAAGAGATAAAAAAAACTCATTGCATCAGTAAAAAACGATCACTTTCACTATAAAAAAAAATCCTGTTACTACACAAACAAAACCACACATCACTGATATCTATAAAAATAATAAAATATTGGCAAAAATATGTTTAAAACTTATAAATACACAAAAATTACAAACGTTTTTACCATTTCATTCTGAGTAAATTGGAGAACTCATTTTTACCCTATTTTCCTCCGATATTAAGGCAAGCGGTGCAGTAAATCCAGGATACCAATCAACGATTTTTCAGTTGCAGGTAAGAGCTCTATCTCTTCTCATCATTTATGTCATTTTTCAGCCATTTAATTTGGAAATTTTTTTGGTAAAGAGGATATTTTCGAACTTTTATATTGTGGGAAATCAACATGGGTTTAACTGATCGAACCCACGTCAATCGCCAATATCCCATTAGGCCAGCGTGTTGTCGACGCAAATCTAATTCTGACAGTCGCGCTGGGCATAGAGAATAAAAAAAAAATCTCCATTCTTAATGGTTTATTTCAAAATTTGATCCATTGAAAACCCATAAAATGTTATTTATGGATGTTTTGCAGGTGATTTCAACAAATATGGCCATTGTATGGAAAGAAAGAGGCCATGAAGTAGAAGTTCATCAAGATGCCCAAGATCCATAATGCATCAATGCTTTGAGAATTTGCGGTTTGATTAAGTTCTTTCAGAATTTTGAACTTAGATCTCAACTCGAACTATTGGAATATCTCATTGGACTATGGGATGTAGATCGTAAAATTTTTATCATCGAGGAAAAATATCTTAAGATAGACATATCAAACATCTATTTCATTACTGGATTGTCCAGGAGATGAGAGAGAATCCAACTCTCTTGAGCTTGTACTGGGGGTGAGAGCACGAGTATGCTCATTGAGAGACATTGTCATGGTGTTGAGAAGACTACAAGCAGAAAGTTAGACATTAAAATTGTCACCAATCTGCCTCTGAGAAATATATTACACACTATATTTTGTGTAGCTAGAGCTCAGGCGTTGCATGAGGAAATTAAGTCTCAGTTTCAGTACGTTTTTGGTCGCCTTGCCCCCACCATGTTCAACTGGTGCAAAGGAATGTTGGTTAATATGAAAAGAAAACTCAAAAAATGCAAATCTGGATGGCTGAAGTAGTTTGGATATGGATCCATATTGGTCACACTCTTCTTGGAGCATGTGCCATTGTTTCAATACCAACAAATTGAGGTGGATGATCTGGCCCCGAGAGACTCGAGGCTGCTAAGGTGGTGTGAGTTCATGCCTCACCACGGAGGTGGCCAACAAATTCATTTCCATTCAACATTTTTCAATTGGTTACGTCATAAGTTGATTGTAGTTGAAGACTATGCATGTGTTGGTATAGATTTACGAGGAGATCCAGATCTTCCCCTTCCACCTAGTGCACAGTGGAACAATGCAAGTGAAAAAATTGTTTTTGGAATTTTTATTTTTTGATGTTTTTTTTAGTTATGTGTTCTAAGATTTAAACTTATGATTATTTTGAAAATGTGGATGTCCCTGATTGCAAGGAGGATAGCACGACAGATTGAGGATGCTCCTTACAAGGAGGGAGCAGACCCAATCATGGAGATTAAGCGGAAATTGGAGTGTCTAGCCAAAGGAATTCTAGAGTATGCGACTTTTTATGACATACCGCTATGCTATCAAAGGCATACTGTAGGAGTATCATGTAGAATTCACCAGTTACTATCTTGAGTCATCCGGGTTGTCACTTGCTATCATGGGCATCATGTGGGTTGATAGTTTCATTTAGTTTTACTTTTCTGCACTGACGTAGGCTCGTGGAGCCATTGTATCACATAACACATATTTTTTATATTTTGATGCAACAAACTTTTACATACCCGATAAACACACACACACACACACACATGCATGTTTCTACGATCACTAAGTGGTCTTATATCATAATGGTGTGTTTGATTTTTTACATATGACGCAAATGTCAATCTAATACATAATTTTCCAATGTATCTGTTAATGTATTCAAATTTCGTGGAATGTGTTGATATGTAATATAATATAAATTTATTTCCAGTAATTGAACACGTAAGTACATGCACAAAATATGAGGTTTTCTCACTGAGTAATGACCATTTAACTGTAACAAAACAATTTTTGAGTCTACCTTGACAACCAAGTCTCTGATACCGAGAGCAGTTGCATCTGATAATATCTCAATGGCCACATTATATTCAACAATATTATTAGTTTTTTGACCCATACAAATACCTTGTCCAACTCCCCATCAAGGGAAAAAATTTCTCGTGCTATGTAAGATAATTTTTGTGTGCTACGACAAGCATCATCAATAAAATTGACATAATGGTTTGATGACATCTGCAAAACAAGTGGAACACAATGTAAGCAGAGTAAACATGTTTGCAAAGTAAAAAATCACACCAAAAAAATCTAAAATCACACTAATGAATCACACATTAAGGTACAAAGTATTGTACTTGCGATAAAGCATAATACTTCTTGAGATAGAGCTTGTTCTGGGGCTCAACCAATTGGTTACCCTCATAATCGAATAGCTCATAGGCACCTTTCTCTAATACATGTTGAACAATGTAAGTCCCATGCCACATTGGCTCGAGCTTTCCAACCCCTAATTTTTCATGGGTTTGATCATAAAGCTAGACCAAGTCACCTTCAAATAAAACACGAGGATTGACAAACTTATTGTACTGAGCTTTAACCCGTTTATTTTGAGCTTCAATGACTAGAGAAATGAATTGGCGAGTCTCATAGAGATGCTCGAGATAAATCAGACTTTCCTCTTCTGGTGAAGTACCAAGAAGCAGTTCAATAGCTACCTTCAAAGAAGGTATTTCACACTCGATTGGGAGTGTAACTTCCAAACCATAAACCGACTGAAATGGTGTGAATCTGATGCTAGTCTTAGCTGAAGTTCGGTAAGCCCACATATTCGAGAATAGTATGAGGTGCCAATCTCTTTTATGTCTCCCAATGGTTTTTTGAAGCATCTTTACCAAAATTTTGTTGATGGCTTTGACTTGGCCATTGTCCTATGGGTACTATGGAGTGGAGATATCGTGTCACAGCCCCAGCTAAGAAGTAAGCTCTATCATCGTATGATTACAAAAGTGAGAGGCATGTTCAATGACAATGGCTTTCATGACACTGAACATAGCTATGACGTGATTGAAAATAAATTGCGATCTATTTTTACCTTCATTATCATATGTAGGCATCGCTTCAGCCCATTTTGTAAGATAATAAACAGTGATGATAATATAACTGTTGAGGCTACTTTTTTTCTATTCTTCTTCACCTCCTTAGCCCTATTGGCCTAGTTTTGACACCTATATACTCTCTTTTCCCCCTCCTAAATCCCTAAAATGGCCAGACCTTCATCAACTATGGTTAAAGGTAAAAGCAGTACAATTAGAGTTGTTTTCACTATTCTATAGCTAGTATTAGACATTTTTAGTGATATACTTATTTTTCAATTTACCACTATGGGCAGAACGATGGATATCTTGTAGGATTTTTTGATTATCTCTTTGACTTGGAGGAAGTTATGTCTCTTAAAATATCCTACAATGGATATGCCAGTATAAGAAGCTCCAGCTCAGCAAATTCAATGTCCTTCTAGCACCTTGACATAGTCAAGAGTGGTGAAGGACCAGCTGGCCACTCTATGCATGGTGGAGTTCAATTGATTAAAATTAGGACCCTTTTTTTCCTTATAGCTGCAAGCGGTTGGTAATAGAGAACTGATAGTGTAAATTAGGACAGGGTAATGCTAATTTTGTGGATTCCATATCTCTGGTCTCCAATGCCCTACCATGTAATGAAAGTGCTACTAATTTTGCAACTTAAGCATGCCTATAAAGGCAGAGACTCACATCTTGATGAGGAGGTTAATGTATTACATCTTCCAACTGTCAATTTACATTGTGCTTTGGTGTTCTAAAACATAAGTCAAATTTAAATGCTGGTGTATTCTTGATTGACTGAAGATTGTCGTGGATGTGATGAATCTCTGAAACAAACTGTTGTAGGTGTAATTTAGTCCTGTAGTCAATGCTTCCCCGGGTGTGGCAAGGGCCCACCATAGCCGGTTCAGCCCAGTAGAATCAATTAGAGGTAATTCGTAGACACTGTGTGGTTTAAATTTCTGATTGCAGCATTGATAATTCTTGAAGATCGATTTATGTTTTAGCTTGATTTACATTTTGCAGAGTTTCAAGAATTCCTTGATTTGAATTGCAACATTAATTAATTGTGAAAATTGATTTATGTTAGCTTGATTTACATTTGCTAAAGTCCCCAAGAATTCGTTGATTTGAATGTAGGATTGCAGAGTTAATTAAATTTGAAGAACAATTTGGTTTTGGCTTGGTCCATGTTGCTGGAGTTTCACATATCAGTGATTTAAATTGCAGAGTTAATTAATTGTGAAATCGATTTATGTTAGCTTGATTTACATTTTTTGAAGTCCCCAAGAATCCGTTGATCTGAATGTAGGATTGCAGAGTTAATTGAATTTGAAGAACGATTTGGTTTTGGCTTGGTCCATGTTACTGGAGTTTCACATATCAGTGATTTAAATTGCAGATTTATTGGCTTTGAAATCGATTCATGTTTCGGTTTGTTTCCATTACTGTGGTGCATGAATACCAATTGATTTAAATGTCGGATGGCAAAACCAATTTCTTTCAAAAGTAGATCTTGAGAGTTGGTTAATTCGTGTGCTGTAGTGACTTAGTGTTGAATCCAAAAATTGTGTGGCTAGCATGGTAGAAGAGTAGTCTCAGCGTTAATGGAACATTGACATAGGGGGAAATTGTGTATCTCCAGGATTTAATTGGAAATATCATTGTGACTATAACTGAATCTAATTTCTTCCATATAAATTACGTTTGTACCTTCACTTGGCTGCATCAACATAGATTGAGCGCTGCTCAAGAAGAAGAGCTTGAGTACATACCCCCATCAGCCCTAGAGAACAAATTGTTGTGTGAGAGGCTGAGTCTTGGTTTGTACACATTTAAATTTAATCCTCCTGCTGAACAACTAGGCTGAAACATGTAAAATAACATAGATCAAATTACAAAGAGATTTGATAATTATTGTTTCTATGTGTGTTGAATAGTCTCGTGCATTGAGTGACCAGCAGATGTGCATAGCCTAGATTGATGCCACTGTGGTAACAGAGGAATGTCATCTCTAAGGAAATGATTTTGTTTGGATCATTTTCATTTTGATTTAAAGAAGCAGTGTTCGGTTTGCATTTGAATTCTAATTTACTGTTCCTTCAAAGATCCACATAGAAGTGTGAAATAGAGAGTTACAGGGATAGATTCTTTTGAGGTCTAAGTTAGCAAGAAATTTTGTGTCTAGGGTGTTGACTAGGTAAAGAGAATAGATAATGCATAGAGTAATTCTGAGAAGAGAGCCTTCTGCATTCCTTTGGCATGATTAAATTGGTGTTTGCAGTTTTTCCTTGTTTGCATGAGATTAGGGTTTGCAGTAGGGTCAAGTTGAATTAGAAAAATCCCTTACTGAGAGTGTGTATTCCCTTGAAAGAAGAGTTTAACTAGCTCTCCTCCTTGGACTGATGTTTGAATTAGTGCGTTAGGGTTCCTAGTTGGTGTAAATATTCACAATTCCAATCCACAAGAGTGAAGAAAGAATTAAACCCTTGCAACCTAATTCGAAAGTAACCATTCATTGAAAATTGAAACCTTCTTGCAAGTTCCAGAGGGTGATTATATAATTTCCAGTGATAATGCATGTGAGTTGATCAACTGTGAAATTCAAGAATTAAATCTATTTTTGTCTCTGTTTTTATGTCTTGATGCAGCATGTGTTGATTGAGTTAGGAGCATTATCTTATTGCAGGAACCAAAGTGTTGATTTTTGTAGATTAGGGAATCAGTTCATAGATTTATTTAGATTAGGTAATTATTTTTAAGTGTGACCTCCAAAGATTAGAATTAGGTTCTTTGAGATTTTCTGCAAATATTGAGTTATTGAATTAAAGTTGCTGTTGGTTGGTAATGGTTTTGATTTCAGACAAATTGAATAAGGGTTTCCAGTGTTCAAACTAGAGTTTGTTAATTGTTCCTGTTTTATGATGAGATGAATTGGTTTATTTCCGACGGTGTGTCTATAGATGTTTTTGTGTGCCTCAAATCAAAGATCATAAGGAATCATATAAACTTCACATCTAAAAGATGAACCTTGAGAGCGTAGTACAACTCAAATTTTATGAGCCCGGATTGATATACAAATATTGGTGAATTAATTCAAAAATTATCTCACACAACAATAACCATTCCCATCGACTGATCGAGGGTTACATGTCATGAAATTGATGCCCCATTTTGAAAATGGCCCGGCGGTCACAACTATGTGCAAGGGAGCAGGTGGGGTGCATTAATTTCGAGAATAAATTAGGAAATTATGACATTTGAAGACAACAAGAATACAACCTTTGAAAATAGATGGCTAAAAATATCTTGCTTGAAGGATTTTCTGAGTGGTAGCATAACCAGACATGTGACCACCACAGGCCCCACAGTGGAAGTCATTAAGGAATTTCTCAACTTCATCAAGAGTTAAGCATTGATGGAGGATGGAATTGACTCCAATGCAATACAAATTATGTCCATTGATGTTGTATGTTTGGGATTGGCAACGAATCCGTCGTCTCTCAAAGTGAGACAACTCTGGTTGAAATGTTTGGGTCTGGAGATAAAAAATGACGTCTCATACCACAGATAGAGAGTACTTTTGAGAAAGAGTGATTCCTTGTGAATCAACTCATCCAAAGCGGTGGGATCAACTGTAGCTGGAAGATCACAGATCAATTCAGAAAATATGAGTGATTTATTAGACTTAGTCATAGGAAAATCTAAGTCAAAATCCTGGAGAATGACAATCCATTTGGAGTATTTTCCCCCAAGTAATCGACGAGTAAGAATGTAATTTATGGGGTTACATTCGAAAATAACATATGCATCCCTAAATCCATCTCCCTACCTATAAAATGAATCCCATTCTTCCACTACTAGTTGGTATTGCATGATCATTGATCCTTTACATCCTTATACTGTGATTATGCCTGAATTTCCACTTGGGAGAAGGATTTCTTAAGGAGCCTCGGTTTGGACTTGGACCTCACCAAAGGGAGATATCCAACATGAAGGACATGGTTGTATGCTTCCTTTTTTCTATAATTAATAATACATATGATGTTTCACTTTACATATTTGTCTATATATCTATGCAAGTAGCCTAATGCTCCTTGATCTGTTAGGTAGTTTATATTTGATATATGCTATGTATCTTTTCATACATCAAATACAAACTATTTAATATATCAAGGAGCATTAGTCTACTTGCATAGATATCTAGACAAATATGGAAAGTGAAACATCAAATGTATTATTAATTATAGAAAAAAGGAAGCATACAATTGTGGCCTTGATGTTGGAGACCTCCCTTTGGTTATGTCCATGTCCAAACTGGGGATCTTCAAGCAATACTTCTTCCAAGTGGAAATTTAGGCATAATCACAGTATAAGGATGTAAAGGATCAATGATCAAGTAAGACCAAACAATAGTGGAAGGATGGGATTCAATTTATAGGTATGGAGAGGGATTTAGGGATCCATAAAATAAGGAAGAAGGCCCACTTCTAAAGGGAAAATTCCCTGATGATAATATCAAGAGCTCCAAATGAGAGATCTTGAGAATATCTACATCGAACCATATCCAACTCGTCGTTCTGGAAGCTTCTAGTGCATGAATATTCTCCTCCATTAGAGAAAACACTTCCAGAAGAGGTTCAACACACTTTTTCCTATCAAAAAGCGTGCTGGCAGTACTAGGTCAAAGTGTTGCAACGTGCCATTAGCACATGCACACAGCTAGCAAAAAGCATTGACCCATAAATTTAGGTTTTAATCTGAGCTTCTTCAAAAAATATTCAAGGCAAATTTTTGTTGGTCTTCAAGGATATCTTGATGTATTCTCGATGGTGGATATACTGCATATTTTTCATCTTAAGGAACTTTAGGATCAGGGACGGGAAGTGAACGAGGTGATAAATTACTCTGTAACACTATTCAACTCTTCTTTGAGTATGTTTTGGTTCATTTTGGGATACCTTAGACCATTATTTTAGACAGGGATAATAGAGCCTTGGTATCTTTTCGTCCAACCTATGGTCTCCAGTGGATAAAAAGATGATCAAATCAATCCCCTTCATCCTCAAACATGTAAACAAAAAGAAGTGGTCAACATGATGATTGTGCATATCTTGTGCATGTATAAATCCAAGCATCCATATACATGGGATGAAAGTCTTCCATTTGTTCAACATAGCCATATCAAATCCCTCCACAACTCTATTGCCCACAATTCTTTTAAGGTTTGGTTTGGGTTCCAACGCTGGACCCCGAATTATATAGCACTTCCCATTTTATATTCACCAGTAGAATACTCCCATGCTCAAGCCAAGGTAGATAAAGAGGCCAAATTTATGGAAAAAATTCAATGCATCCAACAAAATATGCATGATATCTTATAGAAAGACAATGTCAAGTACAAGTAGTGAAACGACCAACATCATGTTCCACACAAGTTTCAGGTTGGGGATAAGGTTTGGTTGCTTTTACAAAAAGAGTGCTTCACAAGCTCTTGTAGGAAGGTTAACCCACTCCAATATGGGCCTTACACAATCACAGAGGGTATGGGTGAAAATTATTTTTAATTGGGGATTCCCCCTTTTCTTGGTTTGCATCCAATATTTAATGTGGAGTTATTTCAACTATATTTTCCACTTTTGTTAGACACCTCAGAGTAAGCTGAGCAATTAATACCAAAAAAAATAAATCTTGACTATATTGAATAGGCTATAGTAGATAATATCACAGACACTAAGACAAAGGATACTATTTATGAGTCACTAAATTTACACTCTTTTTATTCACTAAACCATTCTTTTTTCCCGATTTATCCCTCTTTTCCAACCTTTGACCATTGTATACACTCTTTACTGCTCATATTAGTTACACACACACACACACATACACACACTGATGCAGAAGCATCAAGTTAAATTTTCATTATTCAATTGTGTAATTAAGGGGGTGAGATATTTTAATTATTTTATTAATTAATTTGCTCATTTTTAATAAATTAGGAGAGAAATTATAAATGTGAGGATTATTGTAAATATTCCTTAAATAATTAAGGATATGAGTGGAGTTGAATTAGGTAGATAATCTAGGGATTAGGAATTCCATAAATGGGACTTAGTTGAGTCCAAAAAAAGATAAATCTAAATTAGGTTTTAAGTTGAGATTTGTGTGGAGGAAATTATGGAATGGAATAAATTATATTTATGTATATATATGTAGCTTGTGAATGCGAGAAGAGATAAGCGAGGAAATGAGGAGGTGAGGAATACAGAGAGAATAAGAGAAATTGTTTGAAGGGCTGAGAGCCAAGAGGCCGCCATTGTAATATTTGGCCGAAGAGTTTTTTTATGTTTTTATATCAATATTTTATTTATATGGCTCTCTTTCCTTCATATGTATTCTGTTGAGCTAAATATATTTCTGGTTTTAACGAAGAATTTTAAGTTTGAAGGTAGCACATAAGTTTTTATATGCTAGGATCTGTTAACCCAGTATCCTGGCATCATTTTGGTATCAGAGCCATAAAATTTTTATGGTGCAAGGTATATGTTGAGTACGTGAAGCTGCATTTATCGAGGCCGAATCAACAAAGGACTAGATCCTAGTAGAGAGATCCTGGTAAATGAGTATGGGCACTTTGGAGTGGTGGTTGTTCTATTTTGTTGCATAGAGAAAGTGTTGTTGAAAGGGGGTTGAATTGGAAAATCCAAAATCTAGGAAGAAGAGACAAACAACTCAACAGATATTTCGACTAGTTCAATGGACTCAGGGTTGAATTGGGTTGAAAACAAAGTCGCTGAAGCTACATCAGTGTGATAGAACATGAGACGAGGAAGAGAAACAAAAGAGAAAATGAATGAATGAAGTAGAACATATTTGAACTCGGGAATTGGCAAAATTTAGGGAGAAGAATGAGAGATTGGGTTGGCCATCAGGAGAAACCCAATCGTAGCAAGCCCTCCAATCATCCATGAGGCCGGTGAGGAGAAATGGTTCATTGGCCTTCATATATTTATCTCTGAATTCTATGTAGATGATCTTCCTTCCATCAACTCGGCGTATCTTCCCGCTCACCTTTATCGTCATCCTCGCTGCCTTCCCTTCAAAAAAAAAAAAAAATTCTCCCGAGAGAGGGTTTTTGATCGCAACCCATAAAAAATTTATGGATACAATAGTAGGGGTGTCAGTTTCCAAAACCCACAAAAATTCATTTAGGCTGAAGGCCGAGCCTGCATGGAAGAGCATAGAGGAGCACACGTAGTTTGGATTGTTGTGAGGAAAGCTAGTTTCATGGTTGTCTTCAGCGATAGCCGCATTATTGTGTTTGGCTAGGAGTGAGCCACTGGTTATATTTTTGTAGCTGAGGGACGAATTGGGATTTCAAATGCTTATTTGCGTTAGAAGCAACGCATGGTTTGCAGGACGACATTCGAAGTAGGAAGGACGGATTAAAGAGACAGTATATCTGTTAATGAAGCGGCCAGCAAATTAACACAGGGGAAGGAGGATCGAAAAAATTAAATGTAGTATTAACACCTGCAAGGACTTGTTGCCAACGTTCAGTGGTTGACCGTGATGCAGATGCATTGGTTGCCAACGTTGGTTGAAGGAGTCAGATGTGTGTGATAATTGTATTGATTTGTATGAGTCGTGGTTCAATGTGTAAGTCGGCCTTGTGGAATTCCAAAGAGATTGGTGTCCATTCCAATCCAAATACCGACTTATAAAATTAATCCCTTCTTTGTTTGCGTAATTGCCATGGAGGGTGTGACGCTGTGGATTCGACCAACCAGTGGTATGTTATAATTAAACCCATCTTTGTTTAATTTCCAAGGAGATGTGACATCGCGGATTCAACCAATCTACTGGTATGTTATTTGCTTAATATCCTTGTAAAGATATTGACTTCCTTGGTTTATGCATGGAGTACATTGGATTCCAAATGGCTTGGGTTGCTTAGGTGGATTCCAATTGCAACTTTTAATTATGTTATTATATATGATAACAATGATCCATTGATTATTGTAAAAACAAATGGAGTTTTCATAAAGTTGCAATATTTTATTATATGTAATTATAGAGGGGAAATTGGAAGGGCACACTAAGTGGCGAAGAACGAATCAATTGCATCAAGTGAAGATTAAACCTGGGTCTTAGTAAAATTGAATATTTTACTATATTAATTTGAAAGTGGAAATTTTCTTTCTACATCAAGTTTTGAAAGCCAGTCGTATCAAGGCACTTAAAAAAGGCATGTGTGGAGCTTGTGAAAGAGGTGCGGCTCCAGCAGAATATTCAAGGTATGGATCCAGTATTTCCATGGTACCATCTTCCAGCATAAGAAAAGGTCACTAGGATTGATCTAAAATGATAATGAGAAGCTGAAAAGAATGGAGTATGAAAGAGAGTGAAGATTTTACATCCTAAAATGTATTAGGGGTGTATGTTTGTTGGAGGATTGTATAACTTGAACTAAGTCAAAATATCCACTATCATAATTATTGGGTCAAGCCTTGAAGTCAAAACAGATGTTAAGGTCAAATAAAAGTTTGGATAGTTTGAGTTAATATTGAGTATTTTCATTCAAGATGAAGAATTGGTATAAGTCTGAAGTCAAAGAGTTGTAAGCTAACTAAAAAGTCTGAATGTAATGGGGTGCATGATTGACAGAGCTCGACACCCAAATAATTGGTCATTGTAACACATGAGTTACTAAAGTGTTGTTTGCAGCAAATTGAAGCAAGAGGGTTTCCAGAGATAGGTTTCAAGGCAGAGAACCAAGAGAAGCCAAGCGCAAGAGGAGAACTTGCAATTTTTGATGAATGGCAAGTGTGAAGGATTGAATGAAATCCACACGTGAACAGATGAAGTTCACCAAAGAGGGGAAGATGATTTTTGATAGTCATTTCCGAAGATCCGATGAAGACCACAGAAGAGAAAAGAAGGAAAATGCCAAGGTAAGTGGCATATGTGAGTAGTTAATAGATGAATATTATGAGAAGGAGAAGGCTGAGATAATAGTGCACCTTGAATTTTTAATGAAATTGTTGCAGAGAAATTTGAAAGACCAGACAGATGGTTGGACCATGAGGAAGAAGGTAAAGTGGCAGAGGCTACACGCAAAGAGGAAAAAATAGGTAAACATACAGTTGATGGAAGAGCTGAGGAAGCTCGAGAAAATTTTGAGTTGTGAAGAACTCAGAGACGTTGAGTTAAGAATGGATGTTTCCATTTGTGGCCCAAAACAGGGTGAAATTCTGGGTGAAGAGATCAATGAGGAAGATCTCATGAACTATTGGGATAGTTCAGAAGAATCTGAATATGTGTTGACGAGAGTAGTAGATGAGGTTATGAAGCCTTGGATTTTTAAATCTCACAGTTAATGTATGTTTGCAGGATGTGCGAAAGATGGTGGACAGTCTGATGAAACTATCATAAAGATGAAGGAAACTATTGAGGTGAAGTGTGATGGAGAATGCCTTTCAGAGGAGGAAGGTACTCATTTGTTGCAACAGGAAGAAATCATCGATGAATTCTTGTTTGGGGTAAGACAACCAGTTGAAGCTATTATGGAGCAGAAGCATAATGGAAATGCTAAAGAGATATTCCAAGGAGGTAAAGAAATGTATTTGTTTAATAAATTTGCTGACAAAATTTTGCAATGTGATGATGCTGAAACCAGGAAAACTCAGTAAGATTTCCAGAAGAAGAATGAAGCTGGGAATGAAGGTTGTGACGAAGTGCTAGAAATACTTCACATGGAAATCAAGTTCTTGGAACGATGGCTTAAGGAACCTAAGGGAGAAGTGAAGCTTGCAGAAATTGATCCAGAAGAAATTGCAGTTATTGTGCATGATAGGGATGAAATGTTTTTAACATTTATAGAGTTGAATGAATGTTATAAATTTTCAGATAATAATGTGACTGTAGGTACAGAAAGCAACATTAACATATATGATGTTGAAATCAGAGAAATTGAGCAGAAATTTCTTGGCATTGAGATGGAAGATCAGAAGCAGCAAGAAAGTTATGTCCATAGAGACATAAAGGAGACAGGAATATTGAATCAATAGGATGAAGATGAAAGCAGCCAGCAGTTCAAAATAGGATCTATTGAAGTCCAGAAATTCGGTGATGGGATATTGATGCCTGAAGCATGAAAAGAGACCGAAAGGTCTTATCTTTTTAAAACTAACAGTTTGTTGGTGAATGCAGGTACAACACCGGATGAAAGAGTTGTTGCTATAAAAGCAATCAAAGACTATAGTTGTAATCAAGAAGGAGTTCTTGATTATTCTTCATGGTAGAAAGTTGAGTGTTCAACACAGTTGGAGATGAAATAATTCGACAAAGAGGTGTTACTCCGAGGAATTGGTGAAAGGAAGTGTTGGAGAAGCCGATGGAATCTGATCGACAGAGTGCGTGATAAGTTACCAAATCGAGTTGATGCTTCAAAGGACCAGTGGCAGAACATAGTTTGGAATCCTGGAGGGAGCAAGTCATCAGGACTTGTGGCTATCACATTGTTACAGAAAAGTGATGGACCTCATAGACAGGTGTCTATGGAAACTTATCTACATGGGGAGTCTGATGCAGGAGCATCAAGTTAAATTTTAATTATTCAATTGTGTAATTAAGGGGGTGAGATATTTTAATTATTTTAATTATTATTTTATTTTATTAGGAGATAAATTATAAATGTGATGATTATTGTAAATATTCCTTAAATAATTAAGGATATGAGTGGAGTTGAATTAGGTAGATAATCTAGGGATTAGGAATTCCATAAACGGGACTTAGTTGAGTCCAAAAAAAGATAAATCTAAATTAGATTTTAAGTTGAGATTTGTGTGGAGGAAATTATGGAATGGAATAAATTATATTTATGTACAAATATGTAGCTTGTGAAGGTGAGAAGAGACAAGTGAGGAAGTGAGGAGGTGAGGAATACAGAGAGAATAAGATAAATGGTTTGAAGGGCCGAGAGCCAAGAGGTCGTCATTGTAATATTTGGCCGAAGAGTTTTTTATGTTTTGATATCAGTATTTTATTTATATGGCTCTCTTTCCTTCATATGTATTTTTTTGAGATGAATATATTTGTGGTTTTAACAAATAATTTTAAGTTTGAAGGTAGCACATAAGTTTTTATATGCTAGGATCTGTTAACCCAGTATCCTGGCATCACACACACACACACACACACATATATGAACACTAGTCAATTTATATGTTTCTTTGCTTTGGTTAGAATTATGGGCCATTGAAGAAGTATTAAGGTGTAGTTGTCACGAGACTCATTGAATATATATGTTTATATTTCAAATTTGGTGTGCATAAAATAAATGGTGGACTAATCACAACGTCATCAGTTTTCCTTGAGCTACCAATTTGGATATTAGTAGCCATATTAGTTTGGTTAAGCATCACGGGAGAAATTATAAATATAGTCATTTTTATTGAGAGTCAAGGACCTTCACTAGAGGTCAAGGATTTTCTAAGGCCTTTTTATTTTAATCGACACAAGAGATTTTGTTAGGGATCGAAGACTCTTGTAACTATTTTGCAGCCAAATCTAAAAAGAACTTCAATTATCTTGCAAGTATGAGGAATAATATCACAAAGATAGCTAGGCATGTTAGTAATGTGTGTTGACATCAGGTATAACGGGCGAGTGGGCCAAGTTGTGTTAACACATAGTCTCTCTAGTAATGTGAGTTATCATAAATTGTTGGAAATATATTTCCCTCTACATGTGGGATTTCTCTAGCTCCAACTATCTCCTAGAATTTCATGAGTAGCCACACTTATAGTTGTGTTGGAAATTGGATAAAACAATGCTCCCCATGTGTTCCATGACATGGACTAACTGCCTCACATGGATCCTTAACTCTGGCGATGTGATCGTGAACTAACACCTGTGGGTTTTGGTTTAACGAAAATCGTGATTCCCAGCAAGTGGTATCAAAGCGTAGGTCATGAGTTCGATACACACCCGACTCTCGTTGGGGGGGATATCATTGGACATTGGATAAACCAATGCTCCCCATGTGTTTCATGACATGGACTAATCACCTCTCATGGATCCTTATCTCTGGCGATGTGATCGTGAACTAACACCTATGGGTTTTGGTCTAACGACAATCATGTTTCCCAACAAGTTGAGTAAGCACATATTAGGATGTTTACATTAGATCAACATGAAAACTGTGAAGCCATATATAAATTTTGCATTGGTCATGCCAATGGAATATATTGTTGTTTGTTTTTTTTCTATTATTGCACTACTATGTTTATTTATGTTTGGTCCACCAAGTGGAGTTATATTATTATCTTAGTATTGAAACTAGACCCCTGAACTTTTATATATATGAGGGAAATTTAGAATGCATGTATGATTTTTTAATTAATTATTTAGTTGTTTTTCTATTCTTAATATACAATTCACATACAATTGAGACTTTAAATTGTGAATGTAAGTTATATCGAGCTCTGTGATTTCATTTTCATGTGTTTTTGTGGATACATTTAAGATTTAATCTAAAACATGTGTTGATCACTTAATAGTGATTAAGGCATAGGCCAACCTTGAGCAAGGACCCACTCAAGGTGTGGTTTTAAGCCAATTTCATTTTATATTTGTTTTTGAAAAAATGATTAGATTGTGTTTATATTCTCAAGTGTTTGAATACATTTTATCTTTAGTTAATTTCAATTATATTTTATAGATTATCATAGAAGTGATTGTGTGGTTTCATGTTCCTTCCAAGTTTATATATTAGTTGTTTGGGGGATATATTGGCCTGCTTTACAAGTATATGCTATAGAATTGGATGATGTATAATGGCTTGGATTTAAGTAAACCTAGTGACATTGAGCTAGTCACGCTTAGATGAAAATTGGGTGCATGAGGTGCCACTTAGCTGTGTAATGAATTGTCCTTAACGGAATTGTTCCATCCAAGTCTATATCCCCATGAGTTTCTTTGGTTAGATCATTAAAAATATGTGATGGACTTTCCTCTTGTTTATATTGCATAGAGTGCCTCACAAGTTTACAAACCCAAATTTGACAAATTAAATGTATTGTGTAGACTAAACCCTTAGTAAAATAAGAAACATATAAATGCACTGTCATTTTTGTAACCATTGGTAGGGAGGTATTCAAAAGAATCAATACTCCTCACATAATTAGGACAAAAAGGTATCAAGGCAAGAAGTGACAAAAAGGGTCATTAATTACCCCTTCTAGTAACCAACTGTAACAACCCCGAGTTGATTTTCCATGTAAAAAATATAAGACCAAGTTCATGGGACACGTATTCCAAGTTGAATGTTGGGTGAAAATATCCTAGTGGGTGTCACTTTCGGTTTATTATGCCTAAGGAAATTGGAAAAGGAAAATATGCATTAATTACAATTTATTTATGAAAATAAAGGAAAATAGGAGAAAAGGGAGATGAAAGGTCATAGGTTTGCATGAGAAGGAAATTTAAGGAAAAATGAAGAAATAGAGGGCTAAGAAATAGAGAGGGCTCTCTCTCTATTCTCTCATAATTTTACACACATAGAGAATTATTGGAGCACTTTAGCATTAAAGAAAAGCAAGCAAAGGAAGGACAAGGAAAGAGAAGGAGAAGGAAAGAAAGGCAAGGAAAGAGACAAGCAAGGAAAGCAAGGAAAAACAAGGTTGGATCGGGTAGCTTTAATAGGAATATTTTGTAGGTAACAGGTTTCATGTGTGATTTCCAAGCTGATGTGTGAATGCATGGTACATGCATTAGTTTATTTGTTATCATTGGCATTGGTTTTTCCTGATTTTGAAAATGGTTTCAACCTTGCCTTTCCATTTCCTGGATAGCCATGGTGTGATGGAATTATTTTCTTGGTTGAGGTTTAGATTGTTGGAAGGTTTGGAACTAGGTGAGGTGGTCTCAAAAAAATTCCCAAGGGTCAGAGATAGAGGTGGTTTAATCTCTGGGAAGCCCTTGACAAGTGGGTGGATATAGGAAAATTCCTCAAGGTATTGGTGAAGAATATCTGAGGCATCCAAGCTTGTTTTGGGCTTTGTGATATCTTGACCAGTTTTGGCGAGATCACAATAGCCTTAGGGTGGAGGTGGTTTAATCTACAAGAAGCCCTAGTTGTTTATTTTTTGAGATCCCACATTAATGCTTGGTTGAAAGAAAGATTCAGTTCAACCCAATCTATGATTGGGTGGTACGTGGAAGTCCCTCACTTGGTTGTCTTTTGCATCAATTAATAAGGGTTATTTTTCTTATTGTGATTTATGAGCACTTGTGCCTATTATTAGGGTGACTTGATGGTTGTTCTGTTATGGTTAATAATGTGGTTATATGTTGGTTATAATCATGGATCTGTAATGTACTCTAGTTATGGATTTTTTCGGGTTAAATTAAGTATTTAATGGTTAATTAATGCATGGGATAAAAAAAATTATTGCAACTATTATGAGAGGGAATTAGAACTTCTTGGTGATTCTTAGATAAGTTTCAGACTCCTGTGATCAGATATGCATTCATGACCTATAGCTTACATGTTCATTATATTTTTGACGAAATGAATGTCATCATTAGGCCTGGTTAGGTCAAGTTCTCGTTCAAATTTTGTTTGTTTAAAATCACCCTTATGTCATTTATCATTATGAGAAGTCTCAAGCAATTTTGGGTGGGGGTCTAGAGGCTGACCTGGAATCGTGGATCATATATTTGGACCACAAGCACTAAAATGAGTTATTTAGGTCACAACCGCATGGAGTAAGGCTTGTAAGTGCACTTGGAGGCCTTAAACCACATGCAAGAAATTTCAAGGGTGCGGTTGGGAGTCTAGGTCACTAAAACAAAGTTCCAACTCATGGATTGGCCACTTGGGGTGTTTCTTCAGCTATTGGGTGATATGTAGTCCCTGTAGGATGTTATTTTGTTGTTAGAAAGTCTCATTTATATGCCTCACTTCCTTAATTGGAGCTAGGAGTTCGAGTCATTTCATAGTGGCACTATGTTCCACATTTCCCTTGAGGGATTGTAAAAGCGAGTAAAAGTGGGGTGGGGGGTTACAAATTAGTATAAGAGCTTCTAGGTTCAAAGACTTTGAATGGATGGGCTAAATTTATATGGTTAGGTATGCATAGTAGGTCATGCATGCATCATGGTGGTCATTATGCATTTTATGTCATCGTGATGTTGGTTGAGATGGAGTAGGAGACGCAGATCATCAGAGCAAGGTTTTAGCACTAGACCTCGGGGTAAGAGAAGATCATCATACAGATTTATATTTAGGGCATGAATTTATGTTGGTTAATAGTTTTTATAATAATTATGGTTATATGCATGCATGTAATTCTGTTTTTGCACATGCATGATAGATGCTAGTTGATCAATGCAATCATATGCACATGCGCTAAATAGTCATGAATGGTAGTAACTTGTTATATGCATTATGGTTATATGCATGATGATTATGATAATTGAAACTAAGATCTTGACGTTATATATATCATGCTAAGCTAGATTGGTCAGTGTAAATGGTTATGATTACAATATTCAGGTACAAATCGATATACTTGTGATATTGTGTCATACTAATCTGGGTTGACTGAGGCAGTTGTGGTAGCCTCTCTTGAGATACATTGACACATGAATTTGATTATGTCATCTATTTGGTTTTTCTAGCATAATATGTCTACAGGCTATTTGAATGTTTGCTTAATTGCATGATATGAGTATGTGTCTATAAGATTACATGAAGGAATGATCTTGTTTTAAAACAATTGTACTAACACAATATATGCTGAGCCAATTGATATGCACTTGAGTGACTAATGAATGTGAATTGATTATGACATGGTTGTTAGTATTGGTAAAGGATGGTTTTAAATTAATAGATATGATGTCTTGATTTTTTGAACATGTGATTGACATGTGTGAACAATTGCAGGGAAACATGCGTCGTATTAACATGACAAGGTACCAGTCGATTTATTTATATAACTAATAGTCCTTTGATGTGATAGAAGATAATAAGGATCGATTGCAGCAAGGAAAAGGGTAAAAGAAATTAATTGGGTGAAAATTCATTTGGCTATGTTTGGAAACCACAATTCCAAACCAATGAGTGTTTTGCATGAATACATGAAGTCTTCTTAACCTTGATTTTTTCTAACATTACGTGGATATGTGCTAGATTCATAAAAATGAATTTGACGGGCATAACAACTAGTTTACAGTTATGGCTGGATTCATTCCTTGAAAGATGATATATGTACATGTTTAGTTACATGTCAATGTGTTGGGTATAACAAGTTAAGGTAACCAATATATTGTTTTGTTTATTTATGCACTAAGAGTAGTGTGTTTATGGTAGTATGATGTAGGGAATTGCATGGAAAAAGAGACTGCTATGAAATATTGAAGAAGGATCATGTTAAGCTTTCCCTTGGAAGCACTAGGAACCTATGGGGATTGAGTCATGGTGTTTGTTGCTAGTTTTTTTCTTTCCATGCTTTGTGATTTGTTTGTGCAAGATTTGCAGTTTTATTTATGTTTGGTGCATGACCATGCCACTTTGTTTGTGGCGTCATATTGTTATTGGGTTTTCATGGGTTTCTTCTTGTTTGCTTCTTTTTCTTTCCTTTTATGTTTTTAGGGTCTTGGGAATCGGTTGGAGAAGGGGGAAGTTAATGGAGCTCGTGGAGAGCTGAATGAAACCCAACAGGTATTATGACACCCAGATGAAACCTTGCATGTATAAATGAAGCTGAAGGCAAGAGTATGACATCTAGTTGGATTGGTTGGGTTCATTGGGACAAATTGACAGTGGCAGGACAATCATGAGAAAGGTAACTAGAAAGGTAAAGTAAATGGATTTGAGGCATAAAATGCATTAGCTATGTTAGGAATTGTTTTTCTCAATTTCATGCATGTGTTTCATGGATAAAGGGAGTTCTCTTAAACTTACCTTATGAGCACTGGTAATTTTGTTGTGATCATGATTATGTTGATGTATATATATATGTATATGTGTATGTATGTATACCGTTGTCTAACAGGGTCGTCAGGTATCATGATTGTTTTATGTTGATGTTTATATATGTATGTATGTATGTCATTGTCTAATAGGGTAGTTAAGGATCATGCTTGTGGAAGAATGATTTCTTATGCAGGTGAATGACATGAAGAGGTTCCTGGTTTATGAGGAGTCAAGTGGGAAGAGTAGCCCTGAAAAATATATGAGTTTAGTATCATGTGGATAAGATAAGATATTATGTGCTTATATTATTCCTATGTTTATGTTGCGGCAGATAATGCTGATGGATTCATGAGTTGAATGAAAGCAGTGTGATCTACAACATGCTAGTACAAGCATGAATAGTGGAAAGACACTAGAAGAAAGTTTTTTTGGTAGAGACGGTGTGATCACTAGTTGTGCAATATCACTTTTATGTACATGTGGTGTCGTGTACATGTTGTACATGTGGTGTTGTGTACACATCATGTATGTGGTGTTGTGTACATGTTGTGTAGGTGGTGTTGTATACACGTTGTGAAGGTGGTGTTGTATACACATTGTACATGTGGTGTTGTGTGCATGTGGCATTGTGTACTTATTATGTAGGTGGTGCTGTCTACATGCGGTATTGTGTACATGTCGTACATCTTGTGTTGTGTACATGTGGTACTATGTCATGTGTATGGTGTAGTCATCATGTCATGACATGTGTATTTTTTGTGTTGTACTATTTGTACGTATATATATCTTATTGTACACTAGGTGTTGCACACCAGGTGTAGGTGTAGTGTATGTGTGGTGTTGTACATGTATGTGTATGTGTTGTACAATGTGATGGGACAAGAAAGTAAGAGACTGTTTGGGCCCTTGTTTCTGATATTGAGGGTTGAGGTGGTTTAGTCTCTGGATTCCCCTATTGATATTGAGGGAGGGGGAGGTTTAGTCTCTGGATTTCCTTGTTACTTGAAGAGAAGGCACATGGTGCTTACCAGGTTTGGAAAATAATCTAGTGTGTGTATGAGATTGAAGACAAGAGAAGGCACTGGGTGCTTTCCGAGTTTGGGAACTGATTTAGTGTGTGTATGAAAAGGACAAAGAACAAAGGAAAAATAAAAGAACCAATTGAAAGATAATTATCAATATTTTATGTCAGTGTTAATTATGAATTCGATCTATGATTTTGATTTATGATAGTTGCATGTGATTTAAGATTTTTGATTTATGATGGTTAAATTTTGAGCTAACCAGATATGATATGTTTATACATGATGATTTTAACGAGAAGATAATTTAACTTGTTGTGATAGGAAGTAAGCATAATTAAAAATGTACCTACTGGTGGGCCATCAATGAGGTATGATTTAAATTTATTTCAATTCCTTTTTAATCTAATGACAATTATGTGCTTGGTATAGGAAATTAGGGAAATGATTGATTTGGGTGGTTGAAACTAATTGCGAGAATGTTAGTAGTAGATTTAGTGAAAGGAATTGGAACAAGCAACACTCTATTGGTAAAATATTCAGGAACAGGGCCATTGTGGCACACTAGTACCCACTAGTGTCCATTGATTTCCATGAGCATGCTATGATCGGTATGATGGTTTTGAGGCAGGGATATATATTGGATTTTGGACCTTCCGATGCAAGGAAACCTTTCTAAGGGATGGATCACCTGAGGGAATGTGTAGCAGAAGGGGATGTAGGGGAACTTAGAAGGTGAGTGACTGCATGGAAGGGGGTGACCAGATTTCCTGGAGGACTATGTAGGAGAGAAGGGAAGACTGAGGAATGAATTTTTTTTAGTCATTAGCATTTCCAGATGGAATCAGAAGCGTGTGCCTTGGAACAATGAGTTAGTAACTAGTCGGTAACTATTCATTGCGGAAACATGTAGCGTAAGGATCGTAGCACTAGATAATGGATGCAGGTTTGACTTTGGAAGTGCATTTTGGACTTCCTTAGAAGGAGGTAAATATTGGTATTACTTTGATGGTGGAGGTGTGATCCTATGGATTCCCTTGTTGCGGATGTAGGAATTGTATCCTTTTATCTATTGGTTAGAGAAAATGTGCATATGTATATATGTGTATTTAATTGTGAATATTGTATCGAGATGGATTAATAAAGCTCCATGAAAAATATTTTTATTCGTTGGTTGAAGAAAATGTGCATAAGTATATGTGGTTGTTATTGTAAATACCGTAATGAGTTGTGTTATAACTCCCCAATAAATGGTATGATTGTCATGTTTTCAGCAAGATTTCATTGTAAATATTGCAACGCACTATGTTATAAAGCTCCATAGGCAATATGTTCAGTTTTCAATGGTTTTCCGGTCATAGGTTTCATAGAACACCGAGGATGGTGTTCCCATAAGGGGGAGGGGTTTGTAACAGCCTTGAGTTGATTTTCCATGTAAACAATATAAGACCAAGGTCATGGGACACGTATTCCAAGATGAATGTTGGGTGAAGATATCCTAGTGGGTGTCACTTTCGGTTTTTTATGGCTAAGAAAATTAGAAAAGGAATTAGCAAAGGAAAAGAGGCATTAATTGACATTTATTTATGAAAATAAAGGAAAATAGGAGAAAAAGGAGATGGAAGGTCACAATTTTTCATGAGAGGGAAATTAAATGAAAAATAGAGGAAAAATTAAGAAATAGAGGCCTCAATGATAAAAGGGGTTATGAGGACTAGTTCACAGCTTTTGTCAGTTTAGTTTTAGAGCTTTATTTCTATTCTCTCATACTTTTGCACACATAGAGCATTCTTGGGGAACTTTAGCATTAGAGAAAGGAAATCAAAGGAAGGACAAGGAAACCAAGGGAAGGACAAGCAAGGAAAGCAAGGAAAAGTAAGGAAGGTTGGACCAAGCAGCTTCAATATGAGAATTTTGAAGGTAACATGTTACATGCGTGATTTCCTAGCTGATGTGTGAATTCATGGTACATGAATTGGTTTATTTGGTTCATTTTTTGTCATTGGCATGGGTTTTTCCTATTTTGATAGTGGTTTCAACCTTGCCTTTCCATTTCCTAGATAACCATGGTGTGATGGGATTCTTTTCTTGGTTGAGCTATGGATTTCTAGAAGATTTTGGAACCAAGTGAGGTGGTCTTAGGAAAATTCCCAAGGGTTGGGGGTGGAGGCGGTTTAATCTCTAGGAATCCCTCGACAGGTGGGTTGAGACCTGCAAATTCATTAAGGTATTGGTGAATAAAATTTGAGGCATCCAAGCTTGTTTTGGGATTTTTGATCTCTTAACCGGTTTTAGCAAGATCACAATAGCCTTAGGGTGGATGTGGTCTAATCAATTGGAATCCCTGGTTTTTTATGTCTTGAGATCCCACATTCATGCTTGGAATATGGCACAGGGGTGATTGGATAAAATAAAAAATTGGTTCATCCCAATCTATGGTCATGGAAGTCCCTGACTTGGTTGGATTTTGCATCAATTAATAAGAGTTATTTTTCTTAATGTGATTTATGAGAACTTGTAATTGTTATTAGGGTGGTTTTATTGTCTTTTTTTTTATGGTTAATAATGTGGTTATATGTTGGTTATAATCATGGATTTGTAATGTTCTCTAGCTATGGCTTTGTTCAGGATTTGTTAAATATTTGATTGTTAATGAATGCATGGGATACCAAGTGTTATTGGAACTATTATGAGAGGGAATCAAAACTTCTTGGTGATTCTTAGATAAGTTTTAGACTCCTATGATCATATATGCATTCATAACATGTATCTTACATGTTCATTATATGTTTGAAAAAATTATTGTCATGGATAGGCTTGGTTAGGTCAAGTTCTTGTTCAAGTTTTGTATATTTATCATTGTCCTTATGTCATTTATCATGCTGAGATGTCTCGAGTAGTTATGGTCAAGGGTCTATAGGATGGCCTGGAATTCTGGCTCATATCTCGGAACCAGAGGCACTAAACTAAGAAATTTAGGTACAACTGCATGGAGCAAGGCTTGTGAGTGCGGTTGGAGGCCTTCAACCACATTCAGGTAGTGTCAAGGGAGTAGTCGGGAGTCTAGGTCACTGAAACAAAGTTCTAGCTCAGGGATTAACCACCTATGGTGTTTCCTCGACTCTTGGGTGATATGTAGTCCCTGTAGGATGCTAGTTCGTGGTCAGAAAGTGTTATTTATAGGACCCACTTCCTTAACTAGAGCTAGGAGGTTGGGTCATGTCATAGTGACACTCATTTTAAATTTACCTTGAGGGCTTGAAAATGCGGGTAAATGTGGGGTGGGTCATTACACCAACATATTTATTATCTTTTGAATTAGGACATGATAAATGCATTAACCAGTAGGTAAAAAACAAAACATTTTTGATAAAACATCACGTGGTGTAGTAGAAGCCACCCAAAGCGACATTTTGGTATGTGAGAGAGAAAGGAAAGATCCTTTGTAGGTCACCAAAGTCCAAGATAGTGTCATAGGGAAACAAATTGAAGAAGAACCACCATCAAATAAAGAAGAGAATCTACTAGATGAAGAACTAGAAATTTCTAAAGGTTCCACTAAAATTTAGAACCCTAAACATTTAAGTGAAGTAGAGATGGGGTATGAAGAAGTGAATGAACCTAAGCAAAAGGAACTTGTTAACTTCGAATTCCATATTGAAGATCATGTTGGATTGGTATAAATGAAGAATATTCCCCTCTATGCCCTTCCAAACATTCATGGCCTTACAAAGGAAGATCCAAATATATTTTTATTCAAGTTTTATTTTCTTTTTCGTAGTGATGACAATTCCATGGATGAAAACAAGTTGAATTACTTCATACCACCTTAAAATATGTATCTCTTTGATGGTTTACGGGACTTGGGGGAAACTCCATCCAAACTTGAAAAATGAAGAAGACATTTTTGAAGAAATATCATGACTACTGTAAACTCCATGATATTAAAGAAATTTTTTCAAAATGTCTCAAACATACATTGAAAGTCTAGAGGAACACATAGAACGGTTTCAATATAATTTAAAAAGGAAAAAACAAAACATAGGAAACCCTATGCATCCTCTTCCTTAAAGGAATACAAGGGGAATGTATCGATACATTAAATATCATGGGAGTAGGAGAATTTCCCTATTAACATATGAGGAGATTTGTGAATTATGTAATTGATATTATAGACGTACCTCTAAATATGGGAAGAATTCTCAAGATATTGTCTCTAGAATTAGTAGTTCAAGTGGGATAGGGGTGACTAAAGATGAGTTAGGAAACTTATTGGACAACTTCAAAGCCAATATCCTCGGTACACTTAGCTCGTAATTAGGCATCCTACAAGAGAAAAAGAAGATGAAATAATTTGAGCTAGCCTTCACTATATTTTGCTCAAAATTTCGGAAGAAACACCCTATTCGACAATGTCCTTTAATATTTGTTGAGACATGTAAAATTTGTGAATAAAAACATCCCACTCAAGATTGTCCTTCCTTACCAAGGCTTAAGGAATTCTTTTAGGAATAAAATGAGGAAATCGAACCAATTGGTTTTGTTGCTCAAAAGAAACCATGGCCCCCTCGATCATTTGGTTCAACACCTAGTTCCTTTATATATTTTTCTCCAACACCATAACGGTACCCTCCAATGCCATGGCCACTAATTTAGTAGAGTATTGCAAAGCCAAAAAAAAAATAGAGCATGGAAAAGAGGTGTACTATAGTTCACTCATAGAATCAAATACAAAATTATCTAATGAGAAACATGTTTTTGCAATAGAATGTTCTTTTTAGGAGCCAATGATTCTTTTACCCAAAATCACGTGAAAGATAAATTTCCAGATGTAATGGTAATAGTGAATAACTCAACTAGTTTTCAAATAGTTTTATGGAAAAGTGCTACAATGGAATTACATACAATGAGAATACTTTATTGGAGGAGTCTTTTCCATCCTAAAAGTTGAACAAAAGCAAGAGGTCTAGAATCTCATCTCGGTTGTCTACAAAATTAGATATAGGGAAAGGATTGAGTTGAGAAACATGGTTAACAAGAAGGAAACCAAGGTCCTTAATAATCTAACCTCTAAATTTATGAGCAAACAAAAGTAGCTAAAAAATGTTGATAAATCTAGTGACCATTCAGAAAAATGGCCAGAAATAAATGATATAAGCCTTGCTCTGAAATCAAGTGAAAAAATCAATAAGATAGGAAATTGCCACTATTTTGAACAAAAACATGGTAATAATGCACATCTTGGCTCAAATTTTGAGGCATATGTCGCATCTTGTGTTTTTAGAGGCTCAAAAGAGGATGGTATCAATCGCATAATAGAATGCACATGTTGTTTGGTAAATGGTCATCAAGCTTGTTATGTGATGTCTAATATACCAAAGAATGGTTGGACATGTTATGCATGTAAAACAACACCTGATATCATATAATTTGAAAAAAAAGAGTGCAACAAAGTGTGTTTTAGAAATGAATTTTTTTCATATTGTGAGTAGCGCACTAGACGAGTTATACTTCAATGTATATATCAACAATGATAATGTTATACAATATACCTTCACAACCATTTATTATACTAATTTTGCAGTAGTTAATAAACTTATTAAATCGAAAAATATTTATGTCAAAATTGGACATACATTAGATATAGCGAATGTCGCTCCTAATGCCATGATAAATGGGCTATAGGTTATGGAGATCAACAACTCTAAAAGGAGTCTTGATGAATCTTTCTCACCAAACAATTCTATCATATTAAAAAGCAATAACAAGGTTTGTCCAATAGTTGGATTAGTTGTAGGAGTTTTTTTTTTGCTATTGGGTTATTAACAATGATATACTTTTTATGTTGTTGTAATCGATATATATATTATAAGTTGGTTTCCTATTCCACTACATAGAGGACATTCTAAACTATAGGAAGCAAGGGAAGAAAATTGTTTGTTGGGATTCATGTTTCATCTGGAACTTCAAATCTAGGTTGACACTTCACATTTATAGAGATACTAGAAGCTACTTTAGGTTTGATTTCAATGCATTCCAGGAAATATTTAACAACTTGCATAGTCAATTGGTTTTGTTTCCAGATTCTTGATCAAACCATCAATCTCAGATGTTTTCATGAGTGAAGTCAGTTATCTAGAGTTGGGGTTAAATGTAGTAGTTCAATGGAGTATGAAGAGTACGTCGATGACTTCTTTCACATTTGTTTTGTTGATGATCCTGAAGTTTCCATAGCCAAGTGGGAATGAAATATTATGGGGGTAAAGCCTTTAGAAAATGAAGTAAAAATTTGAGCATGGAAAACTGCTCCAAGGATATAATGAATAGCTAAATTTTGTAGCTTCCACATAATTACTAATAGAGATTTATAAGACTCATATGTGATTTCGACCAAATTGTCAATGCTTGTACCAGATACGAAGTCTTCTCTTTCATTGATGGATTATAAAAATACAATAAAATCTACATCTAGCTTGAACAATTATTCCAAATATTTGACAAGCTTGCTTGGCATTTGATTCAACTGACTACTAAGGTAAAAGACTGCACACTACAAATGGATGGACCTAGGCGAGGGTTCATGCAACCTGTAAGTGTTCAAGAATTCGATAGCCCATAGTGTTGTATGCCCAGAAGTAGTGCAAATCAATGCAATGTGAGTCCCATTCCCTATTGATATCTGGAAATGTCCTAGCTCAACAAGTGAAGAATTTCCCAATTAGAATCTTGATTAGACTCTTTTTCATTGAAGTGTTAATCCTAACTAGTTCAATGGGTCTCCAGTTACCCTTACCCTAAGACTAGACTAAGTTGAAACTATCCTAAGTATCTTATAGGTATGAATAACTGTATATAATGCATTGAGTTTGTGAGTATATGATATTAGTTATCATTAAAAAACACAAGGGAAAGGAATCATTTATGTGTTATTAGTTTAGAAAACGATGATCCCTTTCT
Organism: Pinus albicaulis; assembly: GCA_034641835.2. NCBI lineage: Eukaryota > Viridiplantae > Streptophyta > Pinopsida > Pinales > Pinaceae > Pinus > Pinus albicaulis. The sequence continues at coordinate 1,285,130,576 of CM076575.1, read as the reverse complement.
AGTGACTGAAACTAAGGCTCGGTCTGGCCACAATGTGATTTTCTCCCATCTAAGGAGACTTAAAAGAATGAAAGATTGAAATACAACCTAAACCCTAAGATGCGAAACATAAACTTATCTTGACAAAGAGAAGTAAAACCTTACTCCTGGCCAAGGTCTAAATGTATTTAAAGAAAGGGAAAGAATTGTGTTTACTTTTAGGATAAAGATTCATTTATAAATTCCAAAGAAATTTGAAGACTTACAGATGGTTCAAACATAGATGCAATGAAACAATCCAAATAGATAGCTACCAGAATGACTTCATCCACATACCTAAAATTCAATATATAATAAGTTCACGATGGGATTTACCAAAGCCAAAGAAATAGTTCTTCAAATTTAATGTAATATAACACAAGACAAATTTGGATAAAACCAACAAATAATTATTAATGTAACCAAATAAGTCTCCATGAACTCATTATCAACTCTAATCCAATCATGTAAGCCCTACAAAAGAGCTTCAACATAAAATAAATTAACATAAAACCATCAATAACAACAATAGTGATTCAATTGATTATTAGTATACTAACTGGTATAAGAATTGAATAAAAATTGATTTCAACATAAGAGCAATTAGCATAAAACCATCAATAACAACAATAGTGATTCAATTGATTGTTAGTATACTAAAAATTGAATCAAATTTGATTTCAAAACACATGAAATAACATAAGCATCACAAGGCTTTATAGCAATGCAAGCAAAATTAATCTTGTATCAGATCCAATGCCTTTAAACATGTACAATTCTGAGATATTGAACTCTGACAAGAAAATAAATTTACAATAGTGCAGGGAAACTCCCTAAGAAATCTCTTGATCTAGCCTCTATAGCTAGCTTCCTAACTATTACAATAGTGCAACATATTGAACCTTTTCTGCAAAGTTCCCTTTCTTGTGGATTCGAACTCCCTGCTCCTTGCAAACTTTTTTCTTTAAAAAATCAAAGTCTGTTGGGTTTAGATGCCTCCACTCCACAAGGCCATTCGAATCTCGCGCCATTACAACCTTGGTTTTGTAAAATCTTTGTGCATTCAGCCCTCTTTTGGAAGTTCATGGAATTTATTTTCAAATAGTTTCAATTCAGCTTCCAACGAGATTGTATATTGATAGCAAATATCGTTTTTTTCTTGCCTGGAATTTCGGGCTTCTCATGTTTTCCATATGCAGTCGAGTCGGTCCGTTACAGATCCATGAAATTTGCAAAGAATGGTGTGGATAGAGTGTGGAATATTCCATTATTTGAGTGACTAGCGCAACGAGAAATCCTCCTTTTGTGCTCTTGGCCACGTATTGCGTATCTTGTTTATGGTCAAATCTGACAACAACATGAAACTCTCGTTAAAAATGTTGATAACAAAACAAATCTGATAACCCACAGTGGAATGACTAAAACAAATAATACGGGGGCTTTGATTGGGCCACCGTGCTTTAATAACATTGGTAACGTGATAATACCAGTGAAGTTTCTACGTCAAAAACCACGCGGGTATGGCTTGCATTCTCGCGCCAATTCCTTGTTTCGGCGCGTTGGTGCGAGTATTAGCCTAACAGTCGTGCCAACCGGTTCGGCTTCACGGCTTCTTTGACTGGCGCAGTCCCGAATTAAACAGTCGCGCCAACCGGTTGATACGTGAGCCAAGAAAACAGTCAAACGGTGAATTCGTTAAAAATTAATTCCTTACGGTATTTTTTTTTGGCTCAAATGATTTATGACTCAAATCATTTAACGTGATTTTTTAAATTTTTACATAAGCTGGATTCATTAATCAAAAAGGAGAACCGTATTTTGGAGGTATCGATTTAAACAAAAAGTGAAAGCCCTTTTATATCAAGAAGTTTTTTTTTGTTAAAGTTTTTTTTATATAAAAAAACTTAAAATTTTTCAAAGGTTTTTATAAAAAGGTTTTGAAAGAGCATATGGTGAAGTTTCTTTTTTTTAAAAAGAAAGTTTTTTTTGGAAGAGGAAATTTAAAAGAGGGTTTTAAGGGATTTTTTAAAGTCTTTAAAAGAGATTAAAAAAAAAAATTTAAATAAGATTTACAAAAGGCACATATTAGCATTTGAAGAAATAATGGCCTCTTCAAGTTCTTTGCCACAAACACCAAATCTAATTGGAAAAAATTATGAATTCTGGAATTTGAGAATGAAAACCTTTTTAAAATCACAAGATTGTTGGGACATGCTTCTGATTTCTTATGTAGAGCCGACCCAAGAAGCATGGGAGGCCATGACCAATAATCAGAGAAATGCAGCTATTGAACTCAGAAAGAAGGAGCACAGAGCCAAATGATGGATACAAAATTCAGTCGATGATTCTATTTTTGACAAAATAACTGGTGCGACAACAACAAAATAATGTTGGGATATTTTGCAAGCTGTGTATCAAGGAAATGATATAGTGAAGACGGTTAAATTGCAAACATTGAGAGCTTAGTTTGAAACTCTAAAGATAGCTGACACCGAGAATGTGGATCAGTTCATGACCAGAGTCATGGGAATAGTCAATCAGATCAAAATCATTGGCGAAACCATTACAGATCAGAAAGTTGTTGAAAAAGTTCTTTGAATTCTACTAAAGAAATATGACATGATTGTGACAACGATTTTGGAATCCAAATATTTTAAAACTTTCTCAGTAGAACAGCTGACTGGATCACTATTGGCACATGAAACAAGACTCAATCTAATAGAAGATTCCACAGAACAAGCTTTCAAAGCACACCTCTCATTTGACAGAGGCAGAGGCAGAGGACATAGAGGCAGCAACAAGCGAGGTAGAGGCCGAAGCAATGGCAGATCTGATCATCATCATGCAACAGAGCAGTGGAGACCTCCACAAAACCGAAATCAGAGAGGAAGTTCATGGAACAGATCGAGTGTTCAATGTTACCACTGTAAGAAGTTTGGCCACTACGAACACGACTGTAGAAAGAAACAATCAGATCAACACAGAGGTTATATCAATCTCTCCAACAGTGAAGGAGAATCCTCAGAGACCATGTTTCTTTCATGCCATCTCTCAGAAGACAAATAGAGTGAAGATCTTTGGTTGCTCGACAGCGGATGCAGCAATCACATGACAGGCAACAAGAAACTTCTTTCTTCTCTAGATGCTTCCATAACATCAGAGATAACGCTTGGAGATCGTACAAGTATTAAAGCTGAAGGAAAAGATATTGTTCCTATTCTTACTAAGAAGAATCAAAACAAATACATCCCTGATGTTTATTATGTTCCTCAGCTCAAACATAATCTCCTTAGTGTAGGACTATTAATGGAACATGGCTATGATGTATTGTTTCAAAAGAACACCTGCTATATATATGACAAAGATCCTCATAAAATATTGATAGAAAAAGTTGAAAAGACCAAGAGTAGGATGTTTCCATTGATCCTTAGAAGCCAAAATACCAACCAATCTTTAGTCCACAATGTATCAAGAATAGATGAAAATCGTCTATGGCATTCTAGGTATGGCCACATTCCAGTCAAGAGTCTCAGTCTGCTTCAAAAGAAATCTATAGTCATTGGTCTACCTACTATCAGTGAAAAAGTCTGTAATTGTGAAGTTTGTGTCTTGTCCAAGCATAAAAGAGATAGTTTTCCCTCATCAACTTCAAGGGTGAAACAGCCTTTGGCACTTGTCCATACCGACATATGTGGTCCAATGCAGACATTTTCCATTGGTGGTAGTTTCTGCTTTCTAACATTTATTGATGACTTTAGCAGGAAGATATGGGTGTATTTTTTTAAAAACAAATCAGATACCTTATCTATATTTTTCGAGTTCAAGGCAGAAGCAGAAAAACAGAGTGGAAAACTCTTGAAAGTACTCAGATCAGACAAAGGAGGAGAATACACCTCAAATGAATTCAAAACATTTTGTCGACAACAATGTATCCTAATGCAGTACACAACCAGATACACTCCACCACAAAATGGAGTAGCAGAAAGAAAGAATCAGTCAATCATGAACATGGCGACATGCATGCTACGGGAGAAGAAGTTGACAAATAACTATTGGGATGAAGCAGTGTCGACAGCAGTGTATGTTCTTAAAAGATCTCGAACATCCAGCCTACAAGATAAAATACCTCAAGAAGCATGGGATGGAAACAAGGTAAATGTGTCACACTTTAGAATCTTTGGATCAGTAGCTTTTTCTCATGTTCCTAAAAAAATAAGAAAAAAGCTTGATGATAGAAGTGAGAATTGCATATTTGTAGGTTATAGTGAGCAGTCGAAAGCCTACAGACTTTATAACCCCATTACCAAAAAGTTCATTATTAGCAGAGATGTGAAATTTTTCGAAAATAAATCTTGGTTTGACCATGTAGATGAAACTTCAAATCAGATTTTTTATCCACCACAGTCTCCAAGATTGTAGGTTCAAGAACAGTGAGAAAATTATGAAAATGGAACATCATCAAGCACTGATTCAGCGAGTGATCAAACATCTTCAGAAGAGGGACAAAAAAAAAGAAGTATCAGAGAGATATATGAACAGGAGCATGAATCTAAACAACAGAATATGTTTGCATTCATTTCAACTCAACCGAATCATTTTGAAGAAGCAGTTAAAGAAAAGCATTGGGTCGAAGCAATGAACCAAGAAATTGCTGCCATAGAGAAAAATCAAACTTGGGAATTAGCTGATCTCCCAAGAGACAAAACAAAAATTGGTGTAAAATGGGTATACAAGACCAAGCTAAATGAAAAAGGAAAAGTTGAGAAACATAAGGCAAGGTTGGTTGCCAAAGGATTCTCACAACAGTTTGGTGTCGACTATGGTGAAACATTTGCTCCAGTAGCAAGGTTAGACACTGTCAGAACCATTTTGTCCACAGCAGCTCAACACAAATGGAAAGTCTATCAGCTTGATGTAAAATCTGCCTTCCTAAATGGTGTATTACAGGAAGAAGTTTATGTAGAGCAGCCTCCAGGTTTTGAAGTAAAAGGACAAGAGCATAAAGTATATAGATTGAAGAAAGCTTTATATGGTTTGAAACAACCTCCAAGAGCTTGGTACAGTCGCATCGACACCTATCTCATCAAAAGTGGTTTTTCCAGAAGCAGCCATGAACCCACTTTGTATACCAAATCTCATGAAGGTAAAATTCTTATTGTATGCCTTTATGTAGATGATCTTCTTTATACAGGAAATATGATGTTAGAAGATGTCAAAGCAGCAATGCAAGCAGAATTTGATATGACAGATCTAGGAGTCATGAAATATTTCCTAGGAATTGAAATTCACCAATCTGATAATGGCATTTTTGTTGGTCAACAAAAATATGCCACTGATATCATTCAAAATTTCAGAATGACCAATTGCAAATCAGCTGATACACCAATTGCTCAAGGTACCAAACTCAGCAAAGAAGATGTAGCACCATTTGTTGATCCCACATTGTATAAAAGCCTAGTTGGTAGTTTGTTGTATCTAACTGCAACTAGACCAGATATTATGTTTGCAGCAAGTTTTGTCTCCAGGTTTATGCAGTCACCAAAGAATACTCATTGGCAGGTTGCAAAAAGGATCTTAAGGTATATTGCAGGGACCATAGACTATGGTTTGTTTTATACACATTCTGAAAATTGTTCACTTTCAGGTTATACAGACAGCGATTATGCAGGGAGTTTAGATGATTGCAAAAGTACCTCAGGGTATGTTTTTCATCTTGGAACAAATATGATTTCATGGGCATCCAATAAACAGTCAATCGTTTCAATATCTTCTGCAGAGGTAGAATATGTAGCAGCAAATTCAGTAGCTTGTCAAGCAGTATGGTTGAGAAGATTATTGAAAGAAATTTCAGATATTCAGAAGGAGCCAACTCCAATTTACTGTGATAACAGTTTAGCAATTTCTTTATCAAAAATCACGTTTTTCACAAAAAGAGAAAGCACATTGACACACTTTTTCATTTCATTCGTGAACTTGTCAATGGTGGGGACATCACACTTTCTTTTTGTGGTTCCAAATATCAACTTGCAGATATTTTCACAAAGCCATTGGGAAAAACTGTATTTGAATTTCAAAGAGCGAAATTAGGCATTGTTGAGATATTAATCTCACTGTCCATTAGGTTCAGTTCATTTAATTTATTGTCTGCTAGGTGTCATATGTAGTTTAGTTTTACTTCAGTTTACCTAAGTTTTACTCCAGTCATTTATTGTTGATGTTTCAAATGTAATCTTATTTAATCTATTCGTAATATTGTGAAGAGAAATTCTCTGCTCCACATTTATTTTCAGCTTCTCAATTCTTTTCATCCCAATGTCAGACTACTCGAAAATATGCAATCAATGTGCGTAACCACATAGAAATACCAATATCCCAAATTCCAATCCAAGTCTCTTTTTTCCTTTGCAATGATTTTCCCAACATGCAAATATAAATGCAAATGCTGCTAGTCCCATTCTGTTTCTTGTTTCGATTAGCACTTGGATATTAGAGTTAGAAAGTGCTCACATTAACTTTGTATTTTCCTTCAATGGCTTTGTACAATATCAATATCTAATTTTCAGCTCAGTGCATTTTCCATCTGTAACAGAATGTTGTTAGACAATAAACATAAAGTTGTTAGACTAATAAATTCAAATTGATATATCTGCTCATGTACACAACTTTGTGATACCAACACATAAATAGAAATAAGATTTTATAATGTTAACAAATTCATATTTATAATGTATAATATTTTGTAATGTTATTATATTTATAAAAATTGGTTTCCTTTTTAATTTAGATTTTGTTTTCGGTTTATTATTTTATTTTTAATTTAGATTTTGGTTTTTTTATTTTTATTTTAATAGAAATATTTTATATTAATAAAAAATTACAATATTTTTTATATTAATAAAAGAATTACAATATAGTTTATAGAAATATTATATCAAAGTTTTTTTTTACATTTTTAAAGAAAAATATAAAATAATAGAAACTATAAACTTTAAAAAATATATATCTAGATTGTTAAGTAAAACAAAATTTCTCTTTATTTGTTGATGGTATAGATTCTATAGAATAAGTGTCAGATCTGGGAGACTTTAGAAAATATAAAACTTAAATAGAAAGCAAGATGACTAACTACTTTTTCCATTGTTGTGACATTTGGAATTGCTGAATAACTAGGCTTGAATGAATCCCCATATTGATTTCCCTTACTCAAATTCATGATCATGTTTATGAACATTTTGTATTCTACCTACTTTGATTTTTGTTAAGCAAAAATACCTATGATATTGGTATTTTAAGTAATAACCTAGTGTTCATTCTCATGCATATTTTTCCATGGATATGAAGATTGAAGTCCAACTGAATTAGACATTCTCTTTAAGATTCCTTTGAACACATCTAATATTTTGCAACTTGTGATAATCCATTAATAGTTTATTATGGTCAAAGTTCCACATTATTTTCAAATTATGTATCTTACTCTCTATTCAATTTTTTTTTCACCTTCAATCCTTGGGAAGCTTATTGTTGATTCATTCTAGACACTGCAACGTTTTTGCACCCACCCAATTGAAAAATTCAAAGAAAATTTTGAGGAAAAAAATGAAATTCCACTCAAAGAAAAGATGAGACTAGTACTAAAACTTAAAGAGCCAAAATTTGAAACAATTTAGCTAAGTGTATGTCTTCTTGAGATGAAAAAGGTTAGAGGATGATGCTCACCTACAAGATGAATTAAAAAATTAAAAACCATGCAACTTGAATTAGATGAACAAAAATATTGAATTAGAAGTCTTGTATTTTTCCCAAGACTTCTTCAACACCTCTTACACTTGTAAATGGATCTACTTGATCTTATCAACAATGTTTTTTACTCCTAAAACATCCCCTATGAGATCTTCCCTCTCTCCTCTTTTCTTTTCACTAGCCATATCCAAAGGTGAAGGTTGAAAATATCCAAAACAATTCTCAACTGGTGACTTTCCAATTGAAGTTTAGACTATTTTTTTGTAGAAGTATTGTATAAAAGCCTAATTTTCATCCTAGTTCTTCATATGCTTCTAGTTATAACACCTCAAAATTTGTACCAAAATCCTATTAACTACTTCTATTTTTCCATATGTCTATGGATGGAATGCTATAAATATATTCAATTTTTTTCCATCATCTTCATAACATTAAAAAAAAAATGCATTGAGAATTGTATTTCCTTGTCTAAAAGGATGCTCCTTGGTATCCCAAAATGCACTCATAAATTTTCCCCTGAGCCATGATGGTGTTTTTATAGGCCATGAGAACAAACATATTTCCAAACCTATCAACTACCACAAACATGTATTCATGCTCCTTCTTGGTTGTTGGTAAACCCCCCACAAAGTTCATGTAATTTTTTCCAAGGGACGAATGGGTATAAGTAAGGGATGATATAGACCATGTTTCTTGTTACTGCGTTTGCAGGTACCAGCAAAGTATACATTTTTAATGAACCTAGCTACATATTCTTGCATGCCAAAACAATATGCATACCTTTTCAAATTGGAAAATATATTCCTAACAACAAAATTCCTTATAATCTTTGAGGTGTGAGCATCTCTAATAAGTTATAGTCGCTCTCCTTTAGAAATGCATAGCTTGTCCATGAACCTCTAGTCCATGTTTGTTGACCAAATTTTTTGTTACGATATTTTTCCCATTAACCTAAGTTGAAAAGAGTAGCATCTTTTCTTATTGACTTGTATCTTGTATGTAAAAGTTTGTTTCTTGTTTTCTTCCTGTTGTTGAAAGCTATTAAGATTCACTCCATTTAGCAACGATGTGTAGAAAATATTCTCATCCACATTGGAACCGCTTTCCATCTATGCAAATAGAACTATATGACAATACCAATATATTAAAATAAAGTGGTACTAAAAAATTGAAATCTTTTCAACAATGTTTTACATACTTAATAAATGGTAATTTAATGGACAAAACCAACATCTTTGACCATGCCTTCAAGGAATAACCAAATGAATTTCAAGGAAAAATAATTAATACAATAACAAAACCTAAAATTTATTTAAAGATCCATATATCTATGTGATTTCAAATACAATACTTGTCATTATTATGTGGATTTATTTGATTATCCAACCTTTATATCATTATCTAATGATCCATACTTTGAGAAAGAAACAATGACAAAACCACTCCTAGTAAGAATATATTTATTTGTAATTTCTAAGTGACACTATGAGCCTCTTTTTTTCTCCACTACCCATTAGTGTCTATGGCCCTGTTAGAATCACCATGATATCGCCCCAATATCATAGACCTTGCTATGTTGCAACAAAAATCCATAGGCCCAACAAATGTATATGCATTTTCTCATTAACTAATATGAGGTATTTCCTTTTTTCTTTCTTCTTTTTGAAATAAATATGTATATCTTCAAGGAAAACATTCAAAAAGCACTTATGTTGAACAAAACAAGAAACAATCTAATTCACTAACATTAAGTGTTATCATGTATTGTGGGAGAATAACCACTTGTGGATCGTTTTAATAATCATACCACATCATTAAAGGGGGTATCAACAAATTAAATGGTATTTGATTGGTCAACCCATTTCATAAATGAACAAGACAAGTATCAGAAAATTAAGGCTTCACATGGCACACAACATGGAAACATTGTGAGATGGTAATGTGAGTAATGAAAAGAGACAAAAGCCACCCCTTTGCATGCCCAACCTCTTGGATTCAGAATAATTTGAACCCATGGTAGGAAATTTCACACATGATGGTGGGAATATGGCTTAATGGCCTTGGAAATTGAAAGGTGGAGAACATGGATTTCAAGTTTATAAGGCAGCCTGTTGATTTTTGTTCATCTAATTCAAGTTGCATGGTTTTTAATTTTTTAATTCATCTTGTAGGTGAGCATCATCCTCTAACCTTTTTCATCTCATGAAGACATACACTTAGCTAAATTGTTTCATATTTTGGCTCTTAAAGTTTTAGTACTATTCTCATCTCTTCTTTGAGTGGAATTTCATTTTTTTTCATCAAAATTTTCTTTGAATTTTTCAATTGGGGGGTGAAAAAACGTTGCAGTTTCTAGAATGAATCAACACTAAGCTTCCCAAGGATTGAAGGTGAAAAAAAATAAAAAATTAAATAGAGAGTAAGATATATAATTTGAAAACAATGTGGAACTTTGACTATAATAAACTATTAATGTATTATCACAAGTTGCAAAATCTTAGATGTGTTCAAAGGAATCTTAAAGAGTCTGTCTAGTGCAGTTGGACTTCAATCTTCATATCAATGGAAAAATATGCATGAGAATGAACACTAGGTTATTACTTAAATACTAATATCATAGGTATTCTTGCTTAACAAAAATCACAGTAGGTAGAATACAAAATGTTCATGAACATGATCATGAATTTGAGTAAGGGGAATCAATATGGGGATTCATTCAAGCTTAGTTATTCAACAATTCCAAATGTCAAGTTTTGAAGGAAAAAGTAATGGTGCACCAACTAACTAAAGACGTGGAAATTGTAAAGTAAGACTTAGACCAAATGAACACAACAATGGAAGAATTAGTTAGTTATCTTGCTTTATATTTAAGTTTTATATTTTCTAAAGTCACCGAGATATTACATTTATTCTATAGAATCTATATAATCAAGAAATACCGAGAAAAAAAAAATTTCCAAGGAAAAAATCAGCAACTTTTTATTGATAAAATGAAAAGTTACATGTAGTATATTCAATTAAGCATTCAGAAAGTGCCCATAGGGCTTGTTTTCTCATGCACAAAATGCATCGTAGCGAGGCTACCAGAGCATTCAATAAGAAAAAAATTTAAAAAGAAGAGCCAATAGAGAGGAAGAGAGGAGAAGAAAGAAACTAACGGCCTCAAATTATCCTCAGCCGCCAGGATGTGGGTAGTCATACCACAAATCAGGTTTTCTTCCCTTTATTCTTCTCAACCTTGTGCCACTCACCCTGAGATGGCACGCATGTTGCTAGGACAATCTGATTATCTGCTATCTGGGTTTCGGTGTCCTTGTCTGAGTTTGAAGTATTTGATGGATGGTGTCGTTTGATCCCTCCATTACATGTGTCCTATGTATTCCTTTCTATTTGGTTCGGATGATTTTTAGGATCCATGTGTACTGTTGTATCCTTCCTTTGTACCTCCAGTTCTTGTGTAGGCTGATTGCTTTCCGTAGGAGATGTTTCATCCTCTTCTTCTGACTCATCCTCCTCTGACTCTGGAGGGGGATATTTCCAGCCTTTATTTTTTTTCCCATTATTTTTCTTTTTCCTATTTTCTTTCTTGGCATCAGGACATGTGTTTTGTAAATGCCCTGTCATCCTACAAATTCTGCATCTAAATGCAATATTTTCAAAGTCTAGTGATTGTATCCAGTTTTGTTGCTTGTAGATCATCATGATATTTTCTGGTAACCCTTTGCTTAGATCTACTTGCACAAAGATTCGTGCAAAAGTGTATATCCTCTCCTCTATTCTCTCCATGTCTGTTTTGATGTATCGCCCGATACTATTCCCAATACCCTCAAAGACATAATCATTCCATAAGTGAAGAGGAAGGTTGTATAATCTAACCCATACCGACATTCTAGAGTATAATCTAACCCATATCTACATTCTAGAGATTGTCATAGTGTTTGCATCAAAGTCTGGAAACCATGGACTAATAGAAAGACCCATGGTTCCCAAAAACCAAGGTCCCTCTCTGATGATAAGATCTTTGTCCTTCGAGGATTTAAATTTAATGATAAAAACCCTTTGGAATAGAGGTGGATTTCACATTCTGTGGTTCATTGAGTGAAAATCCAATGGAAGAGGTCCATTGGTTTGGGCCAGAAACAGTTAAAACGACATATTAACACCTGGGCTTCATATGTCTTGACGTACTCCTATGTTTCTAGGCTATCGATCTTTAGTGCTGGGGTTTGACCTAGTTGTTCTACTATGTATGGCCTTGGGGCATTTCCTTCTTGTTCTGGAGGTATTCCTGCTACAAATTTTTTCCCTTGTAGAATGTTTTTGTAGGATATGCCTCCATTTGATTGTTGTTGGTTTGTGCCCTGGTCCGCAGCACCCCCTCTCGGACAAAGGTTAAGGGAGATATTCATTTCTTCACCAATAACATGGTCCTTCAGAGACCTGCAATCCTGAAGATATCGGCTGCCACTAACCAGGTATTGAATCGGGACTCGGTACCCCCATCAAACCCCATATTTTTTGTTTCAGCTGCGAAATAGTGTTGTCTTCTTGTACCCAGACTAAGAGAGGTTTTCCCAGAGGGGGTTTGATAAAAATATGAAAACCACTGGGGGTTACCTGTTGTCGAAGATTTTCATGCGCTAACTTACAGCTGCATGAAGATGGATACTAATCCGTGTAATGGTCTGGCGAAAACCGGGTTCGTGCATGAGGTCCGTCCGTCTGCTTCTCATCTCATGTCGTCGCAACCTCCCTTGTCTTCTGTGCCGATGGAATGAGGAAAGCGAGGGTTCTTCCTGAGCTATTCTTTGCAGTTCAGAGGACGTATCGGCCACATAGGGTGTGAGGCAGAGCAGCCCTCTTTATGGTGGTCGTATGCGTGAAGTTACCATCTCTAAGACCCCTTTTCGTCTTTGCTGAGAGCGGCAACAGATCGAATAGCTTCGCACCAAAATAAGGGGCAAAGGCGCCCTTGATGTCACCGGTGGAAATCTATGAAGTGAGAGGGTTTGTACCGGAGTTGGGCTTTCCCACTTCGATTCAGGCTTCCAGGGATTCAATGTCTTGCACTTCATCTTGTCGTTTTTCCTTCCGGGCTTCCCTGGAAAAATTGAACTTTGGGGGCGCCTTTGCATTGTTCTTGCCATTTTTCTTGACTTTTGGATGTTGTGGGAGTCGATCCATGGTTGCGCATGGATATTGTATCCCAGAAAAATCCTAGGTGTGTAAATACCGAGAAATTTTACTTAACAATCTAGATAGATTTTTTTTAAAGTTTATAGTTTCTACTCTTTTATATTCTTCTTTAAAAATGTAAAAAAAAAAAATTATATAATCTTTCTATAAACTCTATTGTAGTTCTTTTATTAATATAAGTGATATTGTATTTTTTTTGTTAATATAAAATATTTCTATTGAAAAAAAAATGAAAACCAAAATCTAAAAAAAAGAAAAAAAGAAACCAATTTCTATAAATATAATAACATTACAAAATATTATACATTATAAATATGAATTTGTTAACATTATAAACTCTTATTTCTTTTTATATGTGTTGGTATCAAAAAGTTGTGTACATGAGCAAATATATCAATTTGAATTTATTAGTATAACAACGTTCTGTTGTAGATGGAAAATGAACAGAGCTGAAAATTTGATATTGATATTGTACGAAGCCATTGAAGGAAAATACAAAAGTTACTGTGAGCACTTTCTAACTCTAATATTCAAGTGCTAATCGAAACAAAAGTAAACAAAATGGGACTAGCAACATTTGCATTTATATTTGCATGTTGGGAAAAGCATTGCAAAGGAAAGAAGTGTTGGAAATATTGTCATTGTTGGCAAAGGAGAACAAAGGAGAAGCACCTGAACTATCATTAAGGCAAAGAAGAAGATCAAGCAATAATGTAGTAAGAAAACATAAAAGAGAGGTAGAGGAGCAGCAGAGAGGCAAGGAGCAACATTAGACCATCAACGAAGGCACCAAAGAAGCAAAGGTAGCAAATGAAGTTAAGGTAGAAAAGGAGAAAAGGTAGCAAAAAAACTGGGCAGAGTTGTGAACATGCAGCAAGTGTGATAATCCCAAGTCGGAGTGAATAACAAACAGAAGAGAAAAGGAGGACCATATATCTTGCACGAATCCTCTGTTGAATCGAATATTGCATTAAGCGCACAGTAGAAGGCAATTAGATTTGCAAGACACAGCAAGGACCATAGATCTTACACAATCCTTTGTTTGATTGAATATCGTATTAATCACATATCAAAAAGTAATCGGATTTTCAAGACAAAGTGAGGACCATAGATCTTACACAATCCTCTGTTTGATTTAATATCGTAATCGGATTTGCAAGACACGGCGAGGACCATAGATCTTACACAATCCTTTATTTGATTGAATATTGCAATTGGATTTGCAAGCAGCAACGAGGACCGTAGATATTGCACAGATCAACGGTGGAAGATCATATCACAACCGTGAAGACATCACATATCGCAGGGTATAGTATCTACAGTTAAGACTTCACAAGTTAAGTTATTTAACTTGTGATGCGAAGTGAGTCGACGAAGATAAGCGTGGACCGTCGGATCCAACGAAGACCAACGATGGAGATTGAAAGCGCAAATCGCAAAGTTTAGCATTTAAGTGTTAAGGCCATCGCAGGGAATTTATTTTGTGTGTGATGTGAAGTGGAGAAGGGACACATGTTGGCACGACAGGGAAAGCTGTGAGGATTGTTAGATCGTGTGGCAGATCAACGGTGGACGAAGAATCACGAGGTTGCACATTACAAATGTTGGCGGATAGTGCTAAGGATTCGCAAGGTATGTTAATTTTTTTGCGATGTGATAAGGTTAGAAGTTGTGATGTGACGAAATGGAGGAGCCATGTGCCATCCCTGCACATTAGCACACATCGCAGATTTTATGTTTTTGTGCTTAAGTTTCTCACGGTAATTTATGTTGGATGCAATGCGATGCGATCACATATCGCACAAGACATGAGATACGTTTAGTGCTAAACGTTAAAAGTATTGGGTAGGAAAAGTGCGATGTACTATGATTGGTCAAGTATTGTGGGACCCGATAACCCCTATTCCGCGTACGTTATGTGCATTCTGTTATAAAGTATGCATTGTTTGATCGCTAACGTATGTATGTGGAATAAACTTCGATATTGTACTCTATTGCATTAAAAGGGAATTTATGTGGTCCATAACCCACAGGTCCGCAAGGTTTGTGTAAAGAAGTCGACCAATATGAAAAGTGTCATGTAGATGCGCCTGTGTCTTAAGAGAAAAGGCTGAATGTGGAAGAAATTAAAGACTCGGGTAACAAAAGAAAAGATTAAACACAAAAGAAAAGGCTCGGGTAAGAAAAAGGACCCAGAGGTCATGCATAATATTGCAACAACATGGGTCGAGTTGGGAAAAAAGGGGGTCATGTAGTAGAGTTGGAATATAATTGCAGAAACATAAAAGACAAAGGGACAACAAGCAGAAGAGGACAAACACACAACAACTCTAAGACGCTGAAAGGGTTGAGTGAAATATTTGATTGTAACTGTAAATGTATTAATTATTTTATATTGTTTGTGATGCAAAGGCAAGTCTCCAAGGCAAATAAAAACTCCAATTTAATACTAAAACGAGTGTATATATTGTTGTAACATCCTGAATATATTGAGTGAGGAAATGAGTGGGTGGAAGGCAAGAGTCATGCCTGTTCACTTCATATTCCCATATAGAATGCAAACAACCACGAATTGATCTCTATAAATTATGTTATTGTAATATGCATAGAGAGGTTAGAGAGTGGAAGAATGAGAGAGAGCAGATAGAGATGCTGTGTAGATCCAGAGCTAAAATGAAGCAGATTTGAAGGCTGGAAGGGCAGCATTGAAGAAGGAGAAAAACAGAGCTGATATCCAGGTAAATCAGCATATGATTTTATTGTAGTGTGAGGGAGTTGGTGCTTCCATATCAAGTTGTAGCTTTATATATGTCCAGTTGTAGCTGGTTGAGGAAGGAGCCTCTTGTGGGTTGCAACCTGCAGAAAATAGATGGGAGTTGGAGCTTCCTTGCAAGTTGTAGCTTGTAGAATTTGGGGTAGTAGCCTCCTGTAGATTGGAGCCTATATAAAATCAGTTGTGAGAGGGAGTTGGAGCTTTCCTTTGCATCACAACAATAATAAGATGTGTTTTTCTCCCTTTATGGGTTTCCACTTATATCTGTTATCTATGTGCTTGATGATTAAGTGTTGTTATGATGTTTTAATTTGTTTAATTACTTGTTTTCCACACAATGTTTGTTGATCCATTATGTATTAAGATTCTTATGAAATGAAGGTGTAAATGATTTGAATGAAAAAATTTTAAATCTCCATGAATGTATTAAACTGATTCACCGCCCCCCCCACTCAGTTTAACTAAGGGTTCATCAATTGGTATCAGAGCCAGCTCCATCTGTATTATTTTAACAACTAGAAGGAGATCCCAAGTCCCCAAAATGGCTAGCCTAGAAGGATGCTCAACAAATAAAGCCCCACTATTTACTAGCACAAACTATGCCTTCTGGAAAATAAGAATGAGGACATACATAATGTCTCCAAGAATAGAATTTTGGGCTGTTGTGAAAGAAGGATATGCTCCAAAGGATACTGACATAGAGAAACAGGCCAAGAAAAATTTCATATTTAATGCAAAAGCCATGAATGCACTCTTGATCGGTCTGTGTGAAACTAAATTTATCAAACTAATGCACAACGAGACTGCCAAAGATATCTAGGATACGTTAGAAAATATCCATGAGGGAGATAAAAAGGTGAAGATGTCCAAACTGCAAGCCTATAGAGCTCAGTTTAAAAATGTAAAAATGAATGAAGATGAATATATAGCCAGTTTCTTCTTGAAGGTTGCAAAATTATGAATAACACAAAATGTCTAGGATAAACCATTAAGGAATGTGTAATTGTACAAAAGATATTGAGATATTTACCATCTAGGTTTAACCCTAAGGTTTCTACCATAAAAGAAACAACAAACTGGGAAACACTGACCATGAACCAATTGCTTGGAAACTTGATGGATTATGAAATGAGACTTCCAAAAGGGAAGTCAAATGTGAGGGAGGTAGCCTTTAAGGCAGATAAGTGCAGAGAAGATAAGGAAGGTACATGCTCCTGCTCTGATGAAGAAGAGGCCAAATTTGTCAGAATATTGGAGAAAGGCATAGGTAAGTATAAAGGTAAACTTCCATTTAAGTGCTTTAACTGTGGAAGAGTGGGGTACTATGCATCTAAATGTCCACATAAGAAAACAGAGAATCAGTCAAGAGGGAAAGAGAAAATCAATTTTAGCAATAGGCCGAAAGGGAACAGATTTACTAGAAGAACATTCTATGCCCAACAAGACAACAATGCATATGAGAGCTCAGATGAATCCCCCAATGAAGAAGAAACATCAGAATTCATTTCGATGTCCATGGAAGAGCTTGAGGAAGATCTCCGAGAATTTTAAGAAGATGGTGAGGTAGATCTTGAGGGGGAGATAATTAGTTCCCTGGAGGAAATAGATGGACTTAAACTTAAGAGTAAGAAACATAAGGAGATTCTTATGAAATATGCAAAGACAGAACCAGATTCAAAATATCTTATTAAATTGAAGATTGAACCAAAAGAATCAAGGAAAATAGAGGATATTCTAAGAAGATAAATAAAGGAGAAAAATCAACAGCAAGAAAAAATGGAAGAAGAAGTGGTAAGCCTGAGGAAGAAATTAGAAAAGGCCCAAATTGAATTAACTATGAATATTTCTCAAATGAAAATCTCTGGACATTTGGAAAAAATTCTAAGTGCTCAAAGACCTCCTCATATAAAGGCTGGGATAGGCTATGAAGGAGAAACCGACAAATCCAAGGCAAAAGATAACAAGAATATCATTTTTGTAAAAGTTGTAAAGGATAATGAAGCAGCAAAAAGGGAATCCACAGAATTAGAAACTAGCAAGACCATGTTATATAATGAAACAAATAGAAACAAGTAGCAACCTCAAGTGACAAAGAAAGAAATGAAGAAACAGTCAACTGCAAAAGACTCATACGCTCCTAAGGATGAATTGAAAAAATTCGAAAGACGTCAAATGAGGTTCCTTCCCCCTGTGAGAAGTGTCACTTGCTTTGACTGCCACAAACCTGGACATATTGCGGCATACTTTAAGACAAATAAAATCCAGTCCAACCAGCAAAAGATTCAACAAACGAAAAGACTACCTCAAACAACTCTCTCTTTGCCATAGACAGATACTACTTCCATGGTTATTGTTTTTGTTGTAAAGGATTTGGTCATAAAGCCATGGAGTGTAGAGCGTATATACATAGACTGAAGTAAGGAAACTCAAGGGGAATTAATAAAAATGATGGATTCACTCTTGTACACAATATATTCAGAAACACAATCAAATGTTTTAGCTTCCATAAAAATGGGCACAAGTCTAACGAATATCCTCTAAAAGACTGTGATCCATCTCCTCAGAAAGGTTATAGAGAAAAAAACTACATGCAATGGAAAAGGAAACTAAATAAATTTGATCTGGTTCTAATTGCTTAAGATAAAAATAATCAATGGTATGTGGATAGTGGGTGCTCAAAACATATGACTGGAGACCAAAGAAATTTTGTAACTTTTGATGAAAAGAAATATGGGAATGTATCATTTGGTAATCATAAAGCAGGGAAAATCAA
The DNA here is from genome assembly GCA_034641835.2 of Pinus albicaulis. Taxonomy (NCBI): domain Eukaryota; kingdom Viridiplantae; phylum Streptophyta; class Pinopsida; order Pinales; family Pinaceae; genus Pinus; species Pinus albicaulis. The sequence goes on along the minus strand of CM076575.1, from coordinate 1,285,112,076 downwards.
GGGAAAAGGCATAGTCATCCTGAATAATGGAAGAGGAGAGGCTCAGGATGTACTGTTTGTAGACGGTCTAAAATCCAATATACTAAGTGTTAGTCAAATGTGTGATAAAGGATGTGAGGTCCTTTTCAAAGCCCAAGATTGTGAAGTGAGGTCAATCACCACAGGAAAGACCTTGGTCAAAGGTGTTCGAGCAGAGAGTAATGTTTATTATTAGAAGAAAAGAATGAAGCATGCCACATCAGCAAACTTGATGATTCTTGACTATGGCATAGAAGATTGGGACATCTAAATTTTGACCACATCATCAAACTAAGCAAAAAGGAAGTTGTCATAGATTTTCCTACAATAAAGAAGCCACCATATACCATGTGTAAGTCCTGCCAACTGGGAAAACAAACTCACACAACGTTCAAAGCTAAAGACCAACTATCTACAAGTAAGCCTCTTCAGCTTGTACACATGGACCTGTGCGGAACTTCAAGAACAAATGCACCAGGTGGAGAATCGTATTTCATGCTGATAATTAATGATTTTTACAGATTAACATGGGTGGCATTTCTCATATACAATCAGAAGCGTTTGAGAAATTTAATATATTCAAGGCACTGGTAGAAAATTAAACTGGATGTAAACTAAAATACATCAGATTAGACAGAGGAGGTGAATTCATAGATGTTGATTTTTCAGACCTATGCAATGAATGTGAGATAAAGCAATAGTTTATAGTTGCAGGTACACCTCAACAGAATGGAGTGGCAGAGAGACTAAACAGGTCAGTACAACAGATTTCTAGAGCATTGTTGCAAGAAAGAAACATTCCCCAAACCTACTGGGTAGAATCAGTACACACAGTTGTTCATATTCTCAACAAAGCTCATCTCATACCAAATTGTGACAAGACTCCATATGGCATGGGAAACCAGCATCAATCAAGCACTTTAGAGTCTTTGGTAGCAAATGTTTCATAAAGAATAATGATGAAAAATCTGGGAAGTATGATGCAAGAGCTGATGAAGGAATATTTTTTGGATATGCATCCAAGAGTAAGGGATATAGGTGCTGCAATAAAATACTGCATAAAATTGTGGAAATCATTGATGTGAGATTCGACGAAGATCTACTAGATAGAACTAGAAGAAAAAATTGTGCCAATCCTCCAGATTATCATGAAGATGAGAATCAAGAAAATGAAGAACATAATAAGACAACATAAGATACTGAAATAAACTCAAAAGGACCCTCGAGACACACTCATAAGAACCATCCTGAAGATCAAATCATTGGAGACAAGAGTGCAAGATTCCAGACTAGAAGACAACTAGCTGAACAGATTGAGGAAGTGTACCTAGCCATGCTGTCATAGATAGAACCGAAGAATTTCGATGAAGCCAACAAAGAAAAAAATTGGGTAAATGCTATGAATGAAGAATTAGACCAAATTGAGAAGAACAAGACCTGGGAGTTAATGTCAAGACCTGCTAGGAAAAATGTCATTGGCACAAAGTGGATATTTAAGAATAAGATAAATGAGCAATGTCAGGTAATCAGAAATAAAGCTAGACTTGTATGCAAGGGATACTCTCAAATTGAAGGTCTTGAATATGATGAAAATTTTTCCCCTGTAGCAAGAATGGAAGCAATTAGAATGTTTTTGGCTTTGGCATGATATCATGATTTCAAGGTATATCAAATGGATGTGATACCTGCCTTCTTGAATGGAGATCTAGAGGAAGAAGTCTACATGGAACAACCTAAAGGATTTTCCTTAGCAGATAAAAATGACTATGTGTGCAAATTAAAGAAAGCCCTATATGGTCTCAAACAAGCACCACATGCATGGTATTCTAGGCTGGACAAGTACTTTCAAAAACAAGGTTTCAAGAAGGGAGGAGTAGACAAAAATTTGTATATAAAGGCTGATGAAAATGAACTCTTAATTGTAGTAGTATATGTAGATGACTTCATGTTTGGTAGCAACAAGGATAAGTTAGTAAAAGGATTTGCAGAAGAGATGAAGTCAGAATTTGAGATGCCTATGATTGGAGAGCTTACCTACTACCTAGGACTTCAAATTCTACAAAAGAACAAAGGCATATTAATTACACAAGAAAAATACTTAAGAGATATGTTAAAAAGATTCCAAATGGAAGACTACAAACCTGTGTCAACTCCCATGATCACTTGATGCAAGTTGTGTGCTGATGATGGATCCGTAGATGTAGATAAAAGACTTTATAGATATCTGATAGGAAGCCTGTTATACCTAACTGCCTCTAGACTAGACATTATGTTGGCAGTAGGAGTTGTGGCAAGATATCAAGCAACACCAAAACAAAATCACTTGCTAGCAATCAAGAGGATTTTTAGATACCTACAAGGAACTGCACATTATGGCCTATGGTATCCAAAAATCAAAGACTTCACATTGATAGCATATAGAGATGCAGGGCCAGTTGTGTGGATGACAGGAAAGCACAAGTGGGGGTGCATTTTATGTGGGATAAAGTATGGTGGCATGGTTAAGCAAGAAGTAAACATCTGTCTCTCTAATCACAGTAGAAGCGGAATACATAGCAGCAATAGCTTGTTGCACATAAGTAATCTGGATGAAAAAAACTCTCCAAGACATGAATGTAAGCATTAGTGAACCTATTTCTATCAGATGTGACAATACAAGTGTAATAAGTATATCAAAACATCTAGTACTTCATTCGAAAACTAAGCACATCCCAATAAAGTACCACTTCCTCAGAGAACAAGTAGCAGAGAAAATAGTAAATATGGAGTATGTACCAACAAAGGTACAAACATCAAAGATATTCACAAAACCTCTTGCTAGAGAACCATTCGAATATATAAGAAAAAAACTAGGGGTAGTGTCTACAAATAATACTCTCTGATATGATCAAAAGATATATATATATATATATATATATATATATATATTGTCACAAAAGAGCTAGAGCTATGAAGCTGGTAAAGATCTACAGAGTATGGTATGGTACAGGTCCTCAAGATCAGAGTATTATGACAAAAGTGCATGAAAAGTGTAGCACATATTACCTCTATCAAGTAGTAAATGATATAAGTACATAAAATTATATGGTGACATGTCTTCCATTCATGCAATCTCAATAATTTTCAAAATGTTATCCCAACAACTATTATACACTAGCCTAGAGAAGCAAAGTATAAAGTCAGAAGAAGAAGGACTATAAAATGGGAAAAGAAAATGTGAGGATAGAAACTACACTGGGAAATGTGCAACCCTTTTCCATTGATTTCAAAGGGGGAGGAAAGGTAAGCAGAAGAAGAAAGGCTCTTCTGAAAAGCAAGCAGAGGAAGAAAGACACCTCTTAGAATGAAAGGGGGAGGAAGTCTTGGAGGAAGTATTGGAGTCTTGGAGGAAGTATTGCCATCAATGCCAAAGGGGGGGATTGTTGGAAATATTGTCATTGATGGAAAAGGAGCACAAAGGAGCAACACCTGAACTATTCATTAAGGCAAAGAAGAAGATCAGAAAATAATGCAGTAAGAAAACATAAAAGAGAGGCATAGGAGCAACAGAGAGGCAAGGACCAGCATTAGACCATCAACAAAGGTACCAAAGAAGAAAAGACAGAAAAAAGGGCAAAGGCAACAAAGGAAGCTAAGAAAAAAAGGCAACAAAGGAAGTTAAGGAAAAAAAGGAGCAAAGGTAGCAAAACAGCTGGGTAGAGTCGTGAACGTGCAACAAGCATGATAATCCCAAGTCGGAGTGAATAACAAACAGAAGAAAAAAGGAGGACTGTATATCTTGCACGAATCCTCTGTTGAATCGAATATTTCATTAAGCGCACAGAAAAAGGCAATCGGATTTGCGAGACACAACGAGGACCATAGATCTTACACAATCCTCTATTTGATTGAATATTTTATTAATCATGTAGCAGAAAGCAATCGAATTTACAAGACACAACGAGGACCATAGATATTACAAAATCCTCTATTTGATTGAATATCGTAGTCGGATTTGCAAGACACAGCGAGGATCATAGATCTTACACAATCCTTTGTTTGATTGAATATCACAATCATATTTGCAAGCAACAAGGAGGACCGTAGATCTTGCGCAGATCAACGGTGGAAGTCCATATCGCAACCATGAAGACATCACATATCGTAGGGTATAGTATCTACAATTAAGACTTCGCAAGTTAAGTTATTTAACTTGCGATGCGAAGTGAGTCGGTGGAGACAAGCGTGGACCGTTGGATCCAACGAAGACCAACGATGGAGATCAAAAGCGCAAATAGAAAATTTTACCGTTTTTGTTAAGGTCGTCACAAGGAAGTTATTTTTTGTGTGATGCAAAGTTGAGAAAGGACACATGTTGGCACCACATGGAAAGAAGTGAGGACCGTTAGATCGTGTAGCAGGTCAACGACGGACGACAAATTGCGAGGTTGCACATCGCAAATGTTGGCGGATAGCGCTAAGGCTTCGTAAGGTATGTTAATTTGTTTGTGACACGATAAGGTTAGAAAGTTGCGACGCGGTGAAAGGGAGGAGCCACGTGTCGACACTACGCATTAGCGCACATCATAGATTTTATTTTTTTGTGCTTAAGGTTCACACGGTAAGTTATGTTGGATGCGATGCGATGTGATTGCATATCGCACAAGAGAGGAGATACGTTTAGTGCTAAACGTTAAAAGTTGTGGGCAAGCGAAGTGCGATGTAATATGATTTGTCAAGTATTGTGGGACCCGATAACCCCTGTTCTGCGTCTATTATGTGCGTTCTGTTATAAAGTATGCGTTGTTTGATCGCTGACGTATGTATGTGGAATAAACTCCGATATTGTACTCCGCTACGTTAAAAGGGAATTTATGTAGGCCATGACCCACAGATCCGCGGGTTTTGTGTTAAGAAGTTGGCCAAGATGAAAAGTATCATGTAGATGCGACTGTATGTTAAAATAAAAGGTTGAATGTGGAAGAAAATACTCGGGTAACAAAAGAAAAGACTGAACAAAAAAAGAAAAGGCTTGGGTAAGAAAAAGGACCTGGAGCTCGTGCAGAATAGTGCAACAGCATGGGTCGAGTCCGGCAAAAAGGGGGTCATGCAACATAGTTGGAATATAATGCAGAAACATAAAAGACAAAGGGACAACAAGAAAAAGAGGACAAACACAGGAAAAGGGATGAGTGAAATATTTGATTGTAACTGTAAATGTATTAATTATTTTATATTGTTTGTGATGCAAAGGAAAGTCTCCAAGGCAAAACAAAACTCCAATTTAATACTGAAACGACTGTATATATTGTTGTAACATCCTGAATATGTTGAGTGAGGAAATGAGTGGGTGGAAGGCAATAGTCATGCCTGTTAACTTCATATTCCCATATAGAATGCAAACAACCATGAAGTGATCTCTATAAATGATGTTATTGTAATATGCATAGACATGTTAGAGAGTGGAAGTGTAGGTTTTAACCCTGAACAGAAATTATCTACACACGAATCTTATAACAGAAAATAAACAATAGCGAGAGCATAAAACATAAAACAGATCAACACATAGATTTTCCCCTGGATCCCAAATCGGGACGACCAGCTTGATTTTTCATTATAATCCTTTTAGTGTTACAACACATATATATACATGCCGAAGCATACATAAACCCCAATCCATTAACCCTGGATTAGAACATAACCGTAGTTCCCATAGGGTCCATTACGGGCAATACTGTGGGCCGAAAACCATGAAACCATCGAACCTCAAACCCATGTCAAACCATCCACAAACCATGTGGGCGGATCCGACGGCGAGTGGGTCCGCACAAAAACAATTTTGGATGGGCGCTACCCCGGACCCCAACGTGGGATCGCTCGCCCCCGTGACCTCTCTGGGCCTACGCCCGACGCAACATAACGCGCGGCTAATCGTGGAAAATATATAACATTGGAGCTCAACAAGAAGAATGAGAGAGAGAAAATAGAGATGATGTGCATATCCAGAGTTGATATGAAGTAGATTTGAAGGCTGGAAGGGCAACATTGAAGAAGGAGAAAAACAAAGTTGATATCTAGGTAAATCAGAATATGATTTATTGTAGTGTGAGGGAGTTGGTTCTTCCATATCAAATTGTAGCTTAATAAATGTCCAGTTGTAGTTGGTTGAGGTAGGAGCCTCCTGTGGGTTGTAGCCTACAGAAAATAGATGGGAGTTGGAGCTTCCTTGCAAGTTGTAGCTTGCATAATTTGGAGTAGTAGCCTCCTGTAGGTGGAGCCTATAGAAAATCAATTGTGAGAGTGAGTTAGAGCTAGCCTTTGCATCACAACAATAATACGATGTGTTTTTATCCCTTTATGGGTTTCCACTTATATCTATTGTCTATGTGCTTGATGATTAAGTGTTGATGTGATGTTTTAACCTATTTACTTACCTTTTTTCCACACATTATGTTTTTTGATCCATTATGTATTAATATTCTTATGAAATGAAGGTGTAAATGATTTGAATGAAAAAAGTTTTAAATTTCCATGAATGCATTGGGAAACTCGTATTCACCCCTCTCGCCTTAATTGGTTCATCAAGAAGAGACTTAGATTGGAATTTGGGATATTGGTATTCCTACATGGTTATGCACATTGATTGCATATTTTCGAGTAGTCCAACATTGGGATAGAGAGAGATTTCGTCTGTGATCTGCCCTCTTTTTTTATAAATTTCTTTGTTTGCTTTCAGAATGGGCAGTAGTCGGCATGGTTTTTTATTTTCTCACTAAATAATTTTTTCTTGTTAAAATGGGCACTACCCGCCATGATTTTTTGTGGGAACTCTGCATGACTTCTCCGTGCAGAATTAAGAATGGTAGCAAAGACTGACTGTAGAAAAAAGTACATAATTAATTCTCCTCGTAGGGTAATCTCCAGGCTGACCGAAACACATTGGTAGGGCCCTCATAAATGGCAGGGCCAAAAACGGAGCCATTGCAAGTCAAGCCGGAGCGAGGAGATCTGCCGGGAAGGGGAGGATTGGAGGTGTCAAATAACCTTACGGTTTATCCCTGGTTTAGCCTCTTCCATTTTTTTTTGTCGCGTGTAGGGTTATCCAACATGCATTGCACATTCGTCAACCTATGGTTTTATATTATTTCATGTCATAAGCATATGTCGAGAGCTGTGCGTTGGTCATGGAATGATTATATGTGTTATGTTCTGGGTGTTATATGGCATGGTGCGAAATGATTTTTATATTTTCCTTTTGTTTTTTGCATATCCCACATTGGTTTCACAAAGGTGATTAATATTGTTTATATAAGGTATTCTTTGAGAAATGTATTCAGTGACTCAATTGGATAGCATGTCCCACATTGGTTGCAAAAAGGTGATTAATATTGTTTATATAAGACATTGTTTGAGAAATGTATTTTGTGACTTGATTGGGTACGACTCCTCGATTTATGCATTTGGATGTTTGTTGTGTGACTATGGTTTGTGCTATTCTTAGCGCTCGATGTTGGCTAAGTAACACATAATTTATATTCATTTTTGTTTTCTTTTGTACACACACAATATGTTGTTTAATATTACATATATTTACAATATTTTTAATATATTTAATACCAAACTAATTAGAAGATATGATAAATGATTTTTTTTTGTTTTCTTTTATACACACAATATTTTAATATTTACAATATTTATAATACATTTAATATCAAACTAATTAGAAGATATGATAACTGAAATTTGTGGCGAAGGATTTGGGAAGAGAGGTTAAGGATGGCTATGATTTTTGACAATGATATGCACCAGGCTTTCACTGCAGGATCTCGATATGCATCTGTTATGCTTGATGGCTTAGATATGGGAGAATGGCGTCTCGATTGTGTGTCGCATCTGGATCTGTTGAAGCATTCAGTGATCCACGACAAGGCTTTTGTACATTGTCCTCTATATGCAACAAAAGAGGTGTTGGTTAGCTCGAATGACGGGTTCCTGGTCATATTTTGTCAGTCTGGACCCATTCTAGTATTGGATCTACCACACAATCGGCAATATTTGAAGATACTCAGCGCTATGCATGAATCTATCTGTCGAAATGGAAATTTGGCTACTGATATGCATGAATATCGAACATGGAAACAAGACCTAGTTTCAGAGGGTGGAATTGTGATGAGGGAGGTGCATGCAAGGGATGGAATGAACGCTAGTCTAAAGAGCCGCAGACATAAGCCAGTTGTGGATTTGATTAAGATGGTAGAAATAATAGATCTAAAAAAAAATTTTACTCCTCTTCTTGTCTTAGGAGAAGTATCAAAAAAATTGCAACGAAGGATCACAACTAAAGCATCGATCTCTTCCTTAGGAGCGGTGTTCGCAGTGGATCTGGGGCCTTCCTAGCTAGATCTAGGGTTTCTCTCCTTCTTGTCGGTAATGCGCATACGAAAGGATGTATCGGGAATGAATAAGAGGCTATTGATTCCCTCTTAAATGGTATTACACTCATATACAATAGATCACAGGATACCAGAATTATGGTTCCCACCCTTGAAGTTTTTGTTCTCGCTGCAGACGCTACTAAATAATCCAAATCTAACATATGGCATAGATCTGGATCCTGCTAGATCTAGATCCTACTTGACACAACTCTCTGGATCTGGTAGCGCATACCTCTTTCCAAATTTTTATAAAGTCTCCAGATGGAAAATCAACACTAATTTGGGTTTAGGCATCTGAAAGGGTTATTCAATTGAAGCATAATATCCTACATTAAATAGGCATTCCAATGCACCAACTAAGTCTTATTTACGGTGGAAAATCAATGCAGGATGATAAGAAACTTCAAGATTACAATGTACTTCATCCACCATCCTCCAAGCGAGCATAGTCTAGGACCCCACGAGCGATCCCCTCCAGGTTCTGCACTAGCTCCTCCTCACCACCCTCACCATGAGGATCAAAATCGCGAGGAATTTGCCTCGCTACTGGTGACATACCTGGAGGACGCTCTGGGCCAACATCTGCATACATATAAGAATAACTGTCAGAACATGCATATATATATATATATTACAAACTCATGAAAATAAAAATTGAGTCTTACCAAGTTCTCTATCCCAACCCTCTCCCTTCGGGAGTGGGAGGTCTGGGTCTCCGGTGAAGTCTGTGCCGGCGTAGGGCCAATCCTCCACGACAATCAGTTGTCGTCGAAGCCAATCAAAAAACTCTCGCCTCCAGGACATCTGTTGGCCACCCCCTGCTGTAGGCATCAGTGCCGCCCATCGGGCCATCCGTGGCTCGTTGGGTGGTGGCTCCGGGACTATAACCTCCTGACGCTGAAATATGGGTAATCATTCCAAGAAGAACGATACTAAAATCTACCCATACCCAAACTGCTTGAGTTTGGTCTTCTTGGAATTGGTGAGCTGCCATTTGATGTTGACAGTCATAGCTTCGGCCCAATTGAACAGAGTCGGGTTCATACACTCTGAAGCGAGAAGAAGTTGTGTCTTTGTGGCCTCATGCGGTGCCTTCGATCCCGCAGCCCGCGTGATAGTGTGCAGCACTACTCTTAGTGTCAGAACAGAGACGGTTTGGATATCCACTTTGCCACTCCCTGATCCTTTTCATGCCCCGTGGCACACCCTATCAATTACCATTGCCATGCTTTCCCCGGAATGTTGGGTACCGGTCAAGATAGGGACTGCACCCCTACGTGACAACCCAATGATGAAATACACATCGGAAACTTCGAGTTCAAGCTCCTGATCCCGAAGTACGAACTTTTCCTGATCTTCGTCCCAAATGCTTATTAGATAGTGTAGCAATTTGGGCTGAGCTTGGAGACATGGTGTTAGGAAGAGCTTCTTGAGCCCACAATTCCTGAGGGCATTCATGCATTCTTCATTTTCCATGGCCTTTTCATCCTCCTCACTGTGTTCTCTCTCTTTCCACTCGATAACCATCTTTTTTTCTTTTGTACCTGCATCAATTGATCATAGGAACATTGTAAGTCCCCTTGGGCATTAAAATTTGCAATCAATTGGTTGCATTTTCTTAAATTTAAAGCGGATTTTGGGTTGCGCGGTTGGTGCGAATGTCTTGCTAACAATCGTGCCACCTGGCGCGACCCCTGTGTAAAAAAGGGTCGATTGGCGTGGGTCTGTGCCCTAAACCCGCACCAACTGCGATGCCCTAAATTTTGCAAATCCTCCCCTAAGGGATCCCAAATGAAAACTAAATGCAATGAAATATAGCTCAAAAGATGGCAAATGGTGTTGGCTCTTACCTGAAACATACAGAATCCGGATTGGTCCACTGGATTGTTCACAATCATTGCCTAGAGATCACAAGGGAAATGAGTCACTGTTGCTCTACAAAGAGGTAAAAGTGAAAAGTAAATATTATTTACCACTTATGGTCTTTTATAACTTTTCAAAGTCATAAAATAGGTTTTAAAACATATTTGTCGATATATTTTCATATTATTTTCTAGGAATACGTTTTACATGAGTCTTTTTGTGCAGCAACGGGTTTTCACGTGGTTATGACGAAGAAACGAGTTGTATTTTATACTTTTTCGGACTCGGTAAAAACATGAAAAGTCACCTACTGGAGTCACCTTTCAGCTCTTTTCTGACTCTCTAAAATTGAAAAGATCTCTGAGTCGTTTGTCGTTTTGAACTCGTTAATTTCACTATGAAACGATATCTACCCAGTATACGTTTACCCCTTTTTCAGGTTGGGATAGATTATTTACGAAAAATGAATAACTTAGTTGATTGTGACTAAGAGGTTCCCTCAGACACAGTTTTCTACCTTTTCGGATCTGTGAGACTACCTACGAAAAGGGACATGCTAGAGTTTTCTTTTCCGTCTTCTTTTCAAACTCTCTAAATATGAAAAGATGTCAAATTATCCCTTTGTCAGACTCATTAAAACATGATGACATCGGATCCCTTGTCATGACGTTACCCGAGTTCCTCCTTCCTAGGGCTCGTAAAATGTACTAGGTTGGGTTTGTCCGAAGGAAAAACTTACATCACAAGCACATGCTATCCCTTCAAGCTTGTTTTCAAAAATAATTGGGGTACTCTCCAGAAATGGTGGGCGAAAATGGAACCATATTGTAGTTGTATTGGCAGTATGTCGCTCTTGAACATGGCACTTGTCTGCATTCGTGTCGGGTTGGGGACATCTCATCTCGTTATTTCTTTGCCTCCATTGGTTTGGGTAATCTCTTTTGACCGCTCATTTTCTCTTTGCCACGTCACCATGACCTAAGATCCCTTGACGTCAAATACTTCCAAATCCAGTGTCGTGTCGCCAATATGTTCAAGAGAAGTTTGCCTCTGAAGTTTTCAACCTCCCTCTGATTCTTTGTTGGTCTTGATTCACAAACATCATGTTCCTCTGTCTTGTGTCGATGATGTGGGAAACATTATGGCCCACCTTTGATCAAGATCACTTCCTGTCAACTCCAGCTCATTATCCAGGAAGTTGATCTAGAGACTCCCTTCAGGTACCTTGGAGCCTGCATGCCTGAATGGCAGGTTCTTCGCATTCGACATAAGGTCCACATCATTGGCCTTCGATCGACTGACTCTGCGGGTGTTCGACGTCAAATCACTGTTCACATTCCGTGGATTGTACCTTTTGTACCTTGAGAGCCATTGTCATTATTGGTGGTTTCTCTCGCGTCTGTTAACAGCTTTCATCATTGGCTGGTAATCAGACAATGTTCTTGCATGTTCGACTTCAGCTCACATATTTGCATGCTCGAATTTGTACTGTGTTCGGGTCGAGATGGAGTGCAAGACCCTGGGTTTTGTCTGATGAAATCCAGGCTGCGGATTCTTTGTGGATTATTATGGCTTATTATATGACTCTTTTGATTGGATGGCTATGAGTCTATTTGTTGATCCCTACTGATGGATGGATGTGTCCATACCACGGATCTCATTGTTTATATACTCTATTATGGATGGTTGCGCCCATACCACATGTCGTATATCAGATGTATCAGTTGTATTTGTACTAATTGAAAGTTTTCTGACAACAGTGTTTTGGGTCGAACGTGTTCTCATAAAGCATTTCACCCCTCCCTCTCTCTCGGACCTCATGCTTTAGGGGGCATCTGTTACACAGCAATTTGACACTATCCCTGCAATCACTCGCCTTGCATATTGAAGGGTCTTTCTCGTGACCTGTGAGTAGTGTCATCCTCTGCAAGCACCTTCCTTACATCCTTCTATACAAGAACATCGTTTCTCCTGTAGAACACTTTCTCAAAAAGCCCATAAAAACATATGTTTTGGCATTGGAGCGGGTAGCCAGTTCACCCCTCGCGCCAATGTGGAGGATGTACACTAGAGGTCGCGCCAACTGGCACTCTGTCTCTTTGTTGTGCCTGCGCCAGCCTTTTTGGGATTTTTTTTTAACAAACTAGAGGCGAAAGTTTCCTTCAACCACCTCTGGGATGAGTCACAGGAAGTGGTTAACTGGATGAACCATTGATCTCCCTCTTTAGGTAGTGGTTTCCTCCTCTTATGGGACACTCCTAGAAGATAGGTCTCCCTTCCATGATTATAGGGATCCTAACCTTTCCCTCTCCCCCTACATAAATGAGCTTTCTCCCATCATGAAAGCTAGCTGAACAAAGAGGATTATGCAGTTGAAATGCTGAACTTGGAGAACTAAGCTATAGTCGAATAACTGAGAAGGTAGATCAAGAAGGAATTCCATCGAGAGGTCCCTTATCTCATCTGAATTCCCCGACGATCTTTGAGATGTGCTTCGCCCAAGCCCCGCTGGAGGAGATCGCAACATCAGAGCATGGTTGTATCACTTATTTCTACCTATTAATATAAGTGACTATTATCTGGTTCCCATCTTGTGTTTTGTCTGTATCAAATGCAATATGCTAGTATTCTCTGACTAATTATTAGATTTTGAATGGAATTAGTATATGGTATGTGTTTCTCGTTTTTTGATCTCTGTGCAGGTGTTCAAACGCGATAGGCGGAAGGGTTGTGACTTGTCTTCGATCAGGAGCGAGCGACTCTCATCATCACTACAGGCGTCGACGATAACTTTGGACCACATGTAGGCCATCTTATCGCATCCTCTTTCATTCAAGTATCTAGGAACCTACACTCTAGCATGATTCCTTGTTTCTAGACCCACCCTAGGGCTAGTGGGATCACCTTTGTCCGCAGAGGGGATTTACCTGCGTTACAGGAAGAGAAACATTCCAGTTCTAAGGTGGAGTCAAAGTTCCATGAGTAGCAGTTCACTCAACGTAAATCTCCACCCCCTATTATGGAGGAATTGAAGCCGAGAAAGTTCCTACTATCCCATCAGTTGAAGAAGGCTCACTTGAGAAAAGCTGAAGGGATTCTTCAATATTTTCATTTGACATTCACTCACTCTGCTCTTTTTTGTCTTAGTAGTCTCTTTACCTTTGCCCTTAAATTCAATGACTCAGAAAGCACTAGACAAAATACAATTACCTATTTCAATTAGTTGAAAAAAGATATCTTTCAAAAGGATCTCGTGGGGAGGAATATATTATTTAAAAGATCATGAAAATAATTTCCTTTCAAAACCAAAATGTACTATCACCAAGGAAGGGAGTTCTTACATTTAAAATTTGTTACCATTTTTCTCACTACAAAATTTGATTCTTGATTTTATTTGATGGGAAAATAAATGATCTTTAGAAGGCACTAAAGTCTTGAATTATGATCCTTAAACAAGTCACTAGATTCATTGATTATGAGTTGATTTTTTCTTCTTAATTTTGGGTCTTGATGATGTTTGTTATAATGATTGAGGTGCAAATTTCCAAAGCAGTGGAATATTGGTCGTTCAAAGAGGAATTATGGAAATATGATTGTAGATAATTTACTAATATAAATTTATGAGTTGAGATTTATTAAGCATCCCAAAGGGTTAAAAAAGGCCCAAAAATCCCTTATCCATAAAAATTGACGATTAAGGTAACTCTACGTTCTATGTTCAAATGATTGGTGAAGGTGGATGTACCATACTTAAGCTTCTTAGTAGTCTCTTATGAAGTACAATATGTCATAGTGATAAGTTGTTCTGCCATTAAATAATTCTAGCTATAAAGCGGAGACAGAGTTCCATGAGTAGTATCAAAGGAATTCAAAATTGGGAATGTGGTAGAAGCAAGTCATTTCCTGGAAGGGTAAAGTCCGCCCAGCCTGGTCAGAAAAACCAAGTGCATCCTTCATGCAGAAAAAAAATAAACATGCAGATTTCCTCATATAGAGGTCTTGAGTACTTTGGCCAAACTATCTCATAATTTATGAAAAAGTGCATCCTACATGCAATTAATAACAAAGAAGTTGTTTCACAAAAATTACCAAGATGGATATTTTGATTTTAGGTCTAGTAGTTCAGTAAACATAATTCTCCACCCCTTATTCTAGAGGAGTTGGAGCCGAGAAAGTTCCTACTACCTCATAAATTGAAGAAGTCCCACATGACAAGATCTAAAGAGATTCCTTAATGAGATAACCATTTGACATTTAGCCACTTTGCTCTTTTTTGTCTAGCAATATCTTTACTTGTTCCCTTAATTTCAATAACTCAGAAAGCACTAGACAAAAGACACTTTCCTATTTGAATCAGTTGAAGCGTCTATTGGAGAGGAATCTGTTATTTAAAAGATCATAAAAAGAAGTTTCTTTGAAAACCGAAATGTACTATCACCAAGGAAGAGAGTTCTTACATTTAAAAGTTGCTACCATTCTTCTCACTAGCATAAAATGCCAATAAAGAAACAAAATTGCATAAATTTTTAACTTCTTTCATTTATGCTATTCTTTCCTATGCTACAGCGTTGCGGCATTTCCTTTGCAACATATAGTGCAATTGCTACCAAGTAAAAGATTATGAACTTCTTTTCTACTTAGCTTCTTGAAAGACATAATACGTGTTTTGCAATGAAAATCCAATAATTTCGATAAATCCAATAATTTCGATTGTATTGTGGTGAATTTATACCAGTTTCACCACTAGGTGTATTTAATTAAAGTTGAAGATAACATTATAGGAAAACCCAAATTATTAACTAATTATCTGCCTCCATCTTTAATGTGTAATGGATTCAAATTCTTCACCGTAAATCCTCACAAAATTGTCGTGCCGTCCAGATGCACACATTGATGGCATGGTATAACAGACTTGAACAAGAAGATGAGACGATAAGCCCTTGTATTCTAATCGCGCCACCATGGGAAGGCTTTTCTCAACGCCCCAACTCCCGAGCAAAGAATGATTAACGGCTTACAACGGAACTTTCGAAGTGTGATTGAAGGTCTAAATATGAAAAAAGCCAAGCAATTGAACAAAAACTTCTCACATTTGAGCAGGGATGATTCAGTGAGAACAATTTGTTTTGCAAGATCTGCTACATAGGCGTAGTTTTTTCCTTTGGTGCGTGTGTGTCAAACCTTGTGTTATACCACAATGGAGTGGAAGAAACTGGGGAAAGGTAACCGTGGAGGTTCTCTGATGGCCCCTGCAATGGACTGTATGAAACTTGGCAGCGTTTTCATGAGTAGGAGGACTGCAATGTTTGCCTCTGCATTTGCCTCTGCATTTATTGTGTGTTCTATATATATGGCCTTCAATTATCACAGCAAGATGGTGATCAATCCCATATTGATTCAAAGGCAGACATGGTTCCATTGGTCTCCTAATTCCTCCTCGGCCCTGTTATCGTTCATTTTCAGCAACTCTGGTTTATCTCCATCCTCTGATAAATTCACTCATGATGCTAACCATGTGAAGCAAATTCGTGTCCCGGGCAAATCCAAGGCCAACATGATTGATCAGAAGGCATCCCCGTCTACAAATAGGAAGAATGGACCAACAAATGCTCCAGAACATTTCAGAAACACTACAGTTTCCACTGTTCCCATGAAGAGAAATGACGCAGAGCTTACTGGGTATGATCACAAATCCATGAATTCTGTTCATGTAAGTGCCAACAGAATCGATGGACATAATGGTCTAGAAACTGATAAGCCTCTGCAATTGATATCATTTGTGCCCAATAGAGCAGCAGACCGTAATGGCACAGATGCAGCTTCTTTGGCGCTGAATGAAACGGTTTCAAGGACAGAGCAGAGTGGCTCTGTATCAGTATCAAGGTTGCAGGAAAAGCAATGTAATATTTTCTCTGGACGGTGGGTTGGAGATAATTCCTACCCATACTATCCCGCAGGCTCATGCCCTCATATAGATGAGTCATTCAATTGTTTCAAGAATAACAGACCTGATAATGAATATGAGAAGTGGAGATGGCAGCCACATGATTGCAGTATACCCAGGTCAGAATGACTGTCCCCTGTGCTCGTTTTCAATAATATTGATATTTGGTTTGAGCCTCCAGGGTATTTTTAAATTTGCTTTTGACAGACATACCGTTATTATTTGTATTCTTCATTTTTTATAGGTTTGTGTCCAAGGCATCAGTCATAACTGTTTCTTGGCTCTAAATGTTTGATGGCTTTATCCTTAAAATAAATGTTTAGAGTTAGATTTTTATGGTTTTATGCTCTGAGTGCTTTGAGTGGTCTTGAGAAGTTTGGGGATGGGTCTGTGCAGGTTGAATGCAACTGATATGCTGGAAAGATTGAGAGGCAAGAGATTGACATTTGTTGGTGACTCGTTGAATAGAAACATGTGGGAATCTCTTGTCTGCATTCTTCGTCATGCTGTGGAAGACAAGGGACGGGTCTATGAGATATCCGGTAGACATGATTTCAAGACACAAGGATTCTATGCATTTAGATTTGAGGTAAGTAGTGTAACTTATGCATTCTTGAGGTCTGTCTGCTGAATACTTCAAATTGCAGGTCTTATTTTTGTTTTGTTGGGTATTTTTTGTGTTTTACAATGGTAAGTTATTGCGTTTGTTGCAGGACTACAATTGCAGTGTGGAATTTGTGAGGGCACCTTTCTTAGTTCAAGAAGGGAAAATGCCTGTCGGGAATGGTAGCATGAAAAAGACCCTTAGGTTGGATGTAATGGATAACTCTGCTCCCAAGTACAAGGAAGCAAATGTCATTATTTTCAATACAGGGCATTGGTGGACCCATGGGAAAACTTCTCGAGGGTATTTGTCCTCCTCTTCTTTTTGCCATAACACATATGCAGTGAGAGCGAGGGTCTCAGTGGCATGATTTTGTTTAATTGGATACCTACTTTCTCTAAGCCATTTGAGATCCATTCTTAAATCATGGTTGTGTTGAACCTATAACAGGAAGGACTATTATCAAGAAGGGAACAATGTCTATCCACTGCTGGATGGGCTTGAAGCATTCAGGAAAGCTATCAGGACATGGGGTAGTTGGTTAGATAGAAGCATCGATTCAAGAAGAACACAAGTTTTCTTTCGGGGATACTCCGCTTCTCATTTCAGGTAACACTTTAGGGTGGCCATTAAATCTAGTATTCTCTGTAGTTTTTTGTAATGTAAGTCATTGTCTCTCTCAAGAGCCAATGAATGTAAATTTTTGCCATTGAATCTAGAATTCTCTGTAATTTATTGTAATGTAAGTCATGGTCTCTCTCAAAAGCCAATGAATGTAATTTTTTGCTTCTTTGTAATGCAAATATCTACAATGCAGTGGAGGGCAATGGAATTCAGGTGGGAAGTGCCACAAAGAATCTCAGCCAATTTTCAACGAGAGTTATATCACAAAATACCCACCAATGATGGATGTACTGGAGTCTGTGATGAAGGAGATAAAGACACCTGTAACCTACCTAAACATCACCAGAATCACAGATTACCGCAAGGATGCTCATCCTTCCATTTACCGCAAGCAATACCTTTCTCAAAACGAGCAATTGACTCCAGAAAAGTATCAAGATTGCAGCCACTGGTGCATACCTGGAGTTCCAGACACATGGAATGAACTCTTGTATGCATCATTATTGATGACAAGGCAAGGTCTATGGGCACTCTGACCCTACCATGCATTTTTCTTAATGTAAACTACCCTTGACAAAAGTACAGATTGTCAGGTACCTGAACCAGAGTGAATCTCAGCGGGTCAGCTATTGTTTTATTGCTACTTTATGACTATTTTCCCCAGTGATTCTAGGGCAGGCCAGGGCCCGTGAAAAACTCAGCACACTAATAGTGTCAAGAAAGCTCTTTTTTGTAGGTGTACGCATGTCTCTCTTTAAATGAAATCTTGGTAAATACAAAAGAAGAAGAGTGTGATTGAAATGTTGGTAAATACAAAAGAAGAAGAGTGTGATTGAAATGTTGGTAAATACAAAAGAAGAAGAGTGTGATTGATGTATGTTGAATATATTATTCTTTGGATGCTTTCATGAATCAATACTCACTGCTCACTCATCCCTCAACTGCTTTGCTTTCCCTCTTTCCAACGTAAGCATAAATGATTTAAACTAAAAATTCTAAAAAAGTGTATATTATTTTTTTTTGAAATACGATAGAAGCAAAATGCAGATTGCGCTTCCTCGCCATCATTGCAAGGCAGCCTTCTTGTTTACCACGATGATGGCAAGAAATGAATAATCTCAAACGTGACCGTGTACCTAACTCTTGTATAATAAAATAAAAAAAATAATAGGATTCTCCATGACACCTCATTAGGTGGACCCTTCATACCGGTTGTGTCAAATGAGAATAAATATATAATAATAATTTAAGGTTATGTTTCAATTGGATATTAAATCGGTGAAAGAAATTTTTGTGGGCAAACCCATGTAAAATTTTATTACTAATTCTATCTTAGATTTAATAAATTAATTATATTTAATCAATAATCTCCGAAAGCAAATCTATATGTTTAATTATTAAATTTACTTAAAAATCTAAACTATTTTTATTTTTATTTTTTAAATGTAATTTTTCCAGAACTTTGCTCAAAATCTTACTAGATTCATTTATGCATTAAAAAAATGTAATCTAAAATAATAAATTATAGTAAAATTACTTTAAAAAGAAAGATAAAATATTTAGATTCTTTCACTATTATTTTGTTGCAATATTAATATTAAGTTGTGTAAATCAATATATATTAAATCATGAAAAAATTTTATCTTTATTTTGAATTTATTGTATTTAAACTTATTCCAAATTTTGTAATTTTTGTAATGGATAAATATTATATTATTAAGATTTTTTTCAAGAAATGTACTTTTTTTTTGGAAAAAAATATTAGTTTTATATTAGATATAAAAGTCTCGTACATTTATTCATAAATGGATAAATATTATATTATTAAGATTTTTTTCAAGAAATGTTCTTTTTTTTTCAAAGGAAAAAAACACTAATTTTATATTAGATATAAAGTCTAGCATATTTGTCCATAAACATCAAAAACTCCCTGTAAAAGGGAAAGGATCTCATACATCTAAAAATACATGCACTATTAAGGAGCATAGCCATAAAAAGTTAAAACAAAAACACATTTAACTTTATGGTCCCTTTAATTCCAAACAACCCATAAAAACTTCATATATCAGAAATTCAACTTATATCAAAACAACTTGATATAAGAGAATGAGTATACCTTCCTCCATAGTAGTACCATCAACAATATAGTTGTAGTGAAGGATGCCCAGAGATGAATGAAGTCGTCCTTTTGATAAACCCATCCGCTAGAGTGTTTGATCCTCAGTATAGTCGTCCTTTTGATAAACCCATCCTCTAGAGTGTTTGATCCTCAGTATAGTCGTCCTTTTGATAAACCCATCCACTAGAGTGTTTGATCCTTAGTATAGTTGTCCTTTTGATAAACCCATCCGCTAGAGTGTTTGATCCTCAGTATATATGCTGAACTCGAAAGTTTTTTTTAATTGTTTTATGAGATCCAACCAACAAGTTTGATTAAGGGGCACAAATTTCAAGAAATATTCAAAATCTTATTTTCTAAATAAATTTTGTTTCTACTGTTTGAAAGTGGAGAAAGGAACTTTCAATTGATTATAGTTTGTGTCCAATTTCTCTAGATAGAGGGGGGAGATTAATATTGGTTAGATTTGTCTTCTACAAAAATGAGGGTAAAGGCTTGTGGATTAAAAAGGCAAAACAAAAATATATTGATACCTTGTCCACTAAGGAGTGGATGAGAAGAGATAATAAAAATACATACAAGGTTTCTACATGCCTTTCCACTCATTGGAAATTTTTGGAAAGTGGGCTTGTAGCTTTGGGAAACAAAGGTATTTTTTTATCTCTCAAATAAATGATACTACTTAGTCCAATTAGATGAGGTGGCACTAATTAGAAGTTGTTAGTGTTTATTTTGAGCAAGAACATAAGAATGTTTTGAATAATTTATACAATGTTCTACTTCACAGTCATGTTAGGATTAGCGATGAGGAGGATACTCTCTTGTGGGCAAGGAATTCCATAAGTGGTAGATATACTCTGAAACTGGGTTACAAGGCGTTAAGAGAGGAGGAGCCTAAGTGTGAAAACAATGGTTGTTCAAGAGTATTTGGAAATTCAATTATCCATTGAATCATGAATTTTCATGTGATTGGATGTTAATAACATGGCTCATACATGGGATTTCTTATAAAAGAGGAGGTAGTAAGTACCTAGTACATGTTGTTATGTCTTGTTTTTTATAAGGATGTACAACATTTATTTCTCCATTGAGTATGTAATTTTTATCTAGATAAATATTGAAGTTGCATTAGATTGCATTAATGTTTGAGAGGGAAACTCTGTGGATAATGCTTTAAAAATATGGATTCTTAACCCCACATTTCTATAGTTATAAGGCTCTACTATTTATAGTCATTTTGGGTCTGTCACTAGACAAGAATGATCACCTTTTCAATGAAAAAAAAATATCCTTTACTCTGTGTTATTCAAGGGATGAAGATTCTTAAACATTTTAAGAAATAAGGTAATATAAAACCCACGGGCCTGTGGCCTATTATGATGGAATTGCATAGGATGATCCTTGATGGAGCTCTAAAAGAAAAATAAAAATAAAAAAATAATATATATATATATATATATATATATATATATATATATATATATATATATATATATATATATATATATATATATATATATATATATATATATATATATATATATATATATATATATATATAGTTTAATTTTGGGACCACGGGGATGGCATAGGAGTTAAGGCACGTCACAGGTGGACGTCGCACATGAAGAAGGTAGTGGCACCTGAGAACAAGAGGTGCATACGGGGAAATATCGACAATTAGGATTTTGTTGCAGTTTGGAGTCAACAAAGGATGTCGTGGCAAGAATGACGTTATAGATATTTTGAAGTACCATTATTACATATGGGCCAGATCAGATATGGGATCAAGAAATATCCCAATGGCATGCAAGATAGTTGGAGCGATCAAGTAGAGGGTCGAGAATATTCGAAGGGCTTCCAGGCAAGGATAAAAAGAGGCATTGAAGACAAAACGCGGGTTGGACGTTGGAGAGAGAAGGAATCAGAAATGTGGAACCTATTATTAGTTATGTGATGTATGTGTTTGTATGCCCATAGTTATAGGTGTGTATGTTAGAGTTTGTAGTTGTTGAGCAACCTAGCTGTAATATTCATGCTTATATCTATATCTTGGTTTTGGACTATGGGTTTTTTCCATTATATGTACATGTTATGGATTTGAAAGGTTGGTGAGCCCAATGGTCTCATGATTGTGACACAGTATAGAGCGTCTTTATCCACTATGATAATATAATCTGATGGATGTTCAAGTTTCCCCCTATATTTCATGTTGATTTCTGAATATCTAATGTTGTTTATGTTGTATGGAATTTTTGTATGCTAACTAGTTTATATCATTTTTGAATACTTGCAAATGTGTTTAATGGTGTGGATGTTGTGGTTAAATATTGGTAGATAGCACTTTATTTTTGTAGAGGAACTAGTCTTTGAGATTTTTGATATAACCATTATTTCCTGAGAGTCACAACTTACTATGGCCTCCCATGAGTTATCTCTTCTGACTTTTGTAATGTCTGGTGAGATGAGGGGCTTAAAGAACTACGTGGTGTGTATTATCAGGGCGATAGTGAAGATATTGTCGGGTGGGAGTCAAGTTTCATAGGTCATAGACAGTCATGTCAGACTACGGAAGCTTGGTTTCAATAGTCGCCCATTAGAATCTTAGGTGAGACTTCACCCACTTCATGGGTGTTTCCAAAAGGGTCAACGTTGAGCAGGTTTTTTTTAGCCAATGTATAATAAATCCTGGGTCTTAGAACCCTACGTGCCAACAAATGGTTTTTTTTTTTCGGGATCAGAATGGTTGTGTGATGGCATTGTCTTGTCAAGATGTGGAATCCATGGAATCCCACCTAAAAGGAGATTACTCGATGGCCTAAGTAGAAGGAGCACAAATTTTCACCGAAGGAAATCAGAGATAGGAAGTAGAGCATGGAGAAATGGATGAAAATTACATGTATACTGATTTCCATGAAGTCTTCTTTGCGAAGTTCCCAAATATCCTAACAAAGAGGATCTGACGATTATAGGATAATAACCTGATATATCGCACAACAGACCAAGAGAGTAGAAATTGAAGGAACTATGCCAACTCCAAGGAGTGAGAAATATAACCCCTCATGCTATTCATTTATGGTTTGAAATCATGTTGGAAGGATACATTGTCGAGTTTGTATTGGAAGCGATGGTGTCCTACACTACAACGGAGTAAAAATTTCTGAAGGGACCAAGAGGCAGGTTCATAAGGTCGATACCATTACTTATCAATATGTTGTTATATGAGAATAGATTTATACCCCTATAATATGATAACATGAACAACTAATCCTCTCACGCACAAGGGGAAATTGGGGAGCACCAGGAGATGTTCTGAGGAAAAGGAAAGAAGAAGAGGTAGAAGAACTATGGTGGAAGCTAATAGTGGGCCCAAAACTACAGATAGGATGGAGCAAGAGAGTTACAAGGTCGGAAATTTGAGGAGTGGAAGGAGGTTTTGATGGGGTGACGCGAGAAGAGGTCAGTCAGTGTCGATGCCTACTGAGAGAAGAAACTCGGAGGGAGGGGCTAAGAGAGGCCACCAAAGGACAAGGATTAGTGCTAGTGACCAGAGATATGAAAGAACGCAGTTTGGTACACCGCGAACAGAGGATGGAGAAGGATAACAACTGATTCGACACAGTACAAAAACTTTGGAACCAGAAAAATAAAATAAAATTAGACTGTTCTTGACGTTGAGACCACGACCTCGCACGCATCCACAAACTAGGAGGTAAGTACTCAGTGCACTAATATGACTAGCATAGAGGGTAATTGTAGTCAAGGAGGATTAAATACTAGTAGTAGTGGAATTGGTCATACTCTAGGAGGATTCACACAAGGTGCTCAAGTTTAGATTGTGTATGTTTGGGCATGCAATTTTCTAGTAATTCAGCAAGTGTAGGTGAGAATACTTCATCAAGAAGTATTGCGCATAACACAATAGCTGACATATAATTACGGATGCCAATGTTTCATGGTGTTGGGATCGAGGATCCATAACAACATCTATTCGTGTGTGAGGCCATCTCTACACACAAACATGTCCAAGATGAGGCCATGGAGATTTCACATCTGGAAGAAACTTTCAGTGACTACATGTTAACATGGTACATTAAGTTCAAAAGCGCGACTCCCGCTGGACGAAACAAGAATCTAGTGGAGATCAAGTAGGAATTAATCAGAGAATTTTAGAATGGAAAATTCAGAGTCCCAATGTATTATAGAACTTAACTAAATCAAGCAGAATCCAAGTGATTCAGTATGGGACTTTGACCAATGATTCAAATTTTTGAAGGACAGGTTGATGTTCGAGATCCCAAGTGCACAACTTAAATAATGGTTCATTGTGGGACTATTGTTTCATATTAGGATACCATTGATGCAACATCATATAGGCACATAGTTGAAGGCTCTAGAACTTGCATTGAAACTAGAGGTTTTTCTAGCAGGAGGTGGAGATAATAATGGCATGCACAGGTGTAGTCACAGCTAGTTGCGTTAACCTTACAACTTCAAGATTTGATGAAGGGGAAGGAAAATTGAAAGGAAGTATGGTGTACCATCTGTCGGACAGAGGGTCACCAGATAAATGAATGCAAGTTGTTGACAGAATACATCACCACATAAACAAATTCAAGTTGTTAACAGAATACATGGCAAATGGCGCAACAAATCCGCTTGCTCAATGCAGAGGAATATGGTGTGAGATTTTTCGAGTGTGGGGCCATATACCAACCAGTTTCCAAATGATGCAGAAATATGAGGCTATGACCCACACTCTCTTTTGATACTTTTTCAAATCTGTAGGGTATGGTATCCATCACTGTCGCACACTGAAGTTGATGTGTAAGTGCAATTTTGACTCGTTTCGGGTGCAGGGACTTGAAGAAATTGTAGAAACTATACAATATGCATGTATATTACCAGACTCCCCTGATCTAACAATTAAATCCACTGTTAAATACATAATCCTTCTACTCAATTCTTTGCGGAAATTAAATCGCCAATTGCAAACATATGAAGAAAAAACAATCACACATAACAAGATGTTTTACCAGGAAAACTTAAATCTAAAATCCCCAACTATCATATATTATGTATATCATGGAATCATGAAACAATATCATACAAAGCTCAACACATAGAGCTCTCAGTACAATATACATTCGTCTCACACTTTCATAAAAAAATTGGTTCACACATGCACCAATTTACTGCCTCATGACAGCCTGCCTCCACTATACAATCCCTGCTAAAGAAGATCCCTGAATGAATTCAATATTGCCTTAAATTGACTGTTCAATAATCATTGGCAACTCCAATGTGTGTGTATATGGATTGAATGCATCACTATAGTCACAACTGATAGTCAAACACACCCTTTCACCTACCTCTCCACTGGGTCTCCACTAGATCTGACATGAAAGTAGTTAACTACTGTGTTTCTTCAGTTGCGAGTAAGACACTACTTGTGAATTAATTAAATAATTAATTCACTCATCTTTCACTAGTGTATCTTTAGTTACAACTAGCAGAACTGAGTTTAACTCACTTAACTGAGTTAAACTAAATAACAACTTCCATAACTACTCTTCCAACTCTGTTACAACTATGTCACACTCAGTTACAACGAATTCCATCATGCATGAGTCACCAATCAACCTTGGAACTCGTAATACCTTCAGCTAACTGGTTTGCCACATCAGTTAACTGAAATCAAGTGCTCCAAGAGAATAAGTTATTATTTATTGACTGATTATCATTAAGGGCTAGTAATAATCGACATGCATTCTATTTTTAGATATGCGATCTATAAATAGACTTCACCCTTGTTCTAAAAATAGAAACTCATCTAAAGATAGAATTTTCTCAACCATCTAGAATCAACATCCTACTAATTTTAGAATATGCTCACCATTCTAAAAATAGACATACACCTAAAAATAGCCTGTGGGCCCCACCCAGTGAAGGTGCTTAATTTTCACTAGGATCATCATCTTGTTGAATCTCAACACTCCCTCTCAACAAGAAAGGGATTATCCTTCACCCTGATCCTATCTCTATGGTATTCGAATTTTCTCTTGGTGAGCGACTTCGTCAGAATATCTGTATCTTGATCTTCCGTAGGAATGTACTGAAGCAACATGATCTTCCACTACTCACAATCTCTAATATGATGATACCGGATATCTATATGATTAGATCTATCATGAAACACATGATTAATCGAGAGTTTAATGCAACTTTGATTATCAAAATGAATCACTGTAGGATCTAAATGAGAACTGAACAAACCGACTAGGATCTTCCTCATCTAGATAGCCTCACATGCAGCTTGACTTGCTGCCATGTATTCCGCTTCTGCTAAACTGAGTGCCAAAGATCTCTGTTTCCTACTGTACCAAGAAACAATTGTAGATCCGATATGAAAAATCCCTCCTGATGTGCTCCTTCTGTCCGTTGGGCTGCCTACCCAATCTACATCCATGAAGCCGTGAAACTTCACCTCATTCGTCTGTCTGTACCATAAGCCATACTCAGATGTGCCCCTAAGATATCTCAGGACATGATTTCCCGCCTTCCAAAAGAGCTTGGTAGGCTTAACCATTACTTGACATATGTCTGGTCTTGTATTAACTAAATACATGAGCGAACCCACCAATCGTCGATAGATAGTAGCATCCACTACCTCTGCCGATGTGGCATCCTCTTTCCTCCAATTTCCTGGAAGAGGAGTATCCATGGGTTTGAAGTCCTCTATGTGAAACTTACGGAGTATCTCCTTAGCATACTTGCCTTAAGACACAAACAGTTCACCTTCTTACTGCCATATTTCCAATCCAAGGAAATAATGAAGGAGGCCCATATCCTTCATCTCGAACTCCTTTGCAAGGTCCTCCTTGCATGCGTGTATCAGTTTCTCATCACCAATCAGTATTAAATCATTAACATAAATAACAATGATTAAAAGCTTACCCTCCACCACAATTTGGTATAGGTTTTTATCTGCCTCACTATTGGTGAAGCCAAGTCCATTGAAATAGCCATCGATTTGAGTGTACCAAGCACGGGGTGCTTGCTTCAGCCCATACAATGCTCTTTTGAGTCTGCACACATGTGACTCGCTGCTGAAGATCTCAAATCCTTCAGGCTACTCAATGTACACTTCTTCCTCAATGATACCATTAAGGAACACAGTCTTCACATCCATCTGATGAATGTGCCAACCCATCTGCGCTGAGAGAGCAAGAATGGTCCTTATGGAAGAATACCGTGCGACAGGTGCAAATATTTCTTCATAATCAACCCCCTCAATTTGTGAGAAGCCCCGGGCAACAAATCTTGCCTTATACTTCTCAATACTCCCATCAACAACTTGCTTTACCTTGTAGATCCATCTTGAACCTACCACTGATTTATCAATCGGCCTTGGAATAATTTCCCAAGCATTGTTTTTGACAATGGAGTCATACTCCTCCACCATTGCATCTACCCATGTGGGCTCCTGAACTGCTTCCTAAAAATAATATGGCTCTGTCAAAATAAATTTTCTCATGAGATCCATGTATCCAGTGAATCAGTTAGGAGACTGTCTCTGTCTGCACTGTGAAGTAGGGGCTCCTACATTATGTGCCACATCAAGCTTCAGCCTCTCAGCTTTTGTGGTATGCCTTCTACCAGTTATGATGTTTGGCTCTGCGTGAGTGGACTCCTCCACTCCATAATCCTCCTCCTGTGGTTGATCCACATCTTGAGGCTCATCTTTTGGAACAAGCAGTTCCTCCTCTGCATGCAAGTGTAGCTCCCTCTCAAGTGACAACTTCATGGCTTTCTCATCATTGAATTTATATCTTTCGCACCACATTCATCCGAATCTTTGGAAAATACACACGATAATTATGGGGTGTTTCTGTGTACCCCACAAATATCCCAACTTCAGCAGTCAGCTCCAGCTTCTTCTTGGCATTCTTGGTCACATGCACATAAATAGATGAGTCAAAAATCTTAAAGTGAGAAACATCTGGTTTCTTACTAGTAAAAGCTTCTTCAGGTGTACTCAAGCCAAATAATCTATGAGGACAAAATTTTTGCATATAAACCGCAGTGTTGCATGCTTCCACCCACAAGTGCATTGGTAGGCCCTGATCATGCAGCATATCTCATGCAACACCCACGATCATTCTGTTCTTCCTCTCCACGACCCCATTATGATGTGGGTTATGAGGCGCTATGAGTTCTCTTCAAATTCCTTCTTTTCTATAGAATTATTTGAATTCATTCGAGATATATTCACCACCATTATCACTCCGCAGAGCCTTCACTTGCTTCCCCGACTCTTTCTCCACCGATGCTTTAAACTCACATAACTTTGATAATGTTTGATCCTTCTTTTGCATGAATAAGATCCAACATCTATGAGAATAGTCATCAACAAAAATAACATAATACTTGTGTTTTGCTATTGAAGCAACCGAGAATGTCCCACACACATCTGTGTGAACTCTCCAGGATCATCGAATCACGGTTCTCCTTTTCATGAAAGATGGTCTTCACAAACTTACCCATAGTACATCCCTTGGATTGATTTATTTGTGCAAGTATACATTTGGGAAATCCAGTAGAAATTTGCTGCAAAATCTTCGGGGTGCCATGGTGAAGATGGCCCAATCTCTTGTGCCATAATTCGCCCTCATCCCTGCTCACCACTTCTTCTTCTTTTCCCACCATTGCAGCGCAGCCATCTATCTCCAACTTGTAGAGATTCTTAACTCGAATTCCTATCCTCTTGGTTTGACCCGTTGTTTTAGGTCGCAGGATGCAATGGCCATCGCTAAAAGCCAATGTGCTCCAATAACATTACAAATGAAATAATTAACTTTGAGCGAAACTCTAGCC
Organism: Pinus albicaulis; assembly: GCA_034641835.2. Taxonomy (NCBI): domain Eukaryota; kingdom Viridiplantae; phylum Streptophyta; class Pinopsida; order Pinales; family Pinaceae; genus Pinus; species Pinus albicaulis. The sequence goes on along the minus strand of CM076575.1, from coordinate 1,285,083,613 downwards.
AAAAACACTCAAAAAACATGAAAAAACACCCAAAAAAAAAAAAGTGTCTTCCAGAACGCACTTGTTTTTTTTTTAAGGTCAAATTTCAACATTTTCTAAAAGTATGCTAAAAACAAAATTGTTTGTTGAAAAAAGGATTGAAAAAACACCCCCCAAAAAAAAAGTGTGTCTTCCAGAACGCACTTCATTTTTTTTTAAGGTCAAATTTCAACATTTTATAAAATTATGGTAAAAACAAAATTGTTTCTTGAAAAAAGGATTGAAAAAACACCCTCAAAACAAAACCAGTTGATGCTGGAATAACAAAAAAAAAAATTGTGTCATACTTTTGGCATTTTTAAAAATAGAAGTAACATTTTTTTAATTTTTAAAATTCAAACATTAAAAAAAAACCTAAAATTTAAGAAAAAAAATAAATTAAAAAAATAAAAACATTTAAAAGCTTAAAATTTAAAAATATATGAAGATAAAAAAAATAAAAATAAAAACAAGTAAAAATTTTAATTCAATCATTAAAAAAAACCTAAAATTTAAGGAAAAAAAAAATAAAAAATAAACCAAAAAAAAATTAAGATTAAAATTTAAAAAAATATAGAAATTAAAAAATAAAAATAAAAACAAAATAAAAATATTAAATTTAAAAAAGAAAACAAGTAAAAAAAGGAAAGAAATTAAAAAAAATAAAATATAGAAATTAAATTTAAAAAAGAAAAAGAAAATGCTTATTAAATTTTAAAAAAGAAAAAAAAAATTAAAACAAATAATTAAATTTAAGGAAATATATTAAATTTTAATAAATTTAAAAATTCAAAATTTAAAAACAAACCACTATTCAAGTTAAAAGGGAAAAAAAAAGAAAAATTAATTAAAAATAAAAAATAAAAATAAAATACAATGAAAATATTAAATTTAAAACAATATATATTAAAAAAACAAATAAACTATAAAAAATAAATTAAATTTAAATTATAAAAAATAAAATATATATATGAACTTAAATTAAAATAGGTATATACATCAAATTTTATTAAATTAAAAAAAAAAGGGTTAATATTAAAATAACAAATTAAATTTAAAAACAAAAATATTAAATTTTAATAAATAAATGAATAAACAAATAAATTTTGAAAGAAAAAATAAATTTTAAATATAAAAGAAAAAAAAAAATATTGTTAAACGAAAAACTTTAAAAACTTTAAAAATCAATTAAAAATGGAAAATTGAAAAAAAAAAATATTAAATAAAAAAAAAATTAAAAAAAAAATAATTAAAAAAAATTAAGTTTCATTAAAAAAAAATCTAATTTTAAATACACAATTTTAATTGAAATAAAAAAATATAAAAATTTTATGTAATTAACAAAAAAAATAAAATAAAAAAGTAAAACATTTAAAAAAATATTAAATCCAAATAAATTAAAAATATATATATAAAATTTATTGAATTTTATAAAATTATATTAAAAAACTAAGTTAATAACAAAGAAAAATTATGAAATTAAAAAAAAAAAATCAATTAAATAAAAAAATTTGGCAAAATTTAATAAAAAATTATTAACAAAAAAAAAAAAAAAATTTAAAACAAAAAATAATAAAATTAAAAAAAATTAAAACAAAACCAAATTTATTTTAAATAATTTAAAAAAATATATATTTTGAAATTTAAAAAAAAATTAATATTTTGAAATTTAAAAAAAATAAAAATAAAAATAAAAAAAAATCAATTAAAAATCAAAAAATAAAAAAAAAATCAATTAAAAATCAAAAAATAAAAAAAAATCAATCGGCCCGCCCGGCCGGCCACTGCCGCCAAGCGGGCGCGCCGATTGATTTTTTTTTAATTTTTTAATTTTTAATTGATTTAAAAAAAAAAAAAAAATTTATTGATTTTTTTTAATTGATTTTTTTTTTTTTTTTTTTAATTTCAAAAAATAATTTTTTTTTTCAAAAAATTAATTTTTTTTTAATTTAATATTTTTATTTAAAATAAAATTCGTTTTTTTTTTTTTTTTTAATTTTTAATATATATACACATCTAATTTTAATTTGATTTTATTTTTATTTTTTATTTTTTATTTAATTTTTTATATTTTTATTTTAATTTGATTTTTTTTTTTAAAATTGAATTTCAAAAAATTTAAAATTATTTTTTTTAATTCAATTTGTTTAATTTTTTTTATATTTAATATTATAGAATAATTTTTTTTTTAAATTTAAAATTTAAAATTTATTTATTAAATTTATTAAATTTTAATTTAATTTAATTGTTTTTCTTAATTTTTTCGTTTATTTAGTTTTTCATTTTTAAAATCTATAAATGGTTTCATTAAAAAAAAAAAAAAAACACTAAATTTATGTATATTTGTTTTTTAATTATTTGCACGTGGTTTTTTTCATTTTTTTTGTTTTTTAATGATAGTTTTTTTTGTTTTTTTTTATTTTTTAATTTTCTTTTTCTTTTTCAATTTTAATTGTTTTTTTTTTTTAATTTGTTTCTTTTGTAAATTTTAAAATTTGTATTTTTTTCCTTATTATTATTATTTTTTTTAATTTAAATTTTTAAATTTAATTTTATTTTTTTTATAATTTTTTTTTTCTAAATTTTGATTTTGTAATTTTAATTATTTTAATTTTTTTTTTTAAATATATATATATATATTTTTAATATATTGTTTTTTTTAATAAGTTAGAAAAAAATGTTTTTGATTTTTTTTTTTAAATTTTTTGGTCAATTTTTGTTTTTTTTCTTTAAATTATGTGTTTTTTTTCTTCAAATTTTGTCATTTCCTTTGATATAATTTTCAAATATTTTTATTTTATTTATTTATTTTTGTTTAAATTTTTTATTTTTATGAGCTATTTTTGTTTTTTTTTACATTTTTATTGTTTTTATATATATTTTTTTATCTAAGTTTTGTGTTTTATTACCAACATGAAAATCACCACTCTAAAAAAAAAAGGTTGATGCAGAATCAATACGTTTCAAAATTAGCATGAAAATCATTGCTCTAAAAAAAAAATGTTGATGCAGCGTCAATACGTTTCAAAATTAGCATGAAAATCACTGCTCTAAAAAAAAAGGTTGATGCAGCATCAATACGTTTCAAAATTAGCATGAAAATCACTACTCTTAAAAAAAAAAAAGTTGATGCTGCATCAATACATTTCAAAATTAGCATGAAAATCACTAACATTTTAAAACAAATATTCATACTTCATAAATAAAAATTTTATAGTGTTAAAAATGTGCACAAAAAAAAAAAATGGTGATTCTGCATCACCACTTTTCAAAATTGGGTGTTTTTTATGCTACCAAAAAAAAGTAGGTAACATTGCGGTTACCTATTTCATCGGTAACATTGTTAACCTTTGTCTTCCAACATCGCGACTAATACCAAGTTCTTCTTTAGACCTAGAACATGCATAACATCTTTCAACAGAAATGGTTTACATGAATCCCTCTCAAAGGTAATGGTACCAATGCTGGTCGCACTGTATCATCCATCTTCACCCATCTCTATATGCATTTGGATATCTTTCTCCTCCAAGTCGCTGAAAATATCCTTATCTCCCGTCATGTGGAAGGAAGCACCACTATAAAGATACCACACCGATCCCATTGCACTTGAAACCAGGCATGCGATCAAAGAGAAACCAAGTTCAAATTGCGAGGCAAGGGCCTCACCAGCTATAGCTCCAACAACCTTGTTCTTCTTTTTCTGTGGGCAGTTAGTGGCAAGATGCCCATGTTCATGACAGTGAAAACACTTCACCTTGGCCAAATCCAGCTTCTTGCCTTTAGCCTCAGATTTTGGATGGGATTTCTTCCCCTTCCCTTTCCTCTCTTTGGCAGCCAAAGCACAATCCTCTTCAGCATCATGTTGTGATGAAGAGTCATCCCTTGTACTCTGCCTTATCTCCTCTTGCACTAGATCCGACCAAAGTCGCTCCCAATCCGGTAGTTTCTCCCGCCCATTGACAGAGTCTTTATAACTGTGCCAACTCTTTGGAAGTCCAAGGAGAGCCAAGCTCACCAATTTATCATCAACAACTGTAATTCCCACACTCCCTAGCTCATCCCTACATTGGAAAAACTTCGTGAGATACTTTGGAATACTGTCGCCCTTCTCCATTTTGATTTTTTTGAGTTTATCTTTCAGCGCCAACTTCCTATGGTCGCTGCTGCTTTGGAAAATATATGTCAAAGCCTTCCTCATTGCAAATGGAGTGGCTTTCCCATGAAGGCTTGACACAGTATGGTCTTTCACACCTTCCAACAAAATTCTTCTTGTCTTCGCTACTTTCTTTTTCCAGGCGTCAAGTAATGCAACATCCATCGAAGTGGGCTTAGGAACATCACTATCGATGAAATCCTTCAAGCCATTATATTCAAGCACCGCCTCTATCCTGTCCTTCCAGGCTATGTAGTTTGAGCTTCCCTTGAGTGCATACTCCAACCGCAATCCATTGAAATCCATTTCAATGTTTACTCAATTGTCGCACCAAGAAATTCTTGCAGCAAATTCAAATTGGTCCACCCACACAACTCAACACTGCTTCAATATTGCAATCTTCAGTGATTAACACTGCTCTGATACCATGTAGAAATTATACAATATGCATGTATATTACCGGAATCCCCTGATATAACAATTAAATCCACTGTTAAATACATAATCCTTCTACTCAATTCTTTGCGGAAATTAAATCGCCAATTGCAAACATATGAAGAAAAATCAATTGCACATAACAAGATGTTTTACCGAGAAAGCTTAAAGCTAAAAACCCCAACTATCATATCTTATGTATATCATGGAATCATGAAACAATCTCATACAAAGCTCAGCTCATAGAGCTCTCATTACAATATACAATCGTCTCACACTATCATACAAAAATTGGTTCACACATGCACCAATTTACTACCTCTTAACAGCCTACCTCCATTGCATAATCCCTGCTGAAGAAGATCCCTGAATGAATTCAATCTTTCCTTGCATTGACTATGCAATCCTCATTGGAAACTCCAATGTGTGTGTAGATGCATTGAATGCATCACTATAGTCACAACTGATAGTCAAACACACCCTTTCACCTATCTCTCCACTGGGTCTCCATTGGATCTGACATGCAAGTAGTTAACTACTGTATTTCTTCAGTTGCAAGTAAGACACTACTTGTGAATTAATTAAATAATTAATTCACTCATATTTCACTAGTGTATCTTAGTTACAACTAGCAGAACTGAGTTTAACTCACTTAACTGAGTTAAAATAAATAACAACTCCCATAACTACTCTTCCAAATCTGTTACAATTGTGTCACACTCAGTTACAACGAAGTCCATCATGCATGAGTCACCAATCAACCTTAGAACTCGTAATTCCTTGAGCTAACCAGTTTGCCACATCAGTTAAATGAAATCAAGTGCTCCAAGAGAATAAGTTATTATTTATTTTCTGATTATCATTAAGGGTTAATAATAATCGACATGATTTCTATTTTTAGATATGAGATCTATAAATAGACTTCGCCCATGTTCTAAAAATAGAAACTCATCTAAAGATAGAATTTTCTCAACCATCTAGAATCAGCATCCTAATAATTTTAGAATATGCTCACCGTTCTAAAAATAGACATACACCTAAAAATAGCCTGCGAGCCCCACCTAGTGAAGGTGCTTATTTTTCACTAGGATCATCATCTTGTTGAATCTCAACAGAAATAGAGGTCGCGATGATTAGATTCAACCAAGCTAGATATAAATAGGGGGGATAGTACAATTAGCAAGGCTGAGGGTGAGGCATGGTGGCTAGAGGACTGATCCGGATTTATGCAGGAACGCAACAGAATAAACATATAACCATAAAGACAGAGATGCAATGGAAATAACACTTCATTTCATTAATATCAAAGAACTGAAAATTTTCTTACAGACATAATGGAAATAAAACTAGCTTGGGCGCTGGTAGCTATCTCTGAGAAGAGATGTGGCGGCTACAGGCTTCTGAATTGAGTTACAATGAGGCTCGAGGGCCTATTTATTATTGAGAAACAATGGAGAACTCTAAACATCCAAAAACCTAACCCTAGGAGATGAAGCGCCAAAACTATGGGCCCCATTTGGGTAAATTGGTGTTTCAACTTCCTAGGGACGTAACTTTGGCATACTATCTCCGTTTGACGCACATGATACATCATTAGAAAGCTCTATTTGAGGACTACAACTTTCACAATGAATATCATTCCAAAATGGAATGATATTAGCTAGAGGCGCGATTCCCAAAAAACGTCGTTTAGGGCCTCAAAATGGCTCCGGAAGTTCAGGACCCAAAAAACTGCTAAAAATAGTAAGTTATGCCAAAACTGAAAAACTGAAAGAGACAATGGTGGGGGCCCAAGTGGAATAGGTGGGTGGCCACCAATATTTGTGGGGGCCCAAGTGGAATAGGCGGGTGGCCACCAATATCCACCTGGATCATTCCTCCCCCCTTAGGAAGCAATGGTCCCCATTGCGTTAAGTTCCTCCATGAGATGAGGAAATTTTTGCTGAACTTGGCCCCTGGTGAACCACTTTCCTTGGTGCAGGAGTTGGCCAGCTTTGACAACCCGATACAATTGGATCTTCTGTTGGCGAGTGTTCTTGATTTGCATGTCCATGATACATCTGTGGTGGCATGTTCCATGCAGTTTGGGTTTAACTCTGCTGGTGTGAGTTGTCCTGTAATGTCCGAGGTGTCCAGTAGAGGTGGGAAGTAAGGATGAAGGCGATCCACATTGAAGATTGGGTGTAGACCAAGGAATGGAGGAATACTAAGCTCGAAGGCATTGTTCCCTACAGCCTTGGTGACGGTGTACGGCCTGTATCGGAGCGGGTGAAGCTTGCGGTGGGGTCCAGTGAGGTGCTCCTTATGCAAATGTAGCCATACTTTGTCACCCACCTGGAAGTTGTGTGGCACCTGGTGTTGATCATGGCGCTGCTTGTACTTCGCATTGGCTATGTCCAATATATCATGAACCTGTTGGCGAATGTGTTGAATGCACTCGATGAAGCTACTTGCTTTGTCAACTTCAGAGTGGACATGAGCTGAATCGGCCTAAGCAGTTGCAAATGGCATGGCTACGTCAATGGGACATAGTGGCTGGAATCCCAAGCCCACCTGAAAGGTGCTATGGCCAATTGAACTGTGGAGAGCCCTGTTATAACTATGTTGTACATAGGGGAGGCTCTTATCCCATGTGCGTGGATGCTTTGAATTGTACATGCGTAGAATGTGTACAATCATTCTGTTGATGACCTCTGTCTGGCCATCTGTTTGGGGATGGAAAGTTGTGGACTTGGTGAGCTTTGTGTCCAACATTGACCAGAGGTTGGACCAAAATGTGCTGAGGGAACTGATATCTAGATCTGATATGATAGACTGTGGAATCCCAAAGTGCACCCACACTCATTCAAAGAAGAGTTTAGCAGTGGCTTCTGCTGTGATATTCTTCTTACAGGCCGCCATAATGGCCATCTTCAAGAATCTATCAACGACCACGAAAACATAGTCATTTCCATTCTTAGTAGAAGGAAGGCCCAACATGTAATCCATGGAGATGGATTCCCAAGGTCGAATAGGGATAGGTAGTGGAGTATATAGGTCTTGCTTCTTGATGGTCGGTTTGGAAATGGCATAAGCAGTGCAGGATCTGATGTGCTTCTTGACATCCTTTCGAAGGTTTGGCCAATAGAAATACTTCTGTAGTATTGCTACTGTTTTCTTGACCCCGAAATGCCCTGCGACTCGACTGTAGTGTGCTTCCCATGTCATCTTGGCATGCTCGCTTGAAGGAACACAAAGGTGTCCCAGGTGACATAAAAGTGCATCTTGGAGGTGAAAATTTTGAACTTTCGTACCCCCAAGAGTGCCTTGTAAGTGTGGCCGAATTCTGGGTCACTCTCATAGAGAAGCGGCCAATCAGAAGTCTCGTGCCCATAAGAGTTGAGCACGGTGGTGAGCGCCACGATCGGTGGTCGGCTGAGGCAGTCTGCAACATTATTGGTGCTACCCTTCTTGTACTTGATGTTCAAATGAAACTGTTGCAGATATGTGGACCACTTCTGATGGCGATCATTCTGCAACTTCCCTTGTGTCTGTATGAACTGCAGGGGCCGGTGGTGTGTGTGGATGATTGTTTCCTTCCCCAAAATGTAATGCTTCCATTGTCGACAGGCTTGCACAATGGAATACATTTCTTTGTCATAGGTGGGATACTTGCGAACTGTCTCAGACAATGTCTCACTGTGATATGCCACTGGATGTCCCTGTTGAGTAAGAACTGCCCCAATAGCATAGTCAGAGGCATATGTCTCAATCTCAAATGGCTGTTGCAAGTCTGGTAATGTGAGCACTGGGGCAAAACAGAGGAAATTTTTCAATTCTGTGAACGCCTTCTATTGAGGTTCCAACCAAAATAATTTTTCTCTCACTCCTCCCTCGGTGACTTGACTCAAGGTCAAGTGATATGAGAGAATTAATCCACGACCTACAAGAGAAATTGCAAGACCGTAAAGTCGCGAAGCCTTCATATAGTGGCTAGCTACTAATCCCGAGTGAATTGGATCTTGGCTGGATCCATATGCACCCCCTTTCATCAATAATGTATCCCAGATATTGAACCTGGGTCATGCCAAACGTGCACTTCTCCAAATTGGCACACAACTTGTGTTGCCGCAGTGTTTGGAGGACTTGTCGGATGTGCTGAAGGTGCTCTTCCCAAGTCTTGCTGAAGATCAGAATGTCATAAAAGTACACCACTACAAATGAGTTGGTGAATGGCCACAAGATGTCGTCCATCATCCTCATGAAGGTTGTGGGATCATTCATCAACTTGAAAGGCATGACCAACCATTCAAAAAGGCCTTCCGTGGGTTTGAAGGCAGTCTTCCACACATCGGAGGGTTCAAACGGTACCTGGTGATACCCCGAATTCAGGTCAATCTTGCTGAAATATTTTGCACCTTTGAGTTGGTCTAGAATGTCATCAATTCGTGGGATCAGGCACCTATTCTGGACAGTGATCTTGTTCAGCGCCCGATAGTCAATATAGAGTCTCCACGTCCCATCCTTCTTCTGTACCAACACGATCGGGCTCCCACAGGGCGATGAACTTGGTCGGATGTGAATCTCTTTCAATGTTCTCCTAATCGGCCTCTTGATTTCATCATTCTCTGTATCGCAGCACCGATAGATCGGTCCATTGGGTAGTGGTGCACTGGGGCGGGATTAATTGATGTTTGACCTGGACAAAGGTAAAGAGGAACCTCCTGGGTGAGAAGATGTCCCCGCATTCTCCAACCTTATCCTTTTGCTGTTGTCGTAAGTGTAGCAAGTGGGGAGCCATGTCTAGAGGTCGTGGCCACAATATTCTTCTTGCCCTCGAGGCGGATCATCAGGAAAATGAATTTCCTGGTTTGGGAAATGAGCTTCTTAATACATTGTTTTCAAAGAACTAAACAGATAGCCATAGGAGGTGCCTCCCGTATCCCGACAACTTATTTCCCAAAGTAACAATAATAGCGCGAGGCCGAGACTCATACACAACATGATGCTTCCACAAGTATGGTTGTCCTAATAATACATCAAAAACATCAATAGGAGCAACGTCACATAATACCTCATTCGTGAAGGGCTTGATGCTATAGGGAAGGCAACACTACTAGCTGACACGGAGATCTCGTCCTTGGTGAAGCCACCCGATGGTGTATGGATGTGGGTGAGATATGGTCGGCAATCCCAACCACTTCACAACATCTGCTGAAATGAGGTTCCTTTGGCTCCCATTGTCGACAATGAACTGAACCAGGGAGCCCTTTACCCACATCTGGGAGTGGAGGAGATGCTCCTCCTCCTCTGGATCTTCCGGTTCCTCCTTCTAGATCTTTGTAGTGGCAACCGTGGCGTTGGGCTCCGCATCAATAATTTGTTTCCCTTTTTCATTCCCCTCTTTTCAGCCTGATTTGGAGTCGAGTATGCATCTACCTGCCTCATCTCGGCCACTAGCGACTGCTTGGCTCGACACTCACTTGTGTTGTGAGTGGAGCTCTTATGGAACTCACACCACTTTCCCGTGTCCTTCTTCGGCTTTGCGGTGTTGTTCTTTTCTTATGGCTTTGACAAGTTGTCTTTAGCCTCCATGCCTTGGCTTTGTCCTTTGTTCTGCGATTTGGAAGCACCTTTCCCTTGCTTTTGATTCGCAGATCCAAAGTCTCTCTTCTTCTGTTTGAATTTCTGCTCAATCTTGGCAGCATACTGGTATGCCGTACCAAGCGAGGAGATGTCGAGGAACTCCATTTCCTCCTAAATTTATCTGTGCAGACAGCTGCGATACTTTAGCACCAAATGTTTCTCTGAATCTTTGATACCCAACTTTGTGCGCAGGGTATGGAACAGATTCGTCAGCTCATGCACATCTTGATCCCTTTGCTGTCGTAGCGTGGTCCATTGTATGTACTTGTCCTCATACCTCCCCATGGGATAGTACTATTCCTTGACGGCGTCTCGGAAAGAATTCCAAGTTGGTACGACCGAGAACAGAGAGGGTTCTGTCTAGTCCTTGTTCTCACAGTAGGTTTCCCACCAGTCCTTAACATGGGGGGTAGCTTTGAGGAGTGCAAAAATAGTCTTCTCCCGGTCTGAAAAGTCATGAACAGAGAAATATCCTTCTAATAGATTCAACCATATATCTACGACATCTGTGTCTATTTGACCCTCAAATATGGGAATGTCAAAATTTACTTGTACCTTAAAAGGAGTTGCACCTCCAGAGTGGCTACTGGATGCAGAAGCGGCCGGTGGGCAGCCGTTGAAGGATCTGAGCAAAGTTATCCATCATCGCATTCCTTTGTTTTTCGAGGGCCTCCTCGAGAAATATTTTGATAGGATCTCCTGCTCCCTCATATTTCTTTTCATCCCCCATGGGTGTCCGTCGAGGTTTGCGAGGCTGATCTTGCAAAGGTTCCACTAGATCAATCCCTAGCTCCTTCTACCCCGACCTCGTTGGGGACATGCAAAGAAGGATCGAGAAAAAGCAGACCACTCTGATACCACTGATCCGGATTTATGCAGGAATGCAACAGAATAAACATATAACCATAAAGACAAAGATGCAGCGGAAATAACACTTCATTTCGTTAATATCAAAGAATTAAAAAATTTCTTACAGACAGAATGGAAATAAAACTAGCTAGGGCGCTGGTAGTTATCTCTGAGAAGAGATGTGGTGGCTACAAGCCTCTGAACTGAGTTACAATGAGGCTCGAGGGCCTATTTATTATTGAGAAACAATTGGGAACCCTAAACATCCAAAAAACTAACCCTAGGAGATGAAGCGCCAAAACTATGGGCCCTGTTTGGGTAAATTGGTGTTTCAACTTCCCAGGGACGTAACTTTGGCATACTATCTCCGTTTGACGCACATGATACATCATTAGAAAGCTCTATCTAAGGACTACAACTTTCTTTATGAATATCATTTCGAAATAGAATAATATTTGCTGGAGGCACGATGCCCAAAAAACGTCGTTTAGGGCCTCAAAACGGCTCCGGAAGTTCAGGACTTGAAAATCTGCTAAAAATAGTAAGTTATGCCGAAACTGAAAAACTGAAAGAGACAATGGTGGTGGCCCAAGTGGAATAGGCGGGTGGCCACCAATATTGGTGGGGGCCCAAGTGGAATAGGCAAGTGGCCACCAATATCCACTTGGATCAAGGACCTGGAGGTTCGTGTTGAGGAAGAAGAGGATTTGATCAAGGACAAAGTACTTGTTGATGGTGTTGGATCTTGCTAACATACAAGGGATATCCCTGATATGAAGTCCCAACTATACCTCACACCATTTTTTATAGGAGTCCCATCTGGAATATGGCCCAACTGCCATTACTTAAGGGTTTTCCTTGGCCTGATAAATTAGCATATGAGAGTAGTGTGCATGTACTTTTGAATGAGCAAGAAAATGTGTCCTATGAAATGTTCAATTGAAAATGTATCAAGGTTATTTCACTGTAAGGAAGCAAAAGTGAGTATCTAAAAAAAAATCATTAGTACTATTCTATTAAATACACACACACACAAAAATGAGGAAGAATCATTAATCAACAAGTGAAATAGTTCACATAGATGGAATAATCATTACAACCATCACAAGACAATTTCAATGTGATAAGCACCAAAGCCATCGAATTAGTTTGATTTCTCTAATGCATAAGAAAGTCAACATAAACCATAAAAATGTAAATAATAGCCTTAAAACATCCATGATCTATGCATTAAAATGTGTTGCCCCAATAGGATTAGATTATTAATAAAAATTCCCAAGATACATGAGTACAATGAACATCACTAGCTCCATAGTGGAGCGTTTGAGACACTACTTTCTCTCCAAAAGAATTATCTTTATCTCTCTAATGCCTTGTGGGAGAAGCCAAGGTGAAAAGTACAATCTTTGAGTAATGAGGCTTATTTTATAACTAGAGGCATGACTCTTCATATCCCCATGACCCTTGAGTTTACCAAATGAATTTTCAACTTCTAATGACCTTTGGACTTCTTAATAACATTTGGACTTCTAAATGACTTTTGAACTTCAAAATTACTTTTGGACTTCTATATATGTGACCTTTACCCTTATTTATGTGCATATTTTGTCTATATATAACTCTTGGACTTCCACATATTCATATTTACAAAATTACATCATTATTTCCACATAATCATGTGACGACAACACGGCAAGACACAAACATGGATGAATTGGGCCCATAGTGACTTGTGACATGGAATTTCTTAAGAGGTGACAATGTTGCTATCTATGTCTTCAATAATTGATGTCAATTTCTCATTGTTGTTTCCATCTACCCTTAAAAGAGTTTTGATATCACATGGAGTCTTTATGGATCACTTTGATCACCGAAATATAATGTTATTTCACTTTTCGCAATCATGTGTTCTTTTGTCTTAGAATGCTTCCTTGGGTTGCTTCCTTTGAAAAATATCCTCATGCATCCTTGAAATACTTTTCTAAAAGCACTTGTAAGTAATACCACTCATGGAAAGAAACATCCACCCTAAAATCTCCTATGACAACATGTTTTATACAAATTTTTGATTATGAGTCAACAAAGTGCTTGGGGAGAGAAAAGGAATTTTATGGGCACACTGTTAAGGGACAAGGGTTGGGTGTTGAGGACTGAGGATGTTTTATGTGCTCCATTGAGAAGAAGAGGCTTGATGGAGGGTGCAGGGTGCAGTCTTAAGGGACAAGGAAGTTCATTAGTGCTTGTTGGTGCATCGTGTGCTCAATTTGGGAGGCTTAAATTACAAAGAGGGCATAGGGTGTAGTGTCAAGACTCAAGGGAGGCTCGATATTCACTATTGGTGTGCCATGCACTCAGTTGGGAGAGAGGGCATAAGGAGGACGCAGTTCAGAAGAACAAAGGGGAAGTGGTGCTTGAGAGTGTGTTGTGCACTTGGAAGGGAGGAAGAGCTAGGCTTGGGCGCAGGGCACAGTCTCAACAAACAAGGAGGGTTTGACTAAGCATTGATAGTGCACAGTGTGATCTCCTAGGCCTAGTGGGAAAGCTTATGAAAACCAATTTTTTTTCAATTTTGGAAGATAAGGTGTGGGAAAACATAATGAGTTTGGAGTAAAAAACAAGTGCGATGCATAAAAACTCATTAGTAAAACTTGGACAAGACCCAATACTGAGAAGTATACATCAAAATGAAAATTTAAAAACACTCTCCAAGTACAACCGAAAACATGTGTGCATTTGTGAACAAAATTGTCATTTAACAACTAGAAAGTGTATTAATACTATGAAATGTGCTATGGATGTTGTTAATGATACAAAGATACTTAGGAAAGGACAAGGACACTTGAAACATGTAAAATAACATGAAATGACACTTGGTGACTGAAAGCGATACTTGATATGATAGTAGGTAGGCTCAAAAATTTGAATGTAGAAAATTTTTGGAGGGTGTTATAGCAAGGACAAAAATAACATAGTTTGCTACAATTGTGGACAACATGAGCACTTTGACATGAGACTGCAATAACCCATGTTGCACCTATATCTATTGTAAATCATTAAACCATACAATTGAGAACTACCCCCTGCTAATCACCAAGTGGCAGGTAAAGAAGGGACCTAATGTTCATTATATTATTTCCATGAATACTCACATGCGCAAGGGGGTCATAGGGAGGGTGACAACCCCCCTACAGGGGATCTGGGGTAGCGCCCCATAATTTTTTTTTTTTTTTTGACCCTAGAATAGGTGGGTGGGCCTACCTATGGTTTTTGGCATGATGGTTTTCTTCCCATGGTATTTTGTAGATCTGGTCAAGGGAACTACAGTTATGCTCTAATCCAGGGTTAATGGATTGGGGTTTATGAATACTTCAACATGTATATATATGTATTGTAACATTGAAAGGAATATAATGAAAAATCAATCTGGTAGCCTTGGTTTTTGGATCCAGGGGAAAATATTTGTGTACATTTTTTTATGTTATCACTATTGTTTATTTTTCTGTTTTAAAAATTCATTTGCAAGTAATTTCTGTACAGGATTAAAAAATACAATGTGTAGATGATAGCTATCGAACCATGAAGTACTCAACAATGGGTTGACACAATTACTTGCGGAGGTGTCAGGACATGGGAAGATGTTGCGAATACCAGACATCGTAGCCACAACGGGTAAGCAGAGCTATTGTACCACCCATGAAATTAAACCATGTGTGAGAAAAGAAGACATATAAGGAGGCCTGAAGGGAGTTGATCGAAACAGAATGGGATAGGCTAGAGGAAATGCAAAAGGAGACCATGAAGGCTATATATGGTAACATTATAGGTGACGAGTAGAGGAAAACAATAGGTTTGGTTCAAATTTTGTTGAAAAGTTTTTTAGAGTTGGAAAAATACCCCCAAGCTTGGGAAAATTTTAGGAGGATGGTGGAGCATCGTGTTAATGGAATTGAGGTGACAATTGCATGAACATCACCATGCGTAGTAAAATAGGTTATGTGTAGGAAGAGAACTAGAAAATATTTTCGGTTTGGTGCACATATCAAAGAATACATGATGGATAATGTCATCTTAGAATTAGGGTATGATGTAAATATCTTACCAAAAATCAAGTGGGAGATGATGGGGAAGTTGAAACTAAATGAGTATCTAATTCAAATCAGGTTGGAAAACCAACATTGTATATTTCCTATTAGATGTGTTAGCCTCCACAATGTCCCAAGGCTAATGAAAGGATGTCGACGGAGGTAACCTGAAACAAAGCTTTCAGTTTGGTAGCTAGCCATACCAAACCAGAGAGGGTTCTCTCTATGAAATGACAGCCAAAGGGTTTTGATTGGATGAGGAGAATATTTTAGGCTAGTAAGGTCAAATCTAGGGTTTTGAAAGTTTGATGGTTTTACTACTGGATCAGGGGTGAAACTAGGTAGCTAGGTCAAATGTATCAAAGGGTTACAACTGCAAATATATAAACGAGCGATG
This sequence comes from Pinus albicaulis, assembly GCA_034641835.2. Classification (NCBI taxonomy): domain Eukaryota; kingdom Viridiplantae; phylum Streptophyta; class Pinopsida; order Pinales; family Pinaceae; genus Pinus; species Pinus albicaulis. The sequence goes on along the minus strand of CM076575.1, from coordinate 1,285,068,054 downwards.
GGTTTAGGGTTTTTTCAGTGTAGTGTAGGGTTTGAAAGAGTGGAGAGGATCTTAATTATCATGCATCATGAATTCATTAAAACTAAAGGAAATAAATATAAAATGATATTCCTAAACAAAACAGAGCTTATGAAGAATTCTTCTTATCAAAATTTTAGGAAGATCACTAAGGAAAGAAAGGTATGGAAAGAGAACATGTATATCATTTATAAAAGACTATAAAAGAGAAAATACAACATCAAAAACTCACTACACATGAATTCCTAGATAATCGCTGCAACTGGTCCTATGAATTTATGAATAAAAATTGAAGCACAAGCTACAATAGTCTCAAACCTCTTATATCCAACCATCAAAATGAATAAGAAATGCATACATATAGAAAAAAAAAACCTTTACCCTCTCTCATGGGTTAAATACTTTAGTGGAGGAACTGATCACATGATCCTCTCACCTAAAATCTAAAGACTAGGGAGGTTAACAAGACTCTCCCCAAGATATGCAAACTGATACGTTTGACCGAAAATGACATTTAAAAGCATGTATCTACCTCATTTTTACTCTAACCAGCATAATTACACATGTTTACATCATCAAAACATCAAAAGTGACCAACTACATTGGTGGAGGTCGAATATGGACAGAGTCTATTAGGTCCCTATATTACTAGTATAGTCCCTTATTGTTGTTAGTGTAACCCCCTTATTGTTATTGTTGTACCCCTGTAACCCCCATATTTTTATTATTGTGCCCTTACATTATTATTGTTAGGTCAGATAGGATTACATTGTGGCCCCATGGACTCCTATATATAGAAATGAGGTTTTGTCATTTATATCATCCAAGAATTTTTCATTCATGTAATGTATTGGAGGTTCCCCCCTCGAAGTGGCTTATTTCTAAGGCGTTTATATCTCTTTTCTTCTATTTTTGGAGCTGGTTTCACAACATTTGGTATCAAAGCTTTGGATTCTAGGGTTTCACTACTCCAAAACAGGTCATCGTGGAATTTTTGCTATAAATATTTTTCTAAGAAGGTTTAGAATCGAAAATATTTAGAGAGCAAAGCTGAAATCCCGAGGAACATCATCGCAAAATTTCAGAGCTTGGTTCACAATAGTTTCAGAGATATGATCTATGGAAGTTAGGGATTTTTCAGGCTCCTGAATTTCATCTCAAAGAGGCGATCGTGGGAAAATATTCATAACTCTGTCTCTGAGCATTGGCTTGGAATTCTGTAAATAGTGGCCAGAAGTACATGGACTGTAGTTTCCTGTCTATCAATTTCATAGCCGAAGGAGCAAATAGTGACATGTGGCAAGTCGTACAAGTTCTCTCTACTGAACTAGTCCATAATTAGGTCATTGTGGGAGATTGGACATAACTTTGTCTTGAAGAATTCAAATCAGGTCAGACTTGTCACATTCGAAAGAGGATTTAGAGGGATACGTCAGGGCCAAATTTCAGATATTAAAGATCCCAAATTACAGAGATAATTCGATTTCAATATCGAGCTCCTCAAAAGCAAGAAAAAGATGTGTATTTTCTTTTTGAATTACATAAGTCTTGTTTGAAGAATGAATTTGAGTTGATTCCAAGGGCATATTGTAGAATAGATATCAGTATTGGGTTCTAAAATGCCCCCCTAAAAAGAATTCAACACCCATTAAGCCTTCATAAGGCTCTACTATAGTTCATGAAGATGAAGAAATACAACATGACATATCAAAATTACAAGAGAAAATGCACCAAATTTTTCTCTCGCAAAGAGCAACAAAAAATGAAATAGATGTTTTGAAGAAAAGAGTGGAAGATAAGATGGATGGTTTGAAGAAAGGTATGGAAGCTACGATGGATGGTCTGAAGAATGGTATGGAAGAAAAAATGGAAGGTTTGAAGGATGGTATGGAAGAAAAAATGGAAGGTTTGAAGGAAGGTTTGTCAAAGTTAATACAAGAAATGATTCCTAATGGCGAAAAGATAGTGGAAGAAACTCATGATGAGAGCAAAATAAATGTTAATCGTGATTTCATAAAATCTAATGTTGGATTGAAGAACCACCAATTCCAAAGATGGATATGAGGAAATTTGATGGCAAGGATCCCGTAACATGGATCCTACAGATGGAGCAATATTTTGATCTCAATAATGTGCAAAACATACAAAAGGTACGCATTGCAACTTTACATTTAGAAAAAAATACATTTGTATGGTATTGATGGCTTTGCTCCCGTAAAAAAATTGTCACTTGGTCAATTTTTACAGAGGAAATGATAGCACATTATGAGGATACAAAGAGCAACACCTTCTTTAGCCAATTGATAAATCTCAAACAAAAGGGTTCAGTGGTGGAGCACATTGAGAACTTCCAAAAATTGAATATAAGGGTAACTGATATTCTAGAGGAACACAGGATTGATGTCTTCATAGTGACTTTAAAGGATAACATCCAACATGAAGTTCTCATTTGGGAACCTGATTCATTGAAGAAGGCATTCAGGTTGACAAGAAAATTGAATGTAAAATTTTGGCGACAAGGAAGCGTACCACTCACACCTATAAAGATGGAAGTGTTGCTACTCCTAGAATTCCACAACTGACAAGGTTGACACCAAAAAAATTGGAAGAAAAAAGAGCAAAAGGGCTTTGCTACAGTTGTCATAGAAAATACACTAAAGGTCATAAGTGTGCCACTATAAGGAAAAGACCCTCTAGCATATGTTTTTGAGGAACCCCTTATAAAAATACCCCAAACATTTGTTTCTAGTGGAGGTTCCTGGAGGAGGTTGGCGAGTGAATGTTTTTACGGATGTATTTTGTCCGGTTCTCTTATCACCGCAAAACGCACCGGTGCGTTCAAGATGACATAACACCGGTGCGGTTAAAAAATTGGCACACCAGACACCGTGCGCTCCGTACACACCCACCTAGTGCGTTGTAATTCTGTAGAGTACCGGTACTTTACATAACTTCCACACCGGTGCCTCATAAAAAACACGCAAAAACTGACACCGCCCGGGTCGCCCTTAAATGCACTGGGTCGCCAATGCACTGGGCCGCCCTGAAATCCCTGCACGCCGGCACAAGGTTAAATAAATAAAAAATTACGGCCAAAAAACCGCACAAAACATAGGCACACTGGGAACCGTGCGCTCCTAACACCCTCGATTGGTGCGTCATATTCCTATACAACACTAGTTCCTTACATGTTTATTGCACCGGTGCTTTTGAAAACGTGCGCGAAAACAGATACCACCCGGTGTGGAATAAAGCAAACACACCGGGGTGTCCATAAAACACGCGCACCTCCAGATGGTTAAATAACAAAAATTACGGCAAAAAAACTGCATAAAACATTGGCACACTAGAAACCATGCACTCCATACACACCCGCCCGGTGCCTTTTATTAAGGAACAACACCGGTGTGTGTCAACTCATCAGCGCGCATAATAGAAACCACCCGGGGCGGAATGAATGAAATGCACTGGGGCCCCATAAATTCCGCGCACCGGAAAAGGGTTAAAAAAAACAAAATTACGCCCAAAAAACTGCACAAATCATTAGTTCATCGGACAACGTTCCTAATGCATCTTATTACTATAAAGCACCGGTGCATTACTGCTAAGATGCCCCAATGTCTCATAAAAAGCGCACGGAACAGAAACTGCCTGGTGCAGAATGAAGAAAACGCACCGAGGCCCCATTAATGCCGCGAACCGGAAAAAAAGGGTTAAAAAAAATAAAAGTACGGCCAAAAAACCACAAAAATCATTGGTTCACCGGACAACGTGCCCGATGCATCTTATTACTGTAGAGCACCGATACATTACCGCTATGCCACCCCGGTGCCTCCTAAATGCGCGCGAAAACAGAAATCGCCCGGGACAGCATAGTGCAAACGCACCAGTACGCCAATAAAAACCCCGTGCACTGAAACAAGGTTAAATAAAAAAAAAATTACGGCCAAAAAACCACATTTTTCACTTTTGTCAGTGCTATAGAGCTCTCAAACATTGGTGCAAGTTATCCTTGTTTGAGCCGCACTGACATCCGTGCTCCCATTGCACTTATTGCACACACTGCTGCTATGCATTGCCACCAATCTCGAGCTTGAATTTTATAAAACAGTGGATAAATTTTCTTTTGCAAATTGTACAACCAATATGCCTCCTCGACGGGTAAATGAACAAGTATTTTTCTTGTTTTTCCATAATTAAACCTTTTAGCGGATTAAAATTTGAAAAAACCTTAAAATTAAGCAATAAAAAAAAAAAAAAAATTGTCGCATGGTGCGCTCGAGCTATTCGGCTCACAGTGGTTTGTGGTGTTTCCTGTAAATTTACAGGCCGCACTGCACCCGGTGCTGATGGTATCCGCACTGGTTCCAACGTGGTACCATGCGGCGCACTGTGTTAATTTAATTTTTTTTAAAAAGTGCAGTGCGGTCGGTTACCAGGCCGCACTGTTGACAATGGTGTTTCGTGGAAACTCGATGCATTGACAGAATTCTCCGCCCCAGGGCAAGTAATGTTTTCAGCGCATCAGAACCGAAATTTGACATTGTCAACGGTTTGGGCTAGTAAACCAATGCTAAGGGTATCTGCACCGATTCCGGGGCGAATACCAAAGGTGCACCGTGTTATTTAAATTTCTTTAAAAAGAGCGGTGCGGTCAGCTATCTAGTCGCACCGTTGACCTAGTTGAATATAGGTGATGTGGTGCATTGACTGAGTTAATAGGCTCAAGTCGGCTATTTTTGTCAGCGCACGGCTTACCGTATTTGGCCTAGGTCAATGGTGCGGCCTCTTAAAATACTGCACCGACGACTATGTACGGTGGCAGGAGGGTGGTGTGCTGACTTTGTTATAAGCCCCGGGCGGATGGTGAAGTCAGCGCACTGGCCTCCTGACACCGCACGTAGTGAACGGTGCGCTAAAAACATTTCTGGAGCACCACTTCCGGTGCGGTGGATATCATGAGGTGCATCGTATCTGGTGCGCTCTGTCGAGAGACGCATTGGGACCGGTGCGTGACTATGTTTTTGGTGCACAAACTCTTGTTTTATTTATTTTTCAAAAAAATATATATACGTATATTTTTAAATACATGTATCATTTAATAAAAAAATTGTGTTTAATATTTCAATCATTCAAAGACGTGAAATGAGAGAAGAGGGGCGACAAAAACAACAACAGGCGGAACAGTATAACATGGTTCACCTATGGGAGGCAAGAGAGAGGGAAAGAGATGCATACCCTCACCCTATTACAGCAGCGATGCAGGGGCTCCTTAGGCAGGTAGGCCTCCTCAAGTTCTATGAGGAGGCTACTTCCCTAAAGTCCCATAGTTTGTTTTTGAGACATCTTATCCGAAGGTGGAATGCCCAGCAACAAGATTTTCAGGTTGGTATCAACCAGTGGTACACACCCACTGAGGAGGATGTATATTTTATTACAGGGTTATCGAGGAGAGGGGTGGATTTTCCTTCGTTCCCCAAGGTGCCAGCTAGCTGTGTGGCAGGGATTTAGTTAGTTTACTCCCAGAGATACATTGGAGGAAATTTAGTATCTCATGTAGAGTTTCAGGTCGCTGGAGGGCAGTTACGTATTGGTGCATTTGGTCGTGAGGAGGTCCAGTGTCCCTCACTTATCATTTCAACCATTTCACACAACACCAGTGACGGGCAACACATTAGTTTCCAACTTTTATATTATGTTGATTCTTTAATACAACAACGACAACTTGTCAAGTGGTCTTCCATTTTTTTGCGGTGGTTCTATACAACATTAGATAGATGTCGTGCTCATGCACAAGGGAGGGTCACTTACCTTTTGCTTCAGAGATTTTTTGTTTATTTTTTGAGAGGTTTCTAGAGACGAGGCCTTCTTTTCTTTAGCAGCCTCGTAGGCTGATTATTGAGGCACGTATGCACATGTGGGGGTAGATGATGCCCAAGAGGGAGGAGTCTCTTTTTTCAGCAAGGATATCAAATGATGCACTGGAGTTGCTAGCCAGTGTTGATGAGCATCCCTTCATTTTGGTCCCCTGTCCTTATGCGGGTTTGGATTGGCAAGGGTGTGCCAACATCCTCTTCGCAGTTGATGAGCCGCCAGATGATAGAGGTAATATTAGTATTTTATTTAAATTTATTCTAACACGTTCTTTAACTTGTTTTTATTAAATTGTGTAATAAAATCCTCTAATTATTGTTGTGTACTTGTATATATTTTGCAAACATTGGCTCTTTTTATGGCGAGGAGATGCCGCCACCACCACCTGATCCAAGTGTGGATCCTGATGAGGATGAGGGCATGCCAGATATTGCTGAGGATCATCAGGAGGCTGGTGTAGATCAAAGACCTACTCCTATTGGTGCACCGGTGCGTGGTCGACGTCTTAGTGATGCTAGATACTGGATGGAGTTGGGCGACCAAATCATTGCATTGATTGTTGAGGCGGGCATCAGGCCTGCTGATTTCAAAGACATAGAGACCGATGATAGGCTATTATGGATGTGGAGAGGCATGCCGCGTGACATGTACAGCCTGATGCGGCATGTCGTAGGAGTTACAACAACTTTTACATGACTGAAGAGGACTGTTGCACGTTACAATCGAGCCACAACACATGATGGACAGTTTGCTAGGCGCAACGTACCATAATCTCATGATCGTTCACAGCCTCGCGCTGCACCAGATTTGCATGAGCCTCCACTAGCATCTACCAACAGTCATCATGGAGATGAGGCTGGACCATTGACCACTAGTACTGATATTGATGTTGTACTACCACCAGCTGATCCATGACATTTATATTACAGTTGTATATTTTTAACATTATTCAGCTATATATATATATATGTTATATGGTTCATGTATTTTATGTTCATGTTGTAGTTGTACTTAATTTACATGTTGGTGATCATCATGATGTGTATGTAATAGCATGAGATGTATATTTGATGTTTGTGTTGTACTGATGATGTTAATATATAATGTTAATTGTGCTTTGTTAGATGATCATGATCACGATGATGCAGTTAGTGATTTTGAATGTGTTTTTTAGTCAAATATCATGTTTGTATAGTGGTTATCATGAACGTGATGTTTATTAATTAATTTAATACCAAATGATCATGATATTGTAAATTTGTAATATTTGTATTTCTAATTGTATTTAAAATTCTAAAATTGTAATTGTACCAGTACATGATTTACCCTTCTTTTTTGATTTATCATACATGTCATGCCCACATTTCAGACACATCTCTTTGTCTGCATATTCTCCTCTATATAGAATACAATCATTTGGACATGCATGATATGATATGTACTCAACACCCAACATTTTCAACAATTTCTTTGCCTATTTGCAGCTACCGGGCAAGACATTATCACTCGGAAGAACCTTGTCTTTGAAAACCTGTAGTTGGTGATCATGGAAAAATATATTAATATTAAATGTACATTAATGTCGATATAATTATTAACGTTCATAAAATTTAACATTTGTAATGTTCATTACAGTGTACTGATTATATTTCAAATTTATATAAGGGGAGTACTTTATGATAACTTACCTCAAAATTTTCGAGAAACATGCATTTGAAAAGCCAAAATTTGTTTTCAAGTTGTACAATAACATTATTGTCCCCAACTGTGTAGACTTTGACTGACCGCCAGGTCCAAAGAGAGGGGTGGTGGAAGCAAATTTAAGGCTTTCGAAAAATATGTCAGCGATATGAGCATCATCCCCTAGCTGATCATCCTTTTGGAATGCAACTAACAACATTGTCTCCATGGAAGTCGTATCCCTTAAGTAATCATCCATACCAACCTCTATTTGATTGCCTCCATTGCCAGCTTGTGAAGAAATACTATTGCTGTAATCATTCCTAATTGGTGAATCTGGACATAGCAGGAATTGAATCGGTGGTTGATTCAACCATTCTTGGTATCGTTCCTCTCCGATTTTTTATTTTAATTTAGTCTTCTCTTGATTTGACATTGTCGTGGGGTGCAATAGAAGATGGTAGGTAGGTCGTTCATCATCACTAGAATCCTAATAGTTTAAAAAAAAATTGAACATGATTAGTACAAAATATATGATATCAATTAGTAACCACGTTGACAATATTTCATGATTATAAATTGGTTTGACGTTGAAATAACTACATATTAATCGATATATATACCAAAAAATTATAATTATAATTACCATCATTGTCCTGGGATTGTGGCTAGAAGATGCAATATTGTTACAATTGGCAGGGTGAAGTGGTTGTCCATTTTCATCTACCAAATGTGCCTTGCGTATGTAGCTCCTGATAAGAAATTTCGACGTTTTGTAGTAGTTTGAATATTTTTTGCATCTGAACTCGATGCTGAATCTGCATGAACCTGCAAATTTGTATACATTATAAATTTAATTAAGTTGTGCGTGATTGACTGCATGGATAAACAACATATATAAATTCAATTAGATAGTGAAAAAATAAAACAAATCTGAAGTAAATATTACGTCTCCACATGGATAGGGAGAACTCCGCGATGGACTTTGAGAAATATTATGGAACGAGCTGGATTTTTAAGAATTGTCTATTCAATATAATATATGATATTTTCTCCCTGCATTTGAGCAAAACAACAATAAATTTTGGTGCACAAACTTAACTGTCATTCTGGTGCATGATGTATAGATAACTGCACTGGTGAGTATTTTTTATTTTGCGCATCGGTGTCATTTTATAACATGACGCACTGGTGCGATTAAATTAAAGGACACACCGGTAAACGAATAAATGCAAATAGAAAAAGCGCAACCCTACTTTCTTTAAGTGAAAAAAAAGTGGTAAATTGAAAAATGGGCGGAAAAATATTTTCGAAAATCTAATTTCATAAAAAATTTCTTTAAATACTAAACACTTTTCATTATTTCAATATTTTTGCAAAAATTTTCAGCTAGAGATTTGCAGGATACATACTTGGAGCAAACAGAGCACGAGAGCACTGTGGAGCAGGGAAATACATTCGAAAAGAAGTATTCAGAAAATCAGAATTTCAAACCTCTGGTTAGTCAAACCCTGTACCATAGAATTTCAAACTATGTGAGCAAGTTTATTGTTTTTTTGTACCTTTTTTATGCAGATTTTTTAATGTAGTAAAATAAGAAATCAAAGTCTATTGTTTTTTTTTTACTTCTTCTGTAGTTTTTTTTATGAAGTAAAATAACAAAATCAAAGCTTATTGTTTTTATTTATTTATTTTTTTTGCAGTTTTTTTTTACCTTTTCTGCAGTTTTCAGAAACAAAAATAAAAAAGAAATCCATTTTTACAAACAAAACTCTAGATTCTTTTTGTTTCTGTCCTTTCTTCTCCCTCTTTATTTTCAATTTAGATTTATAGGGTTTGTATAGTCATAAGACATCCAACCCATGGGACGACTTGCATATTCGGAACCCAATCCATGTTGGCACTGGTGCGCTCAGTTATAGCAACGCACCGGTGCACTCGGTTATAACAACGCACCGCGAAAGTACAGTGATAAAAAATGTTTTTATCAGTGCGCCATATGTAATATATGGCATCGGTGCACTATTGCATTATGACGCACTGCAAATGTGTTGTTTTGCAAAAAAAACCATTTTAGAAACAAACCCTACACTCTTTTTGTTTCTGCCATTTCTTCTCCCACTTTCTGTGATTTCAGAATTAGGGCTTTTCAATTTATATTTATAGGGTTTGTATTGCTAAATATAAACCTAAGACATCCAACCAACATGAGGACCTAAATAGTATGATCCCAATCCATGTCGGCCCTTACGTCAATCTTATAAAAATACAGATTTTTTTTCGTCGGTGCATCCTGCGTAACATAGCGCACCAATGCGCTCGGTTATAACAGCACACCGCGAAAGTAAAGTGATAAAAAATAAAAAAAATAAAAAATGTTTTTATTAGTGCGCCATATGTAACATATGGCACCGATGCACTATTGCATTATGGGGCACCGCAAACATGTTTTTTTGCAAAGAAAACCATTTTAGAAATAAAACCTACATTATTTTTGTTTCTGCCCTTTCTTCTCCCACTTTCTGTGATTTCAGAATTAGGAATTTTCAATTTATATTTATAGGGTTTGTATTGCTAAATATAAGCCTAAGACATCCAACCAATGGGAGGACCAGCATAGTCTGATCCCAATCCATGTCGGCCCTTGCGTAAACTAAAAAAAAAAAAAAGTTGTCGGTGCGCCTTGTTCGGAATAGCGTACCATTGAACTCTGTTCTCCCAGCGCACTGCGCAAGCATTGTCACGATAAAAAATTAGAAAAACAAAATATTTTTTTAGTGCACCATTTGTAAAATATGTAGCCAATGTGCTATTTCATTATGGTGCACTGCGAACTTTCTGTTTCGAAAAAAAAAAAAAACTTTCAAAAGATACAAACCTTACATTCTTTTTGTTTCTCCCCTTTCTTCTTCCTCTTTCTGTGATTTCAGAATTAGGTCTTTTCAATTTAGATTTATAGGGTTTGTATTGCTAAATATAGAACTAAGACATCCAACCGATGAGACGATTAGCATAGTCGGATCCCAATCCATTGGGCCCTGGCATGAATTAAAAAAAAAACATATTTTTTATTGGTGCGCCTGGAGTAACTTACCGCACCGATGCTCTTTATTTTACAAGCGCACTGCAAAATTTAATGTGATAAAAAATATTAATTTTTTTATCGGTGCGCCATATGTAAAATATGGCATTAATTTATGCTAAAAAACTAACACTGGAAAATTTTTATTATTTTATCATGGTTAACCGGTGTGGTCATTGACATGTAACACACTGGTGCTCCTTGTTGACATAGAGCACTGTACGGTCTATTATACTATTTTGGAGGTGCATTTGGAAGGGAGACACGCACCGACATCGGTGCGTAAACCATGAATGGCACACCGGTTTTTTGAGATTTTTTTTTTACTTGAAAATATGACAATTTATTTGTAAATATATTATTGAATGATATGGTACAGGTTTGAGATTGATAAAGAAATGAGTGACAAGAGATCAAGTAACAAAAATATTGATAACACATCAAGAAAAGAAAAAAAGACAAGTTCTTTGTAATTTTTTTACAAAAAATTTGTTTTTGAACTATATCTAAGTTTAACTAATATGTATTGTTTACTGTGTATCATGCAGAGCCACAAAGTGACGAAGGTCGATAAGAATATTTCTGATCTAAGACCAGAAGAACATAAAAGCTTGATGGAAAAATTGCAAAACGATGAATCAGGTGAATGAAAAAATACTATCGATCCAATATGAGTTTATTTTTTTAGTTTTTATTAATAATATAATTAAAATTATTAGATAACATGTCTGAAAAAGTCTATTAATTCACATATGTTTAATGTTCTACAGGGACCAACAACTCAGAAAAGGAATGTTGTTCTAAGAAAAGAAAAAAAATAGAACATGCAAATGAAAATGAATTGGTCCTTAGCTCATCTGGAGTGGTGCTGGAGGTTAACGAAAGGGGGAAAAACTTTTACAAAAGTTTGAGGGATCTAGTGGAACGAATGTATAGACGTTCTTTCCACTTACAATACAAAAACCAATCCAATGATTCCAAGATCCAAATTTTATGTAAACTACAGGAAGAGTTTCCAGAGAATTGGTCAATGAGACATGTCAGACTTTTAATAGCAAAAATGTACAACAACAAAAAAGAAGGAATGAAAAATTAATATTCCTTTAGATGTTTGTCTAGAATTATTTATAAATATCACTTTTGTTATACTTACTTTTCATATATCAATATAAAAATTAAATAGTTTATTGTCATGTTACATTTTCAGGAAGATTATGAAAATATCAAAAGATGAACGAGCTGATATTAGAAATATGCCCATAGGAATGTCCAAAAAGGTGTACAAGGAGATGGTCAAAGAAATGGAAAAAATTGCATCGCTGGAGGAGTTATCTCAACAACAAATTGCTTCAAATGTAATATGTAATCATTGATTTTTTCGATCATTAGGTAAATAAATAAACAATTTAGCATTAAATATTAATTTTCAAGTATTTTATTGCAGAAAAGAAAAGAAAATGGAATCCATTCAGTACATAAAACATGACAACAAGGAAGAAAAGGATTGATATCTAAGTTTGTGAGTAATTGTTACTTCCTTATAACAACTTAACTAGATTTCATTTTTGTATTTTTTAAGTTGTTTTACAAAAATCATCATTGGATGTCTTCAAACAGGTGCTAACATATAAAGAAGAACCATAAGAGGAATTGATTGAAATTGGATTAAATATGGGTTGTGCGTATATGTTGGCATATCAGAACTTAATTGTGGAATTTGTAAACATCTATCGATTTTGTTTTACTTAGCTTCGTCTATAATTAATAGAAAAAATAAATCTTTTATATTAAATATATGATTTGTTATGGGGTATATAACTTGAAGGAAACAAAGTATGGCATTGCGCCAACAGACCAAATCTTGAAAGATGACATGTTACATGGTTTTGAAAGAATGTGTATAGTTTATGAGTCAATTGTTGCATTGGTACGTCATCTCCTTTTGATTTACATTGATGTATATTATTTAATATTGCAATTTTCATTATTCTCACCAATGTGTATACACTCATTACAGTTTATTTTTATGTTTGTATATGGAAGGTGATGAAGAAGAAAACAATCAACACCATGAACAAAACATTTCTGAAAATAACCCAAGTCATGGAAGTAGCTCTAGCAGTGAAAATAGTTCAAGCGAAGAATGATGATCACTGTGTTTGGATATAAAAGAGAGGCTTTGTATTTTTTGAAAAATGTCTGTGAAATCAGACATTTTCTTTAATGTAATGGACATAGTGTCCCAATTGAAAGATAAAGGGATACCAATAACTATCCCATTTTGTATGACAAAGAATGTCTTATATATATATATAATAATAATAATAATAATAATAATAATAATAATAAATGTTTTAATCTGTTCTATTGCGATCTCTATTATCGCTATTACGTTCTGCATTGTCGTTATCAAATGCACTAATAAAAATTTAATTCATATCAATATTGTTATAAGATATATATGTGTCGACTTTTGATGAATAATGAATTTTAAAAAGCCATAATAATTTTGATATGATATAACAAATTAATCCAAACATCACATTCAAATGCATTAATAAAAATTTAATTAATATGAATATTGTTATAAGATGTGTCGACTTTTGATGAATAATGAATTTAAAATAATCACAATAATTGCACTGTCATAGGTCAATGTTTCTAAAAAATACAAAATGAAAACCAATGCGTGTATACTTACACCGGTGCGCTTGTATTCTTAAGCACCCTGGTGCATTTTTACGACCTATGGGCACCGCACAAATACCAAAACCAGTTAAAAATATTGAGGCATTTTTGCAGTACGACTCTCTGGTGCGTTTATGTCTATCTACGCACCGGTGACTTTTTAAAACCTATTAGCACTTCATGAATACCGATACCAATTATAAATCTTGGTGCATTCGTGTGATACTATGCACCGGGGCATTTTTGTGTCTATATGCATCAGTGCATTTAGACAACCTATGGGCACTGCACAAATACCGATACTAATTATAAATCTTCGTGCATTTGTGTGATACTGCGCACCGAGGAGTTTAAGAGTATATATGCGCCGGTGTATTTGTATGACATATTTGCACTGCACAAATACTGATTCCAATTATAAATCTAGGTGAATTTGTGTGAAAGGACGCACCAGTGCATTTCTATAAGTCTACGCACCGACACGTTGATACGACCTATGGGCACCGCTCAAATCCCAAGACCAATTATAACGGCCCCGTGTGTTGTATCACGAACACTACGCCCAATGTTGTTTCATACCTTAATGGCTCGGTGCATTCTTCTTCGACCGCCCCAGGGCACTGCCCACAGGTACGCATTGGTGCATTAAAGCTTGATTAGCGCACCAAGTAAAACAACATCTGTAATAACCTCCGGCCACCCATTTGTTTTTAGTTGTGTTGAATTTCCTTTAAAGCTTCGGCAAAACCTTCGTAACCATAAACGGATGTGGTAGCATATGTTTTTTTGACAATTTTGGCAAATTTTATAACACTAAAAACCTCTTTTATAGCCTCCGCTAGAGGTTATTTTCCTTGTAGTGTGATGAGAAGAAATTATTTTACATAGATTGTGAAGAGGAGGAAGAAAATGAACAAGAAACTTCAAAAGAAGAGGATATACACCAAGAAGCAACCCTAGAAGAAGAAGAAATGAGTCCGACCATATCATGTAATGCATTGGCAGGAATTACCAATCCTCAAACTCTCAAGATAGAAGGACATATCAAGGAAAAAAAGTTAATAGTGTTGATTGATTCGGGTAGTACCCATAATTTTATTCATTGTAAGGTAGGCAAGGAATTGAATTGTTTCCTATACCCACCACCAGAATGTCAAGTGATGGTTGCAAATGGAGGAAGTATAAATTGCTCAGGAAAATGCCATAATATCAAGCTACCCATGGGGGAATATGTATTGAACAGTCCAATCATTTCCATCCCAATGGGAGGTGCTTATGTTGTACTAGGAGTACAATGGTTACAATATTTGGGGACGGTAGCTTTTAATTTTCAAGAACTTTTCTTGAATTTTTTTTCAGAAGAAAAGGAAATCGAATTACAGGGTATCACAGGGAATCTAGGAAAGATAATAAGCTATAATTTCATGAAAAAGCTTCTGAAGAAAGAACAACGAGGCGTAATTGCATAATTATGCTCACTAGAAGTTCCAACACCAAAATCATCTATTTCTCTAGATCTCCAAAAATTCTTGGACAATCATTCCAAGGTGTTTGATACTCCCAAAGAACTCCCACCTATTCATGATCAAGATCATGCTATTCATTTGATTCCAGGAAGTGTTCCTCCAAACATTAGGCCTTACAAATATCCTTATGTCCAAAAGAGCGAAATTGAATGTATGATTGTAGAAATGTTAGAGGCTGGTATAATTCAACCTAGTCAAAGTTCTTTCTCTGCCCCAGTAGTATTGGTGCACAAGAAAGATGGATCATGGTGCATGTGTCTGGATTATAGGGAGCTTAATAAGCTCACTATTAAAGATAAATTTCCCATTCCTGTGATTGATGAATTATTGGATGAATTACATGGAGCAATTTATTTTACCAAGTTGGATCTTCGTTCAGGATATCATCAAATTAGAATGAAGACTGAAGATATTCTGAAAACATCATTTTGAACTCATGAGGGTCATTATGAATTTTTGGTCATGCCTTTTGGCCTTAC
Source organism: Pinus albicaulis (assembly GCA_034641835.2). NCBI lineage: Eukaryota > Viridiplantae > Streptophyta > Pinopsida > Pinales > Pinaceae > Pinus > Pinus albicaulis. The sequence goes on along the minus strand of CM076575.1, from coordinate 1,285,052,707 downwards.
CAATGCACCTTCTAAATTTCAAGGGTTGATGAATTCCATTTTCAAACCCTTCCTTAGAAATTTTGTGCTAGTATTTTTTGATGATATACTAATCTACAATAGGTCTTGGAAGGATCATGTTCAACATGTTGACAGGGTGCTCAAACTATTGGAGGAGAAACAATTATATGCAAAAAAATCCAAATGTTTCTTTGGAGTATATGAGGTGGAATATCTGGGTCATATTATGTCTCATGAGGGTGTTAAGGTAGACCCTAACAAAATTAAAGTCATTAAGGAATGGAAAGTCCCCACAACCATAAAGCAGTTGCACGGATTTCTTGGGTTAACAGGGTATTATCACAAGTTTTTTAAGAAGTATGGGAGAATAGCAGCACCTATAACAACATTATTGAAGAAAGATGCATTTTCATGGACTCCCGAAGCAACTAAGGCCTTTGAACATCTTAAAGAGGCAGTGTTCCTAGCACCAACATTAGCTACGCCAGACTTCACAAAAACCTTTATTTTGGAATGTGACACCTCAGGAAATGGAATTGGTGTTGTTTTAATGCAAGCAGGAAGACCCATTTCTTTTGAAAGTGTTAAACACCATGTTGAAGCACACACATGGTGTATGAGGAAGAAGAATGCACACACAAGAGAAACAACACACAATGAAATATAAGCGTGAGGCTTTCTTATTTTCCATTATACAAAGATGTACATCTATAGTACAATGGTGTGACTCTTGGTTTCATATTCCAAGGTCACTTGGACTCCATTGTGACTTTTCGCATTCCACACCTACCCATGAGGATTAGGTGTATTAGGTGTTCACATCTCTTTAATCAAGGTGGTGTGAGTCTAAGAAAAGAGTTGTGGTTGTAAATCTGCAAGTATGGCATACTTGGGCTGAACACCCTGTAGGAGTTAAGAGATATTTAAGGATGATGCTGTATTACTGGAACAAGAATATGCAAGTTTCCTAACTTCTAAACTGCGTAGTTTAAAGTCACAGAGGAATTGTCCCTCATAAAAAAGGGAGACCTTCAACCTAAAAGAAGGGAGGTCTACTACCTGTGATGGTTTTAGGATTAAAAACAAATTTGGAATGCTTTGAAGCATTTCCTGGAACTCAACCAATGCTGGCAAGAAGCTGAAGGCTGCTAAGCTGAAAGCTTCTGCTAGAGGAAGTGTTCCTCATATATGAAAGGGAGACCTTCGACCTAAAAGAAGGGAGGTCTGCTACCTGTGATGGTTTTAGGTTATCCACCAACCAAAGATGATGGTTTAAGGTTTTCCACCAACCGAAGGCATGCTCATGGGCATCCGTGTCTCTGGCTATATCTGTGAATCTGGAATGACGAATTGTGGCTCAAGCTCGCTTGAACTACTGTGTCTCTGGCTATAACTCTGAACATGGAATGAGAGATTATGGCTCAGGTTCTCTTGATGTGTCGTCGAAGCTTGTAGATGACCACCATTTTCCCCCCTGTCAGGGACAAGGTGAGATGATGGCAAAAACTCAACTGCAAGTTTGCTCAATATCTATGAACAAGTTCTGACATGTGTCTTAAACATCTTCTTGGCTGCTGATGCCCATTGCCAAGAAGTGATCCATCCAAGATGAATCTTTGTTCTTGCAGAAGGCTTGTTTCTGAAACATATGTCTAAAGAATGGGTGTGCTGACCACAGTGCTTGCATGGATGAAGATCAAAAATGTTGATCTTTCATATGACATGGCCAACTCGATCACGTTGTTGGCATTTCACAATCATACGTTGTTGTGGAACATGATCCGGAATAATGGCAGTGAACCGTCATACAGAATCGGCACTCCGAAATATGATGGGCTCGTGTCCGAAGATGCAGGACACATCCTTGTCATATCCAAGACCAGTTCGGTGCTTGTTGTGGACAAGCTCTTCCCAAGGTCTGATGATGGGCTTGAGAAGTGCAGGTTGAACTGCTGCATCTGCATGTACATCTGCTCTAGTACAAGGAACTGAATGGGAATCAACTGCAATTTTATCTTCTTTCTTCTGATGAGAGTCTTTCACAATCTTCTGAACAGAAACAGGTTCAGAATGGTGACTCTTTTGCTGAAGTTCATCTTGTTGAAGCTGAGATTCCAACTGCAAAAACTCAATCTTTTCTTGTGCATCTTGCAAACACTTTTGAATGTTACAAAGAGCATGCTTGCTCATTTTTATCACATCATCAACATTTGAATGAATGAGGTCATTCAACAACACTAATGCCTCATTGATTTTAGCCATTTTCAACAATTTAGGCTCAAAAAATGAAAGAGTGTCGGCTACAACCGAAAATGCACCCGTTTACAATGTGATGCAACAAGAAATACAAATGACTCCAAGGAATTCTCAAAGTACAAAGTGTGCTCCTCAAATGATGGAGGGCAATCAAAAATTTTTCAACACAAATACATTGATTCCAACTATGAATGAAGAGGCAAATTCACTCACAATGTGAGTTCAATACAAATTCTCTGCAAAAATATTTGTAGCTGAAAACACTTGTGCAATAATCTTTTTATGGCAGCTGAATTTTCTTCTTCAAATCGCTGTTTTCAAACTTGTCTTCTCATGTAAAATTCTTCAAAAAATCACCCTCATATATGCCACAAATCATAAAATGTAAAATCTGCAAATTTCAGTCCATGTGCTCCTCATATGCCATTTTCTATTTTCTGCTGTTCATAACTCTCTTTTTCTCTCTCTCTACTGTTTTTTTTGTTTTGTTTGAAAGATAAAAATTAATTAAAAAAATGGAAATAATTAAAAATGGAGAATGGGATTAATTAAAAAGGATTTTAAAGATTTAAAAAAAGAAGGGGGAATATTAATTAAAAGGGATTTTAAATATTAAAAAAAGCGAAGGGGAAATATAATGGGGGAAGGGATTAATTAATAAAGGAGGTGAAGTATTAAATGGAAGTGGATTAACTATATAAAAAAAAAAGGAAAGGGAGGAATTAATATAAGAAGAGAGAGTATTAGTGTAAGGAAGAAGGGAATTAAAAAGGAGAGAGTATTATATGGTGGGAATTGGAGTGATAAGGGAAAGGGGTTAGGGCGTATGAAGAGAGGGGATTTAATGTAATATATATAACATGGAATGCCGTGGAGAGTAAGAGAATTTATTTAAAAAAATGGAGGGTGGGTTTTATTATATGGGAGGGTTGGCTTTTAAATAATGGATATATATATTTGTGAAAGTGCGTTAAGGGGGAGGTAGAGGGATGCCATTTAAGGTGAGGGGCCCGCTGTGTTAAAGAGCGTTGAGTGTAGAGCGCAAATGAGAGCAGGTTAAGCGGCCACGGGGAGGGCGTATGGGCAATGGTGGAGGAATAAGGAGCGGGTGGGTGGATAGTGAGCGGAGTTTAAAATTTAAACAACGAAATTAAAAGTTGGGGAGGCCGTGGGTCGAAAGGATTTTATGGGAGAGCGGTTGGGATGTATGGGGAGCGTTGTGGGATGAGAGGGCGTAGGTAAGTGTAGTGTGTAATGCCGAGAGATATGTTGTAGCAGTGAGCAATGGTTTGGGAGTTGGGGCAGGCCGAAAGGCCAGGGGTTTGCAGAGATTTTTTTTATTTTTTATTTTTTATTTTTTATTTTTTATTTTTTAAATCAAAACAGCAGAGAGCAGGAGCAAAAATTGGACAACAGAGAATTGGACTTTGCAGAATTCTTCCAGATATACAGCAGAATTGGACAAAATGCAGAAATGAGGGCAACAGTAGAATTTTTTCAGCAGCAGAAAAACTCAGAATTACAGAATTTTCCATATTATTTCAACAGTAAAACCCAGAAATCTTTCTCAGGAAATGTGGCATAATTTCTCCAGTAAAAAACTCAAAAAAATTTCTAATAAAAGCCAGAAACTTCTTCAGAAACCCTCTTTAAACAGTGTTTTCCAGCGACTCTTCAATGCAGAAATTAATAGAAATTGTAGGAAAAATGAGAATGAAAACCTTCAGATGGGCAGTGCTGCCTTTCTTTAAAACCAATTTCTGAATGCTGCTCTTTCTCAAAACCAACGCTGCTCTTCTTCAAAACACCTCTGAATCCAGCAAAATGTCTGCTGCAAAAACTCTCTAAATGCTGCAAAAATGTCAAGAATTTTGCAGATATGCACAGGCCATAAACACAAATGGCTCATTCAAAGTGGAGCAGGGCCAGCAATCGCCCGCTCTTATACCATGTTAAACACCATGTTGAAGCACACACATGGTGTATGAGGAGAAGAATGCACACACAAGAGGAAACTCAGCACAATGAATGATAAGCGTGAGGCTTTCTTATTTTCCATTATACAAAGATGTACATCTATAGTACAATGGTGTGACTCTTGGTTTCATATTCCAAGGTCACTTGGACTCCATTGTGACTTTTCGCATTCCACACCTACCCATGAGGATTAGGTGTTCCAACAGAAAGTCATTCAATAAAAGGAAAGTATTTACAAAAGGCTATTTATGAGAAGGAAATGTTGGCAATACTACATGCACTAAAGAAATGGAGACCTTACCTAATGGGAAGACACTTCAAGGTAAAAACTGATCATGATAATATTAAACACTTTTTGGAGCAAAGACGATCTTCAGAAGAGCAGAAAAAATGGGTCACAAAGATGTTGGGCTATGACTTTAAAATCATCTACAAAAAAGGGAAGCTAAATGTTTTTGTAGATGCACTATCAAGAAATGATGAAGAGGTGGAAGCCTTTCTTTGTGCCATTTCTATTATCCAACCAGATTGGATAACTGAAGCAAGGGACGAATGGAAGAAGGACAAAGAAGTGTGGACACTCATTCAAAATTTGCAGCAAGATCCTAGTACATTTGATACATTTAGTTGGAAAAACGATTCCTTATGGTACAAATATCGCTTATATATTTTCAAGGATTCCCCACTAAAACAAAATATTCTCTTGGAATTGCACACTTCTCCTTTAGGAGGACACTCAGGATTTTTAGAAACTTACCACAGGGCGAAGAAAGAATTTTTTTGGGATGGTCATAAATCTGATATTCAAAAGTTTGTGGTGGAATGTTTGGTTTTCCAACAAAATAAAGTTGAGACAATTAAAACCCCGGGTCTTCTACAACCTTTATCCATTCGAAGTCAACATTGGGAAGAGATTTCAATGGATTTTATCACAGGTTTACCTAAGTCTAAAGGAAGGAGTGTCATCATGGTGGTAGTTGATAGTCTTACCAAGTATGCACACTTTTGTGCATTATCTCATCCATTTAAAGAAAGTAAAGTTGCTACAACATTTATGGAAACAATTCAAAAGCTACATGGAAACCTGAAGATTATTGTAAGTGACAGAGATCCCATTTTTACAGGAAATTTTTGGACGGAATTATTTTATTGTTTGGGTACTCAACTAGCTCATAGCTCATCTTATCATCCTCAATCCGATGGTCAAACAGAGATAATGAATAAATGTTTGGAAGGATATCTTCGTTGTTTTGTATATGATAAGAAAGCACAATAGGTCAACTGGTTACCTCTCGCTGAATGGTGGTGTAACACTTCCTTCCATACTGCAGCAAAAATGACCCCATTTATGGCACTTTATGGATATCATCCACTATCCATCACATATTATTTAAGGGAAAATTCTAGGGTTCAAGCAGTGGAGGATCACATCGAGCATCAACAAGAAGTGAATGAAACAAAATTTGGCACAAAATTTAATGAAACAATAGGTAGATCAACATCGTAGTGAGAGAATTTTTGAGGTGGGAGACTAGGTATTTTTATGGCTACAACCATACAAAAAAATGTCCCTCAAGCAAGCTAAGAAGGATAATAAATTCTTGCCAACGTACTATCATACCTACAAGGTGGTGCAAAATATTGATACTATGGCATACAAATTGGAGCTTCCTGCTTCTTCGGGAGTGCATCCAGTTTTCCATGTTTCATGATTAAAAAAGGTTATAGGGGACAAACTTCCAATTCAAATAATATAGCCAAAACTGGATGAGGAAGGAAAAACCATATTGGAACTTGAAGCAGTCACGGAAACAAGAACTTGAAAGCTACATAATCAATCAATTTCAGAGTATCTCATCAAATGGGAGAACTTACCCACAGAAGATTCTACATGGGAGGATGAGAATTTTATACAAAAGCACCTAAAGCTACTCAAGCATTGAGGAAAACATTTTTTTGAAGGAGAGGAGCATGTTAGGTCCCTATATTACTAGTATAGTCCCTTATTGTTGTTAGTGTAACCCCCTTATTGTTATTGTTGTACCCCTGTAACCCCCATATTGTTATTATTGTGCCCTTACATTATTATTGTTAGGTCGGCTAGGATTACAATGTGGCCCCACTAGGATTACATTGTGGCCCCATGGACTCCTATATATAGAAAGGAGGTTTTGTCATTTGTATCATCCAAGAATTGTTCATTCATGTAATGTATTGGAGGTTGCCCCCTCGAAGTGGCTTATTTATAAGGCGTTGATATCTCTTTTCTTCTATTTTTGGAGCTGGTTTCACAACAAAGTCAACTTAGAAAAATGACTTTAAGGAATAAACGCAGCGAAATCAGGAAAAATCGTATCGTGTGATCTAGGTGGATTAAATACGTATAAGTACAAGTGGCTCAACATAGAGGGCTCAAAAATCAAAGTGTTCGGATTTCTCTAGAACCAGATTCAGGTTGTAGATCTCGACGTCCTGATCGCGGTGGTGCAAACGGTTCGTCAAACCGAGTCTGTATGATCAACTTATGGATCTTTAAAATTTGATAAGACGGGGAACGTGGGACTCACAATGTGCCACATGGCATCCCAATTAACACGTGGGACCCACATGGCAGCCCCTCTAACCACTGACACATGACGCTTCTTCATTGGTCCTCAATCTACATAAAAAACAAAGACAAAACAATATTAAAACAAAATCATTTAAATATAGTTATTTTAATAACTCTATAATGAAGATGAAAATCAAATAGAATTTTGATTATATCCTCCCTCACTAAGTTCAAGTCAACAAATATTATATCCTCCCTCACTAAGTTCAGTCAACAAATATTTAAAAGGGGTATGTGGTTTGTTATTAACCACATGTAAATTCTTTATTAAAAGCATAAAATCCAAGTTACGTTTATAAAACAAACAAACACCAACGTTTGTTACACATTCCAACATATATGTTAATATATGGTTGTGTTAAACCAAACCACTCCATATATAAATGCGTACTGATATGAGAGCCATAGGGTAGTTGGGCGGACCATCCAAGGCGGGTCTCACCCCTCCCAAAGTTTAAAATGCGCCAAAATAATATATATTGCATACGGATTTGTGGAAGGAAGGATTTGATCCCCCAACCTCCTTTAAACCAAATACTCCTTTCACCATGGTGCCAACCCATCGGGATTTGATTTATTTTCCCAAGTTTTATTATTTAAACTCAACAATTCGTCAGTGCGCTTGGGGAACCAAGCATGGAGAAGGAGCATGATTTTGCAATAGATTAATGTTATATTGCAACTAAGTATGGGCACGAAATCTGAGGATATGCACAAATTTCAATTTTTATTTGCAGGGTACATTGTTGTACGCAAATCAAGGAGGTGGAATCATGAGCCAGAAAAAACCCTAGGTGGAACCTTGATTAAGCCCTATTTTCAGGAGGGCAAAATTTTGACTTTGTCCAAATGGGAAAAATTTTATGTCATTTTTACACTACTTGATGCCACGAATCTGATGGCGTGATCATTTTCTTCATCTGAATTTTTTATTTTTCAGCCACTTTTGGAAGTGGGTTATGCAGGTGTCATATTTCCTCGTGTGAGCAGTGGTTTTCACATTTTTCGATGCCACGAGTTTGATGGTGTCTTCAGATTTAGCTGCAGAGTAGCTCAACTTTCAGCAGATGTCAACATGAGGTATATGATATGGATTTCATGCACTTCTTCATTTATTTCTCTTTGAGATGCATTATGTCTTGTAGATCTCGGTTGATACATGAGTCGTGGGATCTTGCCTTGTGCTGTTATTGATGTATTTTCATATATGGATTTGTGTCATGTATGAGATCCCTTTTATGCCACGTTGGTGGGATGATCATTTTCTCATGTGTATTTTTGAGATCCTTTGTTTTCTAGGATTGGCGAGATACTCTTATTTATTACATGTCAGTTATGGTCATACAGATATGAGTCTTTCTTTATGTATGAGAATTTCACAATAGAACATCTCTTAAAGAAGTCAAGCCACTCCTGCGTGAGGGAAATTTTTCCTTGTATGTCATAGGGAAACACATCCATGTACATCTTCTTCTTACAACACATAATGTAGCGGCCTACACCATCTTGACACCGAGGCCCGGAGATGTAGTCTAGCCTGGACAAACTCTGTTATCAAACGAAGTGGTCTTATGATGGTTGATCTTGTTCATTTATGTTCCTCTTGTTTACAAATACAATTGTTCATTTCAACTCATTAACACCTTAATTAAATGAAATTATAATTATCAGCTGAAGTAAAAGGTCTTAGTTAAGGGTATCGAGATTTTACCCTGGATCAGCGTGCCAGGAGAAAACACAACCAAATTGTGAGAAGTGACTTTTGGAGGCCTTCCCAAGGTCAAAATGTTGATGTTCAAGATGATGGAGAAATTTATTCATGTTGGCTACAAGATACAGTCCTTAATAAATGAAAATTATTTCTCGTAGCCCCTCAAAAATTCATTCTCCCACAGGTACTCCATAAATGCAGATAGTTGTCCAAAAATAGGGCAGAAAGGTGGTTTTTGGGCATTTTCACCTGCCAGAACTTGCTAAAAATTTGCTCCCATTGGCTAGAAGTGATGTATAACTTATTAGAAATCCAAAAATGCAATTTTTTTGTCATTTAGAGCCCCCATCAAAAGCGCAACGTGGGGCACCCTGCAATTTTGACCTAGTGACTATGTCAAAAACTGCAAAAAAACCAAAATTCTTCAAAATTTTCCAAATTTTCTCCAAATTTCCCTAAAATTTCTCCAAAATTACTCATGAAGTACTGAGATGAATTTCTATTCTATGAGGGAAGCATCAGCTAGCAAATCCAACTTTCCCTTCTTCTTTTCCTCCATTAGGGTTTCTTTGAGTTTTGCCTCCAATTTCTTGATTTGGCCCGAGACACCTAATTTATCTTGTAATAGTGCATGGCCATGTGTCTCTGAAAGTTATTGTTCTTATTAATCCTCTTCAGGAGATTTTCCAAATGAACATTAACCCTATCAAGCCAATACTCCTTGTCTTGCTCAATGCCTACTAGTATGAGCTCATCCATTGTCATTTGTGTCTTTGGTGGAAATGCCTCTCTTTGTTGCTGAAGTGCCCTTTTTAGGCATCTAGTTCTTGGCCTCTTCCTTCTAGCCTACTCTTCATGCTCATATGAGTCATATATATCAACTATTTCTTTTCCCTTTACATCCTATTTTCTAGCGTCAACTTTATGTCTATTCAAAATTAGTTGATTTACCTTCAATTGCATGTTCTCCTGCTCTAGGAATGAAATCAAGAAGTTAGCCTTGGAAAAGATGTCCCTTAGTTCTTTGATCTCAACATATTTATCCATAATGACCTGCTCTATTGATTTATGCTCCAATTCTTCCCTCTCAGTGTCAAAATGGATAGGCTCCTCATATTGCAAATGTGCCTCATGTTGTGGTGATGATCTCTTTTCTCCTGATGTAGGCTTGGTCCCTTCCACAATGTTTGGAGAAAACACAAACCTCCTACCTCTCTGATATGTTTTGGTCACCTCAATCCTAAATTTCTTCTTCACTGAAACTCTTCTAGATGAGCCAATCTCCATTGGTTTGGATGGTGTTGATGGTGTAGATGATGACGTACCTTGGCTAGTAGGCTGACTAGCAGAAGGAAAAAAGACATGAGACTGAATGAATGTCCCCCAAGTGATGTTCTTCTCTTCAATCTGGTGCAAGACAATGATTTTGATGAGGGCATGGTGAAAAGGTCTGGCTTGATGATCACTTTCTCTATGCTGCACCTTATTTGCCATTTTGGTCAAGCTGTTGTAGAGGTAGTAGGGTAGGTTGAGAGGTTTTACCCCTATGAAGTGCATGAGAAACCTGACATGGTACTTGTACAATCTAGACAATCTTCCCTCACATGTAAATTACTTCACAATGGCCTTCATCATTGAAGAAAACTTGTCAAGTAGCTGACCAAAAGGAAACACTTTCTTTATGGCATCTTTGTAGTGACCTTTGATGAAAGGTTTGTAGTTCTGCACATCCAAATATAGGATTTTAAACCACTTTTACCCACTGTTTGGTATCCCTATAGCTGTAGCTATGGCCTTAGTTGAGATTTTGAAGCTTACCCCTGCAATTATGACTTTATCTCTCCTAAGGTTAGTGGCAAAAAAGCTTGTCAACTTGGTATGGTTTTGACCCTTTGAATTTTCTCACAAAACATTAAACACCTACATTCTGAAAAAAATTGCTTGGCAAGTGAGGATGACATCATATCATGAGTGTTGAGTGGTTCAAACCTTGACACTTTACCTCCCTTGTTACAAGTTTTCCTTCCCCCCTCCTTGTTTGACATCTTGTAAGGAAAAACCCTAGTGGGAAAAACATGGGTAGTGAGTGAGGTGAAGGGATGAAGGGGTTAGGGAAGTGGAATGAGGGTAGGAAAATTTATGGAAGTAGGTAGGGGTTCTAGGGAACTTTGGGAAGTGGAGGGGGGTGAAATAAGCATGGGAATTGGCTTAGGGAATTTTTACACAGTCCAAGCCCTAGAAACTGCCCAAAACGTAGTGTGGAGCTAGGGTGTAGTTGTTGGGACTTGGGAAATGGGAGTAGGGGAGTGTAAGGGTTATGAGAAGTGTGTCTGAGCATGAGGGAGGGTAAAATGTATGTGGGATTGGTATGTTTATCTTGCAAACTTAAGAAATGAGGTTTCACTCACCAAAACACAGTGTGGGGACAAATGAAGGCTTTGCACCATAAAAACAAGGAAATGAAGCTGATAGGAAGAGTGAAGGGGCCTTAACTTACTTGTACATTGATGATGAATACTTCAATTACCCTGTAGAAACTTTGGAAGCAATATTTTTTACTGTTGGAGTGAAAACGTAGCGTAGAGGTGAAAACACAGTGTGTTGTCTGAAAGCACAATGTGGCAGCTTGGAATCACTTCTTTGGAGTGTATTTTGATGCTAAGAGTGCTGAGGTTTCCTTTTCTGGTGAGTGAGATCTCTTTGACAATAGAATGAGTGAGGGAAATGATTTTTATGGTCTTTTATAGCTTTTGGAAGTCTTCTTCTTCATTATGGTGTGGTGGCCCACCATGTACTTTTCACTTTTTCTTTGAAAGCTATGTAGATTTGAAACATTTATAACTTATTACATCATAATTGAATAAAATTACATATGAAACAAACTTTATTGAGAAAATTCTATATTAGTACTCCTTCATTTGTCGTATTTATTAATGAAATGAATGATTTTGGTGACTTAAAACCTAATAACCTAATGGTGACACTGAGTTGAATGAGGACCGTGGTGGAATGACTATGATGAAAATGATGACTCATCCAACTAAGAGATGGAAATGACCAACACATTTTTTTTTTTGAATGGAGTAGTAATAGACCTAGACAACACTAGCTAGTGACCAAATTTTTATTTGAAGACCTACTGAAACCATACAAATTTGACTCGAAACCCTAACAAAATATTTGAAAGAGAACATTTGATCACTGGTGACTGGCATAACTGACTGACACTAAAATTGGCTCCAACTAGGGATGGCAGCTCCTTGGAGGTGTTAAGAACATCATAGACCAAGTAGCCTAAACCATTGGGCACGGAGTCAAAATCAAAAGACTAAACTCGAAATAGAAAACCGTCTAACAAATTTAACTAACTATGACTAAAAAAAAACCCACTGTACTTAGAAATCAACAGCCAATCACGAAAACTTTATGGCCTTCACTTTGGTCTCCAAGCTTCGACGATCAACTCCTTCACACTTAGGCACAAAAAAGTAAATTGACATGTAAAATGGTAGTGAGAAATTTTAGAAATATGATCAAAATAGGTAGTGCTTGAGAAGCCTACCATTGAATGGTCCTCCTCCTCAATCTTTCCCATTCATTTCCTCCAACAAGTAAGCACGCTTTCCTCTTGAAGCTAAACTCTTGTACGGCCCTTTCCATAAATTCTCAAACTAATCTTGCTTTCATTTATCTTCATTTCGAGCATCCCAATGGAGGACCACATCACCAATGTTGACGTCATTTGCCTTTGTCTTGCAATCATACACTTTATTGATTATTTCTTGAAGCTTGGAAGTGTTTTGAAACACTTCCTCCCTAGTTTTCTACAAATGGATAATTTGATTTATCCATCATTGAACATCATTCGATTCTTTTCCAATTTCCTACAACATCTTCATGACTAGAACAATGAGAGAATTAGGAAATATTGTATCAAGCCGATACAGTAAATCAAAAAGCGACATGCCTATGGAATTCTTATTACTTACTCTGTCTTCCCACAAGGCATTGATGAGATTATTATGCCTATTTTTCTTGTTTACCTCCAACATCTTCTTGATAATGTTGACCAAAGACTTATTCGAAGATTTGGCCAAACCATTACCTTGTGGGTAGTATGCAATCGAATGACCCAATGTGATATTGTAATTCTCACAAAATTCCACCATATTTTTGGATTTGAATGTAGTTGCATTATTCGTGATGATCTTCTGTAGACAACCAAATCTGAACAAGATATTAGATTCCAAAAATTGAATGATAACCAAATCAGTCACTTGGCTGGTTGGGATTGCCTCAATCCACTTCATAAAATAATCTATAGCTGCCATAATCCACTTGTGCTGAGAGGATGATGAAGGATTGATCTCACCTATGAAATCAAGGCCCCATTGTTGAAATGGTTCCTAGACTGATATGGGTTGCAAAGGCAGTGGGAGCAACTTCCTTATTCCTTGGAAAATTTGACATTCGTGACAACTCATCACGGTGTTGTACACATCAGCAAAAAGAGTGGGCCAATAGAAACCAGCCCACAAAATTTTTTTCATTGTGGTCTTCCAATATAAATGGATGCCACAATCACCCTTGTGGAAATCACTCATCACTTCCTTCGCTTCACTTTTGATAATAAAATTCAGCAAGACACCTCCTGAGACTTTCCAATAAAAGTCACTATATAAAATAAAATACTTTGAAGCTTTCAATTTCAATGATCTACCTATGCTTTTAGACACACCCTTCGAAGGATTTAAATGTTGCAGAACATAAAATATATCAGCATACCAAGGTGATGAGATGAAAATTTGAGATACATGTGTCATTGAATCATCAACTTCTTCGTTAGAAAGTGCATAAATCAGATTTATATCCAACACATGTAGATTTGATTCCGCCATCAGCTTTTCCAACCATGCCCCTTAATCAGCTTTGTCGGCTTGATCTCCAAATCATACTCAAGCATGGTTGCAATCCATTTCCCTTACCTCCCTTTTGGAACTGTTTGCATCAACACATATTTTACCCATGCATTTGGAACATAGGCTAGGATGTGAGAATGTAAGATGTATACCCAGAAGTCCTTTAGCAATTTCACCAAGGCTAAGGCTTGTTTCTGAATTATGTTATATCTTAGCGCTGCATCTCTTATGGTTTGGCTAAAAAAGGCAATTGGCTATTCCATATTGGAATATTTTTTTCTGTATTAGTATAAAAACCAACAAGTGCTCAGAGGCGAATGAAAAGATTATGGAATCTAAAGTATAATCAGGGCTAATCAATGTGGGAGCACTTGTTAAGTAAAATTTTACTGAATTAAATGACTTCTTCACATGTTATGACCATATTACCTCATTTTCCTTCTTCAGCATATCCCTCATATCTCTAAGGTGCTCAGTGAGATTGGGGATGAATCTCCTCAAAAATTTTATCTTTTCATTGAAAGACTGAATCTCCTTCTTGTTCCGTGGGAATTCCAATTGCTGAATTTCTTTGATCCTGGAGGGATCAATGTGAATACCATATTTTGAAATAATGTTCCCAAGTAATTTACCTTCCTTCATGCAAATACACTTTTCTTAGGATTCAGTGAAATGCCGAATTTTCTACATTTCTAAAATATTTTCCTCAAATGGTGCAAGTGATCATCATCTGACTATGAAAATATCATAACATCATCAAGGTAAACTACAAGAAACACATCCTTCTCATTCGAGAAAGCTATGTCCATAGCCCACTGAAAAGTATCCCATGTATTCTTGAACCCAAATGGCATTTTTGCGTACATGAAGGTACCCCATAGCATGGCGAATGTTGTCTTCTCTTGGTCATCTTCATGCACCAAGATATGATTTTATCCTGAATATCCGTCAAGAAGTGACATCCTTGAAGCTCCAACAACCCTCTGCAAGATGTGGTCCATCTTTGGAAAAGGATAATTGTCCTTTAATGACACCTTGTTAATATTTCTAAAATCTATGCAAAGACGAATCTATCATGTCTTTTTTCTTGCCGACACAAGATTAGACATCCAATATGAAAATCAAATAGGAACTATGATACCAACCATGTAAAGTCTATTTACCTCTTTTTCGATCGATGGCAACAACTTGGGAGTGATTCTCCTCAACTTCTGGCGGAAAGGATTTTGATCCAACTTGATTGGGATGGTGTGCTGGATGATATCTTTGTTGTACACCTTTAGACCTGAATATTCCCAAGAAAACACATCAGAAAATTCCTTCAAGAGAGTTGTATATTTGACTTTCAACTCAGGGGACAAGGACCTTGATAGCTTGACCATCTTGGGTTTCTCTGTTGTACCAATGTTCACATCTTCGACACTTATTTCTGTGTGGACCATCGTTGGCTTTTTGGCCACATCATCATGATAAAACAACTTTTCTAAAGGAACTAAACCTCATGGAATATTGTTTTATTTCAACTGTAGCACCTCAAATTTAGCAGCCTCAAGTACCTAATCATCTTCATTGTACAGTTCATCAATGTGTGAGTTAGAAAACTCCTCTTCCATCTGCATAAAGTTATTAATTTGTTTGTCATCCCAAAATAATTTCCAATATCTGAGATTTTCAGGGACATCCGGGTGATACTTCACATGAATTTCAAACTTTTTAGTAGAATGAATGGGAATCTTAAAATTACTAGTTGTTGTGGCAAGTGAATCAGCCATGAAATTTTGATTTCTAGGAATCAAATACAATGTATATTTTGTAAAAGTTTTCAAAATATCAAGAAAAACATTATGATAAGCTCTCATCTTAGGATGTTTGGCCTGGTACTCCCCTTTTACCTACTTTATCACCAACTCGGAGTCGCCATATAATGTGATTCTTTTCGCACCTAGCCTTTTCAAAATACAGAGACTGATGATCAAGGCCTCATATTCTGCTTCGTTGTTAGAGAAATAAAAGGCCAGCTTGTAGGAAAATAATCTTGCATTCCTTGGGACTTTAGCTGACTAATGTACAGGGCTACAAATCTAGATTCCAATGCCAACTCCATATTTTACCAAAGCACCATCGAAATCCATGGTCCAAAGACCTTCTTCATCATCTGGAAACTGAAATTCTATGGGCTATCTCAATTTGATCTTTATCTTTCTTTGATTCAAATGATCCATGCTATGAATCTTTTGTCTTTTGCTCTGAAGTCCTTGGCTACAAGCTTTTAGAATTTTGATTTCTGTTTTCTTCTTTCAAGACTGCTTGTAAACTATTTTTTAACTCTAAAATTTCTTCACCTTCTACAAGCTACATATCTAAATCATTAGTATCACTATCACTATACAATATAAAGGACTCTAAGTCAGTATGTATAGAGTGAATCAAGTTATTCTTAGGCTTATCATTACTAGTGATCATGTACTTCATTTTCACCTCTCGGTATAGCTTCCTAAGCTAGCCAAATACCAAAATTATTGCATATGAAAATCAAGTTGTAGAGCACCTCTCAATTTGGCTCCCCAATACCATGAAAGAAGCATTCCATACCTTAGAGGTATGTCAATGACTACAACATCCATCAACACATTTTTGGCGGGAATTTGATCCAAAGAAACAACTAAGTATTTGATAATACCAAGGCAACGAACTCTACCGGAATCAAAGGAATAGAGGTCATGATACGGCCGGGTTATGTCCAGCCCCAACTTATCCATGATAGCCTTCATAATTAAATTATGTGAAGCCTCAGAATCCAACATGGAATTATGGAGAATATAATAATGGAATCTCAAGCTAATATAAAAAGGAGGGATCAAAAAGAAATTCGGATGGTCATCACTGACATTGACCATGTCTGACATGTGGTCTACTTTCCACATCTTGGAAATTTGAGTTTTATATCTATCATTATTAACAAGTTCAGTGAGAGGAAGAGACACCTTTAACTTAGAAATTTCACTCTCTAAGCTAAACAAGTTAGATTGTTTCTCTACCTCTTTCACGATGTTATCTCACTTTTCAGGCTTCGCTTTTGCTGGAATTTCCTTCCTTTGTGCTTCTTTATCCTTCTTCAATTTACTTGTAGATGCCTCACTGTTCTTGCCCTGATTTATGGTAGCAGGCTCATTCTCCTTGTTTTGACTAGTTTGAGGAGTTTGTTTGGGCTGAGTATCTTTTTTCCGATTTGTCCTCTTTTGAGTAGGAGTGATAGGAAATCTTAGTTTTTAAAAGTGTATTGTATCTACTGTGAGCTGAGAGAATTTAGATACCCCCTTTGATAGTGATCATATTGGACTACCAACCCATCATCATTTGCAAGCACAAGTTCATGATCATATGGCACATAATTTTCTTTTATATACTTATCATCCTCTGTAAGATAAATAGGTCATTGACCTTTTGAAAAGAGAATATTCTCTTCAACAATATCATCATCATCTTTCGGTGCTTGGGCACAGTTTTGTTGTAATGGAGTCCAGATTTGTTGTTGAGCTTGCTAATTTGGAGCTCTCTGTTCTCTCTACTTTATTCTAAACTGTGGTTTTTGCTGTTGTCCTCAGTAGTTAGGATTCTGAGCTTGATTATCTTGTTGCCTTTCTAAAATTGAAATTCTATCTACCGTCTTCTCTATGGTTCTTATCAAACTATCCAGCTTTTCCTCAGATGAACTTGGTGTCTCTTCTTTTATTGTGACTCTCTTTTCCACTTTACTCTTTGACTTCTTGATCAGAAGATTAGCTTCAACGCTGACTGCATTTTTCTGCATCTCCTCTAATGAGGTAGAATTCCTTTCTCTAAGATGATATGCCATGTTTGGGTCAAAGGCATCTGGATAGTGCAACAAGGCCAAATCAAGTGGAGGTTTGATATTAATGGGAATGGGTTGTATACCTTATTGAAGTGGGTGGTATAGTCTTGGAATGACTCATTAGGCTGTCGCTTCATTGAGTTATACTTGTTCAATATCTGAAGTGGATTTTTCTTTTCCTCCCACTTAGTGAGGAAAATATCTGTCAACTGCTACAAATTGTGCTCTAAACCAGCTGCCAAGGCTCTGAAGCATTTCTTTACTTCTCCTAAGAAACTCTGAGCAAGGATTCTCATCTTGGCATCATCGTTGTCTACTTCTTCTAAATCAATGAAACATGTGATATTATCAATGTGCTGCCTCACTGTAACATCAGTGGTTCCATCAAAGAGAGGAATTCTTTCTCCATAATTCTATTGTAAATCAGGGAGCTGACCCGACAAAACCAATGGAGAAAATATAGCCATGGTTGTTCTAGGAGGTAAGCTTGTAGGTACAACAGTAAGTTCTTGTATTGAAGGTGTTTGTGTAGGAGGGAGAGTAGATGATGTAGAACCAGCAGTATGGATGGATGAAACTGAAAGAGGATCAACAAACAAGACCTCCTGCTGATATTGTACGAAAGACTTATCGGAGGTATATTAGAGATGGTTTTATAGTTTTTTAAGCTTATCGAATTGAATCCAAACTTTCCTATCAAAATCTGACTCTGAATTGGATTCTACAGATGATATACTATTTTCAAGATTTAGAGAATCAAATACAACTTCAGATAGTGATGTTACTTTAGAAAACCTTAAAGGATCAAATACAATTTTGGACAAGGATGTTTCTAATTTGGATCTAAACAATGATAACTCAAATTTTAGATTGAAAGGAATATCTTCAAGAGAAAACAATTCTGTAGGCAAAGATGTACCTTACCAAAGTAGATGAACTCGATTGAATCTCTGAATGTTTAGGTCTTTGTTTTCTAATGAGTCTCTCCAGAGCTTCAATGAGAGAAGCTCGATGTGGATCAGGATTTGATCGTGTGTGCCTTTTCAGAGCCAGTGTATTCTTGCTTCTACACTTTGGCACTCTACAAATTGAATCAACCTTCACGAAAACTAGAGTCTATCACCCACATGCCTAGATTTCGATGAAAAAGTATGGTACACCCAGGGAAGATCTATCACTTTGGTCCCTGGAAATGACGCCATAAATTTTAGCCTCCACAACATCCCAAGGCTGATGAAAGGATGTTGATGAAGGTAACCTCAAACAAAGCTTTCAAATTGGTAGATAGCCCTACCAAACTAGAGAGGGATCTCTCTATGAAATCACAACCAAAGGATTTTGATTGGATGAGAAGTATATTTTTGGTTAGTTAGGTCAACTCTAGGGTTTTGAAATTTCGATGGTTTTACTACTGGATCAGGGATGAAACCAGGTAGTTGGGTCAAATGTATCAAAGGTTATAGTTGCAAATATATAAAGGAGCAAGGTAGCAATGCTTTAGTGATGGGTTTAGGGTTTTGTCGGTGTAGTGTAGGTTTTGAAAGAGTGGTGAGGATATTAATGAGAATGCATCATTATATCATTAAAACTGAAGGAAATTAACATAAAATGATATTCCCAAACAAAACAGAGCTTATGAATAATTCTGCTTATCAAAATTTTAAGAAGATCACTAAGGAAAGCAAGGTATGGAAAGAGAACATGTATATAATTTATAAAAGACTATAAAAAAGAAAATACAACATAAAAAACTCACTACACATGAATTTCTTAATAAAAGCTGAAGCATAAGCTACAATAGTCTCAAAGCTCTGATGTCCAACCATCAAAATGACTAAGAAATGCATACATATAGACAAAAAACCATATCTCCTCTCTTAGGGGTCGAATCCTTGAGTGGATAAATTGATCACATGATCCTCTCACCTAAAACCTAAAGACTAGGGAGGTTGACAAGACTCTCCCCAAGATAGAAAAATTGATACCTTTGACAAAAAATGACATTTACAAGCATGTATCTACCTCATTTTTACTCTAACCAGCATAATTACAATTGTTTACATCATCAAAACATCAAAAGTGATCAATTACATCAATGGATGGCGAACATGGACCAATTCAACTAAGAAAAATGAATTTCAGGCAAAAATGCAGCGAAATCAGGCAAAAGCGTAGCATGCCAAGAGAAAACGTAGCGAAATTGGGAGAAGTGACTTTTGGAGGCCTTCCCGAGGTCCAAAATATGATAGGAAATATGCTAGAGAAAGCTATTCATGTTGGCTACATGATAGAGTTCTCAAGCATTGAAAATAATTTCTCCTAGCCCCTCAAAAATTCATTCTCCCACAAGTACTCCAGAAACGCAGCGAGTTGTCCAAAAGAGGGCAAAAAGGTGATTTTTGAGTGGTTTTTGGGCCTTTTCACTTGCCATAACTTGATAAAAATCTTCTTCTAGGGGCTAGAAGTGATGTAGAACTCATTATAAATCCAAAAATGCAATTTTTTTTTCATTTAGAGGTCCACATCAAAAGCGCAGGGTGGGGCACACTGTGTTTTTCACCTAGTGGCTGTGTCAAAAACTGCAAAAACCAGAATTCTTCAAAATTTTCCAAATTTTCTCCAAATTTTCCCAAAATTTCTCCAGAATTACTCCATGAAGCAACGAGATGAATTTATATGCTATTAGGGAAGAATCAACTCCCAAATCCAACTTTCCCTTCTCCTTTTCGTCCATTAGGGTTTCTTTGAGTTTTGCTTCCAATTTCTTGATTTTGGCCTGAGACACTTGATTTATCTTGTAATAATGCATGGCCATGTGTCTATGAATGTTATTGTTCTTATTAGCCCTCTTCAAGAGCTTTTCCAAATTTCCATTGACCCTATCAAACTAATACTCCCTGTCTTTCTCCATGTATGCTAGTATGAGCTCATCCATTGTCATTTGTGTCTTTGGTGGAAATGCCTCTCTTTGTTGTTGAAGTGCCCTTTTTATGCCTCTAGTTCTTGGTGTTATTTCCCAAATCCACCTTAGGCTGAAAGAAGGCAGGATTCAGGGTAACATCAAATCACACTCAGCCTCATAGCTAGCCCTACGAGGACAGGAGAGGGCTCTCTCTGGGTCAATCTTAGTAAAATATATTCGATGGGCTTGAGATGAATTGAAATGAATACTGATTTTAGGCTAGGTATATGAATCAAGGAGTTTGATTTTGATTTTTAGGGTTTTTTTTTGGAAAAAGGGAAAGGCAGTTTTGGGCTTGGGGATGAGGCCAAATTCTTGCAGAGTTCAATTTGGGGCAGGGAAGGCAATGAATTTGATGTCTTAGATTCAATGAATGGATTGAAAATACTACTGAGGAGCTGAAGAGGGCAAGAGAGTGCGAGGATTCTCTTCAAACTGACGAAAACATGTAAAACTAAACAAAATTTTAAGGCAGAGCACCAACAAACTAATGAATTCTACCTCAATTACTCATTTGTTTAATTCAGAAGAAAAGAGAAGGGAAATGGCATACATATAACATTAATGAAACTTAAAATAACATGAGAAGAATATCATCAAAACTTAGAAGCCACAAGGATCCCAACAAGTGCTGCAAAACTCTGGTCTTTCCTTTGCCAAAAACTGAAAATGGATATACAATGAGGTGCCAAACTTTTCCCAAGTATCCAACCTCTTAAAATGATTGAGAAAATACATAATATAGACCAGCCTAACCCCTTTCCATGCCTCTAGGGGTCGAGCTCATCCTTCTAGGAGCTGTTTCAACCAATTCTTAACTAGGAACTGAAATCTAGGCAATCAAACAACTTGCCTCTATATGCTAGGAAACTCATTCATTCATTTAATTTTCACTTTTTAGTGAATGAATCCTCTAGAACAAGTAAATATGAGCCAAAATTACATCATAATCATCAAATTACATCAATATAGATCAATAGTTACATCAAAAAGTAAAACTAGTCAAAACTGGGCGAATTTTTGAGTTGAAGAGTCAAAATGAGGCTAAATTTCTCTATGCGCCGCGCCCAAAAACTCAATGCGTCACGCAAATTTGAGCCTATTTGTGAGGCACTTCCTAAAGTCCAAATTGATCTCATGATAGCTCGTTGGAAAGCCCTGTCTATCTACTATCCAACCCAAGTGGAATTGTTGGATTTGGTGTCCATTTGCCTCTCCAAAACTGCAATCTCCCAAGACTGGTTCCTGCTGGTGCAAAAAGTGGCAGAAAGGCCATTTTTGGAGTGTTTTTGACCTTTAAGACCACCTAGAACTTCATGAAATCTCTCAGCCATCCCTGAGCATGCATAAATTATCATAAAAAACCCAAAAATATCAATTTTTCCTCCAGAAGATGTCCCAATCATAAGCGCGCGTCAGGTGGCGCGACGCGTCGGGCAGAAAAACCTGTTTTGCAACCAAAATTTTCAAAAATGAAAAAATTTTCCCAAAACTTGCTCAAATTTGGAGTGAAGGCCCCCCATCAAGTTTCATGCTCAGCCAAGGAAGCTTTGGCCAAGATTTGGAGTGGATCCGGCCTTTTCCGACGTTTCAGTGCTTTTTTGGTGCATGCAGTTTCAGTGGTGAAATCACTGTCTCGGTCGTATTGATGTGACAGTGTCCGTCTCCATGGTGTTTCAAAGTCTATGTTGGCTTCAATGAGATGAAGAATGAGAGTTTGGTGCCTTTTTTTCAATTTCCAAATGTGGGACTTATATAATAAGGTGCTGTGGAGAAATGTCACGATGGAAAAAAGGACTGTCAAGTAAGATTTAAGTATGAGGACAGTCACTGTTTGGGGGACTTAGGGATTTGGGGATTCGTAAGTGATATGGGAATAAGTGATAGTGATGGGGGTAGTTTTTAGGAACAAGAGTCAATGAGATGGAAAAATATACCTGGGTCAAGTGAAAACAAAGATAAAGAGACAATCCTTGAATGCTTCGGAAATTAGGATTTCACCAATGATAGGAAGGGAGGGAAATCATGGAAGATGATAAGGTTTGAGGATTCAAAAACATTGGAACAAAGGGTAAAAGGGATATGGGACAGTGGGAATAGAATAGGGACTGTGGTATAATAATATGACAGTAATAAGAGCACAAATGAAAGTGGGATGGTAGTTTAAGCACCAAACACCTCTTTGCAAACCCTAAAGAGCAGATTTAATATGGGTATAGGGTTTACTCTTTCATTAACCAAACTCCAATGTATTCGCTTCTAAACACACCACACATGAATTAAATCACTGAACAGACCTTGTCAACTTACTTGGAGAAGAATTGAGCTGAAACAAATTGAGTTTTTGTGAAGCGGAAATGATTTTGGCCTTGGAGGCTCTGTGCGCCACGCCTCGTGAGTGCGCTGTGCCTGTTGTAAAATGCAAAGATTTTTTTGGCTCTATGCGCCGCGCCCTGTCCCAATGTGCCATGCTATCTTCAAACACACAGTCAGCCCTTTAAACTCAGACTTTGTTCATCCAAACTTCAAAATCTACTTTTCTCTTGGACTTGCTGAATATCTCTTGATGCAAATGGATTAATAACTTGGAGAAATACCTTATATAGACATGGTTTTAATTTTTGCTTCCCAATAACCCATTTTTTAATGTTTTTGACTTTGGCACTTTTTCATTTAATACAACTTTGTCGTTTGTTTCCTCACTTAATTTATGAGCTTTGAATGATGAAATTGGTTGATTTTTTGCAAGGATGTTGGAATCGAACCTTGGCAAAGGATGACCAGAGTCTGCATGTGAAGAACTTCATGGCGGAAAAATACATATTTATTACAAAAACAATTTTGACAATTTCTTTTTCAAAACAGAGTTTTGAAGAAGAAATATCCTCGAGCATATTTGACGATGTAAATCTTGAAATGACACTTGTTGAAAATATCCTCATAGCCTGTGGGCATTGTTTAATATTACTAAAGATCAAAACCCTAGACCTAGAAAATTTGACCAAAATAACCATCTATGACTATAAATGACATGAATTGAACTTTCATGAATTTTGAGAAAATTTGACCAACCCAGCAGGTACAAGCATGAGGGAAAATGAGAGAACAAAACCCTTCCGTCAGACAATGGCATGCCCCTAACGGAATGCAGATGAACCAGCAGAATGACACACCTAAAAAATGAAATGCAATAAGAGAAATGATCTCTAACGGAGGGATGTAAAGACCGACTCTAACACTTGGCCTCTTCCTTCTAACCTGCTCTTCATGCTCATCTGAGTCATCTATTTCAACTAGTGCTTTTCCCTTTACATACTCTTTGCTAGCATCAACTTTATGTCTATTCAAAATTGGCTTATTTACCTTTAATTGCATGTTCTCCTACTCTAGGAATGAAATAAAGAAGTTTTCCTTGGACGAGTTGTCCTTTAGTTCTTTGATATCAACATATTTATCCATAATGACCTACTCTGCTGATCTATTTCTCCAAGTCCGCCATGTGAATTTCAAAATGGATAGGCTCCTCATCATGCAAATTTGCCCCATGTTGTTTGATGATCTCTTTTCTTCTGACATAGGCTTGGTCCCTTCCATAATGTTTGGGGAAAACAAAAGCCTCCTACCTCTTTGATATGTCTTGGTAACCTCATCCCTAAATGTCTTCTTCACTAAAAATGTACTAGATGAGCCAATCTCCATTGGTTTGGATGGTGCTGATGGTGTAGCTGATGATGTACCTTGGCTAGTAGGTTTACTAGCAGAAGGAAAAAAGAAATGAGACTAAATGAATGTCTCCCAAGTGATGTTATTCTCTTCAAGCTAGTGCAAGACAATGATTTTGATGAGGGAATGGTGAAAAAGGTTGGCATGATTATCACTTTCTCTATGCTGCACCTTCTCTGCCATTTTGATCAAGCTCTTGTAGAGGTAGTAGGGTAGGTTGAGAGGCTTTACCCCTGTGAAGTGCATGAGCAACCTGACATGGTACTTGTACAATCTAGAAAATCTGCCCTCACATGTAAAGTACTTCATAATGGCCCTCATCAATGGAGCAAACTTTTCAAGTAGCTGAAAAAAGGAAACACTTTCTTTATGGCATCTTTGTAGTTAGCTTTGATGAAAGGTTTGTAGTTTTGGACATCCAAACATAGGCTTTTAAACTAATTTTCCCCACAGTTTGGTATCCCTATGGCTGTATCTATGGCCTCAGTTGAGATTGTGAAGCTTACCCCTGCAATTATGACCTTATCTCTCCTAAGGTTAGTGGCAAACAAGCTTGTCAACTTGGCATGGTATTTTTACCTTTACAAATTTCTCACAAAACCTTAAACATGCTACATTATGAAAACATTGCTTCGCAAGTGAGGATGACATCAGCTCATGAGTGTTGAGTGGTTCAAATCTTGACACTTTACCTCCCTTGTTATAATTTTTCCTTTCTCCCTCCATGTTTGAGGGTTTGCAAGGCAAAACCCTAATTGAAAAAACAGGGCTAGTAAGTGAGGTGAAGGGATGAAGGGGTTAGGGAAGTGGAACGAGGGTAGGAAAATTTAGGGAAGTAGGTAAGGGTTCTAGGGAAATTTGGGAAGTGGAGGTGGGTGAAATAAGTGTGGGAATTTTCCTAGGGAAGTTTCACACAATCCAAGCCTTAGAAACTACCCAAAATACAAGGTGGAGCTAGGGTGTGGTTGTTGGGACTTGGGAAATGGGAGTGGGGGAGTGTAAGGGTTGTGGGAAGTGTGTTTGAGTGTGAGGGAGGGTAAAATGTATGTGGGATAGGTATGTTTATCTTTCAAAATTAATATATGAGGTTTCACCCACCAAAACGCAGTGTGGGGACAAATGAAGGCTTTGCACCATAAAAACAAGGAAATGAAGCTTATAGGAGGAATGAAGGGGCCTTAACTTACTTGTACATTGATGATGAAGACTTAAATTACCTTGTAGAACCTTTGGAAGCAAGATTTTTTACTGTTGGAGTGAAAGCATATCATTAGAGGAAATTTTAGCCAAAAAGTGGCCTCCTAAGGAAAAATAATGAAATAATAGTTAAAATAATAAAATAAGAGTTATCATTTTGGAGGGAAAAGAAGAAAACTATTTTTTTTAATTGTATTTTTAGTTTATCTCCTTATAGGTTTACTAACATTTCAAGTGTAGACACTCATTGGATGCATAATTAAATTTTGCATCCAACGAGTACCCATCATGCATACTTTTAAAAAGACCCACATTGATAAAAATTGAAGATACATTAAAAAAGTGTGTTGAACATGTTTTTATTAATGTATCTTCAATTTTTATTAATGCTAGTCTTCTAAAAATTATGGATGTTGGGTACTCATTGGACGTAGAATTTAATTCTACATCCAATGAGTGCCTATACTTGAAATTTGAGTAAACCTATAAGGAGATAAGCCAAAAATTCATTTTAAAAAATAATTTTTTCTTCTTTTCCCTAAAATATATTTGCATGTACCTCTTTTTAAATTTAAATGATTTTGATTGGTTTACATATTATGACATGGAAATTATGTGAAAATTTTGTGGGCACTTTTAGGCTAAAATTTCCTCTAAATACGTAGAGGTGAAAACATAGCATGTTGCCTAAAAGCGCAACATGGCAGCTTGGAATCACTTCTTTGGAGTGTATTTTGATGCTAAGAGTGCTTAGGTTGCCTTTGCTGGTGAGTGGGAGCTCTTTGACAATGGAATGAGTGAGATAAATGATTTTTATGGTCTTTTATAGCTTGTGGAAGTCTTCTTCTTCATTATGGTGTGGTGGCCCACCATGTGCTTTTCACTTTTGCTTTGAAAACTATGTAGCTTTGAAACATTTAGAACTTATTAAATCATAATTAAATAAAATTACATATGAAATAAAATTTATTGAGAAAATTCCCTATTACTACTCCATTTTTCAGATTTATTAATGAAATGATTGATTTTGGTGACTTAAACCATAACGACCTAATGGTGACATTGAGCGGAATGAGGACCATGGTGGCATGACTAAGATGAAAATGATGACTTTTTAATGATGGCTTATTCAACTAAGATATGGAAATGAACAGAACAATTTTTTTTTGAATGGAGTAGTAATAGACCTAGACACCACTAGCCAATGTCCAAATTTTTATTTGAAAACCTACCGAAACCATACAAATTTGACTCGACACCCTAAAAAAAACTTTGAAAGAGCAAATTTGATCACTGGTGATAGAAAAAAATGACTAAAACTAACAGGATGACTAACAGGAGTGTCAATGGACATTGACGAGGTGTCAAGCATTGTTGATTTTGAGGTGACTGAGATTGTCGATGATATTGATCCCTGTCCTACTTTGTTTAGGGATCAAATAGGATTTTGGTAATCCGTTAATCATTAAATTGAACAAAAGAAAAATTATTTTTGAGGGTGGAGATATTTGAGTCACAGCACCATTAGATCTGCGCAAGGGAGACTGGTATGTCAATCCATTCAAAGGTGAGCCTAGTCAGGAGGAATTGGACAACATTTACAGTGACATTTATTGACAGGAAGATTATGTAAATACCGCAAATGATGGAGTGTTTCACTGGCACAACATTGGATCTTGTGCCTTAGATTTGAAGGAATATTTGGATAATTATAAGAACCAACTACATGAGGTTAGTATGGAGAGATGTGTACACATCATGAGGATGATGCATTATATAGTAATTGAGTTGCATAACTCACCTCACTTGGATGAATTATCAAAGGTAGATATTTTTGTACAAGAGTATGAAGACCAAATATGAGAATGTAAAATGATTCTTGCGCTAGAAATTGTGTTATCGCAACCCCAGCGACATGGTGAGTTTCTCATAAAGAACAAGTTGTGGGATGGAATCAGTGTAAGAAGCCGAAGAAGCTTAGATTCGAGACCATTTCTGGGGTCCTTAGAGATAAATATTCAGGCATGGAATGCCCTAGGACACACCTGAGGTGATGTGTTTCATAATGGACCAAGGGACGAGTGTCGCAACAGGATTGGGTGCATTGATTCACACACATTGGACACCATTCTAGCTAACTAGTACATTGATTTGGAAGTATGCAGAGGAACACTTGATTGGAATGAAATGGTGCGAAATTTTAGGACTATGCTCAGTTTTGAAGCAAAAGAGCCAACACTTGATGAAGCATTGAAAGTTTTGTGGTGGAAGATATTCACTGTAAAGGAACTGGAAATGGTTGGGAATGTGTGATTATGCTTTGCACGTTGTCATATGTAACAAGTGCAAGAGTTTTTGGAGTGCTACAACATATCAGAGCAAGGAGATGATGAATATGATCCCTTAAACATTCAAATTCAGGAATGGAAGGATAAAATGTAGTGGGTGGACCGCCAGTATAGTCTGTGGATGACACGCAATCGATCAGAACTCAGAAGGTGAAAATTAGGACAGAGGAAAGCCCCAAAATGGCACTATTGGGACGATGAAATTGTCGATAAGATTTCATACTTGTGTGTGAGTACCAATACTTGTGCCCTAACACCTTCAAATAAATGAATGGAATTGTCGAGGAGTTAGGAGAAATGAGTATTCCCTTAAAACTTACTGTGAAACAACAACCTTTTTTCTTGAACCCCATTTATAAGGATAAATTCAAAAAAGAAGTAGAGAAGATGTTCCAAGAAGAAATCATTGAACCAATAGAAGAATCAGAATGGATAATCCTAATGGTGGTCTAGAACAAAAAAATCAGGGAGATAAGGATTTGCGTGGACCTAATAAATTTCAGTGATTCTTGCATGCACAACCCCTTTCCCACCCCATTTACAGATGAAACTATGGAAAATGTGGGTGGATAGGAGGATTATTCCTTCACTGATGGGTTTTCATGGTACCACTAGGTGAGAATCATTAAAGAATATTTCCATAAAACAACCTTTGCTATGGAATGGGGATGTTTTCAATATATATTGATGTCGTTTCGTCTAAAGAATGCACCAACTATTTTTTCGAGGATAATGGTGGTGTAATTCAAAGAATTTATCCATAAATTTATGGAAGTGTATTTGGATGACTAGACAATATTCATTCTATTGAAAACTCATAGTGAGGTATTGCCCCCAATGTTGGACAGGTGTAGACAACTACAAATTTCTTTGAATCTTAAGTGTTTAAATTCAACAAGAAAATGCACACACACTGGTGTGGAATCCTAGGTCACACATGGGTGAGGGATTCTAGTGACACATTAGTGAGAAGGTGTGAAACCAATTTTAAAATAAATTGGAAAATTAATTGTAATCCTATCTCATAACAACTTGTAATAGTTAACTAAGTGTGATAGAATTAGTTAGCTCAATAATTTCAAGTTGAGGGTCAAAGGATAAGCATGTAGATTGATTATATTATTTACGGGGTCCAATTGCAGTTGTATCACTAGTGTGGTGTGAATGTGATCAGTTAACTCACAATAATTGAGTTAAAATTAGTTTAACTAGTTATAACTGTTTGATGAGCTAGTGGAAGATCAAGTGAATTAAAATGGATTTAATTCACAAGTAGTGATCTACCAAGTAACCAATGATTCACTATTAATAGCTGCATGCATGTCAATTCTGATGGAGACCCAGTTGAGACAAAGGTTCAAGGAAAGTAAAATATCAGTTGTATTTTTAGCAAACTGCACAAGTGCAGTTATAAAGCCACAGGAAGCCCATGATGGATTGCACAGTCAAGGAAGGTTGGAATTCCTATTTTAATAGGGATGATTTTTCCTAGGGATTGCGTGAGCAAGGCAGGCTGAGGGTAGGCAGGAAATTGGCTATGTGTTGGTCCAATTTTTCCTAGATCAGTGTGAGACAATTGGTAGAGTGTATAAGGTTCTTGTGAGCATATATGCATTTTATTGTTCCATGATTACTTGGTTGATTATACAATAGAGATAGAGGGGTTTTGAGCCATTTCTTTCCCCAGGAAAATCTTGTGTTATGTGATTTATTTACTTCTTTCTCTTACTTGCATGTGATTGAGTGATCATGATTTATATTCCACAAATATTGTAGAAGGATTCAGTATCTTGTTTTAGTACATTGCATGATCGGAGTGAATCCATTGGTGTAATTTCTACATGGTATCAGAGTTGTGTTAGATATTTTCTACATTAAGAAGTGCATATTCTGCACTCCTTTTGGAATTATGTTGGGGCACGTTATCTACAAACAAGGGTTGTTGGTGTACCCAACTAAGATTTTTGTCATAGTGGATCTACTGAAACCTACCTTAGTGAGACAGTTGATATATACCTTAGGGCATATGGGGTACTAAGGAAATTTTATACAAGGATATGATAAGATCACAACACCCATGGAAATATTATTAAATAAAGGATTAGACTTCTAGTGGACAGAGGAATGTCAAAAGACCCTGGACACACTAAAGGAGAAGATGGTGTTTGTGCCTATCCTGGTATATTTGAACTGGAGTAAATAATTCCCTGTGCACATATATTTTTCATCCACCGCATTTGGAGAAATCTTGTCCCAACAACGGGAAGGAGAGATTGATCACCCTATAACTTTTTCTAGTTGGAAATTGTTGACTATAGAGTAGAACTATACCATTACTGAGAGGGAGGGTTGGCAATGGCGTATACCCTGCAAAATTTCAGACAATATCTGTTGGGAAACAAGTTCAAGTTGCATATTGATTAGTTTCAGCTAAAATACCTGGTCAACAAGCATGTGTTTGGGTGGAGAATTTGTAGGTGGTTGCTATATTTTCAGGAATATTATTTCCAAGTGGTGGTTAAACCAAGAAATCTAAACACATGACCTAATCATCTATTGCATCTAACTTCAGCCGAGGAGGAAAAAAATTTGGAAGATAACTTGTCAGATGCATAATTTCTTGCATAACTTTGGTGGATGACTACTTTTCAAAAACTATGTAGTTTTTTAGTACTATGATGACACCAGAAGACTATAGAGTGGAATAGAAGAAATAGTTAGTGGTGAAAGTAGTAGATTACTAGTTGATTTTCGGAGAGTTTTATAAGTTAAGAGTAGATGGAATTCTACGGAGATGTGTTATGGAGCATGAGAAACCAATGGTCTTAATAGAAGCCCATGCAGGAGTCACAAGAGGAAAATATGCAGAATGACTTACAATGAAAAGATTCTACACATAGTAATGTGGTGGCCCATAATGCATGTTGATGCTAAGGAGTTTTGCAAGACTTGTGACATGTGTCAACAAGTGGGAAGGTTGTCGAGACGAGAAGAAATGCCCCTATATCCGCATCTCACCTTTCAATTGTTTGATAAGTGGGCCATTGATTTTGTTGGACCAATTAATCCACCAGTGAGAAGGATTGGTTTGTGGTACACCATTATTGCCACAGAATATCTAACCAGATGGGCTAAGGTTGTGCTAGTGAAGGATTGAAGTGCCGAAAAAACTACATATTTCTTGTTCGAAAATTTTGTGACCAGGTTCATATGTCTAATGATCTTAATGAGTGATCAAGGGAAACATTTATGGAATAATACAATTGTGGCATTAATGGAGGAGTTTTAATTTTATCAGTAAAAGAGTACTCCATACCACCCCCAAGCTAATGGAATAGTGAAGGCATTTAATTAGATTTTGGAGACTGTACATACCAAGGTATGTAATGTGTAATGTGATTATTGGGATTTAACGACCCCCATGGTTATAAATACATGAAAAAATATGTCTGGGAAAACACCTTTTTGATTGGTATACGAGATGGAGGTTCTTATGCCAATGGAATTTTTACTACCTAGTCTATACATCATGCTAGAAACACAGATGAAAAAATTTGATGCATTAGAACGAATGCTACAAGAGTTACTGCAGTTATACGAGGATTGGGTGCTAGCCATTTTTCACTAGGAGGTGTAGAAGGACCGAGACAAAGCATGGTACAACGAGATGATTAAGCATAATATGTTTCAGTTGGGGAATTTAGTATCTTTATAACACAGTAATTTTTTGAGGCACCTAGTTAAATTCAAGATGCATTAGATGGGACCCTATGTCATATAGCATATGAATGATGTGGGCACGGTATAGTTAAGGAACTCAGATGAAATTCCGCATTAATGGTTCGTTAATGGGAGCAAGATGAAACTTTATAGAGACATATGGGTTCCTACACACTCTATGTAGATGAGATAGAGGGAAATTCTAACAGTTATACATCAATAAGGTGTATTAATGTTGGGAAATATGAAAATTAGAAAATAAGAGTTAATGTTAGAGGTTATCTATCTAGTTCTATTTCTAAGGAGTTTGAACATTACACATTGGGGGATCCACTGCATTAGAATAAATAGCGCAAGCTATTGGGGACCACTTTACCTAGAGTTGATAACTAGAAATGACAGTGCGATCGGGTGGGTGGCATAATAACTAGGGTAGAAAGGATTTAGGGTCCGACCAATGCAGTCGTACCACTGGAAGTTTGATGAAAGTAGGTCACCGGGATTTTAATCAGTACAAAATCAGACGGGTAGTTAGTGGGCACACCTTGGGTGAATAAATCATAATAATTAGAGGAATAGGTGACTTGGAAGGGAAATTGTCATCGAAAGATTGTAATCACAGTTAGGAAAGGTAGTTCTCATTTCCACTTGTAGTGAAAGGACACATGTTATGGTGGTATATTGTGTAAGATTATGAAATTGTAGGGGAATGATGGCTTGGGAATGCGAGGTAAGTTTCATGAGTGAATGCATGTGGGGAATTATAACCAACTGATTAATAAAGGGGGGAAAATGAGGCACAGTGGGTAATAGAGGTGTTGCAAAGCAAGGGAACTAGATCCAACGTAGAGTTGAGTGGAGAAGTGATAGTTTGGGAAGGAAAGCGACAAAAATAGAATTATGCGGTGAGAAATACAGGTAACTAAGGAGCGAAAGACATGAACCAAACACCATTTATTCTCGTTGAATGATAAGGGGGGGAGAATAGCAAAAGGTAAGGTATCCCCAAGGAAGAAGGGATTTGAAACAACACATGAAGATACTATTCCAGATCCGAGTGCATAAAAGGTTAAGCCAATGATAATCATTGATGGCATAACAGAGAAAAAATATATGCCATCATTCTTAGAATCTTAAGCATTAATGTTGGTACCCAAGGGATACAAATATAATGTGTAAATGCCACCTCTTCCACTGAGGGTGCATTGCAAAGAGAAAATGAGGAGCTTGTTGGAATGCATCAAATAATAATATCATGATCTTTGAGACCCTTCCTAACACCCTAATATTCAAGATTATCTATAACAGGTGCTCAATCCAAATAACGTACCTACTCTAAAACTATAGGAATGGTCCCTGAATTGGAGATTGTTGACATTTTAAGTTTTTTCCGCATCTCGCATTTTGGACGAGGAGATGAAGTAATTCATCACAAAGTGTTTTTTATTATGTGTGCATGGCAGATTTTTGTGGCTTGACAAACCTATGCCACTAACCAAAAAATTAATCCATATGATTAAATGCCTCCGAACTGAAGGAGAAGACCCTGGGACCCTCATAAAGGACAATAATCTTGGAAAAAAAGTGACCAAAAATTATAAAACAAAGAGAGGAAATCAAGGGTTCATGATCTTGATGGTGAATAATCAGGCTACGAGGTTTGTGTCACAGGAAAATTCTTGTAAGCTACTTTGCAAGTGTCTAGTGAATGAGGTCCCAGTAGGAGTTATTGTCATATCTAGTTAGTGCACTCTATGGGAAAAGTTTCCATGGACCCCCTTCATGCTAAGGGAATTCCAACAATATTGTCTAGATACCCAGGAGAGGAATACATAATTCCACTATGAATGGTTATTTATTTTGATACTGTTGGTCACCTCGGAGAAGCCAGAAAAAATCCAACCATTAATTGACACAACTTATAAACCAATTGCAACAAAAAAATTTCAGAATTTATGGGCCTCTGAGAAGTTGGAATGCAAGAAGTTCAACACGTTAATTTTTTTCTTTATGGAGACATGTTACCCAAACTCATTCAAGGGACACCATTCTTACCTGCAGAGAGCATGATGAAGTTTAAGGGAATAGTATGGTTCAAAGAAAACCCAAACTACATTGGATCTTTCCATGAAGGGACTCAAACTAGTGTTGGCGAAGGGAAAATTACAAGTTGACAATGAAAGAAATTTAGGGAATAATTGATTCATGGGAGGTTTCCTGGAGAGTACCGAGAGAGGACTCCCCAAATATCAAAAACATTTCAAGTGGGGAGGAGACAACTAGAAACCCTTAAGGACAAGGGTAGTAAGAAGTAAATTATCCTGTTATTCCAAAACAAGAGCCACAAGAAGGACCTATAACTTCAGGGGAGCAATTGGTATCAAAGAAAAAAAGAGTACTAAGAAGCAGCGTGGGGAGCGCATCAACGAAAAAGGGCATGAAGAAGAAAAATTCTACCTATGTGTCCCCAATTCAAATGGTGTTTACTGAGGGTGATTTAGAGAAAATCAATGATTGGATAAAGGATGTAACAATGACCAAGATAGAGAAGTTGCATCCCCGATAATAAGACCACTAGCGCCTCATCATCCTAGCAGCCTAGAAGAGTATGTTTTGTACCTAGCACTTCCATGGAAATATGGGAAGGATATGTGCAACAAAACCTTGTCACCTCAGTGCAAGTAAATTCAGTACATGTCAAGATTGGGCACTGAAGAATTGACATAGTTAAAGTGCAATGAAACTTGTGAACTATAGGACAATCTCACAATGACCCAAGAAGACTTGGTGTAGAAAATACACGTAGATTCAAGTGATAATTGTAATATGCTAAAACATTATACTTGAATCTACTCAACCAATTTCTTAAACCAATTTAGATCTTGAAATCACAATACATGAAAGAGAAATAATTTCAATCGCCCAACACAAAGATGTATTTGGGGAAAGCCTCATTTAAAAACCCCATTATCTATATATTTCATAAGCCAAAGAATATGAGAAGGTTACAATGCTTTTGTACAAGCTAAGAAACCTTTTCACTATCTCTATTTATCTCCATGATTCCTAGACAAGGCTAGTTCAATGCTTAATCAATTCCTGGCTTGCCCAAGTCCCTATTTCCTAGTGCATTTTCCTTGGGTAATTATGCCCTATTAATTAGGGAAATTCCCAATTCATACTACGCAATCCATTAGGGGCCTTCCTCTAACTGCATGCACTACCTATACAATTCATATAATTATACAACTGATAGTACACTACCCTTGAACTCTAATCTCAATTGGGTCTTTCTCATAACTGGCATGCATGAGTTATTCACGAGTGAATAATCAGTTATCTGATTGATCGCTACATGTGAATTAAATCTAATTTTCACACTTTGACCTCTCTCTAGTTCCTTCATCAGTTAGGACTAGTTAAACTAACTTTAACTTAGAGAAACTGAGTTAATTAATTACAAC
The DNA here is from genome assembly GCA_034641835.2 of Pinus albicaulis. NCBI lineage: Eukaryota > Viridiplantae > Streptophyta > Pinopsida > Pinales > Pinaceae > Pinus > Pinus albicaulis. The sequence continues at coordinate 1,285,017,966 of CM076575.1, read as the reverse complement.
TCAAAATAAACTCAACCAAGGCTCCTATAATGTAGGAGACACTCTACATGCCTCTAGTTTGACCCTAAAATTGAATTAATTGAACCAAATAAGTCATCCTAACAAAGTTAACTCGTACAATATTTTATGTGATGCGGAATTACAATTTTATTCTAATTTAATTTTCCCTAAGCCTTTCTTGGTGCCATTTTCAACACTCCCTCTCAATAAGAAAGGGATTGTCTGATACCCCGATCTTGCCTCTATGGAACTCAAATTTTCTTCTTGATAGTGCCTTCATCAAGATTTTTTCATCCTCCTCCTCTGTAGAAATGTACTCTAATAGCATAATCTTTCTTTGCACACAATTTCTGATATGGTGATACCGAATGTCAATATGCTTGGACCTGTCATGAAAAACTGGATTAACCGAGAGTTTGATGCAACTCTGGTTATCACAATAAATCACTGTTGGATCCATCTGTTAACCAAACAACCCAAAAAGGATCTTCCTCATCCAAATAGCCTCATAAGTTTCTTGAATAGAAGCCATGTACTTTGATTCTGTTGAATTGAGTGCAACTGATCTCTGCTTCCTGCTATACCAGGAAACTATTGTTGACGCAATAATAAATATGCCCCCTTATGTGCTTTTTTTTTTTTATGGACTCCCTACCCAATCTACATCTGTGAAGCCTTGAAGCTGCACTCCCTATATCTGTTTGTACCAAAGACCAAAATGAGTGGTGCCTCTGAGGTATCTCAACACATGTTTTGTTGCCTTCCAATAAAGCGTGGTTAGCTTAATCGTAGCTTGACTAAGCTAGTTAACCGCATAACATATGTTCAGTCATGTGCTCACCAAGTACATGAATGAACCCACATGCTGCCTGTAAATGGTAGCTTCAACCACTTCACCTAAAGTATCATATTCCTTCCTCCAATTCCCTGCTAGATAAGTCTCAGTGGGTTTGTTTCTCTCCATGTGAAACTTCTTTAGTATCTCATTGGTATACTTTCCCTGAGAGACAAACAATCTCCCATCTCTTTACCAAATTTATGAACCAAGGAAATAATGCAAGAGCCCCATGTCCTTCATCTCAAATTATCTTGCAAGATACTCTTTGCAAGAATTGATCAACTTCTCATCACCTTTTAGAATCAAATCATCAACATATAATATTATAATCAATAATTTACCTTCTACCATAATATGGTAAATGTTCACATCTACTTCAATTTTGGTGAAGCCCAACCCGGTGAAATAGTTGTTGATTCGGGTGTACCAAGCATGGGGTGATTGTATCATTCCATACAATGCTCACTCGAGTCTACACACATGTGACTCTTTTTTGAAGGTCTCAAATCCTTTCGACTGCTCTATGTACACCTCTTCCTCAATCACTCCGTTGAGGAAGGTTTTATTTACATCCATCTGATGTATCTTCCATCCCATATATACTGAAAGTGAAAGAATATATATGATTGAAGAGTAATTTTCTACTGTAGCAAATGTCTCCTCATAATCTACTCCCCCTACTCGAGAGAACCCCTTGGCCACAAATATGGCCTTGTCCACACTCCCATCTGTTGCTTGCTTCACCTTTTAGATCGACCTGGATCCTACAACTGACTTGTCCTCCGGTCTTGGGACAAATTCCCATGCATTGTTTTTTATAATGGAGTCATACTCCTCAACCATGGCATCAACCCATATGGGTTGTTTCACTTCTACCTCGAATGAGGATGGCCCAGTCTCTACACTCTCGCTCATAAGAGACATGTAGGCAATGTATTTATCTGGGGACCTTCTATGTATTCGTCGTGATGTGGGTGCTACCAAATTCTCTCTAGTATCATGCATAAACCTTTCAGCCTCTCTGATGCACTTCATTTTGTCTCTAGATATCTCTGCTTGAGTGGGTGCTTCCACTCTTTGTTCCTCTACTTGTGACTTTTCCACATCTTGAGGTTATTCTTTTGGAGATAAGAGCTCTTGAACTGCATGCATCTGAAGCTCCCTCTAAAGGGAATTTCACATGGCATTTCCTTCATAGAACTTCACATATCTATGAACCACTATCATCCTATTTGATTGAAGGTACATCGAAGAGTTGTGAGGTGTATCAGTGTACCCCACAAATATTCCCAACTCAACTGTTGCCTCTAGATTTTTTTGTAAATATTTGGTAACATGACAGTAAAATAATGAACCAAAAATTATAAAGTGCATCACATCTATATTATTACCAGAAAAGGCTTCTTCTGGTGTACTCATCTTGAGGATTTTATGAGGACTTATGTTTTTCACATGCACAACTTTGTTGCATGCTTCTTCCCACAAGTGAAACGACATGCCCTGATCATGTAACATCTCCCATGCAACTCCCACACTGCTTATGTTCTTCCTTTCTGCAACCCCATTATGTTTTGGGTTATTTGGTGCTATCAAATCTCTTTGAATTCCTTCTGATGCACATAATCTCTTGAATTAATTTGACACATATTCTCCACCATTGTTACTCATGAGAGCCTTCACCTTCTTGCCCGTGTCTTTCTCGACAAGTGCTTTTAACTCACAAAATTTTGAGAACACCTAATATTTATTCTACATGAATAATATCTAGTGCTTTCTTGAAAAATCATCTCCAAAAATCACATAATACCTATGTTTGTTCGTGGAGGCTGTCGAGAATGGTCCACACACATTTGAGTGAACTCTTTCTGGGATCTCTTTCACTTGACTGTACTTATCATGAAAGGTGTCTTTGATGTACTTCCCCAATGTAAACCCTTTGCATGTATCACGTTGCTCAAGTGCACCCTTGGGAAGTTCTATGAAATTTTTTGCATGATCTTCAAAGCTATGTGGTGTAGATGGCCTAATATTCTATGCCATAACTCATCAATGTCTCAGTTCTCCACCTTATCTTATTTCGTGCTCAAGGCAACACAAACTTCTAAATCCAATTTGTATAGATTCTTTACCTAAACCCTGATCTTCTTCACTTGTCTCGTGGCTATGTGATGAAGTAACACCTTTCCTTTGCTAAATATCACATCGTAGACACAGTCTTCCAACATAGCAACTAAAACTATTTTATTCTTCAAACTAGGAACATACATGACATCTTTTAATGTGAGAGGAGAAACTTAATCCCTATGAAATGTAATAGTACCAATTTTGGTCGCGCTATACTCCACTCATCTCCCATATTGATGTGAATTTGGAGATCCTTCTCCTCTAAATCATTGAAGAACTCTTTGTTGTCGGTCATATGGAATGAGGCTCCACTATCTAGGTATCACATGGAGCCCATCATCAATGACACCATGCATGCAATGAGAGTGAAATCCAAATTGAATTGTGAATCAAGAGCTTCACCTTCTGCTCCTCCTAAGGGCTTCTTTTCGACCTTATTGTGTGTACACTTCGTGGCATAGTGTCCTAGCTCGTGACAATGAAAACATTTAATCTTTGACAAATATTTCATATTTCTAGCCTGACCAGAATTTGATTTGGAATGGGATGAATTACCTTTACGTTTCTTTACCTTTCCATCCAAGGCACAATTCTCCTCATTATCATGATTTGATTAGTATCCATCTCTGGTGTTCCATCGAATCTCTTCTTGTACCAAGTCAGACCACAATCGCTCCCACTTTGTTAGCTTCTCCTTCTCGTTTACTGAATCCTGGTAGTTGTGCCAAATATTGGGAAGGCCTAGAAGTGCTAATCTCACCAGATCATCCTCTAAAACTATAACACCAAAAATTCCAAGCTTGTCCTGACACTAAGTGAACATGGTTAAGAATTTTTGGTATTATGTCACCCTTCTCCATCTTCATTTTTCTGAGCTTGTCTTTCAATGCCAGCTTCCCGTGGTCACTTTTGAAACAAATTTGTTAAGCCCTTCTAGATACCATATGGAGTTTCCTTTCCATGGAGGTTCAAGACAATATGATATTGAAATTCTTCTAACATAATCCTTCTTTCCTTTACTATGTTATTCTTCCATGTCACCATATCTTGAGCATTTGTTGTTGCAAGATTAGGAATATCACTGTATATGAATTCCTTCAGCCCGTTGTCTTCCAACATTTCTTCCATCATATCTCTCCACGCTACGTAATTTGAAATATCCTCAAGGGTATATTCGAGTATCAATCTAGCAAAAGACATATTGATCATGCTGCTGGTCCTGAAGAGTACATCTGCAAATTCGATTCACCTGCACAGAACAAACTCATATTCTTATCTTCTAGAGTGTTTCCTACTCTGATACCACCTGCACATAAAAACTTGTATTATTATCTTCTAGAGTGATTCCTGCTTTGATACCATGTATAAAATCCATGTACATTCAACTAATAATTGTAATATGCTAAAACATTATACTTGAATCTACTCTACCAATTTTGGAAACCAATTTAGATCTTGAAATAACAAGACATGAAAGAGAAATAATTTCAATGGCACAACACAAAGCTTTATATAGGGAACTTAGCTAAAACTCGCTATATGTATATTGCATAAGCCAAATAATATGAGAATATTACAATGCTTTTCTACAAGATGAGAAACCTCTACACTATCTCTATTTGTCTCCATGATTCCTAGACAAGCCTGGTTCAATACTTAACAAATTTATGGGTTTCCTAAGTCCCTATTTCCTAGCGTAGTTTCCTTGGGTAATTAGGCCCTATTAATTAGGTAAATTTCCAATCCATACTGCGCAATCCATTAGGCGAATTCCTTTAACTGCATGCACCACCTGTAAAATTCAGATAATTATACAACTAATAGTACATTTCCCTTAAACTCCAATATCAACTGGGTCTTTTTCAGAACTGACATGCATGATTTATTTATGAGTGAATGATTATTTATTTGATTTATCACTACATATGAATTAAACTGACTTTAACTCAGATAAACTGAGTTAGTTAATTACAACTCAAAATAAACTCAACCAGGGCTCTTAAAATGTATGAGACACTCTACATGCCTCTAGTTTGACCCTCAACTCAAATTAACTAAACCAAATAAGTAATCCTAACTTAGTTAACTCATACAAGATATCATGTGATGTGGAATTAAAAATTTCTTCTAATTTATTTCAAAGGAAAATTAAATTATAAGCCTTTCTTGGTGCCATTTTCAACACTTGGAACAAAAACAAAATACTGAATAGAATTTGCACTAGGAACAACAGCGGCCAATGGAAGATAAAATCGAGTGGCACACTACCCTAAACCAGGTATACAAAGTGTTTATAGAAGGATAAGTTGATGAAGAAACTCCCGCTAAAGTGGTAGCTGCAAAGTTCAATGTAACACCACCTCCCACATTTACCTCATTTCACCGTCCTGTTGGGTAAACATGAGTTGAGGGCTACTATGACATGACAAAACCTACTAAGTATAGTTAAGGAAGTGAAATCAGAAAAATGAGACTTTACTGGCCATCCACAACATCCTACACATGATACAAGACCCACATAGGTTGAGAAACCATCCCAAGAGGACAAACCTTGAGTTGGACCCCTCCTTCTCTGCCTTGCACCATCAACCACACCCAAAACAAGGCCTCCATGCAATTGGGAGCCTCCAAACACATGAAAAAGCTTGCATCCATGAGGTTGCAACCCAAAAGTTCTAGTTGGGATCCAATGGTCCTAGATTCTGAGCCTAAATTCTAGGTCAGCCTCCATACCACTCGCCGAAACTTTTTGTAACTTCTCATATTTAATAATGACATGACAAAAATTCTAGAGATACAAATTTGAGGGCAGAACTTGACCTAGATTGGCTAGAACATGATAGGAATTTCATTAAACATATTGATAACATGTAATCTACAGGTCATGAATTCATATCTGAACTATAAAAACCTCCTCCCACATTTACCTAAGTTACAAGTTTTCCAGGGTAAACATGTGATGAAGAGTTACCATGATATGATTCAACCTCCTATATCACCTTAAGGAAGTGGAATCAACAAGACAAAACCCTTAATCAATTCCCTCAAGGATTGAACCAAATATTTATTTCATCCAATCACCCATGTGCCATATTCCAAGCATGAATGTGGAACTCACAACAAATCGATCATGCGTATCAAGCTTTACTACATATCCTACCAAAATCAATTAAGGATTTCTAGGCCCGAAGAAAGCACCTATACAACCAATATTTACCGTATATCCCTCCATATACTGGACAAGGATTCCTAGGCACAAATAAGAAATATACACTACAGGATATACTGCAATCCCACCATTACCGGTCCAAGGATCACTAGGCCCTAAACAAGCATGGATGCCTCCATATCTCTCCACCTAAACCATGAGGAATTTTCCCATATCCACCCTCAATATTTACCTCATATCCCACCTTTATTGATCCAGGGATTTCTAGGCCTTTGGGAATCTTCTTGAGACCACCCCCCTTAGTTTCAAAACCATTCGAAAACCAGCTTAACCAAGTAAAAGAACCCCATCACACCATGGTTATCCGAAAATGGAAAGGCAAGGTTGAAAGCCACTGTCACACCTAGAGATACCCATGCCAGTGATAAGAAGAGAACCACACGCACATATGCATGTACATTGCATGCCAAAAATAGTAATGAAATCATACATACAACTCGATACCTACAAGTAATCCCACTATAACAACTTGATTCGACTATTCCTTGCTTGATCCTTGCTTCCCTTTTCTCTCTTTTCCTTCCTTTCTCGAATGCTAAAGTGATCCAAGAATTATCTAATTGTGCAAGAGTATGAGAGAGAGAGAATAAAGAGAGAGCTCCAAAATTGAACCAACAAACATTTAACTAGAAAAAGATATTAATTGGTCCTCAAAAGAATTTTTATCATTGAGGCCTCTATTTTCTTCAATTTCCATTATTTTCCTTCAATTTCCTCCTCGCATGCAATCTGTGACCTTTCACCTTCCTTTTCTCCAAATTTCCATTATTTTCATAAATAAAATTCCAATTAATGCCTTTTTTCCTTTTCAAAGTCTTTTCCATTACCTTTGCCAATTTCCCTTAGCCATAATAAACCGAATGAACACCCATCTAGGATGTTTTACCCAACATTCAACTTCGAATACATGTCCCATGACCTTAGTTTTATTTTTACTTTATTAAATTTATTACATGAAGTTTTAACTCGGGGCTATTACAACCCCCCCCCAGGGGAACACTGACCTTGGTTTTCAATGACACCTACAACTATCAAACCACTCAAAAGAAAAACATACTGCCCATGGAGCTTTATAACTTAGCTCGGTGCAGTATTTACAATGAACAACCTATTGGAAAGTAAAAATATCATGACAAACATGAAACACGAAAACCATGCTGCTTTTTGGATCTTTATAACACAACTCATGGCAGTATTTATATCCATATACACATATACATATACATATATAAATATACATATATACATATACCAAAAATATGTATCGTCAATTGGAAAACAAGGAAGTATACATAGCCCACATATAATCAAATATCTCCCATGTAACTTCATCAGGCCCAAAGTGCTTCCACTACACTTTAACTTGCTCGATTGCTCAGTTCTGTACCATGAGCATATTTCTTTGCAAAATGCAATGAGGTTCCAGCTTGAATTCTCCTTCTGGTTCCACCTACAATACAAACCAAATCAATCGCATGATTAACATCTTTCACATATCTTTTAAGCTATGAATCAGAAAACATCATGGACTTTCACTATCAGAGGAAATGCAAGTCTGTAGGCCACTAGTCCGATCCTCTCAAGGATTTCGAAAGGCCCACAATACTGAGGTACTAATTTCTTACAAGATCTGATCCTTAAGGATCTCTTCTCGGGCTTGATGCACAAGTACACATGATCCCCAAACTGAAACTCCCTAAATACCCTGTGTTGATCTACATAACTCTTTTTTCTATCTTCTGTTGCCTTTAGATTCTTCTTGATAACCTGCATTTCTTGTTCCAATTATACAAAAATATCTAGTCCTGTGGATACCCTCTTTAGTGAATCACTCTAGTTGATGGGATTATTACAACTTGTCCCATAAAGTGCCTCAAACAAACTCATCCTTAGTGACTCATGATACCCATTATTGTAAGCAAACTCAACCAGTGGAAGACACTCTTCCCAATTCCATTGTTGATTCATAACATACATTCTCAACATGTCCTCTAGAATCCCGTTGACCCTCTCTATCTATCCATCTATCTGTGGATGGTAAGTTGTACAGAAGGTCGACTCTATACCCAAACCTACAAATAACTCTTTCGAGAACATGGAAGTGAACTTCGAATCTCTGTCAGATACAATATAGGCTTCAGAACACCATGTGACCTCACTATATATCTGATGAATACCTATGCTACCTCACTAGCTGAATTAGTAGACTTCATTGGAATAAAGTGACCTACCATTTTCAACCTTTCTACCACAACCATAATGGAATCATGTTGTCTATATGTCCTTGATAAAAATGTAATGAAATCCATGGAAATGACCACCCATTTATATTCTGGAATCAGAATCGGTTGTACTAACCCACGTAGATTCTTACATTATGCTTTTACCTATTGACAATCTAAGCATATAGCCGCAAAATCTACCACTTCCTTCTTCAGATTCTACCAATAGTAGAACTTCCTCACCGCTACCAATTTTTTCTAATATCCTCGATGACCTAAATACAGTTTAACATGAAATTATTTCAAGATGAGATTCTTGAGCTTGTTCTTGTTCGACACATAGATATTATTCATAAATATGATAAAACCATCTAATGTAAGATGATAATCCACATCCTGTTCAACTGTACCCTACTGTAACCTGTGCCTAAGCTCCTTGTACCTATCATCCTATCATCCTACTTGAAAGATCTGATCCTGTAAATATTCCCCATATGAACTCAGAGTTGCAATGTGATTTATCTGCATCCATCCGCTAAGAGCATTTGCAACCTTTTTCTCCTTACACATAATATACCTTATCTCGAAGTCAAACTAATTGATTGTCCCCAACCATTTAGCTTGTATGGAATTCAGATTCATTTGATCAAAAAAGTATCTCAATCCACTGTAATCACTCATCAAGATAAATCTCCTGGCAAGATGATAGTGCCTCCACATCTTCAAAGCATGGATGATCGGTGCCAACTCAACATCATGTGATAGTTTTTGTCATGCTCATTCAATTTCCTTGACTCATGGCATACTACTTGTCCTTCCTGCATAAGGACTCCACCAAGTCCTCTCTTGAAAGCATCTGTACACACCACAAACTCTTTGTCCAAATTTTCAATCTTTAAAACTGGAGCATTTGTCAACAACTGCTTGAACTACTGAAAACTTGCTGCACATTCCTCTTTTCATTCAAATATATTACCTTTTCACTGCAAGGATGTAATAGAATAGGAAATCGGTGAGAATTTATTGATGAACCTCCTATAGTAACCTGCTAACCCCATGAATGATCTTATCCCATCCACATTCCTAGGAGTTCCCCAGTCCATGATAGCTCTTATCTTTACTGGATCCACTACTCTGCCTTCCTTGTAAACCACATGCCCCAAGTAATGTACCTTTTTCTGAAATAAGTTGCATTTACCAAGGCGTTTTATTGAAAGATCATCATAACCTGAAATGTATACCACCTTAGTGCTTACAACAAAAAAATCTCATTTCGTTCAACTCAAAGAGCACAGGACCTTGAAACGTATACCACGTCGGTGGTTATAAAAAAAATCCCTAGCCATTATTTGATGAAGGAATACCTTCAAGGCATGCAAAAAATAATTGTAGTTATGGTTCTTTATCTTAAAAACGCAACACTGACATGTCTTGTTTCCATAAACACACCAGTGTGTTTGTTATATAGAGGGCTTGGTGTTGTTAATTTTAATAGTGCACCAAAAACGGAAATAATATTTTGGAGAACCGAGGTGTGTTAGTTCTATGAAAGCACTAGTGCGTTAAGAGTTACAATGCATTGGGGCATTATTAAAAACAATATGAGTGGTTGCATACCTAAAAGCCACGATGTTGTCGTTTTCCAAAAAGGCACTGATTATGCTAAAATATGACTTCGTGATGCTTTTATTTAAAGTAAAGCACTGGTGCATTTTTATGTTATGGGCGCACCAGTGTTTTTGTATAATATTTTCTCTTTTTTGGAGACATCAACCTGTGATAGTGAAATTATTGTATTTTCTAAATTCATTATTCATTGAGAAATTAACATATATCTTATAAAAGTATTCATATAAATTAATATTTGATTAGTGCATTTGTATATGATGTTTGGATTAATTTTTTATATTATGATATTTTGCGTCTCTTCATTATAATATTTAATCATCTATATATTCAATCAGTGGTGCAACATTTCACATCGACATTGGATAACACAATAGAACAAATTAAAATGTATTTTATTATATATTAATAAGAGGCTCTGTCATATTAAATGGGATTTTTATTGGTAACCCATTGTCTTTCAATTGGGACACTATGCCCGTGATTACATTAAATAAAATGTTTGATTTTCACAAAAAAATATTTCAAAAAATACAAGAAGTTGCATTGATATCCAAATAGATCATCATTATTCGATAGAAATATTATGAGTGCTTGAGCTACTTCCATGTCTTGGGTTATTTGGAGGAATTATTTGTTGATTGCATCAATTGTCTTCATCTTCTTGATCTTGTTCAATCTGCAAACATTAAAATAAAGTGTAATGGGTGTATCTACATTAGTGAGAATAATAAAATTTGAAATAAATAATATACATCAATGTAAATCTAAAATAAATGTACCATAGCAAGAAGTGACTCGTGAATTATACACATTCTTTCAAAACCAAATCTCATGCCTTCTTTCAACAACTGTTTTGTTGGAGTAGTTTCGTACTTTGTTTCCTGCAAGTTTTATACCCTATAATAAATCATATATTTAATATAAAGGATTTTTTTGTTCTATTAATTATAAAATCAGAGAAGTAAAACAACATACAACATACTTACAAATTCCACAATTAATTTTTGATATGCCAACATATACTCATAACTATTATTTAACCAAATGTCAACCAATCCTTTCGATGGCTCTTTTTTGTATGTTAGCACATATTTGAAGACATTCAAGAATGGTTGTTGGAAAAAAAAATTAGAATATACAAAAATTAAACATTGAGTTGTTATAAGGAAATATTAACAATTACTCACAAACTTTTAAATCAACCCTTTTCTTCCTTATCGTCCTATTTTATGTGCTTAATGAGTTCCATCTTGTTTTATTTTATGCAAAAAAATACTTGAAAATTAATATTTAATGCTAAGCTATTTTTTTATATGTACTAAGTCATTGATCATGATTACATACATTTGAAGCACGTTGTTGTTGAGATGGATCCTCCTATGATGCAATTATGTCCATTTCTTTGACCATCTCCTTAGGCACTTTTTTGGACATCACTAATGACATGTTTCATATATCAACACATTGATCATTTGGGATTTTCATAATCTTCTTGGAAAAATTAATAAACTATTTTTATAATGATATACGAAAATTAAATACAACAAAATCGATATTAACAAATTAATGGTTTGTAGTAATATATACATGTAATTATAGAAAATCATTTTATACAATTAGGAATATTACCTTTTGAATGATTCTTTTTTGTTGTTGTTGTATGTTTTTGCTATTGCAAGTCTGACATGTCTCACTGAGCATTGCTTTGGAAATGCTTCCTGTAGTTTAGATATAATTTTTTTCTTAGAATCATTGCACTAATTTTTGTATTGTATGTGGAAAGTACGTCTATACGTTCATTCCACTAGATCCCTCATAGTTATGTAAAAATTCCTCCCCTTTCATTAACCTCCAACACCACTTCAAATGAGGTAAGGACCAACTCATCGTCATTTACATGTTCCATAATTTTTCTTTTCTTAGAATGACATTTAAATTTTCATACGTTATTTATCCTTGTAGAACATTAAACATATTTGAATTAATAGATTGTTCAAACTCATATTGAATAGTATTTTTTCATTCACCTGATTCATCATTCTGCAATTTTTCTATCAGGATTTTACGCTCTTCTACACTTATATTAGAAATAATATTATTGACCCTCTTCATTTTTACCCTCTACATGACACACACCAACTAATACTTATTATTTAAACTTACATATAGTTCAAACATATTCATTTCGTAAATAATCTACAAAGAACTTCTCTTCTCTATTTTTGTTTATGTGTTGTCATTGTGTCGATCAATACTTTTGCTACTTGAGACCTTATGAGACATTTTTTATCAATATAAAACCTGTACCATTCAATATAGAAGCCATTAGATATATTTTACAAATCAATCAAAAAAATTTCAACCAAAAAGAGCTTTGGTAACCAGTGCGTTTATATGAATAAACGCACCGATGCGTTTATAAGATTAAATTCACTAGGCTTTTAATTGTTGAACATCGTCACGGAAAATTAATTTTTAAAAATATTTTTAAATTAGGAAGGTGTAATTTTTAATGCTAAACACACCACACTGATTTAACGGTTCTATTAGGAACAAACACGTCAGTGATTTATATTACACTGGGAGCAACGATGAATAGACTAGACAAAATCAAATGTGTTATAATATATCGTTGCATTGAAGTACTCAGGTAGCCCCAGTGTGTTATATTATGGAGGACGTACCATGCAACATATATCCATTTATTTTTAAAAAGGAGAGGGTTGACAGTGCGATTTGTAAGGCTAAACGCAACTGAATGATTTAACGGTGCTATTAGGAATAGGTGTGTCAGTGCATTAGATTAGATTGGGAACAACGATTAAAATCCTAGAAAAAATCCAAAGTGTTACAATGTAATGGTGTGTTGTGTTACTTAGGTATACTCGATGCGTTATGTTGCATAGGGTACACTGCGAAACATATAGTCATTTCTTAAAAATCAGAGAGGGCTAACAATAAAATTTATAAGGCTCAATGCACTGCAATTATTTAACGATTCTATTAGGAACAGGTGAATTGGTGTGTTATATTACACTGAGATCAACGATGAATGGAATAGGAAAAACATAAGAGAAGAGATGTGCTTCCATTGCACTTTATTCTGCTCGATTTTGCAGTTCTGGAGCATGAACATCTTTCTCTGCAAAAGGCAGTGAGGTTCCAGCTGGAATTCTCCTTCAGGTTCTGTTGTACCTCTGACATAATTCTAGGTTAGGTAATTATGCCAGAGCATCTAAAATATTTTTTTGTTTTAAATTTTTGGATGACCAATGTTTTAAGCTTATTTGAGCAAGTGTTGAATCTTAATTTATCTTAATTTTAAGAAAGGGTTGATTTATTTCCCTCTTGACAATAGTTTAGACTTTAAAGGGGTTGTAAGGCGAAAATGTAAGAGGTTATGACTCTCTAAATATTCAAGCAAAATATTTATTTAATCACAAGAAAAATATGCAAGCAAACTATGTTCACATCCCAACAAAATGCATTGTAGAGGAGCTATTAGGATAGACAACTTCCAATACACTAATCTTTGTAATATAGTATAACTTCACATGGGATTTAAAATAATTTTACATTCAACTATACCTTACCCAAACTTCTTCATAAAAATTAAACACATGTAGACAACAACAAAATGAAATGGATAACTAAGAAGAACTCACAATATTACAAGTTATTTTGAAGCAAATTTGGAATCCTTTCATTAATATAAAACAACTTCATATTGATACAATTATGCTTTTAAAATCTCATCCTAAGGGTTCAACCCTTTACAATTCGACTTTGAAAGTATTTATACAATTTTCTTCAAAATATATAGATTCAAATATATAGATCTGTTTTGAAAATATCTAGAACTATTTTTACAAAAATAATGCAAAAATATAGTGAAATAAAACTGTTAAAGTTGATGGCACTATTTTCAAGGATTCTGGTTCTGATCTGGCTTGATTGTGTTGCTTTTTTTTTATACATGCTGACTCATTTAATCCAGTAATTTACACAATTCTTCCCATATTTCCTCATCTAGAACTGTGTATTTGACTAATTTTATGTATATCTCATCTACCTCAGTGTATTTTTGGAAAGTAGGTTTGACCAAAAATAAATGACTTATCTCATGCTTGATAAGTAAATCATAACTGAGGCCTTCCATAAAATGTTTTCCTGTGATTGTGCCCTTTATCTTTGCAAATCTGGATTTATCTTTAGCAATTGAGAAAAGCTTCTGCTGATATTCCTCTAAGTTTATCAAATTATCTCCTATTCCTTTTAACCCAGGCAACCCTTTTTGATGTAACACAAAGAATTTTCTATGTAATTTTTGGATTCCTGATTCCAAATTATGGCACTTGTTTTCCAATTGCATCATAAGATTCCTTTTATTGAGAATCATTCTTACTTCCATAATGGTTTATGTCATGTCTTTTATGTTGAATTATTCTAACTCATATTTAGTTTTAGAATTTAGAATCCTTATTAGAGGTGTATATTTACATGGTTTCATACCCAAATATTTCTTCACACAGACTAATATTCCTTTATATCTTTGCACTAGTTCATCTTGTTTAAAGGTGATCTCGATTGAAGGCCATATTTTAGTGATGGCCTCATTTATTTCTATCCAGATGTTTTCTTTAGCTTGTGAAATAGTATCAGCAATAATGGAATGAATTTCTAGGAATTCAATTCTTTGTGTGAGCTTATGAGTCTTCTATAATTTTTCCAGATAGGAACCATCTGTCTTCTATTTCTACTCTTGGAGACTAGTAAGTTGAGCCTTCAACTTTTCAATTTCTTCTTCTCTAATGGAAAAATATTTCATTGTTTTTGTTAAATCTGTTGTTGGATTTATGTTTTCTGATGTAGATTCACCTGATGAAGTGGTTTTGGGTAGAACTGTTCTGCTGGAATTGCTGTTAAGACAACAATTTGTTTTGGGCCTACCCGTTGCTCTTTTTATTTCAAAAAAATTTCAAGTTCCTTTTCCATTCTTGCTATTTGTGAATTCTATTTAATTATGATTTTGAGCATATCCTCTTCTTTTTCTACCTCTCCTACTACTTTAGTTTGTGAATATTCTCTTGTTGGGAGCTTAGGTTGTTTTCTTAAAGAAACTATGTCAACATTTTTACTCTTAATAACCTCCTCTGTTGCTTTCACATTAGTGGGATCATAGCCCAGCTTTATTACCAAATATTCTAAGGATTTTGTTTTTGTATCCTTGGATAGAGAGGATATTTTCTCTAATTTCAATTGATATTGGATATTATTCACTAAGGCTTAAAGTATAGATGCTACCATAGATGATTTTGTAAGAGTAGAGAATATAATTTCACCAGATTGTTTATGTAGATCTATATGGTCAATTGGATGAATTAAATCTATATTTAAAAAAAAAACGGATTTTGTATAATCATCTGCAGTTTTAGGATGATTGAATTTTGGTTCTAAGAAATCAATTTGAATCTTTCCCTTTCCAGTATCAAAGGCAAAAAGTAGTCTGTGCTGTGAAGTTGTTGTTTTCTTCCAAAACTGAGTGTAAGTGGAAGCTTTCAAAGCTTCGTTCTTCTGTTTGATTTCTTTGTAGACTGCATATATGCTCTGCTCCTTTTGAGTTTGTTGTAATTCCCATGTCCTTAATGATGATGCATCTTGAGAAGATGGAGGAGACCCAACAAGTGTTCTTTTTGTAGAAAATGATGGTACAAATGGACCTGTCATAATAATTGGATGTTGTTGTGTAGTTTCATCTTGTTGTAATTCGTCTGTTTTATTTGTCTTTTTCCTCTTACTATAAATATTGAATTATTTACCTAAGATCTCTGTGACCATAAGGGAAACACTTTCCCTTGGTAATTTTTCCTTATTTTCTTTAGGCACTCGAGTTTGTGATGTTTTTAATGATACAGTCTACTCTTCTGCTTCCTGTAAGGTGTTTTCCTGCCATTCATCCTAGATCATATACTATTCTATTTCAGATGTATGATTATGTGGATATGGGGTAGTATTTTTCTCTACCCTCAACTTAGAAACTAATCTTAATGGGTCTTATGACTAGGTGAAGCTGAGATCGAAATTCACCAGTTTTAACAATACATCTGCTTCATTTATTGTTGATCTAACATTACAAATAAAAGGCCCTATTTGAGTTTTGATTTTAAATTGGGATTTCTTATTTGCTGCTACAAAATGGAGCTGGTCCATATTAATCATTTTCCTAATGTATTCTAGAGCAAAAATATGGATAGGGACAAAAGTAGGAAATATGTATGGTGGTAGCTCACAACTATATACCCTAATATCTCTGTAATTTTGGTAACAAGTACCAATATCCTGTTCTAGTTTGTTCACTAAGATGTAATATTCTTTTGATCTCTAACCCAATCCTTGGTTCTGCATTACTATTTAACAAGCTTAAAACCACATGTAGAAATTGATCCACAAAGTCATTGAATGTGTATTCATTGGTATTATTTCTCACCAAGGAGGTCCAGTGGATTATTGACTGTAGATTCCCTTGGTTGTCCATCTTCTATAAAGGAAGGGAGAATCTGTCTTACTGATAAAATAGAAAAAAATATACTAAAAGAGAGGCATATTTGAATACTCCTTCTATAGAAAACTTCATGAATTTATCATGAACAGACTCTGCCAGAAATTCACTATAATTGAAGATGAGAGAAGGATTTTCATTTGTTGAGAAGACTGACAGAAAACCAATTATATCCTCATCGACCCACTAATTAGAATAATAACCTAATAGGAATATAAAAATAGATATAATATTCTTGGTAATCTTTGGAAACATGGCTGACTGATAGGGTGGATTGTTTTTAGGCAATTGAACATTTTTTGGAAAAAATGTTTCAAAAATCATGGTTCTTTGGGGAAAATCAAGCTTCTTATAAATGTCCATAAGGGATTCTGGAGAAAATGGATGCAGGGTTTCAGGGTTTTACACTTGAAGCATTTTATTGATCGACTCATTAGTAATGGTGAACAATAATTCCTTATTTTGATAAAATACTGCCCTTTGACTTGGGATATATCTAAAATGACACCCCACAACAAATTTGGGAAAATAATGGGTTTGTGGGAAGACAAAAAGAGGGAGAGATGAATGCCATAGGTTCAATTGATCACTTAGATCCAAGAATATCTCCTTTAACCAATTGTGGAGTTTGAAAAGATCAGAATCACAATTGGTTTTGATAACTTTGTAGTGTTGGTCCACTAAAGGTTGATGATCCAGGTCAATAAGGTTTTCTTTGTTTTTTGATTTCTTCTTTGAAGACATGATTGGAGAGGAATAATGAAAAATTTTCAATTACTCAGAGATAAGCTTGATTTCCCTTTGTTGTATGAAAGATGCAGTAATGTCTTCAATTTGGATTTTTGCTATAAAAGGTGCTCTGGTTATATGACTAATTGCAGTGGTTTAACTTGAAATTGGCTACAATAGAAGAGGGAATGGACAGAATGGTGCAAAAATTGGTTAATTCATGAAAAAATGAAGACCTTTGCTTTTGAAGTAATATAAATTTATGTCGTTTTATCCGTTATGGAGGAGTGGGAGAAATTAAATGTGAAACTGATAATTTGTAACGGGAACATGATGATTGCTGCGAGGCTGATACTTGGAAGAGAGTGAGTTGACATTAACAATTGGCAGGAGGAGGGCCTAACGATTTTATTGGATGAGTAGAGTGGATTTCAGAGGGGGAAGAGAGCGGTTTATGGTTTGGGTATGAGGGGGTGCAGAGTGCATGACAGAGGGGCACATGGTGTCGATGGTTTTAGGGGTCCCTAATTTTCACACCCACCAGATGACTAAACGTCGGATGGGCTCGAGGGGTTTGCATAGTGTTCTACAAGTCGTTAATTATATTTAAACATAAATCGTGGTCAAGTGATGTTGTGGTGCTTTAGTAAAAGTGACAAAAGGTCTCGTCGAATCTGATTATTTCATAAAACTTTTTATTCAACACTAATTGAAATTTATCTTTAATAAAATGTGAATAAACTAATTAACAAGGCGACATTTAAATGTGCACGTCGTTATTTTGGGATTTTGATATTTATATCTATTTTTTTCTTTCTTTTTTCCCCTTTTTCGTATTTATTTACACAAATTTTTTATTTTTTATTTTTCATTATTTTCTTCTGTTTATACACACACACACACACACACACACACACACACACACACACATTTTTTTCTTTCTAAAAATATCTAACTTGTCAAAACCAATTATGTTACAACATCGGCTCCAATGGGGACTGCTTCCTCCTGTAGGATGTACAGAACATGCAGATCCAAGTTCCTTCTCCTTGGGTTGATGGACTCTCTATTAAAAACAATCACACTTTCATGGATAAATGAAACAAACAGGTGATATACAGTGATGAATGATTGAAACAGTTTTAATACTGGATATAATGTTTCAAATATTTTCCATTGACTAGCAATGAAGAATATTTTCCTCCAAATTATGTAAGACAAAGGAATTTTTTCCTTTAACATCTGCAATGTTGAAAGGCCATGACAAAATATTATCAAATTTTCCATGTTTTACTTTAGCCTCTCTTCTAGCATCCCATTATACTACTAAATCCCCTTCTTTGAAGTCTCTTTCTCTAGCATTTTTGTCAAATAAAATTTTCATTTTGTCATGATATTTTCAAAGCTTATATTTAACTTCATCTTTGTTCTCATTCAACTCTATAATCTGATTTATTATTCTTATAAAATCATCAGGTTCTTCATTTTCTTCTTGTAATAATTTCGTAATAGGAAAAGATAGTTGTGCAGGAAAAATGGCTTCAGTGCCATAAACAAGTTGAAAATATGATTTACTTGTTGATCTTTTTTGTGAAATTATGTTTTCCAAAACTGTGTACTTAAGATGACTATCCCAATTTCTCTTATTATTTGTAAGTAATTTTTTTTATGACTTTGACTGTACTTTTATTTGAAGACTCTGCCATTCCATTTCCTTGAGGGTAATAGGGGGTAGAATGATGTAATAAAATATGGTATTTTTGAAAAAACTCGATCATATTAACATTACTAAATGCTTGTGCATTGTCTATAACGATCTGTTGTGGACAACCAAATCTAGACAATATATTTTCTTCAATGAATTTAATAAAAATATTATTAGTAGCATTATTAATTGGGATAACTTCTACCTATTTTGTAAAATAATATGTGGCAGTTAGAATCCATCTATGTTGATTGTTGTATGTTGGATGAATTTATCCAATAAAATCTAATCCCCATGGTAAAAAAGGTGCTTCAGCTAGGACTGGAACAAGTGGGATTGATGCCAATGTCTACTTTCCAGCAAAAATCTGAAAGGGTATACAACTTTTGACCTTTTCTCCTACTTGTGTAAACAATTGGCGCTAATAAAATCCCGCTCTTAGAATCTTGTATGCTATTTCTCTCCAAGAATATTTACCTCCACACATACCTGCATGAAATTGATCTATAAATCCTTTTGTCTCACTTTCTGTTAAACATAACAAGAGGATGTTTAATGGATCATTCCAATACAAATTTGCATTGATGATACAATATTTTACAGCCTTTAACTTGAGTGGTTTTCACTGGTTCTATGTGAATCCAGGTGGGTATTCATAATTTCAAAGAAAATGTACGATATCAGTGTACCATTCAGATAACACAAATTTCTCATCAAGATGAAGTGGAAGAGGAGTTGGTTTGGTTGAAGATAAAGGCTCTTGTGGATTCTTCTATGCTTGAAGTTTGATAAGTTTCTTGTGGATTATCCTCTGTTGAAGTTTGAGAATGTTCTTGTGGATTCTCCTCTGCTGAAGTTTGAGAAGTTTCTTATGGATTCTTATTTTCTGAAGTTTGAGAAGGTTCTTGTGGATTTTCCTCTGCTGAAGTTTGAGAAGGTTCTTGTGGATTCTTCTCTGCTGAAATTTTCATCACAGAGCTAAAATTTTGGCTAAACCATGGCTTTTTATGAGCTTTGTAGATTTTATAGTAATATAAAATTCCAATATCTTAGTGATCCATATTCCTCTTCTGCCATCTGTATCAGGTTGTGATAGCACAACTTTAACAACATTATTTGGAATATAGGAAATAATGGAAGAATTGAGGACATAGCTGACTCTAAAGGCTTTCAAGGCTTGTACAAGGGAATAGGGTTTTTTTTCTATAATTTCATGTTTAAAATTAGCATATATCATGACTTTGCTAAAGAAGGTAATAGGTTGTTCATCTCCATTTTCATTTTTTGCAAAATGAAAATAGCTAAAGTTGTTTCAGAGGCAAAAGAGAAAATGTTGAATGGTTTTGAATAGTCTGGATTGGCTAATAGGGGGCTTCAGAAATGGATTTCTTAATCTGGGTAAAAGAAAATCTTTCTTGAACTTTCCATTTGACTTCATTTCATTTTCTTAGCATGCCAGTAATTTCCTTAACTATTTCAACATAGTTGGGTATAAACCTTCTTAAAAAGTTGATTTTTCCAAGGAAAGCTTGAACTTCCTTTTTATTTCTTGGTAGAGTGAGTACTTGAATGGTTGATACTCTCTTTGGATCAATGACTAATCCTTCTTTTTAAATAACATGGCAAAGTAATTTACCTTCCTTTATTGCTAATAAGGATTTATTTGGGTTTAGTGATATCCCAAATTTCCTACATCTATTAAAAACCTTTCTCAAGTGATTTAAATGATTTTTATTAGAACTAGAAAATATAGATAGATCATCCAAATAAATGGAAACAAATTTATTAATCTTACCAACAAATTCTAGATCCATGGCTCTCTAAAAAGTAGCTCTAGCATTGGTTAGACCAAAAGGAATCCTTTCGTACATGAATGTACCCCAAGGAGTTTTGAATGTTGTCTTATCTCTATCTTCTAGACTTACCAAAATTTGATTGTATCGAGAAAAAAAATCTAACATAGAAATTATGTTAGAACTTGAAACTTGTTGAAGTAAATGATCAATTTTGGGAAATGGATAATTATCCTTCAAAGATGATTTATTTAGATTTCTGAAGTCTACACACAATCCGATTTCTTAAGGGAACATGATTTTAGCATCCAGTAATTTTTTAATTTATTTTTCAATTGTTGGAAGCAAGACTAGATTTATTCTCCTTAATTTTTTTTAAAAAGTTTTATCTTATGGTTTAAGTGGAATTTTTTGCTCAGTCAGTGTTGTATCATAAGTTTTTAGCTCATCATAGGACCAAGAAAAAAAATCTATGTAATTCTTAAGGAGACTTAGATATTTATGTTTTGTTTCCTTTGGTATTGATACAAATATTTTAATGTTACTAGTCTCTCCATGAGCTCCAATACTACACTCTTTAATATCTTCTTCAAATGAATCTGATAGTGAACTTTTAGGAACATCATTATGATCAAAGAATTTTTCAAGAGGGACTAGGCCCTTTGGAATTAAGTTTTTGGGTAACTGGATGATTTTATGATCAACTATCTTTGGGCTCAATTGCGAAGTTTCAATTTTGTTATTTAACTTTTGATCAATAAGTTGTTCTTCCTCAACTTATAAAGCTAAAAATTCATCAATTACTTGTAATAATATTTTAAATTTTTCATCATCTTCAAATAATTTCCCATATTTAATATTGTCAGGAATTGAAGGTCTGTATTTTACCTAAATTTGATATTGTAACTACATTTCATCATGAACCTTAAAGGAGCTCGCTGAAATAGCTAAAGAGTCCGCATGAATATTTTCATTTCTTGGAATAGCTATGATGTTAAAGTCTTGAAAGAAATTATCCACTGAATCCCATACCTCATTTCTATAAGGTTTAATTATAGGGTGTTTTGTTTAACATAAATTTCATACTTTTTTAACAATGAGTTCTGAGTCACCGAACACACTTATTTTTTGGACCTTTAAACTTTTAGCTAATTCCAATCGCAAAAGAAAATCTTCATAGTCAAATACATTATTTGTAACATCAAACTCTAACTTATAAGATTGGGTAATTTTCTCTTTGTCTGGTGAAATGAGAACAATACCAACTCCAGCTCCTTCCTTTGAAGATGCTCGATCGAAAAATAGTTTCCAAATATCAACTTTTATAGCTCTTGGTTTGTCCACAATCTATTCAATGTGAAGTTGAGGATTTTTAAATCATTCGATGATAATGTAAAAAATACAAAATCATGATCAACATCATAGATTGGATGATTTCTAGCTTGATCAACCCTACAAACAATGTTTATGAATATTACCTCTTTGTATAACCTAAGATGTTCACCTCCATACACAAGAATAATAGCATAGGACATGTCCATCTGCAGACTTCCTCCTAATTTGGCACAAGATGATCTAGATAACAACATTCCAAATTTAGGAGGGATGTCTGTGACTACAATGTCTAAGACTACACTTTTAACTTGAACTTGTGCTAAGGTGACAACTAGATCTTTTATTAAACCAAGGCAAGGTTCTTTCTTTGAATCAAAAGTGTATAAATCATGATAAGGTCTAGTAATATTCACTTGAAGTTGATCCATGATTACTTTAGGCATTATATTATGAGAAGCTCCTAAATCTAGCATAAAGTTGTATAATAGGAATTCATGAACTTTCTAGGTGACATAAAATCAAGGGACATTTTCATCAATCATAGCAGAAGTAGGAAAAAATATTACTGAAGAATTTTCATCTTTGTTATGAAACTAGCTCCAAAAATAGAATAAAAGAGAGATCAACGCCTAGAAATCAGCCACTTCGAGGGGGAAACCTCTAATACATTACATAAATGAACAATTCTTGGATGATACAAATTAAAAAAACCTCCTTCTATATATAGGAGTCCATGGGGCCACAATATAATCCTAGCCGACTTAACAATAATAATGTAAGGGCACAATAATAACAATATTGGGGTTACAGGGGTACAATAATAACAATAAGGGGGCTACACTAATAAAAATCAGGGTCTAAACTAGTAATATAGGGACCTAACATGCCATTATCCTTCAAAAGAGTTTTTTCCTCAACGCTTGAGTAGCTCTAGGTGCTTCTGTATAAAATTCTCATCCTCCCATGTATAATCTTCAGTGGGTAAGTTCTTCCACTTGATGAGATACTCTGAAATTGATCGATTTCGTAGCTGTCGGGTTCTTTTTTCTAAGACCTTTTCAGGTTCCAATGTGATTTTTCCTTCATCATCAAGTTCTGGAAATATTGTTTGAATTGGAATATTTTCACCTATAACCTTCTTTAAGCATGAAACATGGAAAACTGGATGCACTCATGAAGAAGCAGGATACTCCAATTTGTATGCCATAGGTGACCAATATTTTGCAACGCCTTGTAAGTACCATAGTACTTTGGTGATAATTTATTATCCTTCTTAGCTTTCTTGAGGGAAATTTGTTTGTATGGTTGTAGCCGTAAAAATACCCAGTCTCCTACATCAAAACTTCTCTCACTGCGATGCTGATTTTCCTATTGTTTCATTCGATTTTGTGCCAAATTTATGTTATCCTTTAAGAGTTGGAAAAATTCTTGCTGATGCTCGATGTGATATTCCACTGCTTGAACATTAGAATTTTCTCTTAAATATGATGTAATGGACGGTGGATGATATCCATAAAGTGCCATAAATGGGGTCATTTTTGCTGCAGTATGGAAGGAAGTGTTATACCACCATTCAGCGAGAGGTAACCACTTGACCCATTGTATTTGTTTATCAAATACAAAACAATGAAGATATCCTTCCAAACATTTATTCACTATCTCAGTTTGACCATTGGATTGAGGATGATAAGATAGGCTATGAGCTAATTGAGTACCCAAACAAGAAAATAACTCCGTCCAAAAATTTTCAGTAAAAATGGGATCTTTGTCGCTCACAATAATCTTTTGGTTTCCATGTAGCTTTTGAATTATGTCCATAAATGTAGTAGGAATTGTACTTGCTTTAAATATATGAGATAATGCACAAAAGTATGCATACTTGGTAAGTCTATTAACTACCACCATGATGACACTCTTTCCTTCGAACTTAGGTAAGCCTGTGATAAAATCCATTGGAATCTCCTCCCAACGATGAATTGGAATGGATAAAGGTTGTAGAAGACTCGGGGTATTAATTTCCTCAACTTTATTTTGCTGGCAAACCAAACATTCTGCCACTAAATTTTGAATATTAGATTTAAGGCCATCCTAAAAAAATTCTTTCTTCACCCTCTGGTAAATTTTTAAAAATCCTGAGTGTCCTCTTAAAGGAGACGTGTGCAATTCCAAAAGAATATTTTCTTTTAGTTGGGAATTCTTACAAATATATAAGCGATCCTTATACCATAAGGAATCATTTTTCCAACTAAATGTATCAGATGTACTAGGATCTTGCTGCAACTTTTGAATGAGTGTCCACACTTCTTCGTCCTTCTTCCATTCATCCCTTTCTTCGGTTATCAAATCTGGTTGGATAATAGAAATTTCACAAAGCAATGATTCCACCTCTTCATTCTTTCTTGAGGGTGCATCTGCAACAACATTTAGCTTCCCTTTTTTGTAGATTATTTCAAAGTCATAACCCAACATCTTTGTGACCAATTTTTGCTGCTCTTCTGAAGCTAGTCTTTGTTCCAAAAAGTGTTTAAGACTATCATGATATTTTTTTACCTTGAAGTGTCTTCCCATTAGGTAACGTCACCATTTCTTTAGTGCATGTAGTATTGCTAACATTTCCTTCTCATTAATAGCTTTATGTAAATACTTTCCTTTGATTGGATGACTTTCAAAAGTAATGGGTCTTCCTTCTTGCATTAAAACATCACCAATTCTATTTCCTGAGGCATCACATTCCATAATAAAGGTTTTTGTGAAGTCTGGCGTAACGAAGATTGGTGCTAGGCACATTGCCTCTTTAAGATGTTCAAAGGTCTTAGTTGCTTCAGGAGTCCATGAAAATGCATCTTTCTTCAATAATTTGGTTAGAGGTGCTGCTATTCTCCCATAATTCTTAAAAAAACTTGCAATAATACCCTGTTAACCTGAGAAATCCTCGCAACTTCTTTATGGTGTTGGGGACTTTCCATTCCTTAATGGCTTTAATTTTGTTAGGGTCTACCTTAACACCCTCGTGAGATAAAATATGACCCAGATATTCCACCTCTTGTACTCCAAAGAAACATTTGCATGTTTTTGCATATAATTGTTTCTCCTGTAATAGTTTGAGCACCCTATCAACATGTTGAACATGATCCTTCCAAGACCTGCTGTAGATTAGTATATCATCAAAAAATACTAGCACACATTTTCTAAGGAAGGGTTTGAAAATGGAATTCATCAACCCTTGAAATGTAGAAGGTGCATTGGTAAGGCCAAAAGGCATGACCAAAAATTCATATTGACCCTCATGAGTTCGAAATGCTGTTTTTGGAATATCTTCAGTCTTCATTCTAATTTGATGATATCCTGAACGAAGATCCAACTTGGTAAAATAAATTGCTCCATGTAATTCATCCAATAATTCATCAATCACAGGAATGGGAAATTTATCTTTAATGGTGAGCTTATTGAGCTCCCTATAATCCGGACATATTCGCCATGATCCATCCTTCTTGTGTACCAATACTACAGGAGCAGAGAAAGAACTTTGACTAGGTTGAATTATACCTGCCTCTAACATTTCTGCAATCATACGTTCAATTTCGCTCTTTTGGAAGTAAGGATATCTATAAGGCCTGATATTTGGAGGAACACTTCCTGGAATCAAATAAATAGCATGATCATGATCACGAATAGGTGGGAGTCCTTTGGGAGTTTCAAACACCTTGGAATGATTGTCCAAGACTTGTTGGAGATCTGCAGAAATAGATGATTTTGATGTTGGAACTTCTAGTAAGCATAATTGTGCAATTACGCCTCGCTGTTCTTTCTTTAGAAGATTTGTCATGACATTAGAGCTTATTATCCTTCCTGGCTTCCCCGCAATACCCCGTAATTCGACTTCCTTTCCTTCTGAAAAAAATTTCAAAAAAAGTTCTTGAAAATTAAAAGCTACCGTCCCCAAAGATTGTAACCATTGTACTCCTAGTACAACATCAGCACCTCCCATAGGAATGGAAAGCATTGGACTATTCAATACATATTCCCCCATGGTTGGCTTGATATTATGGCATTTTCCAGAGCAATTTATAGTTCCTCCATTTACAACCATCACTTGACATTCTGGTGCTGGGTATAGGAAACAATTCAATTCCTTGGCTACCTTACAATGAATAAAATTATGGGTACTACCTGAATCAATCAACACTATTACCTTTTTCTTCTTGATATGTCCTTCTATCTTGAGAGTTTGAGGAGTGATAATTCCTGCCAATGCATTACATGATATGGTCGGACTCATTTCTTCCTCTTCTTGGGTTGGTTCCTGGTGTATATCCTCTTCTTGTTCATTTTCTTCTTCCTCTTCACAATCTATGTAAAACAATTTCTTCTCAACACACTTATGACCTTTAGTGTATTTGCTATCACAACTGTAGCAAAGCCCTTTTGCTCTCTTTTCTTCCAATTGTTGTGGTGTCAACCTTGTAGGTTGTGGAAATATAGGCGTAGAAAAACTTCCTTCTTTATAGAAGTGAGTGGTAGGCTTCCTTGTCGCCATAATTTTACATTCAATTTTTCTTGCCAACCTGAATGCCTTCTCCAATGAATCAGGTTCCAAAATGCAAACTTCATGTTGGATGTTATCCTTTAAAGTGCCTATGAAGAGATCAATCCTGTGTTCCTCTGGAATATCAGTTACCCTTATATTCAATTTTTGGAAGTCCTCAATGTGCTACCCCACTAAACCCTTTTGTTTGAGATTTATCAATTGGCTAAAGGTGTTGCTCTTTGTATCCTCATAATGTGCTATCATTTCCTCCGTAAAAATTGACCAAGTGACAATTTTTTTACGGGAGCAAAGCCATCGATACCATACAAATGCATTTTTGTTCTAAATGTAAAGTTTCAATGCGTACCTTTTGTGTGTTTTGCACATTATGGAGATCAAAATATTGCTCCATCTGTAGTATCCATGTTACAGGATCCTTTCCATAAAACTTCCTCATATCCATTTTTGGAATAGCGATTTCTTCCATCCAACATTAGAGTTTATGAAATCACGATTAACATTTATTTTGTTCTCATCATGAGTTTCCTCTACTATCTTTTCACCATTAGGAAACATTTCTTGTATCAACTTTTCCAAACCTTCGATGTCTACTTTTAGATCATTCTTCATGTTTTCCATGTTTTCTTTCATTTTTCATCGATCTTAGCTTCCATGTCATCCATCTTAACTTCCATGCCAACTTCCATGCCATCCATCCTCGCTTCCAAACCATTCATCTTAGCTTCCACGTATTTCTTCAAACCATCCATCTTAGTTTCCATGCCTTTATTCAGAACTTCCATTTAATTTTTTGTTTCTCTTTGCGATAGCGAAATTTGGTGCACTTTCTCTTGTAATTTCGATATCTCATGTTTCATTTCTTCGTCTTCATGAGTCATAGTAGAGCCTTATGAAGGTTTAATGGGTGTTGAATTCTTTTTAGGGGGCATTATATAACCCAATACTTATATCTATTTTTTAATATGCCCTTGGAATAAATTCAAACTAATTTTTTCAAACGAGACTTATGTAATTCGAAAAAACTACACACCTTTTTCTTGATTTTAAGGAGCTCGATATTGAAACTGAATTATCTCTATGATTTTGGATCTTAAATATCTTAAATTGGGCCTTGTAGTATCCCTCTGAATCTTCTTTCAAATTCCAGAGGTCTAACCTAATTTGGATCCTTCAAGACAAAGTTATGCCAAATCTCCCACAATGACCTAACTATGGACTACTTCAGTAGAGCGACATTGTATGGCACACCACATGTCCTTGTTTCCTCCTTCGGATCTAAAATTGATACAGAGGAAATTACAGTCTGTGTACTTGCGTCTAAGTTTTACATAATTCCAATTCAATGCTCAGAGAGAGAGTTATGAGGATTTTCCTATAGTCACCACTTTGAGATGAAATCCGGGAGCCTGAAACATCCCTAACTTCCACAAACCCTATCTCTGAAAATATCTCGAATCAAGCTCTGAAAATTTTCCATGATGTTCCTCAGGATTGCAGCTTCACTCTGTGAAAATTTCATCTTCTGAACCATCGTAGAAAACAATTTATAGCGAAAATTCCACGATAACCTGTTTAGGTTAAATTTAGGAGCCTACAGAAATACCTAACTTGCACAGATCATATCTCCAAAAATGTTGTGAACCAAGATCTAAAATGTTTCCAAAATGTTCCTTAGGATTTCTGTTTTTCTCTGTAAAAGTTTCAGCTTTTGAACCTTCATAGAAAAAAAGTTATAGTGAAAATTCCACGATGACCTGTTTGGAGCAACAAAACCCTAGAATCCAAAGCTCTGATACCAAATGTTATGAAACCAGCTCCAAAAATAGAATAAAAGAGAGATGAATGCCTAGAAATCAACCAATTTGAGGGGGAAACCTCCAATACATTACATAAATGAACAATTCTTGGATGATACAAATGACCAAAACCTCCTTCTATATATAGGAGTCCATGGGGCCACAACATAATGCTAGCCGACCTAAAAATAATAATGTAAGGTCACAATAATAACAATATTGGGGTTACAGGGGTACAACAATAAAAATAAGGGGGCTACACTAATAACAACAAGGGACTAAACTAGTAATATAGGGACCTAACAATCTTGTAGACTTATTACATCCCCTTTAGCATCAACACTTGCAGGTTGAATCCATTTGGAAACTGTTAGGTCCCTATATTACTAGTATAGTCCCTTATTGTTGTTAGTGTAACCCCCTTATTGTTATTATTGTACCCCTGTAACCCCCATATTGTTATTATTATGCCCTTAAATTATTATTGTTAGGTCGGCTAGGATTACATTGTGGCCCCACTAGGATTACATTATGGCCCCATGGACTCTTATATAGAGAAAGGAGGTTTTGTAATTTGAATCATCCAAGAATTTTTCATTTATGTAATGTATTGGAGGTTTCCCCCTCGAAGTGGCTTATTTCTAAGGCGTTTATATCTCTTTTCTTCTATTTTTGGAGCTAGTTTCACAACATTTGGTATTAGAGCTTTGGATTCTAGGGTTTCGCTGCCCCAAACAGGTCATCGTGGCACTTTAGTTATAAATTTGTTTCTAAAAAGTTTCATAAGCTGAAATTTTTAGGGTGTGAAGCCGAAATCTTGAGGAACATCTTCGCAAAATTTTAGAGCTTAGTTCATAATATGTTCAAAGATATGATCTGTGGATGGTAGGGATTTTTGCAGGCTCCTGAATTTCACTTAAACAGGTCATCGCGGAATTTTCGCTATAGCTTTGTTTCTACGAAGGTTCAGAAGAAAAAAATTTTAGAGTGCGAAGCCAAGATCCTAAGGAACATCGTCGCAAAATTTTCGAGCTTGGTTCACAATATTTTCATAGATATGATATGTGAAAGTTAGGTCTTTTTCAGGCTCCCTAATTTCATCTCAAAGAGGTGATCGTGGGAAAATATTCATAACTCTCTCTCTCTGAGCATCAAATTGGAATTCTGTAAAAATTGGATGGAATTACACAGACTGTAGTTTCCTATCTATAAATTTCAGAACAAAAGGAGCAAACAGTGACACGTGGCAAGTTGTACAAGTTCGCTCTACTGAACCAATCCATAATTAGGTCATTGTGGGACATTGGACATAACTTTGTATTGAAGCATCCAAATCAAGTCAGACCTGTGGAATTTGAAAGAAGCTTCAGAGGACTACTATAGGGCCAAAATTAAAATATTGAGGATATTCCAATATAGATATAATTTAATTTCAATATAGAGCTATGCAAAAGCAAGTAAAAGGTGTGTATGTTTTTTTCGAATTGCATAAGTCTTGTTTGAAGAATCAATTTGAATTGATTCCAAGGGCATATTGTAGAATAGATATCAGTATTGGTTTCTAAAATTTCCCTTAAAAATAATTCAACACCCATTAAGCCTTTAGAAGGCTCTACTATGACTCATGAAGATGAAGAATGACAACATGACATATCAAAATTACAAGAGCAAGTGCAACAAATTTCGCTCTCGCAAAGAGCAACAAAAAATGAAATGGATCTTTTGAAGAAAGGCATGGAAGAGAAGATGGATGGTTTGAAGAAAGGTGTGGAATATAAGATAGATGGCATGGAATCTAAGATGGATGACATGGAAGCTAAGATCGATGAAAAAATGAAAGACAACATGGAAAACATGAAGAATGATCTAAAAGCAGACATGGAAGGTTTGACAAAGTTGATACAAGAAATGTTTCCTAATGGTGAAAAGATAGAGGAAACTCATGATGAGAACAAAAATAAATGTTAATCGTGATTTCATAAACTCTAATTTTGGCGGGAAGAACCACCATATTCCAAAAATGGATATGAGGAAGTTTGATGGAAAGGATCCTGTAACATGGATACTACATATGGAGCAATATTTTGATCTCCATAATGTGCAAAACACACAAAAGGTACATATTGCAACTTTACATTTAGAACAAAATACATTTGTATGGTATCGATGGCTTTTCTCCCATAAAAAAATTGTCACTTGGTCAATTTTTACGGAGGAAATGATAGCACATTATGAGGATACAAAGAGAAACACCTTCTTTAGCCAATTGATAAATCTCAAACAAAAGGATTGTTGGGTATGTGTTATATTATTTCCACGACTAGCCCCACGTGCTGTACATTGCGTCGGGCGCAATAGTGGGGTCACAGGGGGGGTGGCAGCCCCCCCTGTCAAGGTCCAGGGCAACGCCCCGACGAAATTTTTTTTGGTATGCGGTCCCACTCATATGCAGACCCACCCATGTTTTGTGCATGAGTTTGCACATGGTTTTCGACCCCTGGTATTTTGTAGATCCAGT
Organism: Pinus albicaulis; assembly: GCA_034641835.2. NCBI lineage: Eukaryota > Viridiplantae > Streptophyta > Pinopsida > Pinales > Pinaceae > Pinus > Pinus albicaulis. The sequence goes on along the minus strand of CM076575.1, from coordinate 1,284,986,940 downwards.
CAAGGGAACTACGGTTATGTTCTAATCTAGGGTTAATGGATTGGGGTTTATGTATGCTTCGGCATGTATATATATGTGTTGTAACACTAAAAGGAATATAATGAAATCGTAGTCGTCATCCCAATTTGGGATCCGTGTGAAAAATCTCCAAGCCATTCTATTTTGCGTTTTATTCTCTGCACATGGTTGTTTTCTTTCCGTTATAAGAGCCCTTGTACACTTATGTTTAGGTTAAAACCCACACGGTGTCGTGAGGCCGCTTCGCCCAAGGGGATGCCTTGATCGCCAGGGTTTTAGCTCGGGGCCCCAGGTAGACCCCCGTTCGGCGGGGAGATCTACGGACTCTCCATCTCTCATGTGGAAAGAAGATGAACAGCCGAAAGATGAAGAGATCAAGAAATTTAATGGGGCCTGAATTGAATTAGGAAGCTCAAGATGGAGGATCCGTTGGTGGACTGGCAGATTAGTGTGACCGTGTAGATCCATGTACCAAACCAACGATAATGTCACGGAAATGTCGTATGAAGACTAGAAGAAACCGGATCGAAGTCAAAAGCATAATACGGCCAAAGTTCAAGATTTGTATTGTTGACCATCCGGGGAAGCTACGATGAATAATTTGTGGGAAAAAATTGGGACTTAGTGCCAATCTAAGTCTCTGGTGAATAAATTTTTCCTACAGAAAAATATGTATAACCTGAGGATGAAGGATGGAGACTCGGTGATAGGGCATCTAAATGCCTTCAATAGTGTGGTAAGTCAGTTTTCATCTGTTGATATTAAAATCTCAGATCAAGATAAGTGCATCATTTTTTTGTGTTCTGTACCAGACTCATGGGAAAATCTGGTTATTGCAATAGGTAGCAATACAACTACCTTGAATTTTGATGACATTGTCTCGGCACTTGTCGGAGGGGGAAATGAGACGGAGAAATATGGAGGGTCAAAATGGAGATGCCTTGTACGTACGAGGACGTCCCAAAGACAGGAAACAAGAATAAGGTTTTGAGTGGGAGATCTAAATCTAGAGGAGATACTACGTCTCTATTGAAAGTTTGTAAAAGTGTCTTTGAAGTACGGAAAGGAAGGACACTGCAAAAAGGAATGCGGATCTAAAGCTCTACGAGAAAGGAAAGGGATCGGTAGGCTCATGCTGAGAGGCAAAAACCACCGGACGAAGGTGGGATGTGTGTTGGCAACACAACACAATACAAGTACATGTAGATCATAGAGTATGGTTGATTGACTCGGGAATTGCATCTTTCTTCCTCCCCCCGCAGGGTGGTTCTGCAGTGTAGAAATATGATGGTGGTGATGTCTTCCTAGGGGATGATAGGAAGGCCAGAATCGTCGGACGTGGAAAGGTCAAGCTGAAGCTGCAAGGTGGGAGGATTAGAACACTTCCTGGTGTTCTGCATATTCCTGCATTAACCAGAAATCTGATTTCTGTAAGCAAGATGGATGATGCGGGTGTAAAAATAGTGTTCGAGAAAGATGCCTGCAAGATGGTTTGGAGAGCACTGGTATTAATGCGGGGAGTTCGGACTGGAACTCTGTACAAGCTACAAGGTAGCACTGTTATTGATGGGTGTAATAGTTCTATGGTTCCTAAAAGTGGGACGGAAATTCTAGCTGTCTCTGGAGAAAAGACCATGCTATGGCATCAAAGGCTTGGACATATTGGAGAGAAGGGCCTTCGGATACTGCATAGAGATGGTATGGTAGAAGGTATGTCTAATTGTTCTCTGGATTTCGATTTCTGTGAACATTGTGTATATGGGAAGCAGAATCGAGTGAGTTTTCCTTTTGGTGCTAAGAGGGCAAACAAGATATTAGAACTTGTGCACAGTGATGTGTTTGGGCCTGTGTCAGTTCCATCACTGGGAAAGTCTGTGTACTATGTTTCATTCATAGATGACTTCTCAAGGAATACATGGATATATTTCTTGAGGAAGAAATCTGAAGTCTTTGATAAATTTAAAGAATTTAAGGCTCTGGTGGAAAACCAGACAGAGAAGAAGATAAAGGCGCTGAGGACAGATAATGGTGGGGAGTTCTGCAAGAAGGAATTTGAAGAGTTCTGTAAGAAGTGTGGTATAGCACGACAGAAGACTACTCCATACACACCTCAGCAAAATGGAGTTGCAGAAAGAATGAACAGAACATTGATGGAAAAGGCAAGAAGCATGCTCAGTGGTACCAGGTTAGGACAAGAATTCTGGGCAGAGGCAGTGGAGACTGCATGTTACTTAGTTAACAGATCACCTTCATCGGCGTTGGAGGATAAGACCCCACATGAGGTATGGACTGGTAAGAAACCCTCTCTTTCACATCTAAGGGTATTTGGATGTGATGCATATGTACATGTTCCAAAGGATAAAAGGACCAAGTTGGATAATAAATCTGAAAGGTGCATCTTTATTGGGTATAAGGATGGTTTAAAGAGTTACAAGCTTTGGAACCCAGAAACAAGGAAGGTTGTGTACAGCCGAGATGTGGTGTTTAGAGAAGTGAAAGATGTTGTTAAACATGAAGTCCTACCAAAGGAACCTGAGAAGATAGAGTTTGAGCTAAAGGAGGATGAATCGGACTCTACAACAGAAGAAGACTCAGAAGATGAAGAGCCACAAACTCCAGCTTTGAGAAGATTAGTTCGGGAAAGAAGGCAACCAGAAAGGTATAGTCCATCTGCTTTCTGTTCAGGTTTTGCCTTAACTATAACTGATGATGAACCCAGAACTGTCAGGGAGGCAGTAGATTGAGAGGATGGAAAACTCTGGAAGGAGGCCATGGTTGATGAAATGGCATCCTTGCACAAAAATGATGCATGGGATCTGGTGGAGTTGCCGGCTGGAAGGAAGCCCATTAGGAGCAAATGGGTGTTTAAGAAGAAGATGAATGTAGAAGGCAAGGTGGAGAAATACAAAGCTCGGTTGGTAGCGAAAGGTTATTCCCAGGTGCCGGGAATTGATTTTGGTGATATTTTTCTCCTGTTGCCAAGGTTACTTCTATTAGATTACTTTTATCTGTTGCTGCTGCATTTGATTTTGAGATAGAACAGATGGATGTGAAGACAACATTTCTTCACGGGGATCTAGAAGAGGAGATCTACATGAAGCAACCTGAAGGCTTTATGGTGAAGGGTAAGAAAGAACTGGTGTGCAGGTTGAAGAAGTCGTTGTATGGGTTAAAACAGTCACCAAGGATGTGGTATCAGAAATTTGATACCTATATACGGGGACTTGGCTTCACCAGAAGCAAGGAGGATCACTGTGTTTATTTTAAATTAATTGGTGATCGTGTTATTTATTTGGTATTGTATGTGGATGATATGTTGTTGATTGGAAATGACAAAGAAATTATCCAAGATTTGAAGACCCAACTGTTCTCCAAATTCGACATGAAGGATCTTGGTGCTGCAAACTATATTTTGGGCATGGAAATTAAGAGAGATCGGGCAAAGAGGAAGCTCTGGTTAAACCAGAGGAAGTATGTCGAGACTATATTGCAGAGGTTCAATATGCGGGATAGTAAACCGGTGAATGTTCCTATTCCTGTAGGTGGAAAGCTGTCTGTTGAACAGTGTCCCAAGACACAAGAAGAAGAGGAGTATATGTCCCGTGTTCCATATGCAAGTGCAGTGGGTAGCCTGATGTATGCAATGGTCTGTACTAGACCAGACATTGCACATGCAGTGGGAGTATTGAGCAGGTTTATGTCAAACCCGGGGAAGGAGCATTGGACAGCAGTGAAGCGGGTTTTCAGATATTTACGTGGCACTAGTGATTATGGCTTGTGCTACCAGGGAAGACCAGGATTGGAAAGAATGTTGGACATTCATGGCTTTGTTGATGCAGACTGGGCTGGAGATCTGGACCAAAGAAGATCTACAAGTGGGTATGTGTTTAGCCTATTTGGAGGCACAGTCAGTTGGATGAGTAAAAGACAGTCTGTAGTGGCTCTTTCAACTACAGAGGCAAAATACATAGCAGCCACTCATGCAAGCAAGGAAGCAGTTTGGTTGCAGAGATTGTGTTCAAGTATGGGGTTGGTACAACAAGCTATAAGGATAGACTGTGATAGCCAAAGTGCAATTTTCTTGGCTAAGAACCCTACTTATCATTCAAATACAAAGCACATTGATGTTCAATATCACTTTGTTAGAGATATGATTGAGGCTAAAAGGGTGTTACTAGTAAAGGTGGACACTTTGAAGAATGTTACAGATGTATTGACAAAGTCTATGAGCACTCAGAAGTTCTATTGGTGTAGAGAAACAATGGGTGTTGAAGAATTGGCCAAATGACTAAGCTCTCTTGTGGCCCCCCGTGGAAAGAAAACAACAAGTGGGAGAATGTTGGGTATGTGTTATATTCTTTCCATGACTAGCCCCAAGGGTTGTACGTTGCATCGGGCGCAGCAGGGGGGTCACAGGGGGGGTGGTAGACCCCCTTGTCGGGGTCCAGGGGGGCGGAGAAATTTTTTTTGGTATGCGGTCCCACTCATATGCGGACCCACCCATGTTTTGTGCATGAATTTGCACATGGTTTTGGGGTACGATGGTTTTCGACCCCTGGTATTTTGTAGATCCGGTCAAGGGAACTACGATTATGTTCTAATCCAGGGTTAATGGATTGGGGTTTATGTATGCTTCGACATGTATATATATGTGTTGTAACACTAAAAGGAATATAATGAAAAATCAAGCTAGTCGTCCCAATTTGGGATCCAGGGGAAAATCTATGTGTTTATCTGTTTTATGTTTTATGCTCTCACTATTGTTTATTTTCTGTTATAAGATTCGTGTGTAGATAATCTCTGTTCAGGGTTAAAACCTACAAGGATTTAGTGGGGGAGCACATTGAGGACTTCCAAAAATTGAATATAAAGTAACTGATATTCTAGAGGAACACATGATTGATCTCTTCATAGGTACTTTAAAGGATAACATCCAACATGAAGTTCATGTTTTGGAACCTGATTCATTGGAGAAGGCATTCAGGTTGGCAAGAAAAATTGAATGTAAAATTATGTAGCGACAAGGAAGCCTAACACTCACTTCTATAAAGAAGGAAGTGTTTCTACGCCTAGATTTCCACAACCTACAAGGTTGACACCACAACAATTGGAAGAAAAAAGAGCAAAAGGGCTTTGCTACAGTGTGATAGAAAATACACTAAAGGTCATAAGTGTGCTGAGAAGAAATTATTTTACATAGATTGTGAAGAAGAGGAAAATGAACAAGAAGAGGATATACACCAGGAACCATTAGGGGAATTTTGAGATCTAAAATGGGCCTCCTAAGGAAAATGTACAATCAAAATTCACTTTATGAGAACCAATCACATTTTAGGGTATGACATCATCCTTAAGGGTTGAGGTGGCATTGCTTGAGTTAAAGGTACTTACTTGTCACATTATCAATGGTGGATAAAAAATCATGGTTAACCATGGTAGTGCTCTAAGTAATTTTAAAGTCATAAAGTAAAGTACTCATAATAAATGTCATTTCACACTTTTTGAATAAAATATTATTATTGTCATTTCATATTTTTTGAAAGAAACAATACATATCCCTACACAATCTTCATGTATTTACACATTTTTCGATAAATATTATATTTGTATATTTTCAAATATTTATTTATAAATCAAATCAATTCAATATGTAATATAAAATTCATATATAAAACAATATATTATGTTATATTAATTTTATATAGTATATTAATTACATGTCATTATATAATTTAAATAATATAAATTTTAATTAATAGTATATTCTATAATTAAAAATTTATGAATTTATATTTATATTTTATTTTAAGTTATTTAAGTACAAAGGAAAAATGCATTAATTGTACAATGGTAATGATTTTTTCTTGAAAATCTCATTCTTATTTATAGTCACATCAATACAATTTTTTTATGAATTTTATTTTAGTACAAATTTAGAATTGAATTTAAGCATGGTTACATGGATTTTGGTGCAAAAAGTGAATTGAAAATTCACAAATATTATTTTATTGGTTTAGCTATTATTTTATTATTTCCTTAGGAGGACCATTTTAGACCTCAAAATTCCCCTAATGCAACCCTAGAAGAGGAAGAAATGAGTCTGACCATATCGTGTAATGCATTGGCAGGAATTACCACTCCTCAAAATCTCAAGATAGAAGGACATATTAAGAAAAAAAAGGTAATAGTGTTGATTGATTCAGGTAGTACCCATAATTTTATTCATTGTAAGGTAGCCAAGGAATTGAATTGTTTCCTATACCCAGCACCAGAATGTCAAGTGATGGTTGCAAATGAAGGAACTATAAATTGCTCTGGAAAATGCCATAACATCAAGCTAACCATGGGGGAATATGTATTGAATATTCCAATGCTTTCCATTCCTATGGGAGGTGCTGATGTTGTACTAGGAGTACAATGGTTACAATCTTTAGGAACAATAGCTTTTAATTTTCAAGAACTTTTCTTGAAATTTTTTTCAGAAGGAAAGGAATTCGAATTACGGGGTATTGCAGGGAAGCCGGGAAAGATAATAAGATCTAATGTTATGACAAAGCTTCTAAAGAAAGAACAATGAGGCGTAATTGCACAATTATGCTCAATAGAAGTTCCAACATCAAAATCATCTATTTCTGCAGATCTCCAAAAAGTCTTGGACAATCATTCCAAGGTGTTTGAAACTCCCAAAGGGCTCCCACCTATTTATGATCATGATCATGCTATTCATTTGATTCCAGGAAGATATTCCTCCAAACATCAGACCTTATAGATATCCTTATGTCCAAAAGAGTTAAATTGAACATATGATTGCAGAAATGTTAGAGGCGGGAATAATTCAACCTAGTCAAATTTCTTTCTCTGCTCCTGTAGTATTGGTACAAAAGAAGGATGGATCATGATGCATGTGTCCAGATTATAGGGAGCTCAATAAGCTCACCATTAAAGATAAATTTCCCATTCCTGTGGTTGATGAATTATTGGATGTATTACATGGAGCAATTTATTTTACCAAGTTGGATCTTCGTTCAGGATATCATCAAATTAGAATGAAGACTCAAGATATTCTGAAAACAACATTTCGAACTCATGAGGGTCATTATGAATTTTTGGTCATGCCTTTTGGCCTTACCAATGCACCTTATACATTTCAAGGGTTGATGAATTCCATTTTCAAACCCTTCCTTAGAAAATTTGTGCTAGTATTTTTTGATTATATACTAATCTAAAGCAAGTCTTGGAAGGATCATGTTCAACATGTTGACAAGGTGCTCAAACTATTGTAGGAGAAAAAATTATATGCAAAAAGATCCAAATGTTTCTTTGGAGTACAAGATGTGGAATATCTGGGTCATATTGTATCTCACGAGGGTATTAAGGTAGACCCTAACAAAATTAAATCCATTAAGGAATGGAAAGTCCCCACAACCATAAATTAGTTGCGAGGATTTCTCGGGTTAACAGGGTATTATCGCAATTTTTTTAAGAATTATGGGAGAATAACAGCACCTCTAACAAAATTATTGAAGAAAGATGCATTTTCATAGACTCCTGAAGTAACTAAAGCCTTTGAACATCTTAAAGAGGAAATGTACCTAGCACAGTCTTAGCTACGCTAGACTTCACAAAAACCTTTATTGTGGAATGTGATGCCTCAGGAAATGGAATTGGTGCTATTTTAATGCAAGAAGGAAGACCCATTTCTTTTGAAAGCTGTCCAATTAAAGGAAAGTATTTACAGAAACCTATTTATGAGAATGAAACGTTAGCAATACTGAATGCACTAAAGAAATGGCGAACTTATCTAATGGGAAGACACTTAAAGGTAAAAACTGATCATGATAGTCTCAAACACTTTTTGGAACAAAGACTATATTCAGAAGAGCAACAAAAAATGGGTCAGAAAGATGTTGGGTTATGACTTTGAAATAATCTACAAATAAGGGAAGCTAAATGTTATTGCATATGCACTCTCAAGAAAGAATGAAGAGGTGGAAGCATTACTTTTTTCCATTTCTATTATCCAACCAAGACTATCTTCAGAAGAGCAGCAAAAATGGGTTAGAAAGATGTTGGGTTATGACTTTGAAATAATCTACAAAGAAGGGAAGCTAAATGTTGTTGCAGATGCACTCTCAAGAAAGAATGAAGAGGTGGAAGCATTGCTTTGTGCCATTTCTATTATCCAACTAGATTGGATAACCAAAGAAAGAGATGAATGGAAGAAGGAAGAAGAAGTGTGGACACTCATTCAAAAGTTACAGCTAGATCCTAGTACATCTGATACATTTAGTTGGAAAATGATTCCTTATGGTACAAAGATCGCTTATATCTTTGTAAGAATTCCCAAATAAAACAAAATATTCTTTTGGAATTGCACACTTCTCCTTTAGGAGGACACTCATGATTTTAAAAAACTTACTATAGGGTGAAGAAATAATTTTTTTGGGATGGCCTTAAATCTAATATTCAAAATTTTGAGGTAGAATGTTTGGTTTTCCAGCAAAATAAATTTGATACAATTAAGACCTTGGGCCTTCTACAACCTTTATCCATTCCAAGTCAACGTTGGGAGGATATTTCAATGGATTTTATCACAGGTTTACCTAAGTCCGAAGGAAAGAGTGTCATCATGGTGGTAGTTGATAGAATTACCAAGTATGGAAAATTTTGTGCATTATCTCATCCATTTAAAGCAAGTACATTTTCTACTACATTTATGGACACAATTCAAAAGCTACATGGAAACCCAAGGGTTATTGTGAGCGACAGAGATCCCATTTTTACTGGAAATTTTTGGACGGAGTTATTTTCTTGTTTGGGTACTCAGTTAGCTCATAGCTCATCTTATCATCCTCAATCTGATGGTCAAACTGAGATAGTAAATAAATTTTTGGAAGGATATCTTCGTTGTTTTGTATCTGATAAACAAACACAATGGGTCAATTGGTTACCTCTCGCTGAATGGTGGTATAACACTTCCTTCCATACTGTAGCAAAAATGACCCCATTTATGGCACTTTATGGATATCATCCACCATCCATCACATCATCTTTAAGAGAAAATTCAAAGGTTCAAGCAGTGGAAGATCACATCGAGCATCAACAAGAAGTTCTCCGACTCTTAAAGGATAACCTGAATTTGGCACAAAATCGAATGAAACAACAGGCAGATCAACATCGCAGCGAGAGAAGTTTTGATGTAGGAGATTGGGTATTTTTACGGCTACAACCATACAAACAAGTGTCCCTCAAGCAAGCTAAGAAGGATAATAAATTATCGCCAAAGTACTATGGTCCTTACAAGGTGTTGCAAAATATTGGTACTATGGCATACAAATTGGAGCTTCCTGCTTCTTCACAAGTGCATCCAGTTTTCCATGTTTCATGTTTAAAGAAGGTTATAGGTGAAAATATTCCAGTTCAAATAATATTGCCAGATTTTGATGAGGAAGGAAAAATCATATTGGAAACATGAGCCAGATAAAAGATATAATGATGAATCCCACATACATGTTGTGCCTGGGATAACAGCCAGGACTTATATAATAATATCTGAGTACATGAGATACAAATACAACCCAAATGCCCCCTATCAATGGGGAAGGGCTCACAAAATCTGACTGATACATGAAAATCAAAGAGGTGCTGCAAGCAGCTAAGGCCAACATCATCAAATCTATGGAGCTGCATCAAAGGCTATGAGGAAGAGGTTATTCGGGCATGTGGGGGGATACCTGTAGGGCCACCCTCTCATGAGGGTTGAGACATCTCACACACACCCGGGAATCACCAATATCTACTACTACATCACTGGACCGTCAAGTATACAGATCTCGATCATGCTGAAAGGAGCTGGAGATGAGAAAAAATAAATTCAAAGGTAATGAGAAATCCCTTTGCCAGATCCAAGGCACCAAACAAGTGTGGAAGCTGGAACCAAGGTACACCACCCTCTAGACCTGTCTTCTGGAATGAATGATCTGATGTCGACAGAAGGAGGTCTTCCATAGGTGAGGCAATAAGTAATCCTCAACTAAGGCACGAGAGAAAATAGTAGAGCGACTGACAGACTGACACCAATGATGATGATGAAATGGGGGGTACTGAGTAGTGAATGGATGATTTCCCTTGTTAAAGCATAAATGGCATGGATGACCTGGCAGCGACTGACACAATATCAAGAGGGATAGGGGACAGTGGGACTGAAGGCCATAATGTGCAACACGAGAGAGGGACCGAGCAATGAAGGATGGAGGACTATAGCGAGATACAAAGGGACTCAGGATAGATTCCATGAATGCGATGATGACTCAACTCGGATGCTCTAAAAAAGGGTGACTCAATGGTGCTGCCACACAGTAGAGGTCTAATGGGGGACCATAAAAACATGAGTACAAGAGGGTATCTCATGACGAAAATCAACACAAACAAGGAAAAGTAAGGAGGCAAAGTGGTGCCCCAAGTACAAGTGTTGTAAGTGAGGAAATACGATTTGGAGGAGAGGTGAATAGACCCTTCATGGACAAAATGTGTCCTGGTGAAGTATCAAGGTACTAAAAACTAACAGGTACCCAGAGGTCATGAACAGGCCAGGTCGCACTTTTTGGGGTCTGTTCTGCGACTTGGGTAGCAGGTACTGGGCAGAAAACTACGACCTGTCCCAGGAAATGACCTGAAAAGTGTGACATGTCAGAGAAAGGGGGTTTCAGTGCTGTGTTTGGCTGAGATCTGGGATTTTTATGGTTGAGGGGCATAGGTGCCCCCAAGCATCTTGTGGTTATGTTAAGATGTATTTAGGAAAAGGGGAATCTAAACACATTTTAATGATGTGGTGCACCATTTGTTTTCGTTATGGTTATGCAGATTGAGAAAGGAAATGGAGGATTACCAATATCTTTTAGTACCACATATATGAATCAAATGGACTTTAAGTTTCCGAGTTGGAATACCTGGTGGCACTATCCCAAAAAGAGGATTTGGAGATAATGAATTTATGCTCACCTAGAAAAATGATAGGTTGGTCAACAACAATGTCTAAGAGACTAGGTTGCTAATGTAAGATGAAGGAACGATAAGGGGTATCTTCCCTAGAGTGATCTGAAGTGATATGGGACTCTAGAGGTTCTTCTAAATGTGGAAGAAGAATGGTACTAAAGTTGACACGACCATATACACTAGGAGAGTTGTGGAGAATTTCTTCTCTTGGTCTCTCAAAGATGGGTGCCCCCTTACCCAAACATTAGGTTTCAATGTAATGGCCACTAGGTGTAGGTGGTTCGAATACATGGATTTGATGTAAGGGGGAATAGATAAAGTCAGGGGAGGTGATTCCTTTCGTAATGTCTTCATCGTGAGAGAATATGGGGTGATTGGTGGAAGAAAGACCACTTGACGCGGCGAAGCTACCTGATTCATCATCATGAGAAGAGAGGGTCACATGCACATCATCACAAGGGGTGACAGATGAGTAAGCAGATAAAGGATCTACCGATGTTGAGCCCTGGGTGATCGCTAAAGGGAGGTCAAGCGAAACATCAGGGGAAGTCTCCAAGGGGACTTCCACTGAGGGTCTCATGGATGATGATAGGCACAAAATGGTGGCAACAGGCTCTGTCATCTCGACATCGAGAGGGGGAATGTCAATGGGAGCAGGTAAATCCTCAAGCTGACTTGAAGCATACTACGCAAGTATGGGAGAGGCGGATTGATTTTGGTCAATCTTGTACTCTCAAAGTACTTCTAAAGAGGCGCGGTAATGTGTCAGGTGGGGACAATGGTGGGAATAATGGCCATGGACACCACACAGAGCACAGGGTTTGTTGGTGCGAATAGTCTTGGGGTTATTGGCTACGGTCAAGGAAGAAATAGAGGTTTCAGGGACCGTAGACTCAGAGAACGCAACTTTAACCATGGGTTTAATACGGGGCAATTCAGGACAAGTATGGGTGGCATGACCGAAGACATCACACAAGGCACAAGGATTTGCAGGCGGAGGAGGGGCAGGGTCAGTTAGGGTGGCCTTGTCTTTGGATGCCCCCTTGCAAGCTTTACCTTTCTTTCTTGGAGTTGTCACAATAGGAGAAGGGTCATGTTGAGGTGCTGGTGGAACTGTAGCAACAGAGGAAGCTAGGGGAACCAGTTGAACTAGTGTCAAAGCAAGGTAAGGTTTGGGGTGACCAGGGGGAGTAGCGGCTGGAGGATCAAGGTACCATACGGGTATACCCAAGGTCAAATTGGGGAGGGAGAGGGTGGCAATGATGGGTACCAAATAAAATCTGGGAGGGGGAGCAAGGAAAGGTATCTGACCAGCGGGGTGATGGCCAGGAGGGACGGCACCAATATGGTTGAGACCTGGTGGAACCGACCCAGGAGGATAGAAGGGCTCATGGGTACTAGCTGTAGGAGAAGGGCCAGAAGGAAGAGGTTCAGCTGGCTGAGACGAAGGGCTAGGAGTAGGTTGCAGTAGGCGAGGTTGAGGTTGTTGACTAGCTGAAGCAGGCTGCTTAAGGTCAGCCCGAGACGATTGCATCATGAAAACATTCGCTAAGCTGAGATCAGAGACAGGAGGAGGAGGAAGACCAGTTAAGGTTCCAAGCAAGGAGGAGTCTTTGTAGACGCCGGGAGAGAAACTGGTCAAAGAATCGATGGTTTTCTTATTGGCTACAGAAGAGATGGTCGACTCAGGGGAGGTCTGAGATTTCGGCTCATGATATGTTAGCTGGTCAATGGTGACTATCTTTCCATTATGAGGGAAAAAAATCTTGCCCTGTACTGCGGATGGGACAACAGACATGGCATAGGTGTAGCTATGCCCAAAAATAATGTTATAATCAAGAGGGGCATCGATGACTTCAACGTCAACGCAAACAGTCTTGCCCGCAAGAATGATAGGAAAATTACGGAATAGGCCAAGGGGCTGGGAGGCATGGCTATCCCATGCATGAAGGGTGATTGTGGAAGGGGCCAACTCAGGAGATTCGATTTGTTTCCAAACCGAAGCAGACATCACATAGGTAGATTCCCCCTCATCAATAATACACCGAGATACGTTAGCATTCCAGATTTTGACTGGGATTTGGAAAGCGACAGAAGCAGGAAGGGGAGGATGGTCTGATTGACGGACGTCAAAAATAATCAATTGGTCATCAACAACATCTACAGTGCCCATGGAAGATAGTAGATATTTCCTTTGAGAAGGACATGAATGGAGGGGTTCCAGTGTTGAAATGGCAACAGGAAATTGGACCAAATCATCTACTATGCTATACGAATGAGAAGCTCAACCAGAAGCAGCATTTCGGCATAATGGGCCCTTAGGAATCTTGGTATGAACCTCAAATTTGGGCTGAGGGATATGCAAGGGACCATTTGATGTCGAAAGAGGCTTTGTAGAACCTGAACAAGGTGACTCAGGGACATACGGAGCGGGAGGCTTGGGGTACTGACGAGACCGAGTTTAAAGGTTAAGATCGACAGGTAAAGGTGTATCAGAGTTCATCATGAGGAGCGGTAATTGAAGGAACTAGATGGGGAAGGTTGGAGGGCTACCGGTCCGTGAGGTGGTTGGGTAGCCACGAATCCTTACTGAGGGAAAGGATCGGTAAACACAACCGATTGAGTAATGGCCACATTGGGGGGAGCAGTAGGGAAGGCATGCTGTCCGCAAAATGTGGCTTGAGACTCCCTGCACATCTGCCGCATCTGTGGTAAAAGAGGACAATCGTGAGTGTAATGACCGGAAACACCGCAACATGAACAAGGCTTATTTGTACGAATAGGCCTGTCTGGCTTGGACTAAGTGCCCTGTTGCTGGTTAGCAGTGTTAGAGGAAATACTTTGAGGATTAGGTCCACGAGTACCAGGGGCAGATTGGTTTTGATTTCCTTTCCTCTTCCTTTGTGTTGAGATTGCAACAAGATGATGAGCTTAGTGGAAAGAAGTCACCTTCACTAAGTGGGCCCGCAGGCTATTTTTGACGCAAAGTCTATTTTTAGACTATGTCTATTTAGACATTTCGATCATATTCTATGAGTTGTAGGATGTTATTTGTGGATGGTTGGTCAAGTTGGAAAAAATAGATGGACTTCTATTTTTAGACATATTGGGCGGAATCTATTTTTAGATTTCCAGTATAAAAATAGATATGTCGAATATTATTAGCTCTTAATAATATTTGGACTATAAACATTATCTTATTCTCTTGGAGCACTTCAGTTAAGTGCACGGATGTGGCACAGGAGCTGACAGAAGGAATTACGCTATTCCTGAGGGTTAAGTGGAGCTATTGCATGGATACTTCAGTTAGAACTCATGTGAGAGAGTTTGGTGGAGTTGATTGAGGAAGTTAATGGAGTTGTGTTCAGTTTAACTAAGCTAAACATAGTTGAGCTAGTTGTGTCTAGTCTAACTGATTGATACACTAGTGAGAGTGGTGTGAATTAATTATTAATTAATTCACTAATTATAAACTCATTAATCAACTAAATAATACATCAGTTAACTTCAGTGCATGGACAGTTTCAGTGGAGACCAGTGAAGAGGTAGGTGAAAGAGCGGTGTGACTATTAGTTGTGACTATACTGTTGCATGATTTGCAACAACCAGTGATTGGAGATGCCAATGAGGATTGCGCAGTACAAGCCAGGTGGTTCGAAGTTATTTATGAGCCATTCTTCAGCATTGATTGCGCAGTAGAGGTAGGCTATCAGGTGGCAGAGATTGGAGCATGTGATTTGCTAGATCTAGCTTGATTAGTGTGTAGCAATTGGAGATTGTACTGACAGCTTGTGAGGAGATTTGTATGATGATTGTTACATGATATATATTACATATAATATACAGATATTTGGGGGTTTTCAGCTTTAAGCTTTCCCATAAAATACTGTGTTCATATGTGTGATTGTTTATAGTTTTAATGTGCGCATGCGATTGTTTTTATTTCTGCAATTAATGATCAATGGTAGAAGAGATTCTGTATTGTGCATGAAGTTAAAATAGTGTGTGATCAGGAGAATCTCGGTGGATAACATATCAGTTATTCAAATTTCTACACTTTGAGAAGAAGGAGGATTAGGCGTGCCCTGCTGTGCAAACACTTGTCCCGGAGGGGGTGGTAGTTGTTGTTGCTAGGGTTGAGAAGGTAAGGGAGGCGGAGGTGCAAATGCTGGAGGAGCTGGGGCACCAGGCTATGGATAAGGATAGTGGTTAGGTTGGGCAACATTGAGCTAAGCAGGAGGTTGGGCAAAAGGATGAGGCATGCCATATCCTAGATACCTGCTACCTGGAGGGGTAAAAGTGCTGGAGGTGTTGGCACCTCCCAGAGGGAGACCATAGCCCATAGGAGGTTAAGCATACGGATGAGAAAGAGCTCCATTACTGCTAGTGTTAGGCCCTAGACCAAACATAGTGAAGGTGACAGAGGGAGAACTCGAAGTAGGGGGAGAACCCAAAGAATCAGAAGAGGAGTCGGAGTGTGAACTCGGGGGAGGACTAACTCGACGACGGTGGGAAGGAGCAAATCGACCAACCGGAAAATGGGGGTGAAGGCCAAGAATTCTTCAGGATATACGCCTTGGGGGCGCAATGATGACGGCACAAAGGGAAGAATAATGACCAACAAAGGCAGGGAGGTGCAGAATCAAGTGATTACAATGTCAAAACAAGGGCAGAAAGGTGCAGTGTCAATTGATTTTAAAGTATTTTCCTGGTGGTGTTAACCAGGCTCTTCTTCACATAGGTTCAGTGTGTGGCGTGTCTTAATTTTAATTTTTAAACCCAAACGTTTTGAGAGTAAAAGAAAAAGTGTGCTGCGTAACTGAAAATAAATCTGCAGAGAACAATAGATAATGCTGAAATAACAGAAAATTAACGGCTAATAATGCATCAATCTAACCCAAGAAGGCGGGTCTCCTAAAACTAGTCTAAAAGAGGGGAAAAATCTAGTCAAAACACATATAAAGGGGAAAATAGATCTATGTTCGGGAGGGACAGGGATCTAAAGGAGAAATATGCTGGAAAGAGGTGCAGAAAACAACAAAGAGGCAGAGGCCAGGTTGCTGCAGAAAAGAGGAAATCAGCTAAAGGTAGAAGGGATAACGAGGTGACCCTAGAGGCAAACCCAAACAAAACTATAGGAGGTGATTTGAAGGGGAGAAGAGATGACCTAAAAAGGATATGAAAGTGAGGTATCAGATCTCAAAAGAAAAAGGTTGAAACTCTGAAAATTCAGACGTCTGAAATAGCTAAAACTCTTCCATAGAAAGTGGAGGGTACTAAAGCCCTAAGGACTAGATTCCCACTTAGTTGAGTAAAACAGATTAGAAACAAGTCTAAACGGGCTGAGACAGAGGCTGGAAAACCCCGACAAAAGCTTCAGACAAACCTAGAAAAATTGCTGAAAAATTGCTGAAAAAAGTGCAGGTCGCAGGTTCTAACCTGTTTTCTGTCCAGGTTGCAGATTCTAGGCTGAAAAGTGCATCCTACAGTCCATGTCGCAGGTTCTGGGGCAAAAAGTGCGACCTGCAGCTCCGGGTGTCTTGGCGGCAGATTTCAGAAAAGGTTGTCGTTTCTATTGCGGTTGATGTTGGTTACCTACACAATAGGGCCAGAAACACACGGAAGTTAGAAATTTTAATGTTTGAGGGTTATATAGAGGAAAAACGACTGAAAAATAGAAAAAAAAAAAAAAGCTGAAAAGAAACCCTAGGGTCTGAAGCAGCTGGATATGCAGGAAAATAAAAAACGACAGCGGTCGTAATTGAAAATCTGTGTGGAGTTGCCAGTTGTTAGTATGAATATTTTTTCGAAAAAAGACCACTTTAGCTATGCATAACAAATAGCCCTAACATTAATTATGGTTGCCAATATCTTCAAATATGCAGTTAGTTGATCAAGAAAAAGCTGCACAAATCCATATCTATGCATAAAAAGACATTAAGCAGTGAAAATAAGGTTTTTCTCCATGCATCCAATAGACAAAACAAGAACAATATTTTTAAAAGAATTTTTTATATTAAGGGGCACCTGAGAGGAAAACAAGAAAGGTGTTTCCAATTCTCCTCAATATGATGGGTTCTTGAAAGTCCTCAACACTTCAGATCTAGAATTTCTCTCTTTTATTGGTGTAGAAAACCCAGACAAACATGAAACTCAAAGGGAGCTCACAAAGTGAAATGATGGAAAATTTGACAATGATAATGGCTCAAAGTCAGACCAAGAGCATAGATCTAGAGTGATCTAATAGGCAACAAAAGGTGACAAATGAATGGAAAACCCTTCTATTTATAACAAAATATTAGGTCATTCTAGATCTTGGTGCATGATTAAAATAATATTAACCAAATCTAGATCCACCTTTTATGGAATATTTTATTATATTTGTTGGAGGGAAAAGGCATTTGACTTGGGTCAAATCTCTTTATTTGTAAATAATAAATAAATAAATGATTTATTTATTATTTTTAAGGAAGAGGTTGAATGATAATTAAATAAATAATGATTTATTTAATTATTTATAAATGATTTAGTCATATTTAACAAGGAATATTATTTAAATAAAATTTAAATAATTATTCCTAAAAAATAATAAGATAAATAAGGATTTATCTAATTAATTTCCTTGTTTTGGGTTAAATATGACCCGGAATTATTTGTAAATAATAAATAAATAAATGATTTGTTTATTACTTTAAGGAAGTGGTTGAATGATAATTAAATAAATAATTATTTATTTAATTATTTATAAATGATTTAGTTATATTTAACAAGGAATATTATTTAAATAAGATTTAAATAATTATTCCTAGAAAATATTAAGATAAATAAGAATTTATCTAATTAATTTCCTTGTTTTGGGTTAAATATGACCAAGAATAATAATTAAATTATTGTTTAATTAATTATTCCATGAGGAAAATCAAACAAATATAGATTTGTTTAATATTTCCTTTTGGGGTTTCCTATTTAGACTATAAACAACTTAATAAATGTGTTTTATTAAGTTATTTTACATAGTGAAAGCAATTTTACTTAGAGTAAAATTGGTCTTACATGGTGTACTTGGGTCCATCTAATGATAATAGGTTAGATGACCAAAAAAATGGTGTTACACCCACTGAAGATTCTACATGGGAGGATGAGAATTTTATACAGAAGCACCCAGAGCTACTCAAACGTTGAGGACACCACTTTTTTGAAGGAGAGGCGCATGTTAGGTCCCTATATTACTAGTATAGTCCCTTATTGTTGTTAGTGTAACCCTCTTATTGTTATTATTGTACCCCTGTAGCCCCCATTTTATTGTTATTGTGCCCTTAAGTTTATTGGGTGACTGGGATTATGTTGGCCCCATGGACTCTGTCTTGAAAATGAGGTTTTATGGTGGATACGTACGTAATAATTGTTCATTTATGTAATGTATTGGAGGTTGCCCCCTCGAAGTGGCTTATTTCTAAGGCGTTGATATCTCTTTTCTTCTATTTTTGGAGCTGGTTTCACAACATAAACATGATGGTTGTAACCTGGATTATTAAGAGTTTAGAGAAGGAATGGGTATTTTAACTCTTTCTAATTCCTTTTCAACATTAAAAGTTGTCAAAGCTATTTTTTCCATATCAATTTGATCACTTGATTGATGCAATGGTTGAATTATCGTTGTTTTGAGTTTCAATCGTTTTAATTGGTGGTTCATTAACAATAACACTTTTAGACGGTCTACCAGGTCCTCATTTGGGTCTTAAATCATATCTTCTATTTAATTATGCAATTAAGAATTTAGATAAGGCCTCATATTTCAAAACTTGTGAATTTTCTTGCTCATGTTGAGAGAATTGATTTTGAGGAAGAGGAACAATGGCATTCTGAATTAATGAATGATCCAAATTATTGATATCATCAGTATTATTAGGTTCTTGATCATCAATCAAGAATGGGGGTTGGATTTGTTAATCAATATTAGGCCTTTGAAAAATTTGGGTTTGAGGAGGTTTTCTATACTATGTATGAGTTTTATTAGCATTTGGTTGAGCTATTCTATGTTGGGCTTCAAATTTAGTCATTCTATTAGAAATATTTCTTAAGAGAGAAGTGATTTCATCAATCTTGTGATATTCATCCTTACTTCTTTGAAAATAAATACTTTATTCTTTAATTTTAATTTTCCTTTCAGCCTTTTCATCCTTTGACTTCAATTTATTAGATGCATAAATGTTTTCCTCTATTTCAATAACATTTGTTTGCACGTCTGCTAGAGTAACAAATCTTCTTTCTCTAAGCATAGCAAGAAATTCATCATCAAAAGCTTTTGAACATCTAACTTTTGCTGCTGCTACTAGAGGTTTACAACCAGGAGGAATTTTATTATAAATATTACTAAATCTATTAATGAAATATGATACATATTCTCTAGGATTACTCATTAAATAATCAAATTTTGTTAGGTAATAGACAATATCTTTCTTTAATCCCCAATGATTGTTAAAAATGTTAATTCATTCATTCAAATTGTGAATGGTGTTTGTGTATAACTGTCTAAACTAGATCCTAACATTACCCTCAAAATATTGCACAAACAACCTTGTATAGACATATTCATGCTCAAAATAGAATAAAAGAGAGATCAATGCCTAAAAATCAGTCATTTTTAGGGGGAAACCTCCAATACATTGCATAAATGAACAATTCTTGGATGATACAAATGACCAAAACCTCCTTCTATATATAGGAGTCCATGGGGCCACAATATAATCCTAGCCGACCTAACAATAATAATGTAAGGGAACAATAATAACAATATTGGGGTTACAGGGGTACAACAATAACAATAAGGGGGCTACACTAATAAAAACAAGGGACTAAACTAGTAATATAGGGACCTAACAATCTTGTAGACTTATTACATCCCCTTCAGCATCAACACTTGAAGATTGAATCCATTTGGAAACTTGATGGTTGTAACCTGGATTATTGAAGAGTTAAGATAAAGGAATGGGTATTTTAACTCTTTCTAATTCCTTTTCAACATTAAAAGTTATCAAACTGTTTTTTCCATAGCAATTTGATCACTTGATTGATACAATGGTTGAATTATAATTGTTTGAGTTTCAATTTTTTTAACTAGTGGTTCATTAACAATAACACTTTTAGATGGTCTACTAGGTCCTCGTCTGGTTCTTAAATCATATCTTCTATTTAATTATGCAATTAAGAATTTAGAGAAGGCCTCATATTTCAAAACTTGTGAATTTTCTTGCTCATGTTGAGAGAACTGATTTTGAGGAAGAGGAACAATGGCATTCTGAATTAATGAATGATCCAAATTATTAATATCACCAGTATTCTCAGGTTCTTGATCATCAATCATTAATGGGGGTTGGATTTGCTAATCAGTATTAGGCCTTTGAAAAATTTGGGTTTGAGGAGGTTTTCTATACTGTGAATGAGTTCTATTAGCATTTGGTTGAGCTACTCTATGTTGTGCTTAAAATTTATTCATTCTATTAGAAATATTTCTTAAGAGAGAAGTGATTTCATCAATCTTGTGATATTCATCCTTAATTATTTGAAAATAAGTACTTTCTTCTTTAATTTTAATTTTCCTTTCAGCCTTTTCATCCTTTGACTTCAATTTATTAGATGCAGAAAGGTTTGCCTCTATTTCAATAACCTTTGTTTGGATGTCTGTTAGAGTAACAAATCTTCTTTCTCTAAGCATAACAAGAAAATCACCATCAAAAGATTTTGAACATCTAACTTTTTCTACTGCTACTGGAGGTTTACAATCAGGAGGCATTTTATTATAAATATTATTAAACCTATTAATGAAATATGATACAGCTTCTCCAGGATTACTCATTAAATAATCAAATTTTGTTAGGTAATAGACAATATCTTTCTTTAATCCCCAATTATTGTTGAAAATGTTAATTCATTCATTCCAATTGTGAATGGAGTTTGGGTATAACTATCTAAACCAGATCCTAGCATTACCCTCAAAAGATTGCACAAACAACCTTGTATAGACATATTCATGCTCAATATTCATGTTATTAAGAAAATGCAAGAAAGTAGCTCTATGATCTTCTATAGATAGCCATGTTTCTCCATTGAACCTAGGAAAATCTTTTAAATATCCATCTGGAAAATCATTTAACTGATGAGGAAGGGCCAGTGCTGCATAACGAGCTTGAATTATTTGTTGTATACCAGCCATTCTGATAGGTGTATGAGGTGGTGAAGATAAGGAGCTTGAAGTTGATGATGATGATGTGGTTTCAGGTGTGGTAATTATTTCTTTAAGATGATAAGTAGGACCACTAGAACTTTTAGAAAGAGGTGATTGAATCACCAATTTATGAATTTGTGGGTCAAACTTTTGATCACCTTCAAACAAAGGATTAGTGTATATTGAAATTATATCCTCAAGTTTCTCAAAAGTTGATGGAAAAGTGTGAATAATAGAGGATATAAAAACAATGGGTTTTATTTCAGGTAATACAACTTCTAAATCTGGTTTAGATTTTGGAGATTCTAAACCAGTTTCAGGGATTTGATAGGACTCTAATTGATGGAAAAGAAGGGTTGAATGTAGATCAACGCCTTTAGATAATATATCTAACACTTTACGTGGTAGATCTGATAGATCAAGAGGGATTGATACGGGGCTAAAAGGATCAACCTCTGAAACTATTTTAGGTTGAAGTGAAGCAGAAGTTGAAGTTGAGGCTTCTAGTCTTCTCCTCAAAGAGGCAATTCTCACCAACCTCTCAGGATCGGGCAATGGAGAATGGAGATGTGGACCTGAGTGAGATTTGGTATGCCTTGATGAAGTCAAATTTATTATGTGAAGTCGCCAGGTGAATAATTTTAACCAATCAATATTTTATTCACCTTAAAGGAAAGAAAAATCGTTGTCCCAGGGAAAAATTATTTAATCTTTGTTTGCTCGACAACGTCGCCAATATGATGTTTTACCTCTGAGATAATTCTATGTTAGGTAATTATGCTAGAGAATATATATATATATATATATATATATATATATATATATATATATATATATATATATATATATATATATATATTCTCTAGCATAATTACCTAACATAGAATTATCTCAGAGGTAAAACATCATATTGGCGACGTTGTCGAGGAAACAAAGATTAAATAATTTTTCCCTAGGACAGCGATTTTGGATGACCAATGTTTTAAGCTTATTTGAGAAGGTGTTGAATCTTAATTGATCTTAATATTAAGAAAGGGATGATTCTTTACCTCTTGACAGTAGTTTAAATTTTAAAAGGGTTGTAAGGTAGAAATGTAAGAGGCTATGACTCTCTAAATATTCAAATGGAATATTTATTCAATCATAAGGAAAAGATGCAAGCAAAATATGTTCACATCCCAACAAAATGCATCTAATTTCATGAAGAAGTGTTAATTCATTAATGTAGAGGAGCTATTAGGACAGACAATCCAATAAAATAATCTTTGTAATATATTATAACTTCACAGGGGATTTAAACTAAGTTGAAATTCAACTATACCTTACCCATATTTCTTCGCAAAAATTAAACACGTGTATAAAACAAAAAAATGAAATGGATAACTAAGAAGAAATCACAAGATGACATGTTGTTTTGAAGCAAATTCAGAATCCTTTCATTAATATAAGGAAACTTCAGATTAATACAATTATGCTTTTAAAAGCTCATCCCAAGGGTTCAACCCTTTACAATTTGACTTTGGAAGTATTTATACAATTTTCTTAAAAATATCTAGATATGTTTTGAAAATATCTAGAATTTGTTTTACCAAAATAATGAAAAAATATAGTGAAATAAAACTGTTAAAGTTGTTGGCACTATTTTCGAGGTTTCTAGTGTTGTTCTGGCTTGATTTTGTTGTTGCTTTGTTGTTAATACCCGTTGACTCATTTAATTCAGTAATTTATACAATTCTTCCCATCTTTCCTCATCTAGAACTGTGTATTTGACTAATTTTCCGAATATCTCATCTACCTCAGTGTATTTTTGG
The DNA here is from genome assembly GCA_034641835.2 of Pinus albicaulis. Classification (NCBI taxonomy): domain Eukaryota; kingdom Viridiplantae; phylum Streptophyta; class Pinopsida; order Pinales; family Pinaceae; genus Pinus; species Pinus albicaulis. The sequence continues at coordinate 1,284,963,891 of CM076575.1, read as the reverse complement.
AAAGTAGGCTTAACCAAAAATAAATGACTCATCTCATGCTTGATAAGTAAAACATAACTGCGACCTTCCATAAAATATTTTCCTGTGATTGTACCCTTTAACTTTGAAAATCTGGATTTCTCTTTAGCAATCAAGTAAAGCTTATGTTGATATTATTCTATGTTAATCAATTTATATCATATTCCCTTTAACCCAAGCAACCCTTTTTGGTGTAACACAAATAATTTTCTATGGAATTTTTGGATTCCTGATTCCAAATTGTGGCACTTTTTTCCCAATTGCAGCATCAGATTCCTTTTAGTGGGAATCCTTCTTACTTCCATAACGGTTTTTGTCATGTCTTCTATGTAGAATTCTTCTAACTCATCTTTAGTTTTAGAATTTAGAATCCTTATTAGAGCTTTATATTTTCCTATTTTCATACCCAAATATTTCTTCTCATATGCTATTACTCCTTTAGGTCTTTGCACTAGTTCATCTTGTTCAAATATGATTTGGATTGGAGGCCATAATTTAGTGATGGCCTCATTTATTTCTGTCCAAATTTTTTCTTTAGATTTTTAAATAGTATCAGCAATAATGGAATGACTTTCTAGGAATTCAATTCTTGTGAGCTTATGATTCTTCTGTAATTTTTCCAGATAGGAACTATCTCTCTTTAATTTCTTCTCTTGGAGACTAGTAAGTTGAGCCTTCAACTATTAAATTTATTATTCTCTAATGGACAAATCTATCATTTTTGTTGTTAAATATGTTGTTTGATATGTGTTTTTCGAAGTAGATGCACCTGCTAAAGTGGTTGTGTGTAGAACTGTTGCTACTGGAATTGTTGTTAAGACAATTATTTATTTCGGGCCTGCCTGTTTCTCTTTTTCTTACAAAATTTTTTCAAGTTCCTTTTCCATTCTTGTTATTTATGCATTGTGTTCAATTATGATTTTAAACATATCCTCCTTTTATTTTTCTAGCTCTCCTACTTCCTTAGTTTGTGGATCTTTTGTTTTTGGGAGCTTAAGTTGTTTTCTTAAATAAGTTATGTCTGCACTTTACTCTTAATAACTTCCTCTACTAATTTCACATTAGTGGGGTCATATCCCAACTTTATTACCAAATCTTCTAAGGATTTTATTTTTGTATCCTTGGCTAGAGAGGATATTTTTTCTAATTTCAGTTGAGATTGGATATTATTCACCGAGGCTTGAAGTATAGATGCTTCCATAGCTGAGTTTGTAAGAGTAGAGAATATCATTTCACCAGAATTTTTATGTAGAACTATCTAGTCAATTGGATGAATTAAATATGTATCAAAATAAAAGATTGATTTTGTATAATCATCTGCAGTTCTAGGATGAGTGAATTTTGGTTATACTAAAGAAATTTGTATCTTTCCCTTTTCAGTATCAAAGGTAGAAAGTAGCTTCTGCTGTGAAGTTGTTGTCTGCTTCCAAAACTAGTGTAAGTGGAATATTTAAAAGCTTCATTCTTCTGTTTTGTTTCTTTGTATGCTACAAATATGCTCTGCTCCTTTTGAGTTTGTTGCAATTCCCTTGTCTGTGATGATGATGCATCTTGGGAAGATGGATGAGATCCAAAAATCATTCCTTCTTTTGTATAAGATGATGGTACAAATGGACTTGTCATAACAATTAGGTGTTTTTATGTAGTTTCCTATTGCTGCGATTCATATGTGTTATTTGTCTTTTGCCTCTTACTATAAATATTGAATTATTTACCTGAGACCACCAGGGAAACACTTTCCCTTGGTATTTTCTCCTTCTTTTCTTTAGGCACTAGAGTTTGTAATGTTGTGACTGATATGGTCTACTCTTCTTCTTCCTGTAAGGTTTTATCCTACCATTCGTCCTGGTGCATATACTGTTCTATTTCATATCTAGGAGTATGTGCATATGGGGTAGTATTTTTCTCTACCCTCAACTTAGAAACTACTCCTAATGGTTCATCTAACTAGGTGAAATTGAGATTGAAATTCATCATCTTTAATAGTACATCTGCTTCCTTTCCTACTGATCTAGCATTACAAAAAAAAGGCCCTATTTGAGTTTTGATTTTAAATTGGGCTTTCTTCTTTGCTGCTACAAAATGGAGTTGGTCCATGTTAATCATTTTTCTAATGTATTCTAGAGAAAAAATAAGGATAGGGACAAACTTGGGCAATCTGTATGGTGGTAGCTCACAACCATATACCCTAATATCTATGTAATTTTGGTACAAGTACCAATCTTCCATTCTAGTTTGTTCACTAAGATGTATGATTCTTTTGATATATGACCCAATCATTGGTTATGCATTACTATTTAACAAGCTTAAAACCACATGTATAAATTGATCCACAATGTCACTGAATGCATATTTAGTGGTATTCTTTCTCACTAAGGAGGTCCACTGGATTACTGACTATGGATTCCCTTAGTTGTCCATATTTTGTAAAGGAAAGGAGAATTTTTCTGATTGATAAAATACAAACAAATATACTAAAACAAAGGCATATTTGAATACTCCTTCTGTATAAAACTTCATGAATTGTTCATGAATGGACTCTACCAGAAATTCATTGTAATTTAAGATGAGAGAAGGCTTTTCATTTGTTGAGAAGACTGACAGAAAACCAATTATAGCCTCATTGACCCGTTGATCTTAATAATAACCTAACATGCATGTAACAATAGAAATAATTTTCTTGGTAATCTCTAGAAACATGCATTATTGATAGGGTGGATTGTTTTAGGTAATTGAAAAAATTCTAGTAAAAAGGTTCCAAAAATCCTGGCTCTTTGGGGAAAATCAAGCTTCTTATAGATGTCTATAAGGGATTATGCAGAAAATGGATGCAGGGGTTCAGGGGTTTGCACTTGCAGCATTTTACTGATTGACACAAAAATAATGGTGAACAAGACTTCGCTATTCTGAGAAACTACTGCCCTTTGACTTGGGATATACATAAACTGACACCACACAAAAAACTCGAGAAAATAATGGGTTTGTGGGAAGATAAACTAAGGGAGAGATGAATTCCATAAGTTCAATTTATCACTTAGATCCAATAATTTCTATTTTAACCAATTTTGGAGTTCGAACAAATCAAACTCACAATTGGTTTCATAAACTTTGTAGTGTTGATCCACTAAAGGTTGATGGTTCAGGTCAATAGAAGGAGGAAGCATGGGGTTTTCTGTGTTTTTGGATTTTTTCTTAAAGACATGATTGGATAGGAATAAGGAAAAATTGCAATTAACCAGAGATAAAATTTATTTCCCTTTGTTGTATGAAGGATGCAGTAATGTATTCAATTTGTCTTGTCAATGTAAAAGTGATCTGGTTCTATGACTAGTTGTAGTGGTTTAACCTACAATTGGCTACAGTAGCAGAGGAAATGGACAGAATGGTGAGACAATTGATTAATTCATGAAAATATGAAACTTTATGTAATACAAATTTATGTTTTTTTACCCATTATGGAGGAGCGGGAGAAATTAAATGTGAAACAAATAATTTGTAACGGGAACGAGATGGTTTCTCAGAGGCTGAAACTTGGCAGAGAGGGAGTGGGCATTAGAAATTGGCAAGAGCAGGGCCTAATGGTTTTATTGATGAACGGAGTGGATTTCAGAGTGGAGCGATATCAGTTTATGGTTTTGGTGTGAGGGAGTGTGGAGTGCATGACGTAGGGGCACTCGGCATCAGCGGTTTCGGGTGTCCCTACTCTTCGCACTCCCCTAGTTGACTGAACGTGTATTAGGGCCCTATATTACTAGTGTAGTCCCGTATTGTTGTTAGTGTAGCCCCTTATTGTAATTGTTGTACCCCATTTAGTCCCCATATTGTCATTATTGTGCCCCATAATAGCCCACTATTGTTATTGTTGTTCCCTTACATTATTATTGTTAAGTTGGCTAGGATTGTATTGTGACCCCATGGACTCCTATATATAGAAAGGAGGTTTTTTCATTTGCGTCATCCAATGATTGTTAATTTATGTAATGTAAAGGAGGTTTCCCCCTTGAAGAGGTTGATTCCTAAGGCAGTGATCTATCTTTTCTTCTATTTTGTGAGCTGGTTTCATAGCATTTGGTTTTAGAGCTTTGGATTCTAGGGTTTCGCTTCTTCAAAAAGGTCATTGTGTAATTTTCACTATAAATTGTTTTATACGAAGGTTCAGAAGCTAAAAGAAAAACCCATTTGCGAAGAATTCCTAAGAAACTTCGTGTAAAACTTTCAGATCTTGGTTCGCAGGATTTTCAGAGATATGATCTGTGGAAGTTGGGGTTTTTGCAGGCTCCCGAATTTCATCTCAAAGAGGTGACCTTGGGAAAATAATCATAACTCACTCTCTGAGCATCAGATTGGAATTCTGTAAAAAATGTCTGAAATTACATGGAATTTTGTTTCTCGTGTATCGATTTAAGAGCCGAAGGAGGAAAACGTGACACATGGAACTTCATACAAGTTCGCTCTACTGAACCAATCCATAATTAGGTCATTGTGGAATATTGGGCATAACTTTGTCTTGAAGAATCCAAATCAGGTCAAACCTGTCGCATTGGAAAGAATATTCAAAGGGATAATAAAGGACTTAAAATAAAATCTCTCTAATCTAAAATTAAAAAGATACATCGGTTTCAATAGCGACCTCCAAGAAAGAAAAAGGTGTGTATTGTTTTTTTTAATTGCATAAGTCTTCTTTGCAAAATCAGTTTGAAGTGATTTCAAGGGCATATTGAAGCATATATATTAGTATTGGGTTCTGAAATGTCCCCTAAAAAGAATTCAACACCCACTAAACCGTCAGAAGGCTCTACTATGACTCATGAAGAGGAAGAAGTGCAACATGATATATCAAAATTACAAGACCATTGAGTGCAACAAATTTCTCTCTCGCAAAGAATAATAAAAAATGAAATGGAAGCTAAGATGGATGGTTTGAAGAAAGGAATGGAAGCTAATATGGATGGTTTGAAGAAATGTGTGGAAGATAATATGGATGGTTTGAAGAATGGCATGGAATCTAAGATGGATGACGTGGAAGCTAAGATGGATGGTATAGAAGGCAACATGGAAGCTAAGATGGATGGTTTGAAGAAAGACGTGGAAGCTAATATGGATGGTTTGAAGAAAGTTGTGGAAGCTAAGATGGATGGTTTGAAGAATGGCATGGAAGCTAATATGGATGGTATAGAAGGAAACATGGAATATTTGAAGAAAGACATGGTAGTTTTGAGGGAAGGTTTGGCAAAGTTGCTACAAGAAAATATTCCTAATGGCGAAAAAGTAGTAGAGGAAACTCATGATGAGAACAAAATAAATGTTAATCATGATTTCATAGAATCTAATGTTGGATTTAAGACCCACCATATTCCAAAGATATATATGAGGAATTTGATGGCAAGGATCTGATAACTTGGATACTACAAATGGAGCAATACTTTGAGCTCCATAATATGAAAAACACACAAAAGGTACGCATTGCAACTTTATATTTAGAACAAAATCAGTTTGTATGGTATCGATGGATTTGTTCACGTAAAATACTGGTCACTTGGTCAATTTTTACGAAGGAAATGATAGCACATTATGAGGATACAAAGTGCAACACCTTATTTAGCCAATTGATAAATCTAAAACAAAAGGTTTCAATGATGGAGCAAATTCAGGACTTCCAAAAACTGAATTTAAGGGTAAATAATATTCCAGAGGAACATATGATTTATGTCTTCATAGGGACTCTAAAGGATAACATCCAACATGAGGTTTCCCTTTGGGAACCTTATACATTGGAGAAGGCATTTAGGTTGGAAAGAAAAATTGAAAGTAAAATTATGGCGACAAGAAAGCCTACCACTCACAACTATAAATATGGAAACGTTTCTACTCCTAGACTTCCACAACCTACAAGGTTGACACCACAACAATTGGAAGAAAAAAGAGAAAAAGGGCTTTGCTATAGTTGTGATAGAAAATATACTAAAGGTCATAAGTGTGCTGAGAATAAATTATTTTACATAGATTGTGAAGAGGTGGAATAAAAGGAACAAGAAACCTCAAAAGAAGAGGATATACACCAAGAACCAACCCTAGAGGAAGAAGAAATGAATCTAACATTATACTATAATGCATTGGCAGGAATTACCACTCCTCAAACTCTCAAGATATAAGGACATATCAAGAAGAAAAATTTAATAGTACTTATTGATTCGGGTAGTACCCATAATTTTATTCATTGTAAGGTAGCCAAGGAATTGAATTGCTTCCTATACCCAGTGCCATAGTTTCAAGTGATGGTGTAAAATGGAGGAACTATAAATTGCTCTAGAAAGTGCCATAATATCAAGCTAACCATGGGGGAATATGTATGAATAGTCCAATTATTTCCATTCCAATGGGTGGTGCTAATGTTGTATTAAAAGTACAATGGTTACAATCTTTGGGGACAGTAGCTTTTAATTTTCAAGAACTTTTCTTGAATTTTTTTTCGAAAGGAAATGAAGTTGAATAACAAGTTATCACTTAGAAGACGAGAAAGATAATAAGCTCTAATTTCATGAAAAATATTATGAATAAATAAAAATGAGGCATCATTGCACAATTATGCTCACTAGAAGTTTCAACATCAAAATCATCTATTTCTCCAGATCTCCAAAAAGTCTTGGACAATCATTCCAAGGCATTTGAAACTCCCAAAGGACTTCCACCTATTTGTGATTATGATCATGATATTCATTTGATTCCATGAAATCTTCCTCCAAACATCAGGCCTTACAGATATCCTTATGTCCAAAAGAGCGAAACTGAATGTATGATTGCAGAAATGTTAGAGGCTGGTATAATTCAACCTATTCAAAGTTCTTTTTCTACTCTAGTAGTATTGGTGCATAATAAGGATGGATCATGGCGCATGTGTCCAGATTATAGGGAGCTCAATAAGCTCACTACTAAATATAAATTTCCCATTCATGTGATTAATGAATTATTGGATGAATTGCATGGAGAAATTTATTTCACCAAGTTGGATCTTCGTTCAGGATATCATCAAATTAGAATGAAGACTAAAGACATTCTGAAAACATCATTTCAAACTCATGAGGGTTATTATGAATTTTTTTTCATGGATTTTGGCCTTACCAATGCACCTTCTATATTTCAAGGGTTGATGAATTCCATTTTCAAACCCTTCCTTAGAAAATTTTTGTTAGTTTTTTTTTATGATACACTAATCTACAACAGGTCTTGGAAGGATCATGTTCAACATGTTGACATGGTACTCAAACTATTGGAGGATAAACAATTATATGCAAAAACCTCCAAATGTTTCTTTGGAGTACAAGAGGTGGAATATCTTGGTCATATTGTATCTTAGGAGGGTGTTAAGGTAGACCCTAACAAAATTAAAGTCATCAAGGAATGGAAAGTCCCCACAACTATAAAGTAGTTGTGAGGATTTCTCAGGTTAACAGGGTATTATCTCAAGTTTGTTAAGAATTATGGGAGATTAGAAGCACTTATAAAAAAATTATTGAAGAAAGAGGAATTTTCATGGACTCCTGAAGCAACTAAGGCCTTTGAACATCATAAAGAGCAAATGTGCCAAGCACCAGTCTTAGCTATGCCAGACTTCACAAAAACCTTTATTGTGGAAAGTGATGCCTTGGGAAATGGAATTGGTGTTTTTTTAATGCAAGAAGGAAGACCCATTTTTTTTTAAAGCTGTCCAATCAAAGGAAAGTATTTACATAAATCTATTATGAGAATGAAATTTAGGCAATACTACATGCACTAAAGAAATGGAAACATTACCTAATGGGAAGACACTTCAAGATAAAAACTGATCATGATAGTCTTAAATACTTTTTGGAACAAAGACTATCTTCAAAAGAGTAGAAAAAATGGGTCACAAAGATGTTGGGTTATGAATTTGAAATCATTTTCAAAAAAGGGGAGCTAAATTTTGTTGCAGATGCACTCTTAAGAAAGGATGAGGATGTGGAAGCATTTCTTTGTGCCATTTCTATTATCCAATCAGATTGGATAACCGAAGCAAGGGAGGAATGGAAGAATGAAAAAGAAGCATGGAAAATCATTCAAAAGTTTCAGCAATATCCCAGTACATCTGATACATTTAGTTGGAAAAATTATTCCTTATGGTAAAAATATCGCTTATATCTTTGTAGGGATTCCCAACTAAAACAAAATATTCTTTTGGAATTGCATACCTCTCCCTTAGGAGGACACTTGGGATTTTGAAAAACTTACCACAGGATAAAGAAAGATTTTTTTGGGATGGCATCAAATCTGATATTCAAAAGTTTGTGGCGGAATGTTTGGTTTTCCAGTGAAATAAATTTGAGAAAATTAAGACCTCGGGTCTGATACATCCTTTATCCATTCCAAATAAACATTGGGAAGAGGTTTCAATGGATTTTATCATAGTTTTACCTAAGTCTGAAGGAAAGAGTGTCATCATGGTGGTAGTTGATAGGCTTACCAAGTATGCACACTTTTGTGCATTATCTCATCCATTCAAAAGCTACATGTAAACCCAAAGATTATTATAAGCGATAGAGATACCATTTTCCCTGGAAATTTTTGGACGAAATTATTTTCTTGTTTGGGTACTCAAATAGCTCATATCTCATCTTATAATCCTTAATCCGACAGGAAAATTGAGATAGTGAACAAATGTTTGGAAGGAAATCCTCGTTGCTTTGTATCTGATAAAAAAACATAATGGGTCAATTGGTTACCTCTGGCTGAATGGTGGTATAACACTTCCTTCCACAATGCAGAAAAAATGACCCCATTTATGGTACTTTATGGATATCATCTGATGTCCATCACATCATCTTTAAGAGAAAATTCTAAGGTTCAAGCAGTGGAAGCTCACATCGAGCATCAACAACAAGTTCTCCAACTCTTAAAGGATAACCTAAATTTGGCACATAATCAAATGAAACAACTGGAAGATCATCATGGCAGTAAGAGTATTTTTTATGTAGGTTACTGGGTATTTTTACGGCTACAACCATACAAAAACATGTCCCTCAAGCAAGATAAGAAGGATAATAAATTATCACCAAAGTACTATGGTCCTTACAAGGTGTTGAAAAATATTGGTACTATGGCATACAAATTGGATCTTCCCGCATCTTCCCGAGTGCACCCAGTTTTCCATGTTTCATGCTTAAAGAAGGTTATAGGTGACAAAGTTCTGGTTCAAAAATTATTGCCAAAACTTTATGAGGAAGTAAAAATCATATTGGAACATGTTGTAGCCGCTACAACACCACCCAAAATTTTGGGTATATTTAAAATTTCGGGTTCCCCCTCTGCTCGCTTAGGCGTTAAAGTCTTTCACCCGACCTACAGTTAGTGACATCCCACCGACCTGTCCCCAACCCCTCATGAGCTTTCTCACCATCATGATCAGATGTTATTGCTGCAATCACGCCATATGTAGGAGGGATCATCCAACATACGCTCGAACACTCTTACCGCAGTCGCACCATGTGTTATGAGATTGCCTTTCATACATTTGAATGGAAACCTTTTGTGTATTGACAGTTAAAGGCCCTCTCGCCATGGGTCATTAATCATGTTGGGTGAATACGGATATTTACAGTGGTCCAACTTTATGACTAAGACACGGATCAAAACCATATAATAATACATTACGTGGACAACATTTCTTGGCGGAAGTGCAACCTGTGGAGCGGACATATATATGTAACGGTCAAAGTTTATGTTCAAAACAGAGAGCAGAACGTTATGCAAATCTATAAAAACAAATGTCTAATAACCATAGTGCCATGTGTCCGGTCCACGTTGTTGGCTGCAGTCTTGCTGTACATTTGTTGGTCATTAGAAATGGCACCATGCGATCACTGTGATTGAATGTTCAATGGTCTAAAGTCGTGTTCACGTTGCATGGATCCAAACGTGCAATGTTTACATTGCATGGAGCCAACGTGGATGTTTATATATATGCATGATAGTCGAATTTTCAACTAAAGCATGGAGGATAATATTCTAACAAACCTACATCAGAAACGTTGTAATATGGTGCGTTGACAGTCAAAAAACCGCAAGTTTGAGTTTTCCATGTGTCTATCTCAAAATATACACGGAAACATCACAAAAGAACCGCTCTTTTCAAGTAAGTGTGTAAAGATATCAATACTAAAAAGGAATGCGAATAGGTTATGCATTAAAAACTGTAGTCGTGGGCCGAAAATCCAGCGCCATAAGAGGCATGCTTTAGTTAACACTAAAAGAGCTATTTTCGAAAGAACAAATAAAATGTGATTTCGTAGCCCCGAGGGCGATATTCCAGGAGACAATCACGCTTCAAATCTACTATTAATAACCTACGCTGGTCCCATTTAGAAAGCCGTTATCATTTCATAGTCCGTGGAAGCTGAATTTTAGATAATGCCACTACTGACTATGCCGAGCTATCTTCACAGAGCTCAATTTTAGATAATTCCTAAGGCGTTTGCTTTTACTCTGTCCATAGGTGCTTAAAAACTAAATCATCACATCCCATGTAGATTCATTCAGTGCATTTTCCATTGTAGGCTCATGCAGGAATGAGCTGCTCACCATGGAAGCAGAATGTCTATAATCGAGCGTTGCACTAGAATGAGCCACAGTAAAAGAGACAGGTTGATGCATTTGTCTGCATGCAATAAAGCTGAAAGAGATGGTGTTATGACTATAATGCATTTCTGGACAGAGAAAACCAGGTATGGTACTTGGATGTGCAGCTGATTTCCACGATAGGAGCTAAAAGTCTGGTGCAGTCTATGGCAAACCGATAGGCGACAACTTACGATTGCATTCGATAGCAGGAAGACAACGAAAGAGCCTTTCTATGGAAGCTGATATTGATGAGGTCGCAACCATCCAGAGGTTGCAGAGTCGCAACATATGCTTCCACGCATGAAATGCGACCATGCGACTATGCGACTCTGCCGAGGTCGCACATCATGGCTCATCCCAGCATCCAGTAACACATAGGAGCTTCAACATCATTCCGTCGAGGAGGAACACCAAGGGAGTTAACTATTCATATTTATTAAATGATGAACATGGCTTGGCATTTCAAATTTTTCTTGCGCACCAGCAAACAAACTCATAGTGGATATGCACTAATCACTCATACATTTCATATATGACAGGAATATGCAGGATTCCAAGATAGCTGTTAAACTCCCGTAGTTTTATTTTGATTCTTCCTTTTATGAGCCTTTGATTTTCTACTTGCTAAATATAGATATATTCACATACACATATATATTCATATATGTGTGTGTGAGGCTAATTTAGTGTGTTGTATACTGCTAATTCGTTGTATTTGCATGCGAACAAGATGAGGAGATTACAACCCAGCCGAAGAAGTTTGTCGCTTATCCAGAAAATGTTGGTTCATGTGGCGGGAGCTAAGACTATCTCAATAGGAGAAATGTAGAAGGGATAAAACCCCAGGTCGCAGATTGCTTCAGGTCGCCAGGTCACGTAGTCATGTTCCATGTCAAAGGCTCGACTACACGACCCAGCGACTGGGTTGTAGGTCGCATATATTGCCCAAGGTCGCAAGTCGTTGATCTGCCCAGGCTCCGAGGTCACAGGTCGCAGATTGAACGAGGTCGCAAGTCGCAGATTCGCTTGAGGTCGCAGGTCGCAAGTTCCCAGGGGTCGCAAGTCGCAGGGGTCGCCAGGTCGCTAAGTCGCATCCCCTGTCAAATTCCCGATGGCACAACCCAGCGACTAGGTCGCAGAACCCAGTCAGGTCCCAGGTCGCAACAACAGCTTAGGTCGCAAGGTCGCAAGTCGCAGGAGTCATCGGGTCGCTAAGTCGCATCCCCTGTCAAATGCCTGACGGCGCAACCCAGCGACCCAACGACTAGGTCGCAAGGTCGCAGAACCCAGTCAGGTCGCAAGTCACAGAAAATACTGGGTTGCAAGGCAGCCCAACGGTCAAGAAGATGAAAATTCAAGGAATCCCAAAGGGCAGGTTTTGTATTATAAATACTCCTTTGGAAGCTTGTAAAATGGGGATCTTTTGTTTGGGACTCGAGCTGAGTATATTGTATTACCAGAGGATTATACATTGAAGCATTAATACAAGCATTTTGAAAAATCCATTTTTGGATCTGGTGTTGTCTTATGTATGAGCACTGTCGAGTATTATGTTTTCAATTTCTGAACATCTTTAGATTAAGGGAAATGTATCTTCAATTCACATCACAGTTGCATAACAGTTTTCTGAGTATGTTAATGGTGGTTGTGTTTATTTCACTTTCTTAACGAATGCTGATGGCTTTGTTTATTGACATTTGTGTTTCCATTTAAAACCTTTAGGAAGTGAAGGGTGTTCTTGCCATGAGGAATTGTTTCCTTTGCGGTCAGAATAGTTTACAAGCATGATCCTAACGAAGTGTTGTTAACAACACTTCCTTCGGCCTTCATGCTTTATTATTTCCTCTTGCTACTCATAGTGTTGCATGTACATTTCATGCATCAATCATATGTCTTGTATTAGTTGATTAGGTGTGTATCCACTATTTTATAGAGTTTAAGCGAGACCCTAAGCAAAGGATAAATCAGTGGTAGTCAGACCCACACCCCGGATGGGATCCCTAGTCCAAACGGTTCAAGGTCTAATTGGGAACTTTTACCGGGGAGATCCCCTGCTGTTGGCTGGACAGATTTTCCCGTCAACAAAACCTAAAGCAGTCAAGGAAAAGGGAACTCGATAGCTAAAAAATCAATCAATTTCAGAGTATCTCATCAAGTGGAAGAACTTACCCTCTGAAGATTCCACATGGGAGGATAAGAATTTTATACAAAACCATCTAGAACTACTCGAGTGTTGAGGAAAACACTTTTTTGAAGGAGAGGGACATGTTAGGGCCCTATGTTACTAGTGTATTCCCTTATTGTTGTTAGTGTAGCCCCCTTATAGTTATTTTTGTACCCATGTAGTCCCCATATTGTCATTATTGTGCCCCATAATAGCCCACTATTGTTATTGTTGTGCCCTTACATTATTATTGTTAGGTTTCCTAGGATTATATTGTGACCCCATGGACTCCTATATATAGAAAGGAGGTTTTTTCATTTGTGTCATCCAAGAATTGTTCATTTATGTAATGTAAAGGATATTTCCCCCTCGAAGAGGCCGATTCCTAAGGCGTTGATTTATCTTTTATTCTATTTTGTGAGCTAGTTTCATAGCAATGTCGGATAGTCTTGGGGGGTCCGGAGCATTCTACAAGCCATTGATTATATTTAAACATAAATTGTGGTCAAGTGATTTTGTGGTGCATTAACCAAACGTGACAAAAGGTCTTGTCAGATATGGTTATTTCATAAACCCATTCATTCTACACTAATTGAAATTTATTTTTAATCAAATGCGATTAAACTAATTAACAAGGCAGAATTCAAATGTGCACACCATTATTTTTGGATTTTGATATTTATAACTATTTCTTTCTTTCTTTTGTCCCTTTTTTCATATTTATTTACACATTTTTTTTATTTTTCATTTTTCACTATTTTATTTTGTTTCTTTATATATATATATATATATATATATATATATACACACACACACATATACATATACTTTTTGTACTTTTATTTTTTTCTCAAAATATCTAACTTATCAAAATGAATTCTGCCAGAACACGTCCCGCCTGCAATACAGACCAATCAATCACATGATAAACATCCTTCACATATATTTTAAGCAATGAAACATGGAAAAAATCATGGAATTTCATTGTCGGAGGAAGTTCAAGTCTGCAGGACATTGGTCCGATCCCCTCAAGGATCTCGAAAGGCCCACAATACTGAGGTGGCAGTTTTTCACAAGATCTAATCCTCAAGGAGCTCTTCTTGGGATCGATGCACAAGTACAAATTCTCCCTAACATAAAAATCCCTAAATACCCTATGTTGATCTATGTAGTTCTTATGTTTATCATGTTTTGCCTTTATATTCTTCTTGATAACTTGCATTTCCTGTTCCATTTCTTCCAACATATCTATTCCTATCAATACCCTTTTCACTGGATTAATCCAGCTGATGGGAGTATTACAACTCCACCCATAAAGTACCTCAAATAGACTCATCCTTAGTGACTCCTGATACCCATTGTTGTAAGAAAACTCAACTAGTGGAAGACACTCTTCCCACTTCCACTACTGATGCATAACATACATTCTCAACATGCCCTCTAGAATCCTGTTGATCCTCTTTGTCTGTCCATTTTTCTGCGGATGGTAATTTGTACAAAAGGAAAAATATGCACCCAAACTTGCAAATAACTCTTTCCAGAACCTAGAAGTGAACTTTTCATCTATACCACATACAATATTCTTTGGAACACCATGCAGCCTCACTATATCTCTGATGAATACCTATGCTACCTCACTAACCGAATTAGTAGACTTCACTGGAATGAAGTGAGCTACTTTTGTCAACCTGTCCAGCACAACCATAATGGAACCATGTTGTCTAGATGTCCTTGATAAACCTGTAATGAAATCCATGGAAATGACATCCATTTCTATTTTGGAATCAGAATCAGTTGTAGTAACCCACCTGGATGCTTACATTATGCATTTACATGTTCGCAATCCAAGCATATAACCACAAACCCCACCACTTCCTTCTTCGTATTCTTCTAATAGTAGAACTTCCTCACCACTTCTAGTGTTTTATAATATCCTAGATGACTTGAATACGACTTAACATGAAATTATCACAAGATAATCTTCTTGAGCTCGATGTTGTCTGAAACATAGATCTTTCCCCTAAATCTTATCAAACCATTTGTTGTAAGATGGTAATCCACATCTTTTTCACCTATATCCTATTGTAACATGTGCCTAAGTTACTTGTACCTATCATACTGTTATCCTACTTGCAATATATGATCATGTTAATCTGTCCCATAAGAACGCATAGCTACAATGTGATTTACATTGATATGTATGTTAAGAGCATCTGCAACCATGTTCTCCTTACCCTTAATATACCTAATCTTGAAGTCAAACTCACTGATCGTCACCATCCATCTAGCTTGTCTTGAAATTAGATTCGTTTGATCAATAAATATCTCAATCCACTGTGATCAATCATCAAGATAAATCACTTTCCAAGATGATAGTGCATCCACATCTTCAAATCATGTATGATCGCTACCAAATCAAGATCATGTGTTACATAGGTTTGCTCGTGCTCATTCAGTTTCCTTGACTCATAGCATACTACATGTCCTTCCTAAAAAGGACTCCACCAAGTCCTCTCTTGCAAGCATCTATACACACCACAAACTCTTTGTCTGGATATACAATCTTTAGAACTCGAGCATTTGTCAACAACTGCTTCAACTACTCAAAACTTGTTGCACATCCCTATGTCCATTCAAATTTTTTACCTTTTCGCTGCAAGGATGTAATAGGATAGGCAATATGTCATAAGTTCCTAATGAACCTCCTGTAGTAACCTGTTAACCCCATGAATGACCTTACCTCATCCACATTCCTAAGATTTTCCCACTCCATTATAGCTCTTATCTTTTTTGGATCCATTGCTATGCCTTCCTTGGAAACCACATGCTCCAAGTAATGTACTCAGATACCTAAAAGGCACTCTTGATTTTGGATTATTGTACCCTAAGAGAAAAAATCATACCTTGACAACATATATTGATTCAGATTGGGTAGGAAGCATTAATGATCGAAACAATACTAGTGGTTATGCATTCTTCTTGGGAGATTGTCTTATGACTTGGCTTAGCAAGAAACAATAATAGATATCTCTCTCCACAATTTAAGCTGAGTACATAGCAGCAGTCGATTTTTGTACACAATTCCTATGGATGAAGGAATCCTTGAAGGATCTCAAGATATATAATAAGACTATCTCCATCTAATGTGACAACACCAATGCAATAAACCTCTTAAATGATCCATTCATGCATTCAAAGATAAAACATATCCCAATAAAGTATCACTTCCTCTGAGAACAAGTTGCATAGCATGACATCAAAATGGAATATGTCAACAACAAGGAGAAAATTTCAGATTTCTTCACAAAACCCCTACCTCACGAAGTATTTGAACATCTACGACAAAATATGGGGGTCATATCTCTTGCATCCCATTAAAGCATCCCTTTGATATTAATGTTCAAGGAGGAGAATATGATAAGGGGACGGGCACGATAACAAGGGGGGCAACATGATGACAGGGGGAGTAGCATATGTGGATGTTATTCTTGGTGACAGGGGGAGTATCATATGAGGATATCATTCTCAGTGACAGGGGGAGTAACATATGAGGAAAGTGTTGTAATTAATAACGAAGGGGAGATTGTTGGAATAATTCTTGTTATTGATGTCAAAGGGAACACTAAACAAAGTTACCAATCAAATGATAACTATTACCTCGAAACGAGAACTCTAGCAAAAAAAAACCAAAAAAAATGAAAAAGCAAGTTGGAAACGGAAAGTGTTGATGCTGGAATAACTTTTTTTTTAAAGTAAATTTTCAACATCTTTTAAAAATGACAGTAAAAACCAGTTTTTTTTGTGCAAAAAACACCTTGAAAACGAAAAGTGTTGATGATAGAATAATGCCTTTTTTTAAAGGGTAAATTTTCAACATTTTTTAAAAATGACAGTAAAAACCAATTTTTTGTGTGCAAAAGAAACCCTAAAAATGAAAAGTGTTGATGTTGGAATAACATCTTTTTTTCAGGGAAAATTTTCAACATTTTTTAATAATGACGTTAAAAATAAAATATCATGACTCCGAAAAACTTTAAAGTTCCAACGATTTTCAAAGATGAGATTAAAGATAAAATATCATGTCTTTGAAAAGCCTTAAAATTCCAATGATTTTTAGGCATAACATTAAATATAAAATATCACATCTTTAAAAAATCCTTAAAATTCCAAATTTTTTCAGTCATGGTGCTAAAGAAAAAATATTTATAACTGTTTTCAACAATAACATTAAAGATAAAATATCATGACTTAGAAAAACATTAAAATATTGACAATTTTTCAACCATGGAATTAAAACCAAAGATTATAACTACAAAAAACTTCAAGTTTTCAAAATATTTCAAGCATGACATTATGGAAAAAATTTATGACTAAAAAAACTTTTAAAAAGAGCACATGAATGAACGAGTTATTATACCAAGAGTAATTTATTTTTTAAATGCTAAATGTATAGCAATTTTATAACCTTAGCCTAAGACAACTTGATACATTGAAACAAAAATTTAAAAATCAACCATCAAATTGACACACAGTGGGTGAACTCAGCCAATTGTAATGAAAACTTAAAGACCAACCATGAAATTGACACATTGTGGGGGCAGGCTCAATTCATTAAAACAAAAAAATTAAAATCAACTATCAAATTGCACATAATGGAATCGGGTTGCTAGTCGAGAATTAACACAGACCCTGCAGAAAATAAAGAAATAAATATAAATACAAATGGAAAATATAAAAGAAAACAAAAATTCAAACATTGAAGAAAAAACTAAAAAACAGATTTTTTTAAAAAAATAGCAATTAATAAAACATTAAAAAAATTAAAAAACATGACCAAAAAAATCAAATATATAAAACATATAAAAAGACCAAAAAAACCTATAAAAATGTAAAAAAAAAACAAAATTAACTTGTAATATATGTGTGTGTGTGTGTGTGTGTGTGTGTGTGGAAAACAAATAATTTGAGAAAACCAATTAAAAATTACCATAAAAAAACAATGTGTTTTAAAATGTTAGTGATTTTCATGTTAATTTTCAAAAGTGCACTTATTTTTTACACTTCAAATTTTCAAATGGATTAAGTGTGGATAATTTTGGTAACACACACACACACACACACACACACATATCTAAACCCATCAAAATGTAGAAAAACAAAATTAGCTTGTAAAATTAAAAAAAAAAGTAAATAATAATTATTAATAAATAAATGGGAAACGAATTTCAAAAAACCACATAATTTAAGGAAAGAAAATAAAAGTTAAATAAAAACATCAAAAACAATTTCTTTTAAGTTTAAAAAAAAACCACATAATTTAAAAATAATAATAATAATAATAATAATTTAAAAATTTAAAATTAAAATTAAAATTTTAAAAATAAAAATAAAATAAAAAAAGTTTTTAAAAAATTAAATTAAATTTAAATAGAAAAACAATTTAAAACAATTAATAATTTAAAATTTTAAAATAAATACATTAATTAAAATTAAAAATTAAAACTAAAAAAATTTAATTATATATATATATATATATAGAGAGAGAGAGAGAGAGAGAGAGAGAGAGAGAGAGACCTACATTAATTCCAAGAATCGACCAAATTAAAAATTAACAAAAAAAACATCAAAAACAATTTGTTTTAAAATGTTAGTGATTTTCATGTTGATTTTGAAAAATGCACTTATTTTTTACACTTTAAATTTTCTAATGTATTAAGTGTCAAAAATGATGTGTTACAGATCTTTTCATCCCTATTGCGAATTTTTACACTTTGAATTTTTTAACTTACAAACTTACACCTTTTTGAAGCATATTTCATCCTTCTTTGAGTACAGATTTGGAGTTGTTTGGAAGTAGAGTTTGGGTTTCTTTTGGAGAAGACATTTGAAGACATTCGTGAAACATTGTTGATGCTTTACTAAATACATCCTTGAATACTTTCTTGAACAACCTTGTTGGAAGCTAGTCTTAGACCCTCTTGGACAAATATTGGACTATGTTTAGAGTAGACTTTCGTCTCCTTTTGAAGTTACTTTTAAACAATTGTTAAAGACATCCTTGAATATTTATGGGGCATTTTTGAAGATCAGTTGAAGCATTGTTGAAGTATTGAATGTTCAAGACATCATTAAGAGAAGGCTTGTTAAAGCATTATTGAAGGAAACCTTGAAGCATTTTTTGAAGACATTTTAGAACTCTTTTGAAGTATTTCGTGTAAAATTTTGATTTGACCAAGTTGGATCTTGGAGTCGAAAGGATTGGAGTCCTAATTTTTTACCAAGTTGGAGCTTGGAAGCCTTTGAGAGGATTGGGGTTGTCATTTTGACCAAGTAAGAGATTTGATTTGTCCAAGGTTGGAGCCTTTAAAAATTCAATGATAGTATTGTTTAGGTTGGAGCTTGGTGTTGTACAAGAGGATTGGAGTTCTCAATATTTTGATCAATAATTTTTATTTTTATTTTTTTTTATTATTTTTTTTTTTTAATTTTTTTTTTAATCAATTATGATTCACCCCTTCATAAATATTTCCAAGAATTGGTTTTAGATCCAGCTTTTTCATAGAACAACTTAACAGTTGGAAGAAGTGTTTTTGAATCACAATGGCCAGTAAGGATGCTACGGTTCCCCAATTTGATGGAACAAATTTTACTTTTTGGAAAGTTAGAATGGATTTCTACTTAATGTCTCTTGGAGTCGAAGTTTGGAAATATGTCATAGATGGATACAAGATCCCATATCCTCTTCCAAAAGATCTTATCGGGAAGAAAGCATACGTGGAAAATGAAAAGGTTTTGAATTCTATAGCAAGTGTTCTGCCAGATTCAGAATTCATTAAAGTGATGAATATTAAAATATATAAAGAGACGCGGGACAATATCATTAGCATCTATTATGGAGATGGTAAGTAAAAAAGGCATAGCTCAAAATCTTTAGAAGATAGTTTGAAATTCTCAAAATGAATGAAGAAGAAGGAATTGTTGCTTAATTTCTTTTGGTAGATGAAGTTTTCAATTCTCTCAAAGGACTATGTGAAGACATCAAAGAGAAGCCAATTGTCCAAAAATTCTAAGATCACTTCCATACCGCTTTGATGCCAAATTCAGTGCCATAGAAGAATCGCAAGACTTGGATGAATTAAAAATGGATGAGATTCATGGAATTCTTATTGCATCTGAAATGAGAACAAGAAAATTAACTCACAAATAAGTTTCTTTCAAAGCATCAAAATCCTCAAGAAAGGGGAATATTTGTGACTTCGACAACGATGATCCTGATACTAAAACAAAATTGGCACAGTCTAGTAATAAGTTGAAGAAAGGATCCATGCTCAAAGGAAAGTATCTTATCATTTGTTTTAAATGTGGAAAAATAGTACATTATGTTGCAAAGTGTCCTTTCAAGGATGATAGTGACGATGAAGATGAACCTAAAGAAGGACATTAAAAAATAAACGATAAAAAAAGAAGAACTTCTTCTCCAAACAATATGGTGATTATTCTTATGAAGATGAACCTAAGAAGAGAAAATTAAAAAATAAAGGCTCAAACAAAAGTAATTTCTTCTGCAAACAAGATTGAGTTGATTTTGTTGAAGATGATGATTATGCGGGAAGAAGAGAAGTATTACTCATGGAATTCGCAGATGAGATAGAAAAAATAAAGAGAAAGAAGAAGGAAATGTGGATGAATTGTTGATTAGTGTCATTGAAGAGAATAAAAAACTAAGGAAAATTAATGGAAAGTTATCATAGTAGATCATCTCTCTCAAAGCTGAAATAAAGAAGAAGAGGCAAAGAGGATGGAAGAAGTATTCAACAACAAGTTAAACGAAAAGGAAGGGACCAATGAGAAATTAGAGGTTGAAGTTGCTTATCTAAAAAAAGAATAGGACAAGGTCAAAAAAAGCTTGAAAATTTCTCAAACCCTAGATGTCATCCTCACAACTCAAATACCACAACATGAAAAAGCAGGACTTTGTTATATGATTGAATCACCTAATCCAAAGGAGAACACTAGTATCCACCATGAAGAAGAACCAAGAAGATATGTTGATGCTCTACACAATCATCCAAGAAATTAGAAGTATTTTGACACACCAAAGGGACCTCCTCGCAATAATCCAAGGAATGAGAAGTTATCTTATCTAGAAAGAAATGTCACATCAAGCCAAGCTTATATTAATAGGTATCAAACTATTTTCCTTGTTCATTTTTTCCTTTGTAAAAAAATTGGTCATCAAGCTAACTATTGCAATGCTTATGGAGGTAATAATGTTGACTCAAGAAAGCATGGGACTAATTACCAAAATAAGACTACTGATTCAAGGAGACAAAACTAGATCAAAACTTACAATTAATTTACTCCTCTTTAAAATTATAGTCTATAATGCTTGAAATGCAATAATCCAGGTCATGAAGCACAAAATTGTCTTCTAGAACCAAGAGAAAGGGTATGGAGAAGGAAGACAAGAGAACCCGCCCCTAAAAATTGTGGTATAGCCTTGTGTGCACAAAATGAGGAAAACAAATGGTTTGTAGATAGTGTATGTTCTAGGCATATGACTAGTGACCAAAATAAGTTCATCTCACTAAACAATAAGCATGAAATTGTGACTTTGGAAGTGGATTTTCTAATTGTTGGAAAATGCACAACGAATCTCGTAAATGGTAGACAAAAAGAAAAAATGCAATATTCGTTGAAGGACTCAAGCACAAACTTCTGTGTGTCAAGAAAATACGTGACCATGGAAATGATATCATATTTAGTGCCAAATATTGTGAGATAATAAAGAATTGTTTGGGAAAACCTTTGGGAAAATGAGTAAGAACACTACAACAAATCCCTATGATTAGCTCCCTTTTTTGCTAAATTTTTGCTTCCAAGGATCATTTTAGTGTATTTTTCTCCATTTTTTGAAAAATTTAACATTATTTATCAGGATGGCACTATTTTTGGCATTGTTTGTGTTGAAAAAAATATTTTGGAGCTAAATTAAGGAGATAATAGCACGATAAATAGCGCCATAAATTTCCCCAGAAATAACACCATTGATAATGTCACATTTAGCTCCTTTTCGGAACCTAAATTATCGCCTTGGTTATCTCCATTTTTAGTGTCTGATTTAGTATTGGATGTGCCTAAATAGTTAATTAATTGAGGTGTTGGAAATTAAGTGGATAAGGAATTTGAGGATTATGGGATTTACAGATTTGGGGTACAAGGATTAAGGGTTAAGGGATTATGGGTTAGGGATTAAGGGATTAAGGGTCAAGATTTAAGGGATTAGGGTTAGGTATTAGGGGATTAAGGGTTAAGAGTTAAGGGATTTGGTGCTTACGGGTTAGGTAGTTTAATGGTTAATGGCTTAGGGATTATGGTTTAAGGGATTAATGTTTAAGTCATGCTTACAAAATATGGGTTTATGGATTAAGGTGTTAGTTATTAGGGCTCAAGTGTTTAAGGGTCAACAAATTAGGGTTTAGTGGATTTAGGGCTTTGGCGTTAAAGGATTAGTGATTAACTAGGGTTGAGGGATTAAGGGTACTTTAGTAATTAGGGCTTAAGGATTTAAAGGTCAATGCACGATTAGGGTTAGAGGATTTAGGGATTTATCGGAACTCTTAAAATCTAATGGAACACCTTTCAACATGCTCATAACCAATTTCATCCATCAATGTTGCACGGTGAGAAGTGAATGGGGCCAATGTTGAAATTTCCTCAAAATATTCTTGTATGTGTCAAAATTTAGCATGGTTAGACTAAACACATGCCGTGATAGTATTCAAGGGTTTGAATACTAAGGATGCTTGATGTCCTCACATAATATTTGATATCGTCCATGTTTGCATCAACGCTCATCATACACTTTCATTTTCATCATTCATCATTCATCACTCCCATCTATGGAATCTTTTTCAAACTCTTGAAATATCATGGAACGTCTTCCAACATGCCCATCACCAATGTCATCCATCAATGCTACATGTTGAGTAGTGAATGGGACCAACGTTGAAATTTCTTCAAACTATTCCTGTATGTTAGGAAATTTGACATGGTTAGATTAGACATGTGCCTTGATAGTATGCGAGGGTTTCAAGACACAAGGATGCATTAAATCCTCGCATAATATATGATATCATCCAATTTTGCATCAATTTTCATCATGCAATATCATTGTCATCATTCCTCATTCCCACCTATGTAATCTTTGTCAAAACTCTCTTGAAATGTCATGTAATGTCTTTCAACATGCCCATCACCAATTTCATCCACCGACATCGCACGATGAGAAATGAATGGGGCCAACGTTGAAATTTCTTCAAATTGTTCATGTATGCATCTAAATTTGACATGGTTAGACTAGGAACATGCCTTGATGGTATATGATAGTGTCAAGACTCAACAATGCATGACATACCCACATAATATTTGATATTGTCAACGTTTGCATAAATGTTCATTATGTAGTCTCATTATCATCATTCCTCATTCCCATATATGGAATCTTTGTCAAAAATCTCTTGAAATGTCATGAAAGATCTTCCAACATGCCCATCACCAACTTCATGCACCAACACTGCACGATGAGCAGTGAATGGGGCCAACGTTCAGATTTAGTGAGTATGAGGAATAAGGAATGTGGGTTAGTTATTAAGGTTTCTAAGGTCACACAATGGGATTTATTAGGATTTATATATTTTTGGGCCTATGGGATAGAGGGATTAAGGATTATGTAAGTTAGAAACTAGGGGTTTTGAATTATGTGTTAGGGTTTATTAGGGTTATTTTTTAAGGGTTAGGGGTTTTATTTAAGGGGTTATAAGTTGAGGATTTATAGGGGTCGGTATTTTTCAGAGTGTTAAGGATTATAATTTAATATAGTAGTTATTAGCTATAGTGGATATAATTTAGGAATTTTGGTTGTTAATTCCAAGTGAAAAGGATATATGCATTTAGGGATAGGGGTTATTTGGTTTAAGGATCAAAATGAAAAGGCTTTGGATGTGTCATATAGGTTATGAGTTAGGGCATATAAGAGTTATATAATATGTTTGTGTATGGGATTAGTTTATGGGTCATATATATTACTAGTTAACAAGTATAGTTGTTATGAGTGACAGTTTATTAGTGATAATAAATACATTTCAAGAGTTAAGGGTGATAGGGTTATGATTTTTGGGATATGGTTGTTATGGTTACAAACTATATTAGATAATAGACATTATGGGTCAAAATTAGTAGGTGTTAAGGGTTATAGGGGCTTGGGATTATAGTTGTTATATGTTATATAATTTAAGGGTTATACAAATTGGACATTGTTAGCTCATGGAATTGTCATATTTTTCCTACTTAGTTTCCTATTTCTTTTATCCCCTTTTGACAAAAAGGACCATGTATTATTACTATAACAAACCTTATTCATCTAAGTATGTAATTTTTCACTTTTCGCTTTCTTAGTCCAATTATACTTATAATTTGACATTAGAACTATTGTCTTAGGGTATTTTTTATCATAAAAATAATGTATGAGTTGTTTCAGATTTGGATGTTCTGTCAAAGCTTGTTTTTATAGGATTACATTTTATTTCCTTTACCAATTTGGATTAATTAAGGTTTTGGGCGTCGTTGTTGTTACACAGACAATTACTTAAGAACATGTTGCCTCTCCTAATAATACCATATCTAGGAAATCCAATTATTCATCCAATTAATACATACCTTACCTTGCCATAATACTTCATGATTATAATAATATGGAAACATTGCTTTTTATAATTAAACTGATGTAACTTTCGTCGTTAGTACCAATATTACTTCATCATTATTTATTATTCATGTTGTTACATCCGAAGATCAATGTAATGGTTCGAAAATTCATTTTGATTTAAAAGTTATGAGTTGGTAATAAGGAGGAGTAACTGTCAATAATTCCAACACCTTGAAATTCTCCCCTGAGCAAGCATATGTGTGCATTGAAGTAGCTCTGTAATGGGTTCCTAGAATTTTTTAGTAGTGTGGTTATAAGAAGCTATGGGTGGAACAACGGTCAGAAACAAGCCTGACTCTGTTAATGTGTTGTTACAACATCCAAAAGCATTGGAAATTTTCGAAGGGCTAGATGGCTTAGTTATTTTGAAAAATTACATGGTTTTAGTGAATTTGTCACTTTAGAATTTTCCCAAGCCTTAGTTAAACAACACTCTGTGGTCAGGGGCTTCATATATGTTGTTACATAAGAATTTATTGAAAAATTTACAAGGATTCCTAGGATAGGAGAACAATGGTTCTCAAGGAAAGTGGCCAATCCTGAAGCTAAGGCCATATTCTTACAGGAGGGAGAATAATTGAGGTTCAAGGGTAGGGGTTTTGATAGAACATCTCTTCCTCACCCTTGGGAAGATATATCCTTCTCCATCAAAAAATTCATTACCTATGAGAGTTTCTTTTGGATTATTTTCAATTATCACTTTCAATTTTTGGCACACCTAAGGACAAGGTAGTTGATTAATTTAACAAACTACGTGTTGAAGTCATTACAACACATGGCATAGGTTTTGAAAGGGGAAAAAAATCCAAACATTTTCCTCACTAACCATGTGCTCATTAAATTAATCATCAGCATTCCTTGCAGATACAAGGGAGATCGTGGAATGATTTGATAATGAGACCTTGAGTTCGTGAAAATAAGTAGCATGAAGAGAGTGTTGAAGCAGCACCCAACGTAAAAACAAAACCAAGTACTGAAGTAGCACCCATGACTAAAACAACACATGTTGATGAAACTGCTACATATTCTGGGAGAAATAAAACCACAACCTCTAAGAGGAGTAGGGATGATACACCTCCTATGACTGGTTGATGAAACCCTAAGAGGTGGAGTTTCATTAGAACTAGCCCGAGTTAATACTCATGAGGAAAGGAGACACTGATAGAAGAAATTGTGGTGGTTTCTAGTGAGCCATCAGAGGAAAGACGAGGTAGGTTCCCAATTGTAGAGGAAGTGTTGGAGGAATAAATTGTTGGAATAGAAATTGCACCTGAAATTGGAGTTAAGGAAGTGAAGGTCCCTGAAGGGACCGGGGGAGTATCAAAAAAGGTAAAAGTGTATAAAATGAAACTAAAAATTCCAATTGGTTTAAGAACCCCTGGGAGAAGGGTGTGAGTATTTATATGAGAAGAGAATTAAAAACCTACTGCTATAGCTGAGGGGGAATCTATTGATACAATTGGACCTGATGGGTTTGAGGAGCAACAGGATAAAGAAAAGTACGAGAAGTATGCAGAATAAGTCCCCTCTACATTTAAAATCCTATTTGTTACACTAGAGCTTGAAAAATAGCCATAGAAACAACAGGAGACATGAGGACCAGTAACAAAAGAGTTGACAAAAGAACAAGAGGTTGTTACTTCACTAGGTAAGACAAAAATTGACCCTTTCATTCAAATTGAAAATCTGAGAAAGGAAAATGATGGTTTAAAGAAAAAAAATTCCTTGGTTAAAGAACAGATTCATTTAAAGAATGAAATTGGATTGGATATGTTGGTAGAGGCTGTAGAAATCACATAATTTATCGTCTCAAAAAAACTATTAAGGGCTGCCAATAAATCCTTAAGGAGGCTGAAATCATGGAGACAATTATTGTTTAAGTTGAAGTACAAGTGGGAGAACAAGCTAAATAATTTAGACCTATTATTCAACAAGAATGACATTGTTGTTACACAAGAACAAATAGTCGAAGCAGAGTAGGAAGAAGAAAAATAGTTTGTTAATCCACAAGAACTTGTTTATGATGTTGTTGTTACATAATAACGATCAGTTGAAATAGAGAAGACTGAAAATAAAAATACAGTTGTTCCAAAAAACCTATCGATGATGTTTTTGTTACACAAGAACCAACAATTGAGATAAAGAAGAGGGAGGAGAAAAAGGATCAGAAGGAGGATGATGAAACAACATCTGAAATAGCTCACTTTAAATTTGCAAATTTTATGAGGGTAGAAGAGCGGTGGTAGAAATTAGCACTCTTTCCCAAAGATGAAGTCATATTTCTAAATAAATACAAGGAAATGGTCAATGATATTAATAAGGAGTGGGATAAAAAATTAAGAATTGAAGATTTTGTGAAAATTTAGAAGGAGAGGAATCAAGCAATGCAACAGGTGAAGGAAATATAAGGACATGTTAAGTTGTTACAGCAAGAAAAGGAGCTTATTTATGAGCTCATTAATGGCTTATTATGCAGTAGGATTCCTTCTCCTTCTTATCCTTTATATTTGCAATAACAATATTATCTCTTCCAATTAACAACCCTGAAGGAAAAGTGACCATATAAGACAAAGGTAGATACAAGATTTCCTGGAAACATTTCAAAGTGCTAATTTCTCATAACATAATTTGTTATGCGAGTTGTGGTTGCATGATCTCGCTTGATTTGGGGAACAATCATTCAATTTGATGCCCTATGTGGGAGATGTACAACTCTAGGCTTTTGTTTTTTTATGCAAAATCAGATAGGCTGAAAAGTTTCCCATGATACTGTAACAAAATGAAGAACGGGTAAAACTATTTATAAGAGGAGAATCTGGTTTAGCTGAAGTTGTTGCACACAAATACAATAAAATATGGTGGTTCCCAGCCACTAACACATTGTTGATGGACCATCAAGAATCAGTTCTATGGATATGCCAGAGAAATATATAAGGAATGAGAATTGGTGCCTTGGAAGGAAGAAATTTGAAATGGGATCTTTCCCGACAAGAATTGAAGAAGGGAGACCCCTATTGTTATCATAATTTTGAGCAAGAACTTTCCATAGTTCATTGACATGTTGACTGTATTAGGAGGAGTGGTGCAGGCTATATATGACTTAGATTCAAGTTCCATCTTTTTTGGTTACCCACCTATCAGTATCAACATCCATATAGTATTTTTGATAAGATTTGGGAGGAAAATTGGTTATTTCTCAAGGATACAAGGTCAGAGGTGAAGAAATGGAAAAAAATTAGAACGTCACACAACTTCACTCTTAGCATTTTAGGCATCAGTGACATGAGTCTACATGAGGACATGTAGAAGCTTACACTGGGGGGAGATGTTAGGTCACAGAATTGTCATATTTTTCCTAATTATTTTCCTATTTCTTTTATCCCCTTTTTACTAATAGGAATATATATTATTACTGTAAAACCCCTTATTCACCTAAGTTTGTCCTTTTTTACTTGTCATTTTCATAGTCCAATCCTACTTATAATTTGACATTAGAAATATTGTATTAGTTTGATTTTTATTATAAAACTAATCTATGGGTTGTTTCAGGTTTGGATGGTTTGTCAAATCTTGTTGTTATAGGATTACATTCCAGTTCCTTTGTATTAATTAATTTTGGCGGGAGTTGTTGTTGTTACGCAGATAGTTTCTTAAGCATGTGTTGCCTTTCCTAATTAGACTGGATCTAGGAGCGCGTCAAAGACAAGCGAAATAGCTCATCACTTGGTGTTATAGGATTTTATGCTCGGTTAGAAAAACAAAAAACCCTCTCAAGTTCTCCTAGAAACCTATGGCATACCAAGGGAAATATGGTTCTATGGCTTAATTCTTTTAGTTTGGTGAGATGTAAAGTAGATATTAAGAATATGAGAAGGAGTTTCTATGAGTACTCACATGCATATTTGTTGGAGTGATCAGTGTAGCTAGGAAGTTCTCCAAGCTAGCTCCAAAACCTGATGTTGCACATAAAGAGAGGACAAAACAAAGTTACTGATCAAACAAAAAAATAACCGATTACCTGTTTTTTTAGGTAGCAAAAAAGGAACCCGATTTTGAAAAGTGGTGATGCAGAATCACCTTTTTTTTAAGCATATTTTTGGCACTTTATTTATTTATTTTTAATTTTTTTTTAATGCCATGATTTTCATGTCGATTTTGAAAAGTGGTGATGGAGAATCACCCCCTTTTTTTAAAGGGTTGATTTTTACACTTTACATTTTATAATCTCTTCTTCTTCCCTAAGATGTTATTTTTAAGTGTATTTATGTACTTGTTTGGTTTAATTTTTTTTGTAATTAAATTTTCATTTTTTCGCATAGTTAAAAAAAAAAAAGGGTCAACATTTTAAAGTTAGTCTTTTCTGTATGTTTATGTATTTTCAATTAATATTTCAATGAGCATCGAATAATTATTGCTAAAAAACCAATATTTTAAACCATATGACAAAAAAATACACATTTTCAATATAAATACAATGAAAAAAATACACAATTTTGAGACTTTTTGTTAAAAATAACTTGTTAAATAAACAATTTTTTGGGGAAAACATTGCCAAAAAAAAAAAAATTAAATAGATTTTTTTAATGAATTTTAGGTTCTCATTTTCGTCATTACATGATGGCTGAGTTGACTTCTAAATGTTGAAAAGTGTAACTAGGTCGGTCTTCATATTGACTATGTAATTATTAAAAGAAGAAGACAACAATAATAAAATGCATTATGTACTTGCTTCATGGATTTCATGAGAAAGATTTTATTATAGGTTAAATAGAATTCTTCTTGATTTCTATCTACGGTTTTTTCATCTAGGTTTAAATGTGTCATATATATATATATATGAAGCATCTAGTCTGAGAAATGCTCCAAGACCTAGTAAGAGAAAACATGAATCAATGGCTTAATTAAGCTCTACATCAAGATTGAAAGTTAAGCTATTATGATGTGTTACAAGACGGCTTTCTAATAGCTAATAAGTCAGCCTATATGCTAAAGTGGTGGTCAACCTAAAAGACAATGAGACTATCTCTATAAATACAGTTGGTATGTGGCTCATTTACTCTGAATATTTTTCGGTGGTCTTAGCAATCAAAATGTGCAAATACAAGTGTGAATACAAGTGCAGATACAAGTGCGGATACCTCTTATATGAATACGATTAAATGAGAAACAAGTTTGCAGATTTAATTGAAGTGGAATTGTGAATATAACTGAAGCAAGCAATGCCGATATATCTGAGATTACAAAGTGGACATCTCTGATATTTCAACACAGATAAGAGGAAGACTACAATACATATAAACAGTGAGATCACAATGCGATAAAAGGAAGGATTAAATGCGGATTAATCTGATAATTGTGGATAAATATGAACCGGTATTACAGGAAGAGTCTGCGGATATATATTACAAGAAGCATTTGTGAAACTTACAACAATGATCATTTGCGAACACCACAGCAGAGACAGCGAGAACATATACTAAGTTATAGTGTGGATAAAAGGAAATACTTCAATACGAATAAACTAAAAGACTGTGATCAGTGCTTAATCTTTGTGTCTTGTGTTTTGATAATTGAATTGATGAAATATTAACTTAACCTAAAGAAGAGAAGACATAATTACATTCACAAGTAATTATCAAGAAGAGAATTTGTAATAACCTATCGCCCTACAAATTCTCAACATGGTATCAAATCTTTTGGTTACAAGAAAGGGCTATCAGCGATACAAATCCACTTCATTTTGGAGGTTACAATCTCAGCTTGGTTACATTGCAATGCTTATAGCACAAATATTACACATTCATCCTAAACATAGTCTCAACATACATACATCCCCACAGTTCAGACTCAATCTGAGATTCTCGATGGTATATAACCTTGAAAAAAAAAAGGAAGCAGAACTCGGACAGCACAGTTTCAGGTATATAAATATATCAATGAGAAAATTACAATTGAAATTATAAACAAATAGCAATCAGGTTCAACTATATATTCCCCATATACTGCGCAGAAAACAGTGGACATAACCTTGACCTTCTATGAGTTTTTCAATGAGGTTTATGTGATAAAAGACAATGGATTGCAAAACAAGGAACAATGTTATATATTAAGAAGAGAATAGGAACAATTCTGAGATAAACTTGATGATATACACCTGCAATAAAAGCGAGATCAAGTCTATGATTGATGCGTAGAAGGGACATAGAAATATCACCTAATGTAATGTGTTAAAATCTTAATTTTCATAGTGCGGATGACATAGTGTGAATTACACAGTGCGTAATATAGATGGGAAGGGAAAAAGACTATGGTCATTAGTGCTACCATAGTAATAGAACTATGAATCTATCATAATTCGCCTTGGAAGAATGCATCCCGAAATATCAGCTACACAAATGGATGACATGTGATCTCAAGTCTGGAACATCCTAAGAAGAAGATCATTCAAAGAAGAACAAGTTGTATATCTCCTCTTCACTTGCCAAGTAAGTATATTTTATTTTCATTCTAATTTTGGTTAAATGACTTCGATTTGCAAGGAGATATATGAGGTGTTTGTATTACCGAAGATCCTTGCATAAAACAAGGAGGATAGTCATGGTCCTCATAGATAACTGAAGTCATAGATAAATTTCTCCTTTGAATTCATGGAAATGAATTCTTAAGGTTCTCTCACATGAACAATATTGGAGACACAGAAGAATCTGAAAGAATAATTATGAATAGTACAAGAAATTTCATGTCACCGGAAAGGATGGAAGGAGTGGATGGAAATAGGGAGTAAGAGGTCACAATAAGTCTCTTTATGGCTCCTAGATCCTATTTAATATTTGATGCAAAGTGACATCATGGAAGTATAAGAAACAAGAACTCATATGATCGTGAGGGTAATAAGATCATGGGATAATTATGTTACCTCACTCATCAATCTAGGGTTTCTACGGAAGAAGATAAGTTGAAGGCAATAGTTTTGCAAAACTCAATCATTTGAAGAGAAAGGAAGAACCTGATTCAAAGAAAATATAAATAAATAAGAAGTAATGGATCTACACTACGATTGAGATCATCTTATTTAAGTGATTTATGTTAGTTATATGATAGGAAGGAGTGT
The DNA here is from genome assembly GCA_034641835.2 of Pinus albicaulis. Lineage (NCBI taxonomy): Eukaryota > Viridiplantae > Streptophyta > Pinopsida > Pinales > Pinaceae > Pinus > Pinus albicaulis. Next base: position 1,284,932,199 of record CM076575.1, on the reverse strand, counting down.
GGCACCCTGATGAAAGCATGGAAGGAGCTCTTGTTGAATCAGCTCCGAGAGAACCTCTCTGATAAAATTACTAATGGAAAGTAGTCATCAAGAGCAAGGGTCATAATGGAAACAGATTTTCTGGGATATTGATGGAGCATACCAAGAGAATGAAGCTCTTCATTGCTACAGGATGACTCAAGGGAAAAAGGGTATGAGTTATGTATATATTTATATGCTAAATATAGGATGCTTTGAAGTCATGTCATATGATTGTAGGTAATGAACTTGTATATTTAGAAGTATGATCTATGGAGGAGTGTCGCTCAGTGCACAAACAAATTAAATCAACATAATATGTCCTCATGAAATATGAGGTGGTTGTATATGAACAAGAAACTAGAAAGGTTATAAGTTCCTAGGAATAAATAATGTGCGGAGAGGAAGAGATCATGAAATGAAACCATGTCAAGAGGTAGTTATCATCCGAAGGCCAAGAAGATGTGGCTAGGAGATCTCTTTGGAAGATATGTAGACTCTAACAAAATTCTAGTAAAGAATAAGACCCTTGTAAAACCATATCATTAGGAGATGTGTCAATCTATATGAAGGATTTTGATGCCTACAGGAAGATGTCATGGTGAAAGATCATCATCGAGGTAAATTTTGTTCTAAAAGTTCATATGTATATGTTTATCTGGATAAATTTGTGCAGGGCTGCTAATCATAAGAAAGGATGTATGATCCTTGGAGACGATTCGAAGGAAAGTAGCATGGAATAACAGTGGACCAGATGAGGAAGACTGATGAATCACTTTCTGATAGTGGAAATGACTCATGACTGAAAGTGATGGATGATCTGTGCCCTATGAAGCCAAAAGTTGAAGATTATTCAATATCGAAATCCATGACATCGAGGGGAGGAACTCTTCATGAGTAGCTAGATTGTTACTGCAAGACCCTGGTTGATGAGGAGCCTGGTGGTAAGTTTCTTGCTTGAAAGAAACTTGAAATATGCCCTTCCTGTGTTAATAGGGAGTGATGTATGTGATTCTCTGTTACATGTGCCATGCACTAGACCAACACTAACCATCATAAGTCTTAGTGAAGGCCATGTGAAGAGAATGGATAGACACATCATTCTGGTCTTCACCTGGAAGACAGAATGGAGGATTGGGTAATCATCTGGCATTCGATACTCTTTGAGAATGAGATAGGGAATTCAAGATAAGAGTATCCGTGGACTGATATTATTTGAGGGTTGGCTACGCAAGAGAAGAATAGTCTAAGAAGGTCATACTCTGGGAACACCTAGGTGGGGTATTTACCTTGGAGAGACAATGACTATGGTGTCTATTAGTCATGTGTCTTGCTAGCATTGTAGCCCATTGTCTCATTGAGAGATGGGGATGTTAGTCAAGGCCTTGCACTAGGAGAATGCTAGTTGATATGATGATATACAGATGCGATTAACAATCTGATTCTTCTTATGAGGTTCTTCAGTTTGAAAGTGACCATGTACCTGTATGAATACGTCCCTAGTTAAGAGGGATTGTTTAAAAGTGTAACTAGGTCAGTATTCATATTGACTATGTAATTATTAAAATAAGAAGACAAAGATAATAAAATGTATTATGTACTTGCTTCGTGGGTTTCATAAGCAATATTTTCTTATAGGTTAAATAGACTTCTTCTTGATGTCTATCTAGGGTTTTTTCTTCTAGTTTTAAATGTGTCATATATATATATGAAGCATCTAGTCTGAGAAATGCTCCAAGACCTATTCAGAGAAAACATGAATCACTGGCTTAATTTATCTCTACATCAACGTTGAAAGTTAAGCTATTATGATGTGTTACAAGATGAATTTCTAATAGCTAATAAGTCGGCCTATATTCTAAAGTGGTGGTCGGCCTAAAAGATAGTGAGGTTGTCTCTATAAATACACTTGGTCTACGGCTCATTTACCATGAATATTTTTCAATGGTCTTAGCAATCAAAAGGTGCAGATACAAGTGTGAATACAAGCACAGATACAATTGTGAATACAAGTGCAGATACAAGTGTGGATACCTCTAATATGAATACAATTAAATGAGAAACAAGTTTGCGGATTTAATTGAAGTAGAATTGTGAATATAACTGAAGCAAGAAATGCAGATATATCTGAGATTACAAAGTGGACATCTCTGAGATTTTAGCGTAGATAAGAGTAAGACTACAATACGTATAAACAGTGAGATCACAATGCGATAAAAGGAAGGATTCAATGTGGATTACTATGATAATTGCAGATAAATCTGAACTAGTATTACAGAAATAGCTTACAGATATATATTACAAGAATCATTTGCGGAACTTACAGCATTGATCGTTTGCGGACACCACAGCAGAGACAACGAGAACATATACTAAGTTACAGTGCAGATAAAAGGAAAGGCTTCAATACGAATAAACTAAAAGACAGTGATCATTGCCTAATATTTGTGTCTTGTATTTTGATAATTGACTTGATGAAAGATTAACTTAACCTAAAGAAGAGAAGACATAAGCACATTCACAAGTAATTATCAAGAAGAGAATTTTTAATAACTTATCGCCTTACAAATTCTCAACACTAAGTTGAGTCTGCGCCATGACAATTCAACATCGTACTATCCTCGGGCCAATGGCCAAGTTGAGGCCGTGAACAAGGTTCTAGTCACTATGCTTCAGCATATGATTGGGATGCACAAGTCCAACTGGAATCTCATGTTGTTTTCAGCTCTATGGGCTTACTGAACCTCAGTAAAGGATGCAACTAGATTCACTCCATTCCAGCTTGTTTACGGTCTGGAAGCTACCCTTCTGATTGAATGCAAAATCCCTTATCTCAAGATAGTTGTTGAATTAATGCCTAAGACCTTGCCAGAAGAAGAGCTTCTTATATATTTAGAGAGGCTTGATGAAAGTACCGCTTTGCTTCTCTTGTCATAGAAGCACAGAAAAAGTGGGTCAAAGCTCATTTTGATCAGTCGGTTTCCCCTCGAACCTTTGTAGAAGGAGACCTCGTCCTCTTGTATGACCAAGCTTATGATATATCGTTAAGCATGTTTTGTAGAACGAGGCTTATGAGTTAATTTACTATGAATGTTATCCTTTGGATTAGCCTAGAAATGGGTTGTATCTAAAAAAATGATATGCATGAGTTTCTCGTGCATGTTCTTTTGTAAATAGGTATGTTTTTAATTTTTGTACATTTTTTGGCTTGGTCTTCTTTGCAAGCAGTTTTTTCCTATTTATTATGTTGTTGATTACTGTGCAGATGTCTTTTACTCCTTATGTTGGTTTCATGGACGGTTCCTCTCGCATACCTAGAATCTGTCTTCTGCAGCCCGGGTGATTTATAATCCTAATGGTGAGTTGATAGACCTTCAAGGTATTTTTCTAGGACGAAAAACAAACAATGTCGTTGAATATAATTCCAGCATTGAACTCTTAACCGAGGCCATTACTCTCGACATTCGTGCATTAATTTTCAACCTAGACTCTCAGCATGTTGTTCTTCAACTTAATGGGCATTATTCTATTAGAAAACCTCAAATATTAAGGTTGTATTTATGTGTTGTTTATTAGAAAGGAATTTTGATTACATCACATATTAGCATATTCCTAGACGAATGAATGCGTTAACTGATGTAGTGGCCAATATGGTATTAGATAGACATTTGTATAATTTGTAAAAACATAATCATCACATAATAATATTCATATAGGAAAATAGGCATATATATATATCGAGTGTTTGCATCCAAGTGCACCATAAGTTTAAAAAATATATATGTTTTGGTTACATCCTTAGACATCATGTCTCTCAAAAAATATGCAGAAATAAAATCCTAGGCGTCTAATCAGCATGATGCTCATGGTAGCATGTCACTACACGCACAAGTTGCCTCAATAAGTGGTGAACATGGTTAGACACCCCCATAGTGTGCCTCTGGTATGCGCGAGGAACATCATCAAATCTCGCATAATCTGGGATTCTACTAGTGAGTCCCTCCAAGTTGCGTACGTTCTCCTCCTCCTCATTTCCCTCACCATGAGGGGCCGCCTCAAAATCGTGAGGGACCCTTCGTGCTATCGGAGACATCCCTGCAGGTCTTTCTGTGCCAACATCTGTAAATACATGGATTAACATCAGAACATATAAAATAAAAAACAAAACAAAAAAACATAATACTCATGAAAATAAAAAATGAGTCTTGCCCAATGCTTCATCCCAATCCTCTCCTTCTAGGAGTGGGAGATCCGCATCACCCATGAATTCCATGCCAGTATAGGGCCAGTCCTCCATGAAAATAAGTTTTCAGCAAATCTAGTCAAGGAATTCTGGTCTCCATGACATCTGTTGACCGTCTCCTGATCTAGGCATCAAATCCACCCAGCGGACCATCCATGGCTCTTGTGCTAGGGGTGCAGGGACTATCACCTCTTAACGTTGAAATATTGGCAACCGTTCCAGGACGAATGATACCAATATGGACCCATAGCCAAACTGTTTCAACTTTATGTTCTTGCATTTTTTCAGTTGGCATTTTAGATTGATTGTTACAGCCTGTGCCGAGTTGAAAATGATCAGGACCATACAATCTACGAAAAATTAGCAGGTGTGTTTTTGTGGCCTCATGAGGAGCTTGAGATCCAGCAACTCGAGTGATGGTGTGAAACACTACTTTTAGTTCCAAATCGGGAATGGTTTGAATATCCACTTTCCCGCTCTTTGATCCTTTCCTTGCCCCTAGACAAACCCTGTCTATGAGCATGCTCATGTTTTCCATCGTAGGTCAGGTACTAGTCAGGATTGGTGCTACTCCCCTTCATGATAATCCAGTAATAAATTATATGTCAAATACTTCAATCTCTAACTCCTGATTGTGAATCAAAAATATTTCCTGATCAATGTCCCATACACTAATCATATATTGTAATAATTTTGGCTAAGCTCGAAGACACGGTGCCATGAAGAATTTCAAAAGCCCGCAGTCCCTTAGAAAATCCATGCATCTTACATTGCTCATGGCTTGCTCATCTTCTTCTCCGTGTTCTCTTTCCTTCCATTCGATCACCATTTTTGCTTTCAAACACCTAAAAAATCATTAATGGAGCTATCATTAGTCAAAACATTAACTATTGAGTTGTTTAAAATGGGGCATTTATTATAATTTTGAAGCTAATTAGGTTGCGACAATTGGCACAACTATTTTAAAAATATTTGTGCCAATTGGCGTCTCCCTGTTGAATTTCAAGGTAGGTTGGCGCGACTCTGTGCCCAAAACCTGTGCTGACTGCCGCACCCAAACTTGAACAAAAATTCCCCAAAAATCATGAAAAATTGAAATGCAGGCAGTGAAATTGGATTTGAAATGTAGGCAAGGATAAGAGCTCTTACCTGAAGAAAACAGATTCGTGATTGGAATCCTGAATTTTCTGCTGCCAGCTCCCCAAAATCACAGTGGAAAATGGTAAAAATGCTCACAAGAGGTAAAAAGTGAAACGTAATTTATTTTTACCACTTTTGTCATTTTATAGACTTTTCAAAACCCTAATTAGGTTTTTGAGTATATTTTTCGATTATTTTAATATTTTATCTCGAAAAATGGGTTTACGTGCATTTCTTGTGCAGCAACAGGTCCTCAACGTGATGGATATGAAGTGACAAGTTGTATTTTATTACTTTTTCGGACTCGGTAAAAACACAAAAAAGTCACCCCCTAGAGTCATATTTCAGCTCTTTTCTGACTCTCGAAAATTGAAAATATTGCCGAGACTCTTGTCATTTTGAACTCATTAAAGGTTGAAAAACGACATCTGCCCAGTATAAACTTACCCCTTTTTTTGGTTGGGATAGATTATCTACGAAAAAGGAATACGTTAGCCTATCACGACTAAGAGGTTCTCTCAGATATGGTTTTCTACCTTTTCAGAACTGTGAAACTACCTATGAAAATGAACTTGCTGGATTTTTCTTTTCCGCTTCTTTTCAACTCTCTAAACATGAAAAGATGTCGAGATATTCCTCTGTCAAACTTGTTAAAACTTACATGACATCAGAAATCATCACCATGATGTAACCGAGTTCCTCCTTCCTAGGGCTCATAAAATGCACTAGGATGGATTTGTTTGAAGGAAAAACTTATATGACAAGCATATGTTATCCCCTTCAAGATTGTTTCCAAAAATAATTGGGGTACTCGGCAGCAATGGTGGGGGGGAATGGAACCAGTTCTTAGTCGTGTCGGCAGTATGTCGCTCTTGAACATGACACTTGTCTGCAATTCGTGTCGGGTTGGGGACATCCCATTTCATCATTTTTGCCTCCATGGGTTTGGGTTATCTATTTTGACCTCTCATCCGCTATTTTCCATGTCATCATGACCTTAGATACCTTGATGTCAAATACTGCCAAATTCCAGAGTCATGTCACCAATATGTTCAAGGGAAGTTTCCTTCTGCATTTTTCAACCTCTGAACCTTTTTTTAGTCCTGATTTACTATCATCTTATTCCTTTGTCTTGTGTCGATGATGTGGGAAACATTATGGCTCTCCTTCGACCAGATCACTTCCTATCGACTTCAGCTCATTATCCAAGAAGCTGATCTAGAGACTCCCTTCCGATACCTTGGAGCTTGCATGCTTCAATGGAAAGTTATTCGCATTCGACAACAAGTCCTCATCATTGGCCTTTGATCGAGTGATTTTGGGGGGTTTTCGACTCCAGCTCACTATTCACATTCCGTGGACTGTACTATGTGTACCTTGAGATCCATTGTCATTATTGGTGGTTTCTCTCACGCCTATTAACATCTTTCATCATTGGTTGGTAATCAAGTGATTTTCTTTCATGTTGACTTCATCTCACTCATTCTCATGCTCGAATTTTTACTTGTTTGGGTCGAGATGGAGTGCAAGACCCTGGGTTTTGTCTAATAAAATTTAGGCTGTGAGGCGATTTGGTTTATCATGACTATATGTGTGACTCTTATGATTGGATGGCAGTGATCATTCCTGAGTCTATTTTGATGATCCTCCTTACTGGATGGCTGCGTCCATACCTCGGATCTTATTTTTATATGTACTATATTATGGATGGCTGCACCCATGCCACATATTCATGTATCAGAGATATCAGTTATAATTTTTCATGCAGGTCTTTTGATGGCGATGTTTTGTTTGGGCATGTTCTCATAAAGCATTTCACCCCTCCCTCTCTCTCAGACCTCATGCTTTAGGGGGCATCTGTTACACAATATTTTGTCACCGTCCCTGCAATCCCTGTCCCGAAAATTGGAGGACCATTTTAGTGACTTCTGTGTATTTTAATACCTTGCTAAAAGTGTCTTTGCATCCCTTGGCAAGTCAAGAATATTTCCTTTGTTGATCATTCCTCAAGCAGGCTCTCAAAAACATATGATTTTGGGTCGGCGCTGGTAGGAAATTATGGCCTCATGCCCATAGACAAATTAACACTGGGCCCTGTGCCCATTGGCACTCTGTCTCAGTGGGGAACCCACACCGAGATGTTTTTGGAATTTTTTTTAAAATAGAAATGAATTTTCCATGCCAAACCACTCCGTGAGCGGATTCATCATGGTTTGTTCGACTGAATAATGTCGAATTCCTCCCTTTGGCTTCTTGTTTCCTACAATTTTGCAACTCTCCAAAGGGATAAAACCTTTCTTCCACCTTATGAGGGATCCCAAACCACCTCCTCCTCTCCTATAAATACTTCCTTCTCACATGGTTTAATCTAGCTAAACAATCCTTACTATAGCGGGTGTGAAGACAGAGAGAAATTCATTGTCGAGAGAGAGTTTAGGCCCATTTCCTCACCAAGTATGATCCTCGATCAATTATTGAGACGTGCTTGACTGAACCCATCGAAGGAGGCTGCAACATCAAGGCATTAAGTTTGTAAACTTCTTTTCTCTATCATTAATACATGATTGTTTTTTTTGTTCCAATTTTGTGTTTGATCATATTCAAAAGTTTTGATTCTCCTTGACCAATCGAATAGTTGTAAATGAAAGTATGTTTTCATTTGCTTTCATAGTTTACTTGATCCTTGTGCAGGTACACAGACATCATCACTGAAGGACCGTGACATGTGAAGACAAATATCAGTGGATCGTTGCTGCAAACTACAACAAGAGTGTTGGACCAAGGTAGGTCATATATCCCAAATCGTTTTCATTTATAAGCTAGGAGTCTGAAATTCCAGCATGTTCCCTTGTTACTAGACCCACTCTAGGGCTAGAGGGATCGCCTCTGTCCACAAAGGGGATTTACCTGCCCAAAAATCCTATAAAATATTTAAAATGCATTCATATGACTTAATATATAATCATTTAAATTATAAGATATGTGATATATTTAACTAAATTAATTGAAATAAAACATATTACATTAACTACATGCAAAACAATAATCATTTTTGGAAGCAAAAAAAAAAATGGAAGCCAAATTGGAAGAAAAATCAGAAACCACACTAGAAGAAAAATGGGAAGCAGAACTGGAAGCCAAATCAGAAGCCAAAATGGATGTAAATCCTGCTGCTAAACCTGGGACTATTCTTGTCGCTTGGAAGAAAAATGGGAGCCATATTGGAAGAAAAAATGCAAGCCACAGTAGAAGCAAAACGGGAAGCAAAATTGGAAGCCACATTAGAAGAAAAACTAGAAGAAAATTTGGACGCAAAATTGGAATCCAAACTAGAAGCCAAATTGGAAGAAAATCCTAGTGCTAATTCTAGCGCCAAAACTGGCGCTATTCCCAACGTTTTTTCTAGTGTTATTCTAACCGTTATTTCCAGTGTTGTGCCTGGCACTATTTACAGGGTGATTTCCAATGCAAAATTCAGATGATATTTCTTGCGCTATTGCTAGTGCTATTTTCCAAACATTATTTTTGGCACTAAATCTAGTGGTATGATAAACATGCATGATTGCACCCATTTTTGCGTTGGAAAAGGTGTCTAATTTTTGAACTGAAATACATTAAATTTCGGCACTATTTTAGGCATGATTTACTTGTTCTATTATAGTGGAACAACAGATAATGTATACATTCTTAGTGAAATTCAAGAAGAGAAATGTTACATGAGTCAATTATATGAGATTTGGTTATGGCACAAGAAATTGGGACATCTAAACATTGATAATTTGATGAAGATAAAAAAAACTCAGGTAGTGAGAGATATCCCCATAATTACAAAACCTAAAAATGTTATTTTTGCACCATGTTAACATGAAATCAAGAGGGAACTATATATTACATTAATTCCACAACAAAATGGATTAGTTGAAAGAAATAAAAGATATGTACAAGAGATTCCAAGAACAAGGCTATTAGCGATTGATTCACAACCTAATTTTTTGAGAGAACCAGTTGGATTAACAATATATGCTATGAACAGGGAACTACTTCGAGAAAATAGTGAGAAAAATCCATATGAACTATGGAAAGAAAGATTTTCTTCAGTGAAATATTTCAAAATATTTATAAGTAAGTGTTTTATGAATATCAATGATGACTCACCAGGAAAGTTCGATTCGCAGGTTAATGAAGGAATATTTCTTGGATACTCTACTAGAAGCAAGGCCTAAAAATGCTACAATAATAGGTTTCGAAAGATCATTGAAAGCATTGATGTAAATTTTGATGAAGATTTTCCTATAATAATAATAATTAAAATTAATGGAGAAGATCCTATCCTTGGAGATCCAGAAGAGGATGTTGAAAAAGAAGAAAAGGAGTTGGAAAATCAAAAGGAACCATCTCAAATTCCATCAATGGTAAAATTCATTCAAAAACGTCATGCAGAAGATCAAATTATTGGTGATGTATATGATGGAATACAAACTCAAAGAAATATGACAAATACACCAAAAAGAAATGATATTGCCTTATTGTCCACTATAGAACCAGAAAATTTCACTCAATCAAGGATCCTCACTGGATAAAATCAATGGAAGAAGAGATGCATAAATTTGGAAAGAGTGGAACATGGGAGCTATTACCTCATCCAAAGAACAAGAACTTCATAATATTCAAGTGGGTGTTGAAGAATAAGATGAATGAAAAAGGACAAATCATCAAAAAAGGCAAGGTTCATGGGAAAGAGATACTCTCAAATCGAAGGAATTGACTTTGAAGAAACCTTTGTTCCTGTTTGTTGGAAAATGTAACTAGGTATGATATTCATAATTATCAGTATATTTGTGTCATTATATATTCCTTGTAAAAGCAGAAAAAGAAAAATAAATTCGATTTTTAAAGCATGGGTTTCATGCTCAAGTCAAATTGTTATTTAGGCCAAGCATATTTTTCATGCTTCTAGGGTTGATTGAGTCAATAAAATATTTTTCATGAGTCAATTTATTGTATTGGATTCAAGTCCCATTTGTACTTTTGAAAAGATATGGAAAAGGAATTTTATTTGAGTCAAAATTTTGAAATTTGACCCCACAAGACCAAGTTAGCCCTGGAAGGGACTCATTCAACATTCTATATGTGTATAAATAGAGAACAGTTCGACTCATTTGGAGGAAAAGGAAGCAAGTTTTTTTTTCCACAAAGTGACAAAAAAATAGTGAAATACAAGAGAAGAAGAGCTAAAGTCAAAGAGAGAGAGTGAAGCTCAAAAAAGGAAGAAATATTCCACACGTGTGAATATTTTTCCCTAAATTTTGTCACACATGTGAAGGTAAAAGTCTACTACAGGGGGGGAATATTTCAGAAGTACTGAAGGTGTGAAAATCGGTTACACTGGCTAAAAATCAGAAGTTTGACCATATTTAGAAGGTTTTGACTAGTATTGACTTGAGTTGACTTTGACTTGTTGCAAGAGTTTAGGAGGACGGTTGAATTAGGTCTTGTGGGAGCTCTTGGTCTTGTATTTCTCACTTTTATATGATTTTATAGGAATATAATATTTTACAGGGTTTTCACCCTTGTGGGTTTTTTCCCTGACTTGGAGCCTATATCTTGTGTTCATTGTCTTTTTGTGATATTCATGGTTTATGGTTTTGGTAATTTTTTTATTAAAATAAATAAAAAATTAATAAGAAGCCAACATATATTCACAAGAAATTATCAAGTAAAGATAAATCAGCCCTAATTGTTTCCCTAGTGATTTATCAACATGGTATGAGAGCTAAGGTGAATAGAAGGCGGCTTGAAGATCACTCTTGCTGGCATAAGTGGAAGAGATTTATTAGAGCTACTTTGGAGGACATCATTTGCTAAGGGTATAAGTAAGAATACTCAAATAAATACTATTACATCAGCTATCCATCTCTCTCTCTATCATTGACGGCTATTGGTTACTCATCATTTTGAATAATATACAGCTTGAGTGGGCCTAATGGTTAAGAGCATGTGTTTCCTCCTAAGAGGTCACAGGTTCAAAACCATATGGGGGTAGAGTATGTATTCCTTCGTAGACTTAGCATTCAAATCATTGCACGAAGGTGGGTCCCTTGTCCCACAAACAAGGGGGTCTCATACACCAATTTGGTGTCTGGCTTGGTCGTGACCTTAAAATTGGATTATTATTATTATTATTATTCATCGTATCTCTCTTGGAAGCTATTTGAATAAATATCTATTGAAATAATCATTTAAGCATAAAGAATCACGTGAACATCATATGCACTCTTGAAGCATTATAATTCATCTTTGCAGTTGAAAATATTATTGTACCATTTATCCTATAATTCATCATTCTAGGACATCTTTGAAGAACTCTTGGGATCATCAAAATATTTGGATGCATCAAGGAGGCATCATCATGTAGTAGGTTTATGGGCCTCTAAATTAGACATAAAATAAGGGCCATCTAACCTTTCTTAGGCCCATCTACCTTCCTTATGCACAAAAAAGGATATATTAAATATATCCTTCTACACTTAATAATGTTTTCTTATGCTTCAATATTTTCTTAGGAAGGTTTAAAGGTAATTTCATATTTTTTCCTAATATTGGTTATTTTTGTAGAATATTGTGATAATATTTGGTAGATTATACAGATTTGGAGAAGGAGGTGATTTAGGGACTTTCTCCCTGCCACTGGAAGATCAATATTGAAGAATAAATGAGCACAATATTTGGAAATTAGGGAGAAACCTTGTAGAGATTCAAGGGGATTGTCCACCCTCCTTAACTCTCAAAGGTAGCCAAGCAACTCAAGACCAAGTGCACTCAATCCATACTTCACTTGGATTCTCCAGCAATTCAAATTCCAAGAGGCAGCCAAGCAACTGAAGACGAAGAGCACTCGATCAATGTTTACTGGGAGTCAAGTGGACTCAATCACCATTTCCAAGGGAGTTGTTGGTATTTTCCCTATAGAATAAATAAAGCAGAGCTAGAGCTAGGAAGGAGTTAGGGAGTTAGCCAGTCACTTGATTCTGGTCGACTTCCATTCCATCCCACTTCCATTCCATTCCTTTGGATTCTAATTTTTTTTGTAAATCCATTAGGCTCTGTTAAAACTTTTATGAATGTAACATAATGTTCTTTTTTATGAAATGAGTAGAGAGATTCCATTTTATTGATCTAGTTCCATAGAGTTGCGCTCGTGGGTTAGGACCCAACCCATGTACCTCAGCTTCTCTGATGCTTTCATTCTTTCCTTTATGTCATTTAATTAGTTTTTTTTTTTCCATTTATTTAGTTTTATTCTTGAACAATTAGCTAATTTCTGATAGTTTCATTGCTGCTTAGTTTTTGCATTCAATGCACTGATGTAGTTTTCATTTTCTTGTGAGTGATAGAATAGAGGAGAAAAACCAAGAAAATTTGTGAATCAAGACCCCCTTCTCATCTCTGTTAATAGAGCTCAAGGAGGGTGAACCTTCCCACATACCCAAAAACTGGTTTCTATTCACTTTTTCTGAGATTAGAAGTAGAGTTGCATTACCATTTTCCAGTCTTCCTTTGCACGGTATTTTTCATGCATTTGTCATTTTCTAGTGCATAATATCGGCAGAGTTGTTTGCATAACTTATTGTTAAAAAACCCAGAGCTCTGTGGTGCTTCCCCACTTCATTTTCCATCGTTGTTACACCCTCCATTCCCTCCTTTTTCTGCGTATTCCAACTATTGCACCCACCTTTTATTCCCAAAAACACTTAAACCCTTCAGCCCGCCTCATTCATTTGTTTTTTTCGGTCATGGTTGCCTTACCCTCTTTAGTCACAAAACTCTAGAAAAACCATCCAAGGTTGACCTCCACCTTTGCTCCTCAATATCCCTGCTACCGTACTTCACAAATCGCACTTCGCGACTTTTCCTTTTTACTTTAATACTTACCGCTCATTATAGCCGATTGTGATATTACGATATCGCATATCACAGATCGTACCTTTCCCATTTTTATTTCGATACTTACCGCAAATCGCCTTGCATTTCCTTTTCACTCGACTACAATTGCACTTCGCAGTCTTTTCTAAACAACACTTCCGTTATTCCTCCAGATTTGTGATATTGCGAATTGTGATATCGCATTTTGCACTTCACATCATTTCATTTGTTCCCATTACACTTACTGCTCCACCTATCGATTGCGATATTGCGATCACGCTCTGTCAACGGTTCCACCGCCACGTCACCCATCGCAAATCATATTTCGCCCTTTTCCCTTTTTCTCCAAGACTTACTGCCTGCTTTCGTCGATTGCGATATTGTGAAATCGCATTGTTTAGCTTGTTCCCTTTAACGCTTACTGCTCCAACTTCACGATATCGTGATTGCAATATTGGTCCCACCTCCACATCACATCTCTACCATCGCATGTTTCAAGTTATTCCGCTCCAAAGCCTTTTGCGCTATAATAGAGTCTTAATCCAGTTTAAACCCCCGCTTTCCACTTCTAAGCCTCATTTCATGTGTTAAGCCCTCCATTTGCCTCTTTAGCCCTTTTATTTCCTCCAACCTACAAAAAAACACTCTTTTTAATTATAATTAAGTCATGGATAGCTTAGTTGCATGACTAGAAGCATGATAGATAGACCATAGGATAAATAGAGTGCATTTATCTGATTGGCCAAGTTAAGTGTGGTTTAGAATCATTTTCCTTTATGTCATTTATTTTCAGAAATATAGTTTAGTTTCTTTTCAGTCATTTCTTTTTTTGAAAATTAAATTAGTTTCATTTATATCATTTCTTTTTAGTTATTTAATTTAGTTTCCTTCATTCATTTCCTTTCTACAATTTAGTTTAGTTTCATTGAAGTGTATAGACTTCACTAAGAACCCTTAGAATAGCACCCTTTTGAAAAGCGGAAGAGGATGACATGAACAGAATGCATTTGTTATGTATATATCATTATCACCTCCAAGTTTGTACAAACACTAGGTTGATAAAGTAAACTAGGGTAGCCCCTAGGAATTTCATCACTCTTGGTGCAATACTAGGGCTCACCACTTTTTGGCACCGTTAGCGAGGAGGTGTCTAGTAGATGCTTTTATTTTGTTTTTAGACTTATTTTATGCTTTCCTTTTTCATGTTATTTCTGAAATCTGATTTTCATGCCTCATATGAGTAGGGATACTCAGATTTTTTTTTTTTTGAAATACTTCTCCAATACCAACCCCCCCACTTGACCATGTGGTGCAGTAAGAACCACATCACCATAAAATTTTGAAGGAAGAAGAGATGGATGGATATGATGACAATGAAGAATTTCTTATTGGGTTTCCCATTCAAGATATGGACATCAGTGTACCTATGAAGAACATCCCTCCATCTTTCCTTCCCAAATTCCATGGTATGGGGACAGAGGATCCGGAAACATTTCTCTTTGAATTTGAGATATTTTTTAGGTCTTATGGCTACTTATCACACACTCAAAAACTGAGATTGCTTCCTACAACATTGAAGGATAGAGCTCTTAAATGGTTCATGAGTCTCGGTACTAATTCAATAAGATCATGGAATGATATGAAAAATATATTTCTATAAAAATATAAAGATTGTGATCTTAGAGAAGAAATTTTTAAAATGAACCAAGAAGAAGATGAGAGCCTTGAGGATCTAATAGAGAGGTTCATGTATAATGTTAAGAGGGAAAAATTGCAGCATCTAGGATTTGACACACTGAAAACCCTCTTACTTAGAACGATTAGGGATGAGTGGATTGATCTCCTTAATCTCACGAGTAGAGGAGATGTATACCAATTGTCATTTGAAGAAATTTTTGAAATATGAAAGCACATATCAAGAGGAAGGGAAAGAGTAAGTAAGTCAACATCAACATTGGTAAGGCAAGATGAACTTGGAAATTTGCTTGATAACTTTAAAACATAAATTCTTAGCAATCTAAGTGAACAAGTAGAAATGTTAAGAATGAAAAATGAGCAAAAAGAAGATGTTGATATTTTTTTTATCCATGCATAATCATATGCTACTAAATGTTGTTCATCATTCCCCAGGTTTAAAGAATTTTACCAAGAAGACAATGGAGCAAGGCAATCACCAAAGAAGCTACGTTATGTAGCTCCAAGGAGACCCTAGCAGCCTAGTCAACTTGATATGATGCAAGGACCCATTCCACAATTTCGATCTTATTCACATCCATCTCAAACTAATTGGGACCCACTCCCTCCTTGGCAACCTTGGCCATCTCAACCCCAAAACCAATCTTGGCAACATGGTTGGCAAGGACCTTATTGGGAAAATCCTCAACATCCTCAATATTTCCCTCAATATCCTCCATACCCAACTCCATGCTATCCCTACCATCCACCTCCACCACAACCACAACCACATCCATCTCAATATCCACCCCCACTCAACTACCTGTACCACCACTTCCAAACCCACACCATCAAGTATCTCATCCCACTTACAATGTTGAGGTAAAACACTACCAAACATATCCTCTTGATCTAAATGGTTTGCATCTTAGTTCAATAAAGGTATTGCAAAGAAGATATTTTCTTAATGTCATTAAAGGACAACATCAGGAAGAAGAAAATCCAAATGAGGAGATCAAAAGATCGAGGGTTGCACTTGATGAAGAGTCGACATCACAGTCAGATTTTGAGAAATTTTCCTCATGTTTACCAGCATTTCCTCCATGTGTTCAAGAGAACAATCGGCAAAAAGAGGAAGCTTTGAATGTCATAATAGAAGAGGACATCCAAGGTGATCCAACTCGATATGTGGACCAGGGACATCACAACTATATTGACATATGGTTCCAAACAGTCATTAAGTTGTAGCAACACACTCTTCTCCAACAATACTTGATACAATCCCAGTCAAAGAAATTCATCTCTCATATTCAGATACATGGCAAAGCATGTATTCCAAGTGTGCACATGATTTTAGCTGTCATCTTGATGTGTACATGGCTCCATTGGAAGTATTCTTATACCTGGAAAAGGTTTTGTTTTCTTCAAGTAGAGTAGGAAAGTGAAAAAAAAGGGAAAAAGAATAAAATCTCAAGTGAAAACCTCTTTTGAGGCATCTGATATTGGCTCACTAATTGAAAACCTCCATGAGGTGGTCATTGGGTTAAAGAAAAAAGAGAAAAATAAAATATCCTAGGTGAAAACCTCCTTTGAGGTGCCTAGGCAGACCTAATAGTTGAAAACCTCATTGGGGCAGCTAGTAGGCCTTACAAAAAGAGAAAAAAAAATTGCATTTCTCCATGTCTCTCTCTCTAATGAATGCAGGTGCTCTCCAACCTTTGCAAGTAGAAAAAAAACAAGTTGGCACAAAAATAAAATTTGGTCAACACTTTAGTCAAACGTAGTCACACTTGGACTTCCTCCTCCTGTGCTGAGAAGCTCCAAAAGAACCTCAAGCATATCGCCACATGTAGCTTCAATAGCAGCTTCAATATCACCGACAAAAACAAATCAATGGTAAGGTTCAGGTATGCAATCATCTATTTCTTCAAATCTATTTTAGCTTAATAAAACATTAAAAAGTGTGACTAGGAAAGTTTTTTATATAGCCAAAATCAGTAGCAAAGCAACCTCAGCCTTATCTAGCAACTAGCCTCACTTTTTCCTCCATGAAGAGGAACAAGACAAAAGTAAAAAGGACTTGAGAAAGTGGGTAGTAAGTAGTTCATTGTAATGGAAGATAAGGAAGTGCCCAAGGAGTTATTTGTTATTGTTCAGTTCTGAGGAAACGAAGAAAAAAAAAAAAAAAAAAAAAAAAAAAAAAAGCCTGTGAGTTTATTCTACATGCAATTAAAAAAAAAAGGAAAAGAAAAGAAAAGAATAAACTAAAATAAAGGTGGATCCACCACCTCTTGGCATGCAAAACATATTTACTTAAGGCATATGAGGACCTCCATGAAGCACCTACAAGAAGAAATGCAAGAAGATTAGCAGGAGGAGCAACACATGGGCCAGTAAACATAAAATGAAATACACCAGCATGCCAAATGAACAAGAAGGTAGGGAGGATGAATAGGTTACTTAGAGGATGAGCAATAGTTTCAGTAGGGGGTGATAATGGGCCTCTAAATTAGACATAAAATAAGGCCCATCTAACCTTTCTTAGGCCCATCTACCTTCCTTATGCACATAAAAGGATATATAAAATCTCTCCTTCTGCACTTAATAATGTTTTCTTATGCTTCAATATTTTCTTAGGAAGGTTTAAAGGTAATTGCATATTTTTTCCTAATATTGGTTATTTTTGTAGAATATTGTGAGAATATTTGGCAGATTATACAGATTTGGAGAAGGAGATGATTTAGGAACTTGCTCCCTACCACTGGAAGATCAAGATTGAAGAATAAATCAGCACAATATCAGGAAATTAGGGAGAAATCTTGGAGAGATTCAAGGGGGTTTTCCACCCTCCTTAACTTTCAAAGGCAGCCAAGCAACTCAAGACCAAGTGCACTCAAGCCATACTTCACTTGGAGTCTCCAGCAATTCAAATTCCAAGAGGTAGCCAAGCAACTGAAGACGAAGAGCACTCGATCTATGTTTACTGGGAGTCAAGTGGACTCAGTCACCATTTCCAAGAGAGTTTTTGTTAGCTTCCCTATAGAATAAATAAAGCAGAGCTAGAGCTAGGAAGGATTTAGGGAGTTATCCAGTGACTTGATTCTAGTCGACTTCCATTCCATCCCACTTCCATTCCATTCCATTGGATTCAAATTTTTTTTTAAAGCCATTAGGCTCTGTTAAAAATTTTATGGATGTAACAGAGTATTATTTTTTTTTAAATGAGTAGAGAGATGTCATTTTATTGATCTATTTCTAGAGATTTGGGCTTGTGGGTTAGGGCCCAATCCATGTGCCTCAGCTTCTATATTGTTTTAATTCTTTCCTTTATGTCATTTAGCTAGTTTTGTTTCTACCATTTATTTAATTTTATTCTTGAACAGTTAGGTAGTTTCTGATAGTTTCATTGCTGCTTAGTTTTTTCTTTTAGTGTGTTGTTGTAGTTTTCATTTTCTTGTGAGTGATAGAATAGAGTAGAAAAACCAAGAAAATTTGTGGATCAAGACCCCCTTCTCATATCTGTCAATAGAGATCGAGGAGGCTGAACCTTCCCACAGACCCAAAAACTGGTTTCTTCTCACCTTTTCTGAGATTAGAAGTAGTGTTGCATTACCATTTTTTAGTCTTCCTTTGCACGGTATTTTTCACGAATTTTTCAGTTTCTCATGCATAAGATCGGCAGAGTTGTTTGCAGAACTTATTGTTAAAAAACCTAGAGCTTCGTCGTGCTTCCCCGCTTCATTTTCCATCGTTGTTACACCATCCATTCCCTCCTTTTTTTGCGTATTCCAACTGTTGCACCCACCTTTTATTACCAAACAAAACTTAAACCCTTCAGCTCGCCTCATTCCTTTGTTTTTATCGGTCACGGTTGCCTTACCCTCTTTAGTGAAAAAACGCTTGAAAAACCATCCAAGGTTGACCTCCACCTTTGCTCCTCGAGATCCCTGCTACCGTACTTCGCAAATCACACTTCATGACTTTTCCCTTTTACTTTAACACTTACCGCTCATTGTAGTCGATTGCGATAGTGCGATATCGCATATCGCAGATCACACCTTTCATATTTTTCTTTCGAGACTTACCACAAATCGCATCGCATTTCCTTTTTGCTCGACCGCAATTGCATCTCCTTTCTGAAATTGCACTTCCCAACCTTTTCTAAACAACACTTCCGCTATTCCTCTAGATTTGTGATATTGCAAATTTCGATATCACATTTCGCACTTCACATCATTTAGCTTGTTCCCGTTCGCACTTACCACTCCAACTACCGATTTCGATATTGTGATCACGCTCCGCCAATAGTTCCACCTCCACGTCACCCATCGGAAATCGCATTTCGCACCTTTTCCCTTTTTCTCTAAGACTTACCGCTTGCTTTCACCAATTGTGATATTGCGAAATTGAAAAATGCAAATCACACCATTTAGCCTATTCCCTTTAATGCTTACCGCTCCAACTTCGTGATATCACGATTTCAATATCGGTCACACCTCCACATCGCATCTCCGCCATCGCATATTTCAAGTTATTATGCTCCAAAGACTTTTGCGCTATAATAGAGTCTTAATTCGGTTTAAACCCCCGCTTTCCACTTCTAAGCCTCATTTCATGCGTTAAGCCCTCCATAAGCCTCTTTAGCCCTTTTATTTCCTTCAAGCTACAATTAAACACCCTTTTTAATTAGAATTAAGTCATGGATAGCTTAGCTGCATGAATAGAAGCATGATAGATAGACGATAGGATAAACAGAGTGCATTTAGATGATTGGCCAAGTTAAGTGTGGTTTAGAATCGGTTTCCTTTCTGCCATTTCTTTTCAACAATATAGTTTAGTTTCTTTTCAGTCATTTCCTTTTCTACAAATTTAATTAGTTTCATTTTTTTCATTTCTTTTCAGCGATTTAATTTAATTTCCTTTTGTCATTTCCTTTCTGTAATTTAGTTTAGTTTCATTGAAGTGTAACAGACTTCATTAAGAACCCTTAGAAATAGCACCATTTCGTAAAGCGGAAGAGGATGACATGAACCTAATGCATCTGTTGTGTATATAGCACTATCACCTCCAATTTTGTACAAACCTCGGGTTGATAAATTAAATTAGGGTAGCCCCTGATAATTCCAACACTCTTGGTGCAATACCAAGGCTCACCACATGTCACTTTTGAAAAGTGAGCACTACATTTTTCTCTCTGTCTCAATATTCAAATCAAATAAATTTATTTTGTAAGGAATGCAACAAGCTTGATGGGTCATCAAACTTTCAAGCATGGAATAATAGAATATCTTTGGTGCTCATAGAAAATGAAGTCATTGACTATGTTCTAGTAGAAGTTGCAGAACTAGAGAAGGATAAGACTCAAGATTTTTCCATTTACACTAAAGGAGAAGTTAGGGCTCAAAGGATTCTCAATTAATCCATCAAAGATCATCTTATTCCATTTATAACAGAATTGGGCACATCTAAATCAATCTATGAGAAATTGGTAAACGTATATTCATTCAATACCACAGGTCAGAACATATCTATGAGGAATCAAATTTACAAAACAAGGTTAGTGAAGGATAAATACTTGGCCTCGTATCTTATAAAGGTCTCATAGTTGAAGGATCAAATATAAGGGCGGCTTGGAGAAGTTGTTTCTGATACTGAATTAACTAATTGTATACTCGATGATTTACCTTCAGAATGGATTAGTTTTGGGATAAGTATTTATTCAAGTAATTAAGGGCACTCCAAACTTTGATGATTTGTGGGCTTTTTGCATTCTAGAAGAGGCAAGATTGAAATCAAAATATGACACCAAACCCAATGAAAATTCTCAATATTTTGTTGCTATATCAAATAAGAATAATGGAAAGTTTGGAAGGTTTGAACCTCGTTAAAATAACAACAATAACAAAAAAAATCAGCCAAGTGGAAGACAATACATGTTTAAAGTACAATGCTTTGGGTGCAATGAATATGGACACTTTAAAAGAGATTGTCCTAAAAATCCTAAAAATGGGAAGAAAAATAAGAGAAAATAAATGAGTGAAGCTCACATTGCTGAGGAAAATGAAGAACCTAAAAGAAGTCGAAGAATGAAGATCCTAAGGATCTCTATTACTAAATAACTCCACCACTACTAGGTTTACCAATAATATTGATTTCTCTTTTATTAGAAGATGGCAGTTAGAGTAGTATGTGCAGTTATATTTTCTTGGTTTTTGAGAATTATGGAATTTTTAGAAATATCTAAATATATTCAATTGATCTTGTAATACGTTAAAACAAAATATTGAATCAATTCTACAAATTGTGGAAACCAATGACGATCGCCTAATCACATGAACAAGAAAGAGAAAGAATTTAAATTGCACAACATAAAAATGTATCTGGGGAAATCCTCAAATAAAAATCATGCTATTTTCATATTTCATTAATTCAAGAATATGAAACAATACAATGATATTTCCCTTCCTGAGAAACCTATGTGTTAACACTGGAAAATCGTACAAGCAAAGACAACATTATTTAATGTCAAGCAGAAGGATTTACAGGGCTAGGGGCTATTAGAGAATCTCGAAAGTATTTAAAAATATCTAAGGTCTGAGGAAAAATCAAATTTGAAAAATTCATAAATGCTTTTGTTCGCAAAATCCTTCTATAAGAGTGCCTTTGCGTGCCTTTTGACCTGAAAAATGCGCAATCTTGGGCGTGGCGAAAGTCACTTTCCAAGACCAAAAAAAACACACTCCAAAACATTGATTCCACACTTGAAGCCGCCTAAGGACAACCACCAAAGCCTCCTTCGGACATAAAGGGAGCACACAATGGAATAAATGTGGCACACAATGGAATCATCCCCCTCTGTTGGGTCACCATCCATAATGTACCAAGAGAGGGAAGCAGGATTTTAATTCTCCTATAAAAATCCACCAAGAGATGAACAACTGGAGAACACATTGTTATGTTGGCTAGAATTTCCCCAAGAAATACCAGTAGTGTCTGATCCAGAGCAAAGATAGAGGGGACTCAATTGTTGGCCATCCAACAACTTCAGTCCACCATAGTAGAGAAAGGGAGACTTTGCACCAAGGCAAGCTTGGAAGTAAATACATCCTTGCATCAGGACTTAGAACCCCCAGTTCTAAGGGGCCCTTGGCAAGTGGGTTAAATTTTCATCCTCATTTCCTACCAGCACTCAATAAGAGGGGACGTAAGCATCACTGTTTGGATTATTGCAGTTGTTTGACTCTATTTAGATATTTTGTGTTATTTTTTTTATTTTTTAGTTTATTTTTTATGTTTGAATATGCATTTTATTTCTCTATCTAGTATTTTTATGTTCTAGCATGTTCCACTAACTTGCTTGACTCCATATCTTTTCTTCCTGTGACCAATAACTTAAGAGGTTAAACCACACCCCTTAAGTTGGTGTGATTTCATACATGCATGCACCAAACACACTAACACACTATGCACTATCTCTGACTCTCTCACTCTGATCCCAGCAATAATGGTTTGATACTTAACCAATTTCCTGATCTAGTTTTCTTAGAATTTATTACACATTCTTGGAGGAATTGATCCCCTATTAATTAGGAAATTCCCAAGAATTGATTGTGAAATTCATATAAGGTGTCATACTGACCTCATGCATGACCTATACAATTTTCTAATTATACGACTGGTATTTCTCTTCCCTTTAACTCCAATATCAGCTGGGTCACTCTTATAACTGGCATGAAACAGTTATTTATAGCGAATTGTGAGTTATCTAATTGATCATTACATGTGAATTAAATCATATTTAAGTCACTGGACCTATCACTAGCTCATCTATCAATTAGAACTAGTGAAATTGGTTTTAACTCAAATAATTGAGTTAACTAATCACAACTCAAAATAAATTGTAACTAGACCCTCTAAAACTTAGAGTTAACTCTACATGCCTCCAGTTTGACCCTCAACTCTAATTTACTGAGCTAATTAAGTCTTCCTAACTCAGCTAACTCGTACAAGCTTTCATGTGATGTGGAATTACAATTTACTTCTAATTTAATTAAAGGAAAATTAAATTAGAATCCCTTCTTGTTGCCAATTTCAACACTCCCTCTCAATAGGAAACACTCCCTCTCAACATGAAAGGGATTGTCAGCTAACCCGATATTTGCTTTATGGAACTCGAATTTTCTTCTTGAAAATTCCTTCGTCAAGATGTATGCATCCTGCTCCTCCGTGGGAATGTACTCTAATGACATAATCTACCTCCGCACACAATCTTTGAGATGGTGATATCGTATATCAATATGCTTGGACATGTCATGAAAAAATGGATGAAATAATAGTTTAATGAAACTCTGGTTATCAAAATCAATCACCATCGGATCCATATGTCAACCAAACAAACCAATAAGTATCTTCCTCATCTAGATGGCCTCACATTATTCCTGACTGGCTTCCATGTACTCTGCTTCTCCTAAATTGAGTGCAACTAATATATGTTCCCTGTTGTACCAAGAAAATATTGTTGATCATATGTTGAAGATGCCCACTGATTTGCTCTTCCTATTGGATGGACTCACTGCCCAATCTGCTCCTTTGAAGCCTTGAAGCTTCACTCCCTCTATCTATCTTTACAATAGCCCATATTGTGTAGTGCCTCTGAGGTATCTCAACACATGCTTGCCTTCCTTCCAAAAGAGCTTGGTAGGCTTAACCATAGCTTGACTAAGTTGGTTAACCGCATAGCATATGTCTCATCACGTGTTCACAAAATACATGAGTGAAACCACAAGTTTTCTGTAGACAGTAGCATCTACTACGTCACCTAAACTAGCATCCTCCTTCCTCCAATTTCTGGCTAGAGGAGTCTCTATGGTTTTACTTCCCTCCATGTGGAACTTTCTGAGAATCTTTTTGGCATACTTGCCCTGAGATACAAATATCTCCCCATATATTTTCCAAAATTACAATCCCAGAAAATAGTGCAAGAGCCCCATGCCCTTCATCTCAAATTATCTTGCATGATCCTATTTGCAATACTTGATGAGTTTCTCATCACCTATTAGTTTAAAATAATAGACATAAAGTACAATGATCAAAATCTTACCTTATACCACAATATGGTAAAGGTTCACATCTGCTTCACTGTTGGTGAAACCTAACCTAGTGAAGTAGTTTTCGATCTTGGTGTACCAAGAACGAGGTGATTACTTCAACCCATACAGTGTTTTCTTGAGTCTGCACACACGTGACTCTTTGTCTAAGTTCTCAAAACCTTCTAGCTGCTCAATGTACACCTCTTCCTAAATCACCTCCTTGAGGAAGGTTGTCTTTACATCCATCTAATGTATTTTCCATCCCATCTACATTGAAAGTGCAAGGATGGATCGGATTGATGAATACCTTGTGACTGGTGCAAAAATATCATCGTAATCAATCCCCTCCACCTGAGAGAACCCTTTTGACACAAACTTAGCCTTGTTCTTATCCACACTCCCATCTACTACCTGTTTCACCTTGTACATCCACCTAGATCCTACATTTGACTTCCCCTCTGGCCTTGGGACAACTTCCTATGCATTGTTTCTGATAATGGTGTCATACTCCTCAACCAGGGCATCAACCCAAATTGGTTGTTGCACTTCTTCCTAGAAAGAGGATGGTTCTATATCTACACCTTCGTTCATAAGAGCCATGTATCCAGTATACCTCTCTAGGGACCTTCTCAGCTTGCGATGTGATGTGGGTACTCCCACATTCTCTCTAGAATCAAGCACCAACATGTTAGCTTATTTGGTTTTCTTCCTTCTATCTCGAGATGTATCTACATGAGTGGGTTATTTTACTCTCTGTACCTCTGCTTGTGG
Organism: Pinus albicaulis; assembly: GCA_034641835.2. Classification (NCBI taxonomy): domain Eukaryota; kingdom Viridiplantae; phylum Streptophyta; class Pinopsida; order Pinales; family Pinaceae; genus Pinus; species Pinus albicaulis. The sequence goes on along the minus strand of CM076575.1, from coordinate 1,284,907,341 downwards.
TTGATCCACATCTTGAGGACATCTTGAGGTTATTATTTTCAAGCTAAGAGCTCCTCAACAACAGACAATTGAAGCTCCCTCTCAAGGTAAATTTATGTGGCCTTCTATTCATCGAATTTCACATCTCTTATGACCATGGTCATCCTGTGTGCTAGAAAATACACCTGATAGTTGTGAGGTGTATCATTGTACCCCATAAATATCCCCAACTTAGTTGTTTACTCTAGCTTCTTCTTGGCATCTTTGGTTACATGGAAGTACACTGATGAACCCAAAATTTTAAAATGTGACACATATGGTCTCTTACCTGAAAAATCTTCCTTTGGTGTGCTCATCCCAAGTATTAGATAAGGACTTCTATTTTACACAAATATTGTTTTATTGCATGCTTCTACCCACAAATGAAATGGTAGGCCCTAATCATGTAACATATCTCGTGTTTCTCCAACAATAGTTTTGTTCTTTCTTTCTGCAACCCCATTGTGATGTGTATTATGAGGTGCTATCAGTTCCCTTTGAATTCCTTCTGAAGCATAGAAGTTCTTGAATTCGTTAGAGACATATTCTCCACCATTGTCACTCCTCAAAGCCTTTACCTTATTCCATGTCTCTTTCTTGAAAAGTGCTTTGAACTCACAAAACTTTGAGAACATCTAATCTTTCTTTGCATGAAGAAAATCCAACACTTGCGTGAAAATCATCTACAAAAATCAAATAATACCAATCTTTTGTTGTGGAATCTATTGAGAACGGTCCACACACGTTTGAGTGAACTCAATCAAATATCACCTTTGCTCAGCTTTCCTTATCATGAAAGGTGGATTTGGTATACTTCCCCAATGTACACCCTTTTACTGCTAAATTGCACCCCTTGGAAGTCCTGTAGAAATAGACAGCATGATCTTCAAAGCGCCATGGTGTAGATGACCCAATCTCCTATGTCATAACTCATCGATGTCTCAGCTCACCTTCTATGCTTTCATGCTCAAGGCAGCACATTCTTATACATCCATCTTTTAGATTTTATTTACTTGAAACCCAATCTTCTTGACCTGTCCCGTGGATTTGTGACAAAGGAACACATTTACTTCACTGAATATCACATCATAGCCATGGTCTTCCAACATAGCAACAGAAACCAAATTATTCTTTAAACAAGGAACATACATGACATCTTTTAATGTGATAGGAGTACCTAAATCCATATGAGAGGAATTTTACCTATGCCAGTAGCACTATACCTCCTGTCATCTCCCATCTCGACGTGCATCGAGATATCCTTCTCCTCCAAGTTACTGAAGAATTCTTTGTTGTCATTCATATGCATTCATACCGAAGTACCATAGAAAACCCATCATTAGTGACATGATGTATGCGATGAGGGTGAAATCCAACTCGAACTGTGAATAAATTTCTTCACATGTCTCTCCTCCTAAGAACCTCTTGTTGGTTTCTTTTGCGGACACTTTGTAGCATAGTTTCCAAGCTCATGACAGTGAAAACATTTTACCTTTGACAAGTCTCACTTCTTTCCAACCTTACTAGAATCCAATTTGGAATGGGATTCTTTCCCTTTCCCTTTCTTGGCCTTTCCATCCAAGGCACAGTTCTCCTCATCACCAGGCTTTGATGAGGATCCATCTCTAGTGTTGCATTGAATCTCTTCTTGTACCAAGTCATACCACAATCACTCCCACTTGAGTAGCGTCTCCCTCCCATTCATCGAGTCCTGGTAGCTATGCCAGCTCTTGGGAAGGCTTGGAAGTTCTAGGCTCACCAAATCATCCTAATAAATTATCACACCAACACTTCCAAGCTCATATCGACATTGAGTGAACTTCATCAAGTATGTTTGTATCGTGCCGCCCTTCTCCATCTTGATCTTTTTGAGCTTGTCCTTCAGCACTAGCTTTCTATGGTCGCTAATATTCTGATACATCTCTTATAATTCCTTCCAAATATCATATGGAGTTGTCTTTCCATGGAGGTTCGAGACAATATGATCTCTAACTCCTTCTAACAAAATCATTCTCGTCTTTGCTACATCCTTCTTCCATGCATCAAGAATTTGATCATTTGTTGCTAGAGGTTGGGGAATATCAGTATCTGTGAATTCCTTTAGTACATTGTCCTCCAAAAATGCCTCCATCATGTCCTTCCATGCTATGTAATTAAAATTACCCTCAAGAGAATATTTGAGTCTCAATCCAGAGAAAGGCATCTTGATCTGTTGTTGGTCCTGAAGAATAAATCTGCAAATTCGATTCACATGTTCAAAATAAACTCTGGTTATTCTCTTCTATAGTTATTCTTGCTCTGATACCGTGTATAAATATCTAAATAGATTTAATTTATCTTGTAATATGCTAAAATAAAATACTGAATTAGGTCTAGAAATTGTGGAAACCAATTATGATCACACAATCACATGAAAAAGAAAGAGAAAGAATTTCAAGCACACAACACAAAGATGTATATGGGGAAAGCCTCAGCTAAAAACCCTGTTATCTACATATTTAATTAGGTTAGTAATATGAAACAATACAATGTTATTTCCCTTCCTAAGAAACCTTTTCACTATCTTTGACTGTCTCCTCTGATCCCAACAAGAATGGTCCAATACTTAACCAATGTCCTACTCTGGGTTGCTCTACCTTTCTTACACATTCTTGGAGGAATTGATACCCTATTAATTAGGAATTTCCAAATAATTGATTGTGAAATTCATCTAAGGCTTCCTGATGACCTCAGGCATGACCTGTACAATTTTCTAATTATACAACTGATAGTTCTATTCCCTTTAACTCCAATCTCAACTGTGTCACTCTTAAAACAGACATGCAACAGATATTTAGATTGAATTATTAGTTATATGATTTATCACTGCATGTGAATTAAATCATATTTAATTCACTGGACCTATCAGTAGCTCATCTATCAGTTAGAACTACTGAAATTGATTTTAATTCAAATAATTAAGTTAACTAATTACATCTCAAAATAAATTGTAACTGGACCCTCTAAACTTAAAGTGAACTCTACATGCTTCCAGTTTTACCCTCAACTCAAATTTACTGAGCTAACTAAGTCTTCTTTACTCATTTAACTCGTACAAGCTGTCATGTGATGTGGCCCATTACAATTTACTTCTAATTTAATTAAGGGAAAATTAAATTAGAAGCCCTTCATGTTGCCAATTTCAACAGCACTATGGAAAGAATCATATAGCTTTGGAAGGATTAGAGTCTAATTTTTCAGTTTCATCTTACTAGAAGCAATCATTTAAAAAAGCAAGGACAGAAGGATTTGGACCATCTAGCACTATGCAAGTTCATGCAACTACTTCTTGGCATAATGTTGTTATAGAAGCAATATTTTAGTAGGAAAGGTTCACAAGGATCCCTAAAAATAACAAAACCATCATTATAAGAAGGTTCCTAATTATATAGAAGAATCATTCTAACATGGCAAGAGTATATTCCACTAGAGATTTTAGGAAGTAGTATCAAAAGAAGTCTAGAAACTTAAAGGTATGAAGAAATTTGAGAAGAAGCATGAAAATGTATTTAAAGCAGTTCTCATAGAAAATAAATGCCATCGTCTTCAAAGAAAAAAGTAGTCTAATCAAATGGAATCTAACTAGATGGAAGTAAGAAGGGAAGAGGTATGCATATCATTAGAAAATAGATTCTTGTCTTCAGAGAAATATTATAGGAAGAGATGGATGCAGAAATATAATTGGAAGCATGAGCATGGTATGCCTTGGTTAAGATTGGATGAAGAAATCTTCCATGTGGTTACTCGATACATATAAGCATGATAGATGAGTGAGCTATGATTACCTCTACATTTATTAGTGTGACAAGATACTTTTGATGACGTACATATTATAAATGATGGTTGATGGGAAGTTATATAAAAAGGTTGATGGAAAGAACCACATCACAAAGATAAACTGAGAAAGATTTTTTCTCCATAACATCCAGGAAGGTCAAAGCTAATGTATGATATGATGATGCGAGATAGGAGTCCTTGCAAATACTACTAAGATCTCCATGGAATAACAAGTGGTTGATAAATGAGAAAAGATAAATTTTATGTTTATGTCTCCCTGGTTGAGAGGGAGCTAGGATCTACTCCTTGTTTGAGAGGGAATAATTATCACCTTCATAATTGAAAGGGAGTGATGAGGGACATCGTATTCTCCATGTGTCATGCACTAGGCAAGAATTAATAGTCATAACTCCACTAAAGGAGCTAGTAGGGAGAATGGAGGATTGGATAATCATTTGGGACTGATACTGCTTAAGGATTTGGAATCCAATATAAATATTACTCCCATGCATTGATACACTTTATGGATATTTTCGGGTGTGTCATATTATTTCCACGACTAGTCGCATGTGCCTGGGGTTCATAGGGGGTGGCATCCCCCCCTATCGGGGGGTTTGTAGGGGGCTGGTAGCCCCCATACACGGGGTCTGGGGCAATGCCCCAAGAAAAAAAATTTGGACCCTATATTAGGTGGGTGGACCTACTTGTGGTTTTGTGCATGGGTTTTGCACATGCTTTTGGGCATGATGGTTTTCTGTTCAGGGTATTTTGTAGATCCGGTCAAGGGAAATACGGTTATGTTATAATCTAGGGTTAATGGATTGGGGTTTATGAATACTTCAGCATGAATATATATGTATTGTAACATTAAAAGGAATATAATGAAAAATCAATATAATAGTGTGAGTTTTGGAATCTAGGGGAAAATATTTGTGTGTATGTGTTTTATGTTTATGTTCTTGTCATTGTTCATGTTCTGTTTTTAAGAATTAATTTGCAAGTAATTTATGTATAGGTTTAAAAATTACATTTGGTTTCAAATTTATTTCGGCTTCAAGGGGATGCCTTTGCTATTAATGGGTTTTTCTCGGCCCTGTGGTAGACCATCTTCAGTGGGAGATCTACAAGATTGATTCTTGTGGTGAAAGAAGAGGGCGGGCAATGGAAAGATAGAGATCAAAAAATTTAATGGTTAGAGTTTTGAGTTGTGGAAGCTCAAGATAGAAAATATGCTGGTGGATAAAGACCAGTGTATCATTGAATGTATCATGGGAAGCTACGACGAAGACTTTGTGGGAAAAATTAGGTAATTTTTACCAATCTAAGTCTCTGGTGAACAAACTCTTCCTACAAAAAAAAATTATAACTTGAGGATGAAGAATGGAGACTTGGTGACAGAGCATATGAATGTCTTCAATAATGTGGGAAGTCAATTGTTATTTATTGATATTAAAATCTCATATGAAGATAAGTGCATCATCTTGTTGTGTTCTCTACCAGATTCATGGGATAGTATGGTTGTTGAAATAGGTAGCAACACAACTACCTTGAATTTTGATGAAATAGTCTAATCCTTATTGTCGGAGGAGATGACATGGAAAAATATGGAGGGCCAAAATGGAGATGCCTTTTCCATATGATAATAGTCCCATAATAGAAATAAAAAAAAACCCCTCAAGTGGGAGATCTAAATCTAGAGGTAGGTCTAAATCTCTAGGAAATCCTGTAAAGGTGTGCTGGAAAGGAAGGGAACTTCAAAAATAATTGTAGATCTGAATCTCCTAATAAAGGAAATGGATTTGACGATGCTCCTTCTACAGAGGCAAAAACCACCTTCGATGAAGGTGGGGATGTGTACTTGGATTCTTCTTAAAGTACACATGTAGATCATGAGACATGGTTGATTGACTTAGGTGCATCCTTTCACTTCACCCCCCATACAGAGTGGTTCTACGAATATGAGAAATATGATGGTGGTGATGTCTTCTTAGGGGATGACAGGAAGGTCAGAATCATTGGACATGGAAAATTCAAGCTAAATTTGAAAGGTGGAAGGATTAGAACACTTCATGGTGTTCTGCATATTCCTGCATTGGCCAGAAATTTGATTCATGTAAGCAAGATGGATGTTGCAGGTGTAAAAATAGTGTTCAAGAAGGATACCTGCAAGATGGTTCTTGGAGCACTGGTACTGATGAAGGGAGTTCGGATTGGAACTTTGTACAAGTTTATGGGTAGCTTTGTTATTGATGGGTTCAACAGTTATGTGGTTCCTGAAAGTGAATTTAAAAACCTTGTGGTCTCTGGAGAAAATACCATGTTGTGGCATCAGGCTTATACATATTAGAGAGAAGGGCCTTCAAATACTACATAGTAATGGTATGGTAGAAGGTATGTATAATTTCTCTCTGTATTTCAATTTTTTTGAACATTGTGTATATGGGAAGCAGAATCGAGTGAGATTCCCCTCTAGTGCTAAGAGGGCGAAAGGGATGTTACAGCTTGTGCACAGTGATGTGTTTGGACCTGTGTCAGTTCCATCATTGGGTAATTATGTGTACTATGTGTCATTTATATATGACTTCTAAAAGAATACATGGATATATATCCTTAGGAAGAAATGTGAATTCTTTGATAGATTTAAATAGTTTAAGGCTCTAGTGGAAAACCAGACAGAAAAGATGATAAAGGTGTTTGTTACACAGCATTTTTTCACCGTCCCTACAATCCCTCGTCCCACACATTGGAGAACTATTCTCATGGCCTGTGAGTAGTAAACTGTCCTGAAAATACCTTAATGGCATCCTTCTGCATAAGGAAAAAAATTCTCCTGAAGGACAATTCCTCTAGAAAACCCTAAAAATACATGTTTTGGCATTAGCGTGGGTAGCCAGTTCATCCCCCATACCAATGGGGAAAATGCACCACAGTGGGCGCACCAGTTGGTGCTCTGTCCCTGTGTAATTCCTGCACCAACCCTTTTAAGGAATTTTTTTTTAATATAGAAGGCGGAAGTTTGGTTTTAACAAAATCAGAACGGATCACCAAAATGAGTTTGGGTTGTTTGCCTCCGGATCTCCCTAATTAGGAAGTGGTTTTCCACCTTTCATGGAACCTTCCTAAGATATAGGACTCTTCCCCATGATTATAGGGAGCCTAACCTCTCCTCCTCCCTCTATAAAATCCTGCCCTCTCTATTTTCTAGTTAGCTGAACTTGTGGGAGGAAAACTATAGCTGGGAAACTATTGAGAGCAGAGCCGAGGAGAACCCTGTAAGAGAGAGAGCTTTGTCCAGATTCCCGACGGGCTTCGTTGAGATGCGCTTCACTACAAGCCCCACCAAAGGAAGATCATAGTGTCAGATCATTTGGTTGTAATCTCATTTTTTGTCATCTTTAATATAAGCGACTCTGATTTTGGTTCCATTCGTGTGTTTATTCTTTTATAAAATGCAATGAGTTATATCCTCTCTGACTGATATATAGTTACATGCTTTAAGTATTAATTTGTATGTCTTTGTTTCTCTTCATGTGTACAGGTGTCCGGACGGAGCAAACGAAAGGACTGTGATCTATCAGGCTAGGGATGAAGAGAATCGCTTCTTCCTCGACAACAGCAGCGTGGGATTTGAGGTAGGCTACTTATCGCGATATTTGTCTTTCTTGTAACTAGGAACCAATGTCATTGCATGATTCGATTGTTGCTAGACCCACTCTAGGGCTAGTGGGATTGCCTCTATCCACAAAGGGGATTTACCGCCTTAACATTTGGCCACTCCACTGGGGACCAGTGGGAGTTATTCCTTCTTCCGTTTGGGTTGTTTCTTGGCTTTTGGTTGATTTATTTGCTTTTCTGGTTCACCTTCCTCGTGTTAAACCCTTGTTTAGCCCCTAGAGAACCAAATCTAGTCTTAGTTTGCCCTTTTTATCATTATACTAGGGTAAACCGGCTTAGCGCAGTTTTTCTCCTGACATTCGCGCCGACTGGCGCTTTTTGCTGGTTAGGCACCCGCACCAACCCCTGTTTGGTGCAGATTACAGCCAAACAAGCGTGCCAACCCTACTTGGTATTAGGGTTTGCCTGTTTGTGGGCTTTCTGAGCTTCACTTTTGGTCCTAGTTCATTTTTTATGGTTGCTTGAGTGCTTTGAGGTCATTTTTTACTGTGTCTATCCCTTGTCCTCTGGTTGTTCACCTTTTTCTATTAGTTTTGCATTTTATCCCTAGGGCTTCTAGGTGCTTCAGTGTGTTGAGCCTCCCGTAGGAGTTTTGGGTCCTTGCTTTCTCGGTCAAATTCGTTTTCACTTCTTTGAATTTGTTTTGCTGGATTCCATTGTATCATTGTGTTAGTTGAGTGATTGTCCTCTCTTTCACTAAGTTTCGCTTTGTGTTACTCCAAGCCTAGATTACACAGTTTGTTTGAGTCTCTTTCGAGATTCTTCTTCTCTTTGAAGAATTTCATCATTAGTTTGAGTCTTGATTGTGTGCGTTTGGATTGACTGAATTGTTTGTTTTAGCTCTCTCTTTGTCATTTCTCGAATTGGTGTTTTCATTATTTTTTTTCATTCATTTAGTGCATTTGCTCTTATATACTGAAAAATACAAAAACAAGATCTTTCCATTTGGATTGGCGTAGTGAAAATTGAAAGCTCTTTCGCATTATTAGTGTTACATAACTTTAGAGAAAATTTTTCTAGTTTCATTAGCTTGCATTGGAAACAGTAGTGGATGTTTTTGTGTGTTCATTTTGTTGTCATTTGAAAAGCTCTCCACCCTCCTGTAGATAGCTCATTGAAAAAAATGATATTTTGTGGCATGTAGTTTGCATTTAGTTTTTTTATGAGATCCAACATTCGATAGGGCCTTGAAATTGAAACGTAAATTGAAGATCAATTTTAAAATTTACTGAATTAACCTAAGGCAACATTGAAACATTAATGGAATATCTAGTAGTCTAAGGTAGAGACGTGTTCCGGTATCTTTAAGCCTAGCTGTTGTCACTCGCCATTTGGCTACAAACAATGCTAGTACAGAATTTTTCTCCCCGTACCGTCGCGTATATAAAGGGAGACCCCATTAGGTTGCAATCCTTTATCCGTAAGAAGCCGAGTCTGCCACCTTTTACCCATGATACACCAGACACAGCATTCGGGGAGATTACCTACACGTACGTCAAGTCCTTGATTGATTTATCTTTCATTTTTTTTTACCAAGGTGTATATCGCAGTTCATGGATATCTAGTACACCCATCTACCTATATTACCAGAGTAGTCATTTTTTATCTTTACTGACTCCTTAAACTTGAAAAGATCATCAAGCGCTTGTCCTTTCACGCTTGTTTCCAAACTGAAAGTGATAGAGTCATATTTTACTCATTTCTAGACTCTTAAAACATGAAACAGTAAATTTTCCAGTTTCAATGTGGTAAAGTTAATCACCTACAATCACACGCCCATTTAGAGATTGATTTTTCGACCTATTTTTGTTTGCCTTCGTTTTTGCCCGTGTGTCTTTGTTTTGTGATCTCTTCCTCTTTTTTGCTATAGTCACAGTGGCGGAACCATCAGTTTCGTCTACTGGTAGTCCTTATACAAATTATTCATCAGAGGTATCCCAGTCCTCTATTAAGTATCAGCAGCCCGTTGTATCCGATTTTCCTGACAGGGGACCAGTTATATCTGAACTTCCCTTTGGAGGACCAATTGACTTCAATTGACCCTTGTCCAATGCTTGGTTTGGATTTGGATTAGGAGAACACTTCCCTCCTCTTACATCGGGATCACCCTTTTTGGCTGCTGTCATACCTCCTAGTCCCCGTCATCTTTTAGAAGATCTCATGGCAGGGTCAGATATGGACTCATCTAATCCTTCTCCTAGTGAGGGAATTCCTACTTCTGGTGAAGATTACCATATTTTTCCCGAAGAAATCCCCGAACTTTCTTTTATGTCTTCAACTGGTCCAAAACTCCCAGCTGGATATATGTCTTTAAGTTAGGTCGTGGCCGTTATTGCCTCTAGGGGAATATCGAATCCATCCACGAATCTAACCATTCCCTTGTTAGGGATGTCGCCATCAACACCTCTCACAGCATCTCCTTTCGTCACATCAGCACCTGTTAGACCTACTGTCTGCGTGGCTACGTCTACGCCTGTTGTCACTACTCAATCAACTAGGACCTCGTCAGTTCCTGAAGACATTTATATAGCTTTTTCCATTCCCGAGAATATTTCTCTTAAGGAGTATCAATTGTCTTTACATCCATCCATCTCCGAGGTTGGTCAGTCCTCTCAAGATCTTAATCATCCTTAATTTTCCCATTATGGAGTGGATGGTGCCCTGATTTACATATTTCCATATCAATATGATGAGCAGGGCAACCCCCTTCGTTTTCCTGCTCATGAGGCTTATCAGTATATTAACGGTTTATATCTACCCAGGCTGGGAAACCTTCTAATAAACAAGGGCAACCCTTATAGGGACAACCTTTGTTTCAGCAAGGATATGTTTCTGGCCCACAAGGACAACCCTTCCAGGGAAAACCTTCGGCCCAGCCAGGTTATCTATACGACCCGCAAGGACAACCCTTATAGGGACAACCTTCAAGCGAGCAAGGATTGTTTTACGGCCCGCAAAGGCAGTCTTACAACCCTCAAGGTCAACCTCTGTAGCCTCACCGTGAGGTCCAACCAGGGCAACCTCAAGGACCGACAGGGAAACCGGGCTATCAACCTGGACCACCATATGGTCCTTAGGGGCAAACACATTCTTCTCAACCTTTTTCGCAACCTCAGCAACCTCATTTTCTGATTGGTCAAAATTTTACACAACCAGGGCCATCTTATGTTCCTATCACAGGTCAACCTGGTTATCAGGCACAACCTGGCCCACTCCTGCCATCAGGCCAACCTGTTCAACCAAGGCAACCTGGTGTCCCTCATCAGCCGAGTCAACCTATTCAACCAGGGCAGCCTACATAGCGAGGTTGACCTGTCCAACTAGGACAACTTTCACAACCTGTTAACCCTGCTTAGTAGTCGGTCTATTATATGCCACAGCCGAATCCACCTGTGTGCCCGACTTATCCGACTCAGCAGGGCCCCACTTACTAGCAGCCTATTCGACCTCAAGGTGGCTATTACCTTCAAGGTCAATCTCGACCGATTTAGAACCCACCTCAAGGTTCTGGTTATTACTATCAACAGCCAAGCTATACTTATACTCCATACACTGCTCAATCTGGGCCCATGTATAATCAGAATCAGTACCCTAGTTATCAACCCTCGTATCCTGGTTATCAGCCGCCATATCAACCTCATTATCCATCTTATACCCCCTATGGTCAGAATCCTCCAGGACAGAACCAATGGGGGCAGATTTATGCTCAACTGGGATGGAGTACGGGTACAGGTCCTTATTGAGGACCTAGCATTCCTTTTAACCCGCAATTACCTTTTCTCGCCAAATTGGAGTTACCGGACGTATCCAAACTGACCAATGATCTGATTCTTCATCATCTATATCAGTCTCTGGTTCCGAAAAAGGTGCCTGGTGACTATCCTAAGTTTGAGGGTAAATCTGGTGAAGACCCCCAAGCACATGTCATGACATACCACTTATGGTGTTCTTCAAATTCTTGGATAGATGACTCGATTCGTCTACGTCTTTTCTAGCGTACTCTCACCGGTGTTGCTGCTAAATGGTATATAGAGCTGCCCCGTGGCATTTTTCAATATTTTAATACTCTAGCCATGGTGTTCCTGACGCATTTCCAGTTACCGGTTCGTTACGAAGCCGAGACACATATCCTGACATTTCTAAAACAAGACAAAGCCACTCATATTTCAGATCACATTCACAAGTGGAGACGTCATCGTCATCTGATCAAGTTTGACATTCCTGATTAGCTTCTAACTCACTATTTCACTACCTCCTTTGTCAACAAGATTGCATAGGACATTGCTATGGGGGCATGTGTAACTCAGGAGCAAGCCATTGCTTGTGCCCAGTACCTCCATTTAGTGTACTCTCAGTCCGGCACGTTATACGACATCTTGACTGATGAACCACGGCCAGGGACCTCTAAAGCGTCGGCTACTCCATCAGTAGACGGTGTTATTGGTTTTGTCTCTCGGATTTCTCGCAAGTCTTCCAATGGGAAGCAGAAATCGAATTCTTCCAACAATTATGCTCCTCATACTACCCCAGATTCTGGTAAGACCGCGGAGGTCAACGCCATTCAGGCTAATCCTGCAAACAAGACTTCCAAAGGGGAGAAGAAGGGCAAAGGCAAAGCCAAATCTGATGCCCCAAAACAAGAATCGTCCAAACCACGTGCTGATGATGGTTTGCAACAAAAACCGAAGTACCCTTGCCTACTCTGTGATGAAGACCATTACACCAAAGATTGTCCTCAATGATCCAAGGTTAGTAAATCTCTTAAGGGCTCTAAGGGAACTTCAGAAGTTCTTAAGGAACATTTCCCATCTCAGCAGACCCAGATGGTCGAGCAGCATTCACCATCTGCACCGTTTCGGTCTCAGGTTTTCATGATGAATGGTGTTGCACCTGTTTCTATCGCCACTCAATCGAAGGATTATGTCAGATCACGCCAGGCAGCTGGGAAGGAAGTCGTTGATGGTCCTCCTCCCCCACCTACCTCTGGTCCTCTGGAGATTTAAAGGCCCAGTGCTGAACCAGTTGTACGGCCACCTTCCAAAGGTGTTCTCCAAAAATCTTCCTATAATCCGAATGCCCGTGCTGCTCAACATTACAGCCTTGTTGAGGATTTGGCACAGGCGCCTTCCGCAATGTCTGTGTTGGAATTTCTTCAGATTTTTCCATCTCAACAGAAAGCATTGTTATCTGCGATTGGCGGAATTGATCCTGTCGATTCTATCCTTCTCACCTTCGATCTAGAGAATTTTTTCCTCCAACTTCCGCATCAGATTGCGCTTGTTATACAAGTCATTATCAACGGCCTCAATATCCACAGAGCCGTTGTGGATGAAGGTGCCTCTACCTGCGTTATGTCATCTGCTTGCTGGAAGGCCATTAGCTCTCCAACCCTCACTTCACCTCCCAATTCCCTTGAGGCATTCGATGGAAGGGAATCAAAACCCTTGGGTGTTCTCGCAATTCTACCGATTACATTGCAAGGTAAGACAGTCAACGTCGAAGTGGAAGTTGTTGATGCCAAACTCAACTACAATCTTCTACTTGGTCGCAGTTGGACCCATGCCATGTTGTGCATTCCATCCACCCTCTTTCAGATTTTGAAGTTTCCACATGAGGGCAATATTATTACTGTCGATCAGTTGTCTTTCTTCACCTCATCCTCTGAGAAAAATGTACCATACGTGGATCAAATCCTTAATCCCCCCGACAGTATAGGACCTGGTCTTTTCAAGGACCCCATTCTCATGGGTATTTTTCCCATTCCACCACCGAACATCGTTCAAGTCAATATGATCTCTAGGTCGGATGACCCATGGATCATCCCTTCTCCTGAACAGGTTGCCTCTTTTGGAGAATCAATGCCTCTGACCCCAGTTGAAATAAATTATTGTGAGATCGTTGCCGCATCAGATCCTCCTCCTGCTGGTAATGCTCCTTTGAGCATGGCTCTTGATGTTTATTCTCAATCCCCTTGGCTTGGCAATGCAGATTCGCCCGATCCTTTGAGAGAAGTTTTTCCGTCTGAAGAAGCTATCATGGAGACTATGTCTCTCGAAGATCCACTGTGGAGCGATGGACATCATCATTCCTCATTCATGGCTGGCCTGGGGGCAATGTCTAATTTTCTCGAGCATTTTGCGTCCGGCTATCCCCCTCCTAAACCTGCTCCTTTGAGCTCGTCGGAGCATAGTTCCTCTTCTTCTGTCAAGCTCCCTAAACAATGAAACAAGCTGGTTTAAGGACAGTTCTTGTAAGTGTTTCAACCTCATTAAAATAATGAAACACGATCTCGTTCAATTCGAGTTTTGTTAGATTTCATAAAATTTTCATAAAATTTAGGTTGAATCTCTTACTCTTGTGTTTTGAACCTTCACTCCATTTCCTATGGACTAAAGCTTGGGGGAATGTACACCTCGAATTGAGTCATCATGCTGGGGGCATGCCTATTTTTTCAAGTGCAGTTTGCATTTGTGCTTTTAAGCTTGTGTAAAAATAAAACGTGTGGTGTGGTGTGCTTTGTAAGCGTTTTTCTGCTGATTGGGTCTTCCTGATTGTGAAGATGTCTATTACTCCTTATTTTGGTTTCACGGATGGTGCCTCCCGCAGTACCAGGAACCTGTCTTTGGCAGCCTAGGTAATTTACAATCCTGCTGGTGAGTTGATTAATTTACAAGGTGTTTTTCTAGGGCCTACTACGAATAATGTCGCAGAGTATAATGTCGTTTTGGAATTATTAAACGAGGTTGTTAACATCATCGTTCCTTGTTCATGCCTGGCCTAGGGGAAATGTCTAATTGTCTCGAGCGTTTTTCATCTGGCTATCCCCCTCCTGAACCTGCTCCTTTGAGCTCGTCAGAGCATAGTTCCTCTTCTTTTGTCAAGATCCCTAAACAATGAAACAAGCTAGTTTGAGGACAGTTCTTTTAAGTGCGTCAACCTCGTTAAAATAATGAAACAACATCTCGTTCAATTCGAGTTTTGTTAGATTTTAGAAAATTCAGGTCGAATCTCTTACCCTTGTGTTTTGAACCTTCACTCCATTTCCTATGGACTGAATCTTGGGGGGCATGTACACCTTGAATTGAGTCATCATGCTGGGGGTATGCCTATTTTTTCAAGCACAGTTTGCATTTGTGCTTTTAAGCTTGTGTAAAAATAAAACGTGTGGTGTGGTGTGCTTTGTAAGCATTTTTGTGTTGATTGGGTCTTCCTGATTGTGCAGATGTCTATTACTCCTTATGTCGGTTTCGCAGATGGTGCCTCCCGCAGTACCAGGAACCTGTCTTCGGCAGCCTAAGTAATTTACAATCCTATTGGTGAGTTGATTAATTTACAAGGTGTTTGTCTAGGGCCTACTACGAATAATGTCGCGGAGTATAGTGTCATTTTGGAATTATTAAACGAGGTTGTTAACCGCGGTATTCGCACATTACTTGTACATCTAGATTCACAGCTTGTGGTTTTACAGCTTAACGGCCATTATTCAGTTAGAAACCCATGCATTTTAAGACTGTATCTACGTATACGTTTCCTTGAGAGAAATTTTGATTACATTACATATCAGCACATACCAAGACGAATGAATACAGTAACAGATGTAGTAGCCAACATGGTATTTGATAGACATTTATGCAATTTATAAAAAACATCATCATATGTAAACAAGATCCATGTAGAAAATATATATATGTGTGTGTGTGTGTGTGTGTGTGTGTGTGTGTGTGTGTCGAGTGTTTGCAACATGTGCATCATATAAAACAAAAAATATACATGTTTGTTTCGAATTACATCCGAAGACAACATGTCTCTCAAAAAATATGCATATAAAAGCCTAGGCAACTAATCAGCATGGTGCTCATGGTAGCACGTCACTGCCCGCATCAACTACCTCAGAAAGCGATGGAGTCGACTCAACACCCCTATGGTGTGCCTCTGATAAGCCAATGGAACATCAGCTAGAAGAGCATAGTCCGGGACTCCGCGAGCAATCCCCTCCAAGTTCTGCACGCGCTCATCCCCCTCGCCCCCCTCACCTTGAGGGTCATAGGCGAGAGGGGTCCTCCTCGCCACTGGTGACATTCTGGCGGGCCTCTTTGGGCCAACATCTTCATACATATAGGATCAGCTGTTAGAACATGCATGTATACCAAAAATTCATAAAATTCATGAAATTAAAAAGAATCTTACCCAGCTCCTCATCCCAATCCTCTCCTTCCGGGAGCGGAAGGTCTAGGTCTCCTGTGAAATCAGTGCCAGCATAAGGCTAGTCCTTTATGACGATCAGCTGTCGTCAAAGCCATCCAAATAACTCAGGTCGCCAGCACATCTGCTGGCCGCCCCCTGCCCTAGGCATCAATTCTGCCCATCGAGCCATCTGTGGCTCTCTCAATGGTGGATCCGGGACTATAGCCCCCTAGCCCTGGAAGAAAGGTAGTCGTTCTAGGAAAAACGATACCAAGATGGACCCATATCCAAATTGTTTTAGTTTGGTCTTTTTACATTTGGTAAGTTGTCGTTTGATGTCCATCGTCATGGTTGTAGCCCAGTCAAATACTTCCAGGTTCATGCATTCTGATGCGAGAGGGAGCCGCGTCTTGGTAGCTTCATGTGGTGTCTACGACCCCACAGCCCACGTAATAGTATGTAGCACCACTCTAAGTGCTAGATCAGGA
Source organism: Pinus albicaulis (assembly GCA_034641835.2). Taxonomy (NCBI): domain Eukaryota; kingdom Viridiplantae; phylum Streptophyta; class Pinopsida; order Pinales; family Pinaceae; genus Pinus; species Pinus albicaulis. Next base: position 1,284,891,160 of record CM076575.1, on the reverse strand, counting down.
ATGGTCTGAATATCCACCTTTCCACTACCTGACCCTTTCCGTGCCCCTTTGCACACTCTTTCCATGACCATTGTCATGTTTTCACCTGAGTGCCTGGTACCTGTCAAGATAGGAACTAGACCTCTGCGCGAAAATCCAGTAATGAGGTAAACATCGGACACTTCAAGCTCAAGTACTTGATCTCAAAGTTTAAACTTATCTTTTTCCTCATCCCAGATACTTATCAAATATTGTAGTAATTCGGGCTGAGCCCTGAGACATGGTGTTAAGAATAATTTCTTTAAACCGCAATTTCGGAGAGCATTCATGCATTGCTCATTCCCCATTGCCAACTCATCTTCTTCACTGTGCTCTCTTTCTTTCCATTCAATCACCATTTTTTTTGTCTACCTGCATCAATTTGGTCATAAGCACATTGTAAGATCCCTTGGGCACTCCAAAAAACAATCAATTGGCTCATTTTTTTGTTAAATTTAAATGGAATATTAGGTTGCGCGGTTGGCATGGCTGTTTTGCTGACAGTTGCACCACCTGGTGCGGCCCCTGTGTAAAAAAGGGTCGGTTGGTGCGGGTCCGTGCCGAATACCCGCGCCAACCACGGAAGCCCTAAACTTTCAATTCCTCCCCTCAAGGACACCAAATGACACTTAACAACTATAAAATTTGGCTTAAAAGATGGATTATGGAAGCAGCTCTTACCTGAAGAAGATGGAATCTGATTTCATCTACTGGATTTCTCTAAGTCGTCACTGCAAGATCGTAACAGAAATAGTTCACTATCGCTCTACAAAGAGGTAAAGAGGTAACAAGTAAATATGTTTTTACCATTGGTAATATTTGTAACTTTTCAAAATCAAAATTAGGTTTTGGGGCTTTTTTTTATATTTTATTATATTTTCGTCGAAGAATGGGTTTTACACTTGCTTTTTTATGCAGCGATAGGTTTTCACGAGACTAGGACGACGACACGAGTTGTATTTTATACTTTTTCGGACTCAGTAAAAACACAAAAAAGTCACTACTGGAGTCACCTTTCATCTCTTTTCTGACTCTCTAAAATTGAAAAGATCTCTGAGTCGCTTGTCGTTTTGAGCTCATTAAAATTGGCTGCATGTAGAAATTTGCTGAATAATGATTAATTATCCACCGAGACTATCCTGATCACATACAATTCGAATTTATATGCAACACATAATCTCTTCCACTCAGATCATCACACATGCGGAAATAAAACAAGCGATAGCACATCAAATCATCATACACATTAACACGGTATGTATGGGGAAAGCTTATAGCTGAAAACCCCGCAGCTATTGTGTATATTATAATGGAGAAATCATGTAACAAACTCAGTACAATACTCCTCACAATTACTCAGTACTATCTCATGAAGTTACACACAAACTAGCTTGGTTTTGAACAGGTTACTGGTTCAAAACTCACCGCCAATTGCCTTGCCTCTATTGCGCAATCATGGCCTGTCTAAATAGAGATCCAAGGTTCGAATCTCCTTGGCTTGTCAGTGCAATCATCATGGGCAATTCCTCCAAGTGTGGTGAAAATCTCATGCACAACTGATGTCGCCACTGATAGCTAACTCCACCCTTTCATCTACCTCTTTCACTGGTCTCCACTGAACTGTCCATGCACTGTAGTGAACTGATGTGTTCTTGAGTTGAATAATGAGTTACTAATTAATGAATTAAATAATATTTAATTCACTCCACTCATAACTAGTTGATTAGCTAGTTAAGCTAATCTCAACCAGTTCAACTAAATTAAACCGAACACAACTCCACTAGCTGTCTCATTAACTCCACCAAACTTCTGCCACTGAAGTCCTAACTGAATTCAACCATGCATGTGCTCACAAAACCCCTAGGAATAGCGTAATTCCTCTATCAGATGCATGAGCCACTTCCAAGGCTCGAACTGAAGTGCTCCAAGAGAGTAAACTGAAGTTTATAGTCCAAATATTATTAAGGTTAAATAATATTTGACTTCCCTATTTTTAGGATAGGCAGTCTAAAAATAGACATCGACCTATCGACCTATAGGTCACAAAAATAGAGTCCCATCTATTTTTACCAACATGACCAATACTCCAAGAATAACATACTGCAACCCTTGGACCATGCTCCATATGTCTAAAAATAGACATAGTCTAAAAATAGACTTTGCGCCAAAAATAGCCTGCGGGCCCACTTAGTGAAGGCGACTTCATTTCACTAAGCTCCATCATCTTGCTGCATTTTCAACACTCCCTCTCAGCAAGATATGGATTATCTGCAACCCCTATCCTACCTCTGTGGAATTCAAACTTGCTCCTGGTGAGCGCCTTCGTCAGGATGTCGGCATCCTGATCCTCCATGGGAACATATGAAAGCATCATGATTCTCCGCTGAACACAATCTCTGATATGATGGTACCTGATGTCGATGTGTTTGGACCTATCATGAAATACTGGATTAGCCGAGAGTTTAATGCAACTCTGGTTATCACAGTAGATCACTCAAATGCAACCTGAACAAACCTGCGAGGATCTTTCTCATCCAAATAGCCTCGCATGCAGCCAAGCTAGCTGCCATGTACTCGGCCTCTGCTGAACTGAGTGCCACGGATCTCTGCTTCCTGCTGTACCAGGAAACTGCTGTCGACCCAATGCTGAAAACTCCTCCAGATGTGCTCTTCCGGTCCGTTGGACTCCCTGCCCAATCTGCATCAGTGAAGCCAGAAAGGTTCGCTCCATCCTCCTGTTTGTACCATAGACCATATCCCGATGTGCCTCTAATATAGTGCAATACATGCTTGCCTGCCTTCCAAAAGAGCTTGGTAGGCTTAACCATAGCTTGCGAAAGTTGGTTAATAGCATAGCATATATCGGGTCGTGTATTGACCAGATACATAAGCGACCCCACCAACTGTCGATAGACAGTGGCATCCACTACCTCCGCTGAAGTAGCATCCTCCTTCCTCCAACCACCAGGAAGAGGAGTGTCAACAGGCTTGCAGCATTGCATGTTGAACCTCTCCAGAATCTCCCGGGCATACTTGCCCTGAGAAACAAACAGTCCTCCACTGCGCTGCCAAATCTCCAATCCCAGGAAATAATGAAGGATGCCCAAGTCCTTCATCTCAAACTCTCGTGCAAGATCCTCCTCGCATGAAAGTATCAACTGCTCGTCGCCAGTCAAAATCAGATCATCTACATACAGTACGATGATCAACAGCTTCCCCTCCACCACAATCTGGTACAGGTTTGGATCCGCCTCACTCTTGGAGAATCCAAGCCCGGTGAAGTAGCTATCTATCCAAGTGTACCAAGCACGAGGTGCTTGCTTCAGCCCGTACAGTGCTCTCTTGAGTCGGCACACATGCGACTCACTGCTGAAGATCTCAAAACCTTCAGGCTGCTCTATGTACACCTCCTCCTCAATAACTCCATTGAGGAACGCAGTCTTCACATCCCTCTGATGAATGTGCCACCCCATCTGCGCTGAGAGAGCAAGGATCGTTCGTATGGAAGAGTACCTTGCGACAGGTGCAAAAGTCTCCTCATAGTCAATCCCCTCGATCTGTGAGAAGCCACGGGCGACAAATCTCGCCTTGTACTTCTCCACACTCCCGTCAGCCGCCTGCTTCACTTTGTAGATCCATCGCGAACCCACCACCGATTTCCCCTCCGGTCTTGGGACAATCTCCCATGCACTGTTTCTGACGATCGAATCATATTCTTCGATCATGGCATCTACCCATGCGGGTTCCTCCACAGCTTCCTCAAAAGAGGATGGCTCCATCATGACACATTGACTCACAAGAGCCATGTATCCAGTGTACCGATCCGGTGACTGCCTCTGTCTGCGCTGTGCTGTAGGTGGTCCTACAACCTTCTCTGCATCTCGAGCCAGTCGCTCAGCTTCTGTAGTGCGCATGCACCCTTTGATGGTTGGCGCTGCATGGGTGGTTTCTTCCACCTCCTGAACTTCCTCTTGTGGCTGATCCACATCCGGAAGCTCCTCCTTAGGAACTAACAGCTCCTCATCTGCATGCAAGTGTAGCTCCCTCTCAAGCGAACACCGCATGGCTTTCTCCTCCTGAAATTTTATATCCCGTCGCACAACAGTCTTTCGACTGTCTAACAAATACACCCGATAGTTGTGAGGTGTATCAGTGTACCCCACAAATATTCCAACCTCAGCAGTTGGATCCAGCTTCCTTCTCGCATCCTTCGTCACATGCATGTAGACATGAGAACCAAAGATCCGCAAATGGGAAATATCAGGCCTCTTGCCAGAATAAGCCTCCTCCGGTGTACTCATGCCAAGAACCTTGTGAGGACAACGGTTCTGCACATACACTGCTGTATTGCATGCCTCAGCCCACAAGTGAAGGGGTAGGCCCTGATCATGCAACATCGCCGGTGCAGCACCCACGATCGTTCTGTTCTTCCGCTCAGCCACCCCATTCTGCTGTGGGTTATGGGGTGCGATGAGCTCTCTCCGAATCCCTTCTGCGCTGCAGAACTCCTTGAATTTAGCCGAGATGAATTCACCACCGTTATCACTCCTTAGAGCAATCACCTTCTTCCCCGACTCCTTCTCGACCAATGCTTTGAACTCACAGAACTTCGCGAATGTATCGCTCTTCTTCTGCATGAAGAAGATCCAGCACTTTCGAGAGAAATCATCAAAAAAGATCACATAATACTTGTGCTTTGCTGTCGAAGCAACTGAGAAAGGACCACACACGTCTGTGTGAACTCTCTCAAGGATCGTCGTGGCGCGACTATCCTTCTCGTGAAAGTTGGCTTTCACATACTTCCCTAAAGTACACCCCTTGCACTGATCTGACTACGCAAGAGTGCCCTTAGGAAGCCCAATAGAAATCTGTTGCAGGATCTTCAAAGATCCATGGTGAAGGTGGCCCAATCTTATGTGCCACAGTTCGCCCTCATCATCCCGGCTCACCACTTCTCCCACCTTGCATGCCATTGCTGTGCAGCCATCTACCTGCAACTGATAAAGGTTCTTGGTTCGAACCCCTATCTTCCGGGTCTCTCCAGTAGTCTTACTGCGCAGGAAGGCTTTTCCTTCGTTGAATACCACATCATACCCCTTATCCTCCAACATCGCCACAGAGATCAAGTTCTTCTTCAATCCAGGTACATGCATGACATCCTTCAATACAAAGGGTTTACCAGACTCCCTCTAAAAGGATATGGTACCGATACCAGTCGCACTGTATCTACCATCATCGCCCATCTCTATGTGCACACCCAAATCTTTGTCCTCCAGATCTGAGAACAAATCCCGATCTCCCGTCATATGAAATGACGCACCGCTGTCCAAGAACCACACCGATCCCATCACACTTGAAACCAAGCATGCGATCGGTGAAAAGTCAAGCTCGAACTGTGAAGCCAAAGCTTCTCCATCTGCAGATCTTCCCGCTTGCTTGTTCTTCTTCTTCTTTGGACAATTGGTAGCATAATGTCCGTGATCATGGCATTGAAAACACTTCACTTTCGCCATATCCTGCTTCTTGCCCTTTGCACCAGAATGAGAGGTTTTCTTACCCTTCCCTTTCTTTGCTTTGGCCACCAAAGCGCAGTTTTCTTCATCAGCTCCCTTTGATGAAGATCCATCTCGAGTAGTCCTCCTTATCTCCTCCTGCATGAGATCCGCCCAAAGGCACTCCCATCCCGGCAGCTTCTCCCGACCATTGACACTATATTGATATGAGTGCCAAGCCTTCGGAAGACCAAGGAGAGCCAGGTCGACCATGTCCTTGTCTTCGACAGTCACCCCCACACTTCCCAGCTCATCTCTGCATTGAGTGAACTTTGTGAGGTATTTGGCGATACTGTCGCCTTTCTCCATCTTGATGTTCCTGAGCTTATCTTTGAGTGCCAACTTCCTTTGGTCTCTCTTACTCTAGAATAGATCCGTCAAAGCTTTCCACATTAAAAATGGAGAAGCCTTTCCATGCAGGCTGGATACAATATGATCCTTGACGCCCTCCAACAGGATCCTTCGACATTTCGCCATCTTCTTTTGCCATGCATCGACTTCAGCAGGATCAGTGGGCTTTTGGACATCCGTATCTATGAACTCCTTGAGACCATTATCTTCTAATACTGCCTCCATGCGATCCTTCCATGCAACATAATTCGAACTGCCTTCAAGAGCATATTCGAGTCGCAAACCGTTGAAAGACATTTTCAACATCGGCACCAAGAAAACAAAACTGCTGCAAAATTCGAATTCCACCTCAAAGCTCAACCGCTCTAGATCTGTGAGAACAAATTATTTCTAGCACAGAGATTGACTGCAAGGGGCGTTTACTGGATATATCACCTTTCAAAAGAAAGGATGGATCCAGAGGCTACCTGGCCCGCATGCAGACTCTGTCTACCGAAATAAGTTTGTAATCACTGTGATGATCAATCTCTGCTTCAATAGCTCCGATACCATGTAGAAATTTTCTGAATAATGATTAATTATCCACTGAGACTATCCTAATCACATACAATTCGAATTTATATGCAACACATAATCTCTTCCACTCAGATCATCACACATGCGGAAATAAAACAAGCGATAACACATCAAATCATCATACACATTAACACAGTATGTATGGGGAAACCTTATAGCTGAAAGCCCCGCATCTATTGTGTATATTATAATGGAGAAATCATGTAAAAACTCAGTACAATACTCCTCACAAGTACTCAGTACTTTCTCATAAAGTTACACACAAACTAGCTTGGTTTTGAACAGGTTACTGGTTCAAAACTCACCACTAATTGCCTTGCCTCTATTGCGAAATCATGGCCTGTCTAAATAGAATCCAAGGTTCGAATCTCCTTGGCTTGGTAGCAATCATCATGTGGAGATTCCTCCCAGTGGCAATTGCAAATCTCATTCACAACTGATGTCGCCACTGATAGCTAACTCCACCCTTTCATCTACCTCTTTCACTGGTCTCCACTGAACTGATCATGCACTGTAGTGAACTGATGTGTTCTTGAGTTGAATAATGAGTTACTAATTAATGAATTAAATAATATTTGATTCACTCCACTCATAACTAATTGATTAGCTAGTTAAACTAATCTCAACTAGTTCAACTAAAATAAACAGAACACAACTCCACTAGCTGTCTCATTAACTCCACCAAACTTCTGCCACTGAAGTTCTAACTGAAGTCAACCATGAATGATGCCATCAAACCCTTGGGAATAGCGTAATTCCTCTGTCAGATGCATGAGCCACTTCCAAGGCTCGAATTGAAGTGCTCCAAGAGAGTAAACTGAAGTTTATAGTCCAAATATTATTAAGGGTAAATAATATTTGACTTCCCTATTTTTAGGAGAGGCAGTCTAAAAATAGACTTCGACCTCTTCGACCTATAGGTCACAAAAATAGAGTCCCATCTATTTTTACCAACATGACCAATGCTCCAGGAATCTCATACTGGAATCCCCGGACCATGCTCCATATGTCTAAAACTAGACATAGTCTAAAAATAGACTTTGCGCCAGAATTTGCCTGCGGGCCCACTTAGTGAAGGCGACTTCATTTCACTAAGCTCCATCATCTTGCTGCATTTTCAACACTGCGAAATGACATCTACCCAATATACGTTTACCCCTTTTTCAGGCTGGGATAGATTATTTACAAAAAAGGAATACCCTAGCCTATCGCAACTAGGAGGTTCTCTCAGACATAGTTTTCTACCTTTTCGGATCTGTGGGAGTATCTACGAAAAGGGATTGCTGGTGTTTTCTTTTCCGTTGTCTTTTCAAACTCTATAAACATGAAAATACATTGATTTATTCCTTTTTCAGACTCGTTAAAATCTGATGACATCGGAATCCATCATAATGACGTTACTCGAGTTCCTCCTTCCTAGGGCTTGTTAAATGTACTAGGATGGATTTGTCCGAAGGACAAACTTATATCACAAGCACATGCTATCCCCTTCAAGCTTGTTTTCAAAAATAATTGGGGTACTCGCCAGAATTGGTGGGGGAAAATGGAACCAGTATTATAGTCGTGTCGGAAGTATGTCGCTCTTGAACATGGAACTTGTCTGCATTCGTGTCGGGTTGGGGAAATCTCATCTCGTTGTCTACTTGCCTCCATGGGTTTTGGTAATCTCTTTTGACCGCTCATCTTCTCTTTGCCACGTCACCATGACCTCAAATCCTTTGATTTCAAACATTTCTAAATCCAATGTCAGGCCATCGATATGTTAAGGAGAATTTGGCCTCTGCATTTTCACCTTCCCTCTGATTCTTTGTTGGTCTTGATTCACAAACATTATGTCCCTCTGTCTCGTGTCGATGATGTGGGAAAAATTATGCCCCACCTTCGATCAAGGTCACTTCTTATTGACTTCAGCTCATTACCTAAGAAGCTGAACTAGGGACTCCCTTCAGGTACCTTGGAACCTGCGTGCCTCAATGGCAGGTTCTTCGCATTCGATGCAAGGTTTTCATTATTGACCTTCGATCGGATGATTCTGCGGGTGTTCGATGCCAGCTCACTGTTCACATTCCGTGGATTGTACCTCTTGTACCTTGAGATCCATCGTCATTATTTGTGGTTTCTCTCGTGTCTGTTAATGGCTCTCATTATTAGCTGGTAATCAGACAATGTTCTTGCATGTTCGACTTCAGCTCACATATTCACGTGCTTTAACTTGTACTCTGTTCGAGTTGAGATGGAACGCAAGACCCTATATTTTGTCTAATAAACATCCAGGCTACGGATTATTTGTGGATTATTATGATTTAGTACATGACTTATTCGATTGGATGGTTGCAACTCTGCTTGTCGATCCTTATTTACTGGATGGCTGCGTCCATACCTTGGATCCCAGTTTTTGTATATTCTATTATGGATGGTTGCGCCCATACCACATATCATGTATCAGAGATATCAGTTGTATTTGTATTCGCAGGTTTTCCGACAGTAGTGTTTTCGATTGGGTGCGTTCTCATAAAGCATTTCATCCCTCCCTCTCTCTCGGACCTCATGCTTTAGGGGGAATCTGTTACACATCATTTTTTCACCATCCCTGCAATCCCTTGTCCCGTAAATTTGAGGAATATTCCCATGACATGTGAGCAGTAAAATGTCCTTAAAATACCTTAATGGCATCATCCTGCATAAGGACAAGAATTCTCCTGAAGAACAATTCCTCTGGAAAACCCTAAAAATCCATGTTTTGGCATTGGCACGGGTAGCTAGTTCATCCCTGGTGCTAATGGGGAAAATGCACCATAGTGGGTGCGCCAGTTGGCGCTCTGTCCCTGTGTCATGCCCGCTCCAACCCTTTTAAGGAATGTTTATTTTTAATATAGAAGGCAGAGGTTTAGTTTTAACAAACTCAGAACGGATCACCAAAATTATTTTGGGTTGTTTGCCTCCAGAGCTCCCTGATTAGGAAGTGATTTTCCACCTCTCATGGAACCTTCCTAAGAGATAGGACTCTTCCCCATGATTATAGGGAGCCTAACCTCTCCTCCTCCCTCTATAAAAGCCTTCCCTCTCTATTTTCTAGCTAGTTGAACTTGTGGGAGGAAAACTATAGATGGGCGACTATTGAGAGCAGAGCCAAGGAAAACCCCGTAAGAGAGAGCTCTTTGTCCAGATTCCCGACAGGCTTCGTTGAGATGCGCTCCACTACAAGCCCCATTGAAGGAAGATCATAGCGTCAGAGCATTTGGTTGTAATCTCCCTTTTTGTCATCTTTAATATAAACGACTCTGATTTTGGTTCCATTCGTGTGTTTACTCTTTTATGTAATGCAATGAATTATATCCTCTCTAACTGATATATAGTTACATGCTTTAAGTATTACATTGTATGTCGTCATTTCTCTGCATGTGTACAGGTGTCCGGACGGAGCGAACGGAAGGACTGTGATCTATCAGGATAGGGATGAAGAGCACCACTTCTTCCTCAACAACGGCAGCGTGGGATTTGAGGTAGGATACTTATCGCGATCTTTGTCTTTCTTGTAACTAGGAACCAACGTCATTGCGTGATTCGATTGTTGCTAGACCCACTCTAGGGCTAGTGGGATCGCCTATGTCCGTAGAAGGGATTTACCGCCTTAACAGCGGTATGTCGCTCTTGAACATGACACTTGTCTGCAATTCGTGTCGGGTTGGGGACATACCATTTCGTCATGTTTTCCTCCATGTGTTTGGGTTATCTATTTTGGCCTCTCATCTACTCTTTTCCACGTCATCATGACTTCATATCCCTTGATGTCAAACACTGCCAAATTTCGTAATCGTGTCACCAATATGTTCAAGAGAAGTTTCCTTCTGCATTTTTCGACTTCTGATCCTTTGTTTAGTCCTGATTCACCATCATCTTATTCCTCTGTCTCGTGTCGATGATGTGGGAAACAATATGGCCCTCCTTTGACGGGTCACTTCCTATCGACTTCAGCTCATTATCCAGGAAGTTGATCTAGATACTCCCTTCTAGTACCTTGGAGATTGCATGTCTCAATGGAAAGTTCTTCACATTCGATGACAGGTCCTCATCATTGGCCTTCGTTCGAGTGATTTCGCGGGTGTTCGACTCCAGCTCATTGTTCACATTCCGTGGATTGTACTTGTTGTACCTTGAAATCCATTGTCATTATTGGTGGTTTCTCTTGTGCCTGTTAACAACTTTCATCATTGGCTGGTAATCAGGCGACTTTCTTGCATGCTCAACTTCAGCTCACTAATTCATATGGTTGAATTTGTACTTATTTGGGTCGAGATGGAGCACAAGACCCTGGGTTTTCTCTGATGAAATCCAGGCTATGATACAATTTGGTTTATCATGACTATATGCATGACTCTTCTGATTGGATGGTTTCTACCATACTTGAGTCTATTTGATGATACTTCTTACTGGATGGTTGCATCCATACCTCAGATCTTATTGTTGTATCTACTCTATTATGGATGGTTGTGCCCATACCACATATTCATGTATCATATATATCAGTCGTAATTGTCCTTGCAGGTCTCCGACGGTGATGTTTTGGTTTGGGCATATTCCCATAAAGCATTTCACACCTCTCTCTCTCTCGGACCTCATGATTTAGGGGGCATCTGTTACAAAGTATTTTTTCACCGTCCCTGCAATCCCCATCCCGAACATTGGAGGACCATTCCAGTGACTTTTGTGTATTTTCATACCTTGCTATAAGTGTCATTGCATCCCTTGGCATGTCAAGAACATTTCCTATGTTTAGCATTCCTCAAGAAGACTCTCAAAAACATATGATTTTGGGTTGGCGTTGGTAGGAATTTATGGCCTCACGCCCATGGAGAAATTAATGTTGGTCCCTGCGCCCATTGGCTCTCTGTTTTAGTGGGGCACCCATGCCGAGATGTTTTTTGAAATTTTTTTAAATAGAAACGAATTTTCCATGCCTAACAACTTCGTGAGCGGAGTCATCATGGTTTTTTCGACTGAATAACGTCGAATTCCTCCCTTTGGCTTATTTTTTCCTACAATTGTGCAACTCCCCAAAAGGGATAAGACCTCTCTTCCACCTTATGAGGGATCCCAAACCACTCCCTCCTCTCCTATAAATACTTCTCACATTGTTTCAACTAGCTGAACAGTCATTACTATAGCTGGTGTGTAGAATAAGCCAGAGAGGAATCCATTGTTGAGAGAGAGTTTAGGCCCATTTCCTCACCGAGTCTGATCTCGAATGAATGCTTGAGGCGCGCCCGAATGAACCCGTCGAAGGAGGCTGCAACGTCAAGACATTAAGGTGGTAAAATTATTTTCTCTATCATTAATAAATGACTTTTTTTTTGTTCCAATTTTGTGTTTAAGCATATGCAAATTGTTTGATTCCCCTTTACCAATCGAAAAGATATAAATGAAAGTATGTTTTCGTATGTTGTCATTTTTTACTTGATATTTTTGCTGGTACATGGACATTATCACTGAAGGACCATGACGTGTGAAGACAAAGATCAGAGGATCGCTGCTACAAGCCACGACAAGAGCATTGGACCAAGGTAGGTCATATATCCCAACTCGCTTTTCATTTATAACCTGGGAGTCTGAAAGTCCAGCATGTTCCCTTGTTGCTAGACCCACCCTAGGGCTAGAGGGATCACCTTTGTCCGCAGAGGGGATTTTCCTGATCAACAGGGTGGCCCATAACACACAGACATACACTATGTATTATTTTGCATCAATGATATAAAGTTGAGCCTTGTACAAAAAAAATTGAATTATTATTATTATTATTATTTTCCATTTGCATGTCCATATTTTTCTCCTATAACCACTCTTATTGATATTCAAGTAAGACACAAAATCAACACATGTAATAGAAATACTTCTCCATTTGGACTATGAAAGGTACCTTTGAAAATATATTAACAAGGAATTTCACTTCATCAAGTTAGTTTCCATCCAATTTAATTATATTATCTTCAAAATCAAGTTTTTCTTTTGTTCATTAAGTTATCAATTTCCATAAAGCGTGTCATTTTTAAACTTTTTTTGGGGGTATTCTTTGATATTGACTTGGAATTAATTATTAAATTTAACATTTTAAGTTGTGTTAATTTAATTTTGACAAAAACTTGCAACCTTCACCTTTCATTCCCTACTCTTAATCTTGTCTGCGTTGGAAGTTCTTCAGAGTTGTCCGTCTCAACGAAAAGCATTGTTATCTGTGATTGGTGGAATTAATCCTCCCGATTCTAGCCTTCTCACCTTCGATATAGAGAATTTTTTCCTCCAACTTCCGCATCAGATCGCGCTTGTTATACAAGTCAGTATCAACAGCCTCAATATCCACAGATTTGTTGTGGAAGAAGGTGCCTCTACCTATGTTATATCATCTACTTTCTGGAAGGCCATTGCCTCTCCAACCCTCACTTCATCTCCCAATGCCCTTGAGGCATTCGATGGAAGGGAATCAAAACCCTTGGGTGTTCTCACGAGTCTATCGATTACATTTCAAGGTAAGACAGTCAACGTCGAAGTGGAAGTTGTTGATGCCAAACTCAACTACAATCTTCTACTCGGTCGCAGCTGGACCCATGCCATGTTGTGCGTTTTGTCCACCCTCTTTCAGTTTTTGAAGTTTCCACATGAGGGCAAGATTATCACTGTCGATCCGTTGTCTTTCTTCACCTCATCCTCCGAGAACAACGTACCATACGTGGATCAAATCCCTAATCCCCTCGACAGTATAGGACTTGGTCTTTTCAAGGACCCTGTTCTCATGGGTATTTTTCCCATTCCACCACCAAACACAATTCAATTCAATATGATCTCTAGGTCGAATGACCCATAGATCATCCCTTCTCCTGAACAGGTTGCCTCTTTTGGAGAATTGATGCCTCTGACCCCAGTTGAAATCTATTATTGCGAGATTGTTTCCGCGTCAAATCCTCCTCCTGCTGGTAATGCTCCTTCGAACATGGCTCTTGATATTTATTCTCAATCCCCTTGGCTTGGCGATGCAGATTTGCCAGATCCTTTGAGAGAAGTTTTTCCATCTGACGAAGCTATCATGGAGACTATGTCTCTCGAAGATCCACTATGGAGCGATGGACATCATCATTCCTCATTCATGGCTGGCCTGGGGGAAATGTATAATTTTCTCGAGCGTTTTGCATCCGGCTATCCCCCTCCTGAACCTTCCTTTGAGCTCGTCGGAGCATATTTCCTCTTCTTCTGTCAAGCTCCCTAAACAATGAAACAAGCTGGTTTAAGGATAGTTCTTGTAAGTGTGTCAACCTCGTTAAAATAATGAAACACGATCTCGTTCAATTCGAGTTTTTTTAGATTTCATAAAATTCAGGTTGAATCTCTTACTCTTGTGTTTTGAACCTTCACTCCATTTCCTATAGACTAAAGCTTGGGGGAATGTACACCTCGAATTGAGTCATCATGCTGGGGGCATGCCTATTTTTTCAAGCGCAGTTTGCATTTGTGCTTTTAATCTTGTGTAAAAATAAAATGTGTGGTGTGGTGTGCTTTGTAAGAATTTTTCTGCTGATTAGGTCTTCCTGATTGTGCAGATGTCTATTACTCTTTATTTCGGTTTCGCGGATGGTCCCTCCCGCAGTACCAGGAACCTGTCTTTGGCAGCCTAGGTAATTTACAATCCTGCTGGTGAGTTGATTAATTTACAAGGTGTTTGTCTAGGGCCTACTACGAATAATGTCGCAAATTATAGTGCCATTTTGGAATTATTAAACGAGGTTGTTAACCTCGGTATTCACGCGTTACTTATACATCTAGATTCACAGCTTGTGGTTTTACAACTCAATGGTCATTATTCAATTAGAAACCCATGCATTTTAAGATTGTATCTACGTATACGTTTCCTTGAGAGACATTTTGATTACATTACATATCAGCACATACCAAGACGAATGAATACACTAACAGATGCAATAGCCAACATGGTATTAGATAGACATTTACGCAATTTATAAAAAACATCATCATATGTAAACAAGATCCATGTATAAAATAGATATATATATATATATATATATATATATATATATATATATATATATATATATATATATATATATATATATATATATATATATATATATATATATATATGTTTGCAAACGTGTGCATCATATAAAACCAAAAATATACATGTTTTTTTTTCGAATTACATCCGGAGACAACATGTCTCTCAAAAAATATGCATATAAAAGCCTAGGCAACTAATCAGCATGGTACTTGTGGTAGCACGTCACTGCCCACACCAACAGCCTCAGCAAGCGATGGAGTCAACTCATCACCCCTACAGTGTGCCTCTGATAAGCCAATGGAACATCAGCTAGATGAGCATAGTCCGAGACTCCACGACCAATCCCCTCCAAGTTCTGCACGAGCTCGTCCCCCTCGCCCCCCTCACCTTAAGGGTCATAGGCGAGAGGGGTCCTCCTTGCCACTGGTGACATTCCAGCGGGCCTCTCTAGGCAAACATCTGCATACATATAGGATCAGCTGTTAGAACATGCATGTATACCAAAAATTCATAAAACTCATGAAATTAAAAAGAATATTACCTGGCTCCTCATCCCAGTCCTCTCCTTCCTGGAGCGGAAGTTCTGGGTATCCTGTGAAATCAGTGCCAGCATAAGGCCAGTCCTTTACGACGATCAGCTGTCGTCGGATCCATCCAAAGAACTCGGGCTGCCAGAACATCTTCCGTCCGCTCCCTACCCTGGGCATCAATACTGCCCATTGAGCCACCCGTGGCTCTCTCAATGGTGGATCCGAGACTATAGCCCCCTGGCCCTGGAAGATAGGTAGTCGTTCCAGGAAGAATGATACCAAGATGGACCCATATCAAAACTGTTTTAGTTTTGTCTTTTTACATTTGGTCAGTTGTCGTTTGATGTTCATCGTCACGGCTATAGCCCAGTCAAATATTGTCGAGTTCATGCATTCTGACGCGAGAAGGAGTTGCATCTCGGTAGCTTCATGTGGTTCCTGCGACCCCGCATCCCGCGTAATAGTATGTAGCACCACTCTAAGTGCTAGATCAGGAATGGTCTGAATATCCACCTTTCCGATACCTGACCCTTTCCGTGCCCCTTCGCACACTCTTTCCATGACCATTGTCATGTTTTCACCTAAGTGCCTGGTGCCTGTCAAGATAGGAACTAGACTCTGAGCTACAATACAGTAATGAATTAAATATCGGACACTTCGAGCTTAAGTACTTGATCTCGAAGTTTAAACTTCTCTTCGTCCTCATCCCAGGCACTTATCAAATATTGTAGTAATTCGGGCTGAGCCCTGAGACATGGTGTTAAGAAGAATTTCTTTAAACCTCAATTTCAGAGAGCATTCATGCATTTCTCATTCCCCATTGCCAACTCATCTTCTTCACTGTGCTCTCTTTAATTCCATTCAATCATCATTTTTGTTGTCTACCTGCATCAATTTGGTCATAAACACATTGTAAGATCTCTTGGGCACTCAAAACAATAATCAATTGGCTCATTTTTTGTTAAATTTGAATGGAATATTAGGTTGCGTGGTTGGCGCAGCTGTTTTGCTGACAGTCGTGCCACCTGGCGCGGCCCCTGTGTAAAAAAGGGCCGGTAGGTGCGGGTCCATGCCAGATACCCGCGCCAACCACGGAAGCCCTAAAATTTCAATTCATCCCCTCAGGGACACCAAATGACACTTAACAGCTATAAAATTTGGCTTAAAATATGGATTATGGAAGCGGCTCTTACCTGAAGAAGACGAAATCCGATTTCGTCTACTGGATTTCTCTCAGTCGTCACTGCAATATCGTAGCGGAAATAGCTCACTATCGCTCTGCAAAGAGGTAAAGAGGTAAAAAGTAAATATGTTTTTACCATTGGTAATATTTATAACTTTTCAAAATCAAAATTAGGTTTTGGGGCTTGTTTTTCGATATTTTATTATATTTTCGTCGAAGAATGGGTTTTACACTTAGTTTTTTATGCAGCGATAGGTTTTCACGCGACTAGGACGACGACACAAGTTGTATTTTATACTTTTTCGGACTCGGTAAAAACACGAAAAATTCACTACTGGAGTCACCTTTCAGTTCTTTTCTGACTCTCTAAAATTGAAAAGATCGCCGAGTCGCTTGTCATTTTGAGCTCGTTAAAATTGGCTGCGAAACAACATCTACCCAGTATACATTTACCCCTTTTTCGGGCTGGGATAGATTATTTACGAAAAAGGAATACCCTAGCCTATCGCGACTAGGAGGTTCTCTCAAACATAGCTCTCTACCTTTTCGGATCTGTGGGACTATCTACGAAAAGGGACTGCTGGAGTTTTCTTTTCCGCTGTCTTTTCAAACTCTCTAAACATGAAAAGACGTTGATTTCTTCCTTTGTCAGACTCATTAAAAGCTAATGACATCGGAATCCATCGTAATGAAGTTACTCGAGTTCCTCCTTCCTAGGACTCGTTAAATGTACTAAGATGGATTTTTCCGAAGGACAAACTTATATCACAAGCACATGCTATCCCCTTCAAGCTTGTTTTCAAAAATAATTGGGGTACTCTCCAGAAATGGTGGGGGAAAATGGAACCAGTATTATAGTCGTGTCGGTAGTATGTCGCTCTTGAACATGGCACTTGTCTGCATTCGTGTCGGGTTGGGGAAATCTCATCTTGTTATCTGCTTGCCTCCATGGGTTTGGGTAATCTCTTTTGACTGCTCATCTGCTCTTTGCCACATCACCATGACCTCAGATCCTTTGATGTTAAATACGGCCAAATCCAATGTCGTGTTGTTGATATGTTCAAGAGAATTTGGCCTCTGCATTTTCACCTTTCCTCTGATTCTTTGTTGGTCTCGATTCACAAACATTATGTCCCTCTGTCTCGTGTCGATGATGTGGGAAACATTATGCCCCACCTTCGATCAAGGTCACTTCCTGTCGAATTCAGCTCATTACCCAAGAAGCTGAACTAGGGACTCCCTTCAGGTACCTTGGAACCTGCATGCCTCAATGGCAGGTTCTTCGCATTCGACGCAAGATTTTCATTATTGACCTTCGATCGGATGATTCTGCGGGTGTTCGATGCCAGCTCATTGTTCACATTCCGTGGATTATACCTCTTGTACCTTGTGAGCCATCGTCATTATTGGTGGTTTCCCTCACGTCTGTTAATGACTTTCATTATTGGCTGGTAATCAGACGATGCTCTCGCATGTTCGACTTCAGCTCACATATTCGCTGGCTTTAACTTGTACTATGTTCGAGTCGAGATGGAATGCAAGACCCTAGATTTTGTCTAATAAACATCCAGGCTGCGGATTCTTTGTGGATTATTAATATTTAGTACATGACTCATTCGATTGGATGGCTTAAACCATACCTGAGTCTGCTTGTCGATCCTTATTTACTGGATGGCTACATCCATACCTTGGATCTCGGTTTTTGTACATTCTATTATGGATGGCTATGCCCATACCACATATCATGTATCAGAGATATCAGTTGTATTTGTATTCGCAGGTTTTCCGACGGCAATGTTTTCGATTGGGTGCGTTCTCATAAATCATTTCACCCCTCCCTCTCTCTCGGACCTCATGCTTTAGGAGGCATCTGTTACACATCATTTTGTCACCATCCATGCAATCCCTCATCCCGTACATTGGAGGAATATTTCCGTGACCTATGTGCAGTAAAATGTCCTGAAAATACCTTAATGGCATCCTCCTGTATAAGGACAAAAATTCTCCTGAAGAACAATGCCTCTGGAAAACCCTAAAAATCCATGTTTTGGCATTGGCACGGGTAGCTAGTTCATCCCTCGTGCCAGTGGGGAAAATGAACCATAGTGGGCATGCCAGTTGGCGCTCTGTCCCTGTGTCATGCCCGCGCCAACCCTTTTAAGGAATGTTTTTTTTAATATCGAAGGCAGACGTTTAGTTTTAACAAACTCAGAACGGATCACCAAAATGAGTTTGGGTTGTTTGCCTCTAGATCTCCCTAATTAGAAAGTGGTTTTCCACCTCTCATGGAACCTTCCTAAGAGATAGGACTCTTCCCCATGATTATAGGGAGCCTAACCTCTCCTCCTCCCTCTATAAAAGCCTGCCCTCTCTATTTTCTAGCTAGTTGAACTTGTGGGAGGAAAACTATAGCTGGGTGACTATTGAGAGCAGAGCCAAGGAGAACCCCGTAAGAGAGAGAGCTTTGTCCAGATTCCCGACAGGCTTCGTTGAGATGTGCTCTGCTGCAAGCCCTGCCGAAGGAAGATCATAGCGTCAGAGCATTTGGTTGTAATCTCCCTTTTTGTCATCTTTATTATAAGCGACTCTGATTTTTGTTCCATTCGTGTGTTTACTCTTTTATGTTATGCAATGAATTATATCCTCTCTGACTGATATATAGTTACATGCTTTAAGTATTACGTTGTATGTTGTCATTTCTCTGCATGTGTACAGGTGTCCGGACGGAGCGAACGGAAGGACTGTGATCTGTCAAGATAGGGATGAAGAGCACTGCTTCTTCCTCAACAACAATAGCGTGGGAATTGAGGTAGGCTATTTATCGCGATCTTTGTCTTTATTGTAACTAGGAACCAACGTCATTGCGTGATTCGATTGTTGCTAGACCCACTCTAGGGATAGTGGGATCGCCTCTATCCGCAGAGGGGATTTACCGCCTTAATAGCAGTATGTCGCTCTTCAATATGACACTTGTCTGCAATTCGTGTTGGGTTGGGGACATCCCATTTCGTCATTTTTTCCTCCATGGGTTTGGGTTATCTATTTTGGCCTCTCAACTGCTCTTTTCCACGTCATCATGACCTCATATCCCTTGATGTCAAACACTGCCAAATTTCGCAGTCGTGTCACCAATATGTTCAAGAGAAGTTTCCTTCTACATTTTTCAACTTCTGATCCTTTTTTTAGTCCTGATTCACCATCATCTTATTCCTCTGTCTCGTGTCAATGATGTGGGAAACAATATGGCCCTCCTTTGACCGGTCACTTCTTGTCGACTTCAGCTCATTATCCATTAAGTTGATCTAGAGACTCCCTTCTAGTACCTTGGAGCTTGCATGTCTCAATGGAAAGTTCTTCGCATTCGATGACAGGTTCTCATCATTGGCCTTCGTTCGAGTGATTTTGCGAGTGTTCGAATCCAGCTCATTTTTCACATTCTGCAGATTGTACTTGTTGTACCTTGAGAGCCATTGTCATTATTGGTGGTTTCTCTCATGCATGTTAACAACTTTCATCATTGGCTGGTAATCAGGCGAATTTCTTGCATGTTCAACTTCAGCTCACTAATTCATATGCTTGAATTTGTACTTATTCTGGTCAAGATGGAGCACAAGACCCTGGGTTTTGTCTGATGAAATCCAGGCTATGAGACAATTTGGTTTATCATGACTATATGCATGACTCTTCTGATTGGATGGTTTCGACCATACTTGAGTCTATTTGATGATACTTCTTACTAGATGGTTGCGTCCATACCTCGGATCTTATTGTTGTATCTACTCTATTATGGATGGTTGTTCCCATACCACATATTCATGTATCATAGATATCAGTCGTAATTGTCCTTGCAGGTCTCCGACGGCAGCGTTTTGGTTTGGGCATATTCTCATAAAGCATTTCACCCCTCTCTCTCTCTTGGACCTCATGATTTAGGAGGAATCTGTTACACAGTATTTTTTCACCATCCCTGTAATCCCCATCCTGAACATTGGAGGACAATTTCAGTGACTTTTGTGTATTTTCATTCCTTGCTATAAGTGTCATTGCATCGCTTGGCATGCCAATAACATTTCCTATGTTGAGAATTTCTCAAGAAGACTCTCAAAAACATATGATTTTGGGTCGACGCTGGTAGGTGTAGAAATTTGTTAATAATGAAGATTTATCCACTGAGATTATCCTGGTCACACACTAATTCGAATTCATGCATAACACATAACCTCTTCTACAATTGATCATCAATTTGCAGAAATAGAAACAGTCGCATGAGCACATAAACACAATATGTAATGGGGAAAGATTATAGCTGAAAACCCCCAGCTATTTTGTATATTATAATGTAAGAGAACATGTAACAATCTCAGTACAATACTCCTCACAAGTACTCAGTACTGTCTCCAAAAGTTACACACAAACTAGCTCAGTTTTGAACAAGTCACAGGTTCAAAACTCATCCACTATTTGCCTGCCTCTACTGCGCAATCCAAGTTGGTGTAATGAGAGATCCAAGTTCAAATCTCCTTGGCTTCAACTGCGCAATCCTCATGGGAAATCTCCTCCAATGCTTGTGCAAATCTCATGCACAACTAATGTCGCAACTAATAGCAAACTCACCCTTTCATCTACCTCTTCCACTGGTCTTCACTAAACTGTCCATGCACTGTAGTAAACTGATGTGTTCTTGAGTTGAATAATGAGTTAATAATTAGTGAATTAAATAATATTTAATTCACTCCACTCACCTCTAGTGTATTAGTCAGTTAAACTAAATACAACTAGTTCAACTAAGTTAAACAGAACACAACTCCACCAACTGTCTCATCAACTCCACCAAACTTCGCCACTTGAGTTCTAACTGAAGTCAACCATGCATGAGCTCACCAAACCCCTAGGAATAGCGTAATTCCTTCTGTCAGATGCATGGGCCACATCCGTAGCTCCAACTGAAGTGCTGCAAGAGGATAAACTAAAGTTTATAGTCCAAATATTATTAAGGGCTAATAATATTTGACTGACCTATTTTTAGACAGGCAGTCTAAAAATAGACTTCGACCTGTATGTCTAAAAATAGAGGTCCATCTATTTTTACCAACTCAACCAATCATCCAAGAATATCATACTGCAACTCCTAGACCATGCTCTATATGTCTAAAAATAGACATAGTCTAAAAATAGACTTTGCGCCAAAAATAGCCTGCGGGCCCACTTAGTGAAGGCGACTTCATTTCACTAAGCTCCATCATCTTGTTGCATTTTCAACACTCCCTCTCAACAAGATATGGATTATCAGCAACCCCTATCCTGCCTCTGTGGTATTCGAATTTTCTCCTGGTGAGCGCCTTCGTCAAGATGTCAGCATCCTGATCCTCCGTGGGAATGTATGAAAGTAACATGATTCTCCGCTGCACACAATCTCTGATATGATGGTACCTGATGTCGATGTGTTTGGATCTATCATGAAATATTGGATTAGCCGAGAGTTTAATACAACTCTGGTTATCACAATAAATCACAGTAGGCTCCAAGTGCGACCCGAACAATCCGACGAGGATCTTCCTCATCCAAATAGCCTCGCATGCAGCCAAGCTTGCTGCCATGTACTCGGCCTCTGCTGAACTGAGTGCCACGGATCTCTACTTCATGTTGTACCAGGAAACTGCTGTCGACCCGATACTGAAAACTCCTCCAGATGTGCTCTTTCGGTCCGTTGGGCTCTCTGCCCAATCTGCATCAGTGAAGCCGCTAAGCTTCGCTCCAACCTCCTGTCTGTACCACAGACCATATCCCGATGTGCCACTAAGATAACGCAATACATGCTTGTCTGCCTTCCAGAAGAGCTTGGTAGGCTTAACCATAGCTTTCGAAAGCTGGTTAACAGAATAGCATATATCGGGTCGTGTATTGACCAAATACATAAGCGACCTCACCAACTGTCGATAGACAGTGGCATCCACTACCTCCGCTGAAGTAGCATCCTCCTTCCTCCAACCACTAGGAAGAGGAGTGTCAACAGGCTTGCAGCCATGCATGTTGAACCTCTCCAGAATCTCCCGGGCATACTTGCCCTGAGAAACAAACAGTCCTCCACTGCGCTGCCAAATCTCCAATCCCAGGAAATAATGAAGGATGCCCAAGTCCTTCATCTCAAACTCTCGTGCAAGATCCTCCTTGCATGAAAGTATCAACGACTCATCTCCCGTCAAAATCAGATCATCTACATACAGTACAATGATCAACAGCTTCCCCTCCACCACAATCTGGTACAGGTTAGGATCCGCCTCACTCTTGGAGAATCCAAGCCCGGTGAAATAACTGTATATCCGTGTGTACCAAGCACGAGGTGCTTGCTTCAGCCCGTACAGTGCTCTCTTGAGTCGGCAAACATGCGACTCACTGCTGAAGATCTCGAAACCTTCGGGCTGCTCTATGTACACCTCCTCCTCAATGACTCCGTTGAGGAACGCAGTCTTCACATCCATCTGATGGATGTGCCACCCCATCTGCGCTGAGAGAGCTAGGATCATTCGTATGGAAGAGTACCTTGCGACAGGTGCAAAGGTCTCCTCATAATCGATCCCCTCGATCTGTGAGAAGCCACGGGCAACAAATCTTGCCTTGTACTTCTCCACACTCTCGTCAGCCGCCTGCTTCACTTTGTAGATCCATCGCGAACCCACCACTGATTTCCCCTCTAGTCACGGGACAATATCCCATGCATTGTTTCTGACAATCAAATCATACTCTTCCACCATGGCATCTACCCATGCGGGTTCCTCCACAGCTTCCTCGAAAGAGGATGGCTCTGTCACGACACATTTGTTCACAAGAGCCATGTATCCAGTGTACCGGTCCGGTGATTGTCTCTGTTTGCGCTGTGCTGTAGGTGGTCCTACAACCCTCTCTGCATCTTGAGTCAGTCGCTCAGCTTCTGTAGTGCGCTTGCGCCCTCTGATGGTTGGCGCTGCATGAGTGGTTTCTTCCACTCCATGAACTTCCTCTTGTGGCTGATCCACATCCGGAATCTCCTCCTTAGGAACTAATAGCTCCTCATCTGCATGCAAGTGTGGCTCCCTCTCAAGCGAACACTGCATGGCTTTCTCCTCCTGAAACTTGATATCCCGTCGCACAACAGTCTTGCGACTGTCTGGAAAATACACCCGATAGTTGTGAGGTGTATCATTGTACCCCACAAATATTCCAACCTCTGCGGTCGGATCCAGCTTCTTTCTGGTATCCTTCTCACATGCATGTAGACAAGTGAGCCAAAAATTCTCAGATGAGAAATATCAGGCCTCTTGCCAGAAAATGCCTCCTCCGTTGTACTCATGCCAAGTACTCTATGAGGACAATGGTTTTCACATAAACCGCAATGTTGCATGCTTCCACCCACAAGTGCATTGGTAGGTCGTGGTCATGCAGCATAGCTCATGCAGTACCCACGATCGTTATGTTCTTCCTCTCCATGACCCCATTTTGTTGTGGGTTATGAGGTGCTATGAGCTCTCTCTAAATTCCTTCTGCACTGCAAAATTCCTTGAATTCGATAGAGATGAATTCACCACCATTGTCACTCCTAAGAGCCTTCACATGCTTCCCTGATTCCTTCTCAACCAGTGCCTTGAACTCACAGAACTTTGAGTATGTCTCGCTCTTCTTCTGCATGAAGAAGATCCAACACTTCCGAGAAAAATCATCAACAAAGATCACATGAGTAACGTAGCTGTTGTCAAGCCCCTGCGAAAAGGACCACACGTACGTAAGACTATCTCAAGGATCGTTGTGGCGTGACTATCCTTCTCGTGAAAGGTGGCTTTCACATACTTTCCCAAGATACACCCCTTGCACTGATCTAACTGTGCAAGAGTGCCCTTAGGAAGCCCAGTATAAATCTTCTGCAGTATCTTCAAAGCGCCATGGTGAAGGTGGCCCAATCTCCTGTGCCACAGCTCGCCATCATCATCCCGGCTCACCACTTCTTCTTCCTTGCATGCCATTACTGCGCAACCATCTACTTGCAACTGATAAAGGTTCTTGACTCAAACCCCTATCTTTCGGGTCTCTCTAGTTGTCTTACTGCGCAGGAAAGCCTTTCCTTCGCTGAAGACCACATCTTACCCCTTGTCTTCCAACATCGCCACAGAGATCAGATTCTTCATCAATCCTGGAACATGCAATACTTCCTTCAATACAAAGGGTTTACCAGACTCCCTCTCAAAGGAAATGGTATCGATATTGGTCGCACTGTATCTACCATCATCACCCATCTCGATGTGCACTCCAAGATCTTTTTCCTCCAGATATGAAAACAGATCTCGATCTCCGGTCATGTGAAATGATGCACCACTACCCAAGAACCATACTAATCCCATCACACTTGAAACCAAGCATGCGATCAGTGAAAAATCCAGTTCGAATTGAGAAGCCAATGCCTCTCCCACTGCAGATATAGCAGCCTTCTTATTTTTCTTCTTCTGCGGACAATTTGTGGCATAGTGTCCGTGCTGGTGACAGTGAAAACACTTCACCTTGGACATGTCTTTCTTCTTGCCTTTCGCACCAGACTGAGAAGCCTTCTTACTCTTCCCCTTCTTTTCTTTGGCGACCACGCAATTTTCTTCATCGGATACCTTTGATGAAGATGCGTCCTTTGGTAGTTCGCCTTATCTCCTCTTGCATGAGATCCGCCCAAAGTCGCTCCCATCCTGGCAACTTCTCCCGACCATTGACAGAGTCCTGATAGGAATGCCAAGCCTTCGGAAGACCAAGGAGAGCCAGGTCCACCAAGTCCTCTTCATCGACAGTCACCCCCACACTTCCCGGCTCATCTCTGCATTAAGTGAACTTCGTGAGGTACTTGGCGATACTGTCGCCTTTCTCCATCTTAATGTTTCTGAGTTTATCCTTGAGCGCAAGCTTCCTTTGGTCACTCTTGCTCTGGAATAGATCTGTCAACACTTTCCACATCAAATATGGAGAAGCTTTTCCATGCAGGCTGGATACAATGTGATCCTTCACGCCCTCCAACATAATCCTTCGACCATTTTGCCATATTCTTTTGCCAAGCCTCGACTTCAACAGGATCGGTAGGCTTTTGGACATCCATATCTACGAACTCCTTGAGCCCATTATCTTCTAATACTTCCTCCATCCGATCTTTCCATGCAACATAATTTGAACTACCTTCAAGGGCATATTCGAGTCGCAAACCGTTGAAAGACATTTCAGCTCGACATTTAGAAAACAGGCTAACTTTGCCAAAAATTCGAAAATTCCAAACTCAAAAAAAATGTATTTGTACAGTCTGTGAGATTTAGGTGTTCTAGCACGGAGATCGGTATGAGGCATTTACGGATATATCACCTTTAGGAAAAGATGGAACTCCAAACTCTCTTGGTCCAGACTCATCTCAAAATAGTGTAAATCATGTAAATCCATGACGAATCCAATTGATCAATTTGCTCTGATACCATGTAGAAATTTTCTGAATAATGAAGATTTATCCACTGAGATTATCCTGGTCACACACTAATTCGAATTCATGCATAACGCATAACCTCTTCTACAATTGATCATCGATTTGCGGAAATAGAAACAGTCGCATGCGCACATAAACACAATATGTAATGGGGAAAGCTTATAGCTGAAAACCCCCAGCTATTTTGTATATTGTAATGGAAGAGAACATGTAAAAATCTCAGTACAATACTCCTCACAAGTACTCAGTACTGTCTCCAAAAGTTACACACAAACTAGCTCAGTTTTGAACAAGTCACAGGTTCAAAACTCATCCACTATTTGCCTGCCTCTACTGCGCAATCCAAGTTGGTGTAATGAGAGATCCAATTTCGAATATCCTTGGCTTCAACTACGCAATCCTCATGGGCAATCTCCTCCAATTCTTGTGCAAATCTCATGCAAAACTCATATCGCAACTAATAGCAAACTCACCCTTTCATCTACCTCTTCCACTGGTCTTCACTGAACTGTCCATGCACTGCAGTCAACTGATGTGTTCTTTAGTTGAATAATGAGTTAATATTTAGTGAATTAAATAATATTTAATTCACCCCACTCATCTCTAGTGTATTAGCCAATTAAACTAAATACAACTAGTTCAACTAAGTTAACCCGAACACAACTCCACCAACTGTCTCATCAACTCCACCAAACTCCGCCACTTGAGTTCTAACTGAAGTCAACCATGCATGAGCTCACCAAACCCCTAGGAATAGCGTAATTCCTTCTGTCAGATGCATGGGCCACATCCGTAGCTCCAACTGAAGTGCTGCAAGAGGATAAAATGAAGTTTATAGTCCAAATATTATTAAGGGCTAATAATATTTGACTGACCTATTTTTAGACAGGCAGTCTAAAAATAGACTTCGACCTGTATGTCTAAAAATAGAGGTCCATCTATTTTTACCAACTCGACCAATCATCCAAGAATAGCATACTGCAACTTTTAGACCATGCTCCATATGTCTAAAAATAGACATAGTCTAAAATATGAACTTTAAAAAAGCCAAAAATAGCCTGTGATGCATGGTGGTGACATTTCTGTCAAAAGCTCCATCATCTTGTTGCATTTTCAACGGTAGGAATTTATGGCCTCATAGCCCATGGAGAAATTAATACTGGACCCCGCGCCCATTGGTGCTCTGTCTCAGTGTCTTACCCACGCCGAGTTTTTTTTGGAATGTTTTTTTAAAATAGAAGCGAAGTGTCCATGCCTAACAACTTTGTGAGCGGAGTCATCATGGTTTTTTCGACTGAATAACGTCGAAGTCCTCCCTTTGGCTTATTTTTTCCTACAATTGTGCAACTCCCCAAAGGGATAAGACCTCTCTTCCACCTTATGAGGGATCCCAAACCACTCCCTCCTCTCCTATAAATACTTCTCACATTGTTTCAGCTAGCTGAACAGTCATTACTATAGGCGGTGTGTAGAATAAGGCAGAGAGGAATCCATTGTTGAGAGAGAGTTTAGGCCCATTTCCTCACCGAGTCTGATCCCGAATGAATGCTTGAGGCGCGCCCGAATGAACCCGTCGAAGGAGGCTGCAACGTCAAGACATTAAGGTGGTAAACTTATTTTCTCTATCATTAATAAATGACTATTTTTTTGGTTCCAATTTTGTGTTTAATCATATGCAAATTGTTTGATTCCCCTTTACCAATCGAAAATCTATAAATGAAAGTATGTTTTCATATGTTGTCATTGTTTACTTGATCTTTTTGTTGGTACATGGACATTATCACTGAAGGACCATGACGTGTGAAGACAAAGATCAGAGGATCGCTACTACAAGCCACGACAAGAGCATTGGACCAAGGTAGGTCATATATCCCAACTCATTTTTCATTTATAAGCTGGGAGTCTGAAATTCCAGCATGTTCCCTTGTTGCTAGACCCACCCTAGGGCTAGAGGGATCGCCTTTATCCGCAGAGGGATTTTCCTGATCAACAGGGTGGCCCATAACACACAGACATACACTATGTATTATTTTGCATCAATGATATAAAGTTGAGCCTTGTACAAAAAAAATTGAATTATTATTATTATTATTATTATTTTCCATTTGCATGTCCATATTTTTCTCCTATAATCACTCTTATTGATATTCAAGTAAGACACAAAATCAACACATGTAATAGAAATACTTCTCTATTTGGACTATGAAAGGTACCTTTGAAAATATATTAACAAGGAATTTCACTTCATCAAGTTAGTTTCCATTCAATTTAATTATATTACCTTCAAAATAAAGTTTTTCTTTTGTTCATTAAGTTATCAATTTCCATAAAGCGTGTCATTTTTAAACTTTTTTTGGGGGTATGCTTTGATATTGACTTGGAATTACTTATTACATTTAAATTTTTAAGTTGTGTTAATTTAATTTTGACAAAAACTTGCAACCTTCACCTTTCATTCCCTACTCTTATACTACCCTCCTTAACAATGGAAATCCTTAGATCTCTATAGTTTATTTTCCATGTAATGGATTTGAGGCATATAGAAATTGTTAGTACCTTTTCCAAATTCGATAAGGTTTCTTTGAAAGTGTCATTAGACTTAGTAGTTTTTTAATATTTTGTCATTGCTATTTTGATCATTTATAGTGCTCAACCTTCTTCAAAGTTTCATAATAGGATCCATATCCTTTATATATTTGTATTGTTATAATAACTCAAGGGTTATACCTTTAAGTTCAACATATGATTAAAGAAAATTTTCATGGGAGGTCACAAACACATTTCTAAATTGTTCCTTTTGTGATGGGGATATGTCAAATTAATATCTAATGTTTTACCTTCATATATTTCTATGAATTATCCCTCTTATACAATATTGTTGTTATTACACATATTAATATTGAATTACAAATTCGTTATATATATTCCTCTACATTGTGGCCTTGTGTAAAGTCAATTATTATTTTGTCATTGTTTTCTTCTTATAAATAAATATAACAATAAATGAATAGGTGATCCAGATTGGATCATTATAATTTTTTCTCATCCATATCAATGCTTTCAGAGTAGAGAAAGTGGAGGAATCAGCTCATGAGATGATTTTTATCTGCAACACCCAATTTAACAAATTGAGATATGAAATATTTTGTTAGAATTTTAAAGCATCAAATGGAATTTTTTGGGGAGTAAAATTTTCTAATTTTTCATCACTATATTATTCTACAAGTAGATACCTTTCTAACAATGCAAGAATCACCTCAATCTAAGTCCATATGCAAAATTTATGCCACTCAGAAGTATACCTTCATGTTTGGACCAACATAATTCAAGAGGATGCCACATCATCACCCATTACTCAAGGAAACAAGGCTAGCCACATGATCATGATGACGAAGACTCTAGAAGAGTCCATATTGTAACTCTGGTTAAAATTTAAGTGATTCAAACCTAACCACCAATAGGCCACCAGACTATGTTATAACCAGGCCATTAGGAATAAATGGGGTTCCATTCTCATCGATTGTATTTTGTTCCATATATGAGAAAATTAGACAAGAGCGATAGGGGGAGAGCACACACAGAGTATTTTTGCATTGTAGTAGCCCACGAGCCAAAGGCCATACTTATTTGTAATTATAAATATTTTATATTCAGAGAAACAGAGTAGAGTTACCTTACCTTCCAGCTGGGTTTTCTCCTGAAAGGGTTTCCTAAGATATATCTTGTGTCAATTGTAGTTTGTGAGTTTTTATTTTGTTCCCTATTTTCTACATAACTATAATTTTCATGTATACACAATAACCAGCAATTTACATATCTAAAATTCTAAGAGAAATAAACCCTCATGGTGTATATTTTAGATTTTAAAGTATATTTTATCATATTTGTTGTGAAAAATTGTTCAGTGGAATATCCACATAAATTTATGGATCATCTTGGTATTAGAGCAATTTTTTTTGGGTATATTATGGAGATTTTCACAGCGACAATATTGGCATATTCCGGTGCAACTGAGCAAAAAAAATACAGGGAAAAGGCATGGCATGATCACCATATCAAGCAAATATAGTTCTAGGTTGGTGATCTTTTGGTGATGTATGAGAGTAAATTATTGAAGCACCCTGGGAATTATAAATTCATTGGTTGGGTCTCTATTTTATTCCTTGTCACATATTAAAGGAATTTCAATTCAAAAAGTTAAATGGAGAGCCTCTCGATGGACTTGGTAATGGGATTGGGTTGAATTTGTACAGATACAGTTGCTCCTCAACCCAATGATGATATGTCTAAAAATAATCTTTATTTTATAACATAAATTATGTTTTCAGGTACGAGACACAAGGTAGATACCACATGAATAATTGTAACAGATCTTGCGGAGTAAATCTTTTTTTTCGGAGCAAAAAGTTGGAACATTTCATACTAGAACACCATGTAGTTAGGAGAACCAATGTCGAAGATGTTGAAATATAACTAGGTTAGGTATTCATAATAGTATATGTAATCATGATTTTATGTAATTGATGTAATGAGAAAAATAAATTTATTATTGTTGTTCTTGAGGCATGGGTTTCATGCTCAAGGAAAAGTATTTTGTAGGTCAATCTCTCATTGAGAGTTTCTAGGGATTATGAGTCACTTTCGTGTATGAAACACCCATTCGTGCATGTCACATATTGTAAAAATAATTTATTTGAGTCAAATTCAAAGTCAAATAACCCTCCAAGACCAATTCATAATGAAAAGATCAATTCGGTCCTCACACATGGAGAATTCTACCTAAAAGAGAAATTTGACCCAATGAGAAGACTATATAAAGGAGACATTGACTTCACTTGAATGACTCATTTCACTCACACAATTTCCATAAAAACATGGAAAAATAATGCGAAGGAGAAGAAGACAAAGGAGGAAGTGAAAATATATTTTTTGGGATTGTTTCTGGGTATTTCTCTCCACGTGTGTGAAGGAATTATGGTTCATGTTGTTGCAATAAAGCCGAGTTGCAGAAGTTATCAAAGAAGATAAATTTCCTACTCTTAAAAATACATCACAGGCAGTTATCAAAGAAGAGAAATCACCTACACTTATAGCCCCTATATTTCTTAACATGGTATCATAGCTAAGGTGAAAAAAGTCAAGGAAGGGAAGCTTAATGAAGGACACTCAAGGGCCAAAGCACTAGAAGATAATCAAGGTTTACATCATCATCTTGAAGGAAATTACTAAATAATACATAAAAATACTAGTTCGATTCTACACTTGAAGCATTCTTGGGAACCTCGCACAATCATAAAATTAAGAAGAAGAAGACCTCATAAACCCTACCTCCACCAAAAGGACCTTGAAGCATCTTGAAGTATACACATCCAAGGGAATAAAGAGAAGGAATTTTCTTCATCATCAATGAACCAAGGTGATCTCCCCTCTTTAAAGGTTCACTTGTGAAGGAATACATCTTCATCAAGAAGACATCTTATATTCATCATCATCAAAATTAAGAAGGTGACAAGTTGAAGATATTTTCATCCAGGAGTATCTTCACAAGTAAGTATCCCTGTGTCCACATATGAATCTATCAAAATTTATTTTTGCAAGGAAATCAGCAAGTTGGTTGGGTCGTCAAACTTTCTTGCATGGAAGAATATGATTGATTTTATCCTCATAGAAAATGAAGTTGTTAATCATGTTAAGGGTTAAATTACTAAACCTCCAAAGGAATAATCTCAAGCTCATGCAAAGTATATGAAAGGGGAATTAAGGGCTCAAAGGATTCTCATAGAATCCATCAAATATCCCCTCATAGCCTATGTATCAAAGTTGGAGATGTCAAAATAAATATACGACAAACTTGTAGAATTGTTCTTCATACGTACTACAGGAGAATTGATCTCATTAATACAATAACTCTACAATATGAAGATATCAAAGGAATATGGAATAGCCTCATGCTTTATGAGGGTATCTGAAATAAGGGACCAACTACGAGAGTTGGGAGAAATAATGTCCGACAAATAAATGACTACCATAGTGCTCAATGCACTACCAAAGGAGTGGGGAAACTTCACATCTAGCATCTATGGAAAGAAGGAAGCTACTTAATTCAATTAACTATGGTTTTTTTTCAAAATTGAAGAAACAAGACTGGAAGTAAAAAGTGATGTAGGATCAAACAAGCAAACACAAGCATTTGTTGCCATGGTGAAAAGAAAGGGAAAGTTTGGGAAGTTTGGTCCTCGAAAAAAGAAGAATAATATGGACAAGGTCTAGTGCTATGGTTTTCAATAATATGGGTGCTACAAAAGAGATTGTCCCAAGCTCAAGAAGGACAACAAAAAAAAGAGGAGTGGAAGAATCCCATGTCACTGAATAAGTGAAAGGTGTTGAGAAGAATAAGTCAAAGAAGGAAGAAGTGAAAGATCTCTACTATCACTGAGATAATCTTCTCCACCAAGATTTTTTTAAGTACTTTTAAAATATAGCTATCATTGTAGGAAGCACTAGAAGCATGATAGGATTCATCGTCTTAGGAAATGGCATCATGGAATATGATGGAAGCAAGATCTCATGACATCAAAATAATATTCAAAGATCATTGAAGCAGAAGTCTATGGCAGTCATCATTAGAAAAAAGGAGCTCTTAGTAGCTTAATTAGAAACATAATTAGTACTTATGGGTAGAAGTAACTCATCTAGTATTGACCTCATAATACATAATTTGAAAGGAGAATTTGTATTATGAGATCAAGGTCCTCCATTGGAATATTCATTATAAGGTTCATCTCTTGGAAGAAGAAAGTGTCTCGCTAAGAATACCACCTTGATGGGATTCACTATTTGGAAGAATGATGGTATTATGACAAAGGAATGAAAAATTTTGAGATGATTTAAATACTCTCAATCAAGGAAAGGAAGTTGTTGTAAGGAGTATATATGACCAAAATAAGAAAAGAGTTATGTATGCATATGTTTAATAAACTAGGCCATGTCATCATATAGTTGCAGATAGCATGGATACTCTACCTCATGAGTATAATAAAAGGAAAGGGTTCTCTTTTACAGATGCACGAAGGCATGGTTTACATATTAAATAGATGAAATAAAAATAATATGTCCTCATATGGCATATGAGGTGGTTGACAAATATGGAGGAACTATGGCTAGAAGTTCCTGGTAAGAAATATGAGAAGAAATAAAGAAGAGATTGTGAAAGGTGCAACTATGAGCACAAGGAAATCAAAATCCGATGACTAAGAGAATTGACCATGACATCTCCATGGAAAAGGTATGAAATACTCTGATGAAGTCTGGAAATAAAGGATGCCCTTGACATTGAATATTTTGGATATGTGTTAATACGTATGCAGAATGTTGATGTTGCAACAAGTAGATGTCATGATGAAGGGTCATCACAAAAGGGAACTTTGATTTGATGTTCAATTTTTATTTTTGAAAAATATCTAGATGGATTGATGTATGGATACCGAAAGATATTTTTTGATGTCACCTACAACTAGTGTTCATGTGATAGGATGGAATATCCTGAAGGAAACATGATGGGGAAAAGGTATTTGTATGAAGAAAAGCCATATATGGTCTAGTAGATCACTTTATAATGAAAGGAAGGATGACATGACTGACATGGTTCGAGAAGGAAAATGATGGATGGTTGATGCCCTATAAATAAGTCCCAAAATATGAAAGGCTCCATAATATTAAATTTAAATTCATGACATCAAATGGAGGAGCTCTACAAGCATCAGAAGGTCCCATGATCTCCACCAAAGGCATAAAGATGTTATTGAAGGCAAGTCCCTGGATAAGAGGGAGCTTAGAAAAGTCCCTAATTAAGAGAGATCTTGGGTACATTCCTTTTATAGGAATGGGTGCATTCCTTTTATAGGAATGGGTACATTCCTTCATTGGAATGGGTATATCCTCCCTAATTGAGAGGGAGATATAGGCACATCATTCTTGCCTTCACTTGGGAAGAAAGAATAGATGATTGGGTAAGCATCTGGCATCTAATACTCTTTGAGGATGTGGTATGGAATCCAAGATAAGAGTATTCTTAAAGAACCGATATTATTTGAGGACTGGGAATCCAAGATAAAAATAGTCCTGGAAGGACATACATTGTGAACACCCGGGTGGGTATGTCCCTTGAGAGACAATGATGATGTAATATCTTGTTTCGGGGATATCTCTAAAACATGGCAAACTCCAACCAGAGATGGACTGGGAGGGTGTTTACCAGATATGTCGCCTCTGAAAAGAGGACGAAATCTGGAGGCTACCTTGCCCTTTCCAGACTCTGTCTAAGAGTATAAAATAAACACACCAAGTGGTATAGAACTAGAATGCTCAAATATATATATAAATAACAGTGCAGCAGACATATAATAACATAGAAGGAATGTACGGCAACTCATCCAGAAATACAGAGAGGAAATGCTAAGCCATTTTATTAAACTGAGAAATATAATGAAATACAATAGGTGATCATAGTGATGGCACCTAAACTTGCTCAAGGCAAGTGAAGAAATACTCTCATAATACACCAGAAATGGCTGCTCTCTGAACTGCGTCCCAGCTGCTGGAAAACTACCGTGTAACTGCTACCACTGAAATGAACTGATAAATAGGGGCTTCTCCCTTTTCTGGAATGAGATGAAAATCTAGAATCCTCCTCTACTCACCAATCCCAACAAAACCCAGAAACCATATCAGAAATGGTCGACCTCCGAAAAACACCCCCTTGGGGAATTACGCTGGCCTCCAAGGCTCTGCGCAGAGGCTAAATAGGAATGGCTGAAATACCGCCTCAAACTTCACCAAATCCTCCCAAAGGAAAAGGTTGATCCTCTGCTCAAAATCTCGGCTCAAATATCCTGCAAAAACCCTGATCTGGAACACCTCCTAGATGGACTACGTCCTCCCTCTCAGTGACTGTGCAGTCTCTATGAATGCACGGCTCCGCAAAAAAACCAAACACCAAAATCTCCCACAAAGTGCTGAAGAAATAACCTTTCCCGAGCAGGCACTCGAAGTCCCCCGGGGCTAAGGGCGAGATCTCCGACCGGAGACACTCAATGCACTAATCAGTGCTGCATACAGGCTAAACAGCCAGCGTGCTCAAGAAGTAGAAATGACCAGCTCAATATCATCAACAACGAATGAATGAAATGAGAAGGTTCCTCCCTCTTTTATAACGTTGGCCTTCCTCCAAAACCCTCAGGTCTATCTCCTCAACGTAGCCTCTCTCTCTTGCCACGTGCTCATCCTCATCTGTGCAGTAGCTTCTAGAGCATACGTGGGCCCCCTCTCTATGTGGTGCTTGGCCCCCCTTGGCTCCCCTTTAAGTCACAATGTTGTGCTACTAGGGTGGTTGTTTTATTCCACTAAGTGAGTTGGACTCTCTTCACTCACTTTTTATTTATTAATAAACTATAGATGGCAAAATTGAACAAAATCGAATATTCCAATTAGCTGTCGCTAATTAGGAATATTACAAATGATGGTGTCTATTAATCATTGGTCTCGCCAGCATTGTGCTCTGATATTGTGGAGAGATAGATTTTTTAGTCAAGATCTTGCTATGTGACATTGTTGGTTGATATGATGCTATACAAATGGGCTAGCAATCCGAATCTTCTTATAAGAATTATTTAGATTGAAAATTTCCAAGTACCTTGTATGGATTATGAATACCTCCCTAGTTAAGAGGGAGTCTTGAAATATTTAACTAGGTTTGGTCTTTGCAATAACATATGTAATCATGATTTTATGTATTTTATGTAATTAGAAAAATAAATTTATTATTATTTTTCTTGAGGCATGGATTTCATGCTCAAGTAAATTTATTTTGTAGGTCAATCTCCCATTGAGAGCTTCTAGGGATTATGAGTCATTGTCATGTATGAAAGACCCATTTGGGAATATTACATATTGTACAAAGAATTTAATTGAGTCAAAGTCAAAGTCAAAGAACCCTCCAAGACCAAGTCACAATGAAAATATCAAGTCGGCCCTCACACATCTACAAGTTGGCCTAAAAGAGAAATTAGACCCAATGAGAAGCCTAAATAAAGGAGACATCAACTTCACTTTAATGACTCACTTCACTCACACAAGTTTGATCGCAACAAGGAAAAAGAGTGTGAAGGAGAAGAAGACAGAGGAAGATAAAATCGTGTTTTTGGGATTTATTTTGGGATTGTTTCTGGGCTATTTCTCTCCACGTGTGTGAAGGAATTAGGGTTCATGTTGTTGCAGTAAACTTGAGTTGCAGAAATGAATTTAGGTCATCAAGAAGAGATATTTTGGAAGTTGAATTCTCTAAGAAATAGAATCTACTCAATCGAAGGAGAAAGGACTAAGATCACACCATTATTTATCACACGTGCAAGAGTTAGTGATTTTGCAGAATATTTTTCTGGGCAGGTCGAAGTTGCAGAAGATTTTTCTACGTAGGTTGAAGTTGTAGAAGAATTTCCTGGGGATGTCAAAATTGCAAAAAGAATATGGAAGCAAGTTTTGACTTGGTCTTGGAGGGTCTTGTTCAAGGGTCAAAGGACTTGGAATTTTTCAATTGAAGTTCTATAAGGAGAGAAAGAATTTTGGTGGGTTTTCCTCTCAAGTTGGAGAGGTTTTGGCCCCGGTTGATCTCCTACATATTGTGTCCTATTTTCTCATTGTTATTTATGTTTTGGTATTTTTTTATGATAGAGAACACTAAGTATAATAAATGAAATAATAATTAATTCAAGAGAAGTAAAAATACATCACAAGAAGTTATCAAAGAAGAGAAATCACCTACACTTGTTTCCCCTAGATTTCTCAATAGAAGAAGCATGCAGTACCAATGAGGAATGGAATGATGGAACATAGTTTCCAGTTGGTGATGATAACAAAGAATGAAAAAAATGTATAAAAAGGCTTCAGTGTAAGCATGTGCCGCCCACATGGACTTGACACCATGTAGATCAATGAAAAAAAAAGGAAATAAAGTTAATTAAGATAGAATCTAATCCAGATTTGTGGCTATGTCAGAAAGGCTACTAACATGAATTCCAACCTGGCCAAAACCACAAATGGTGTTCTCACACATATATCCACATCGTTTGGATATTAGAAAAGTTATGGGAGGGTAAGGCCATGATTTCCTAACAGTTAATGCAGTTAGAAATGTGGGATAGGCATGCAAGTCCTCACCATTTCCTTTGTTTTCAATTTCATTTTCACATATTTTTCCATGTGTATACCTAAGCCAAAGAAAAGTGCCAAGCGAATTCCAAAGACTATAACTTGAATTTTAAAGCTAATTTCTAAATTCCATAGTAATTTTACCATGCCATCCTCATCACTCCCAACAAAATCAAAAGCTAAGGGCATTAGTGGTGTGCGAGCTCCACAAGTTGTTAAATCTAAAATTCATCTACCCAAGGAGACAAAGTATAAAATGATTACGGCTCCAATTCTAGATCGATTCATACAGGAGGGAGATATGTTGGGCATGGTCGACAAAATCAAGTATAATTACCAAGAGATGCAAGATCTCAATAATTTCCCAGAATTTTATGAGGAATGATGAACCAAGATAATTGAACAAATAGGTCTGTCGGTGGTGGTTGGAGTGTAGAAGTGCACCGCTGGACTAGAAAATTCTGGTATTCTAAACCTATTAGTTATTCAACATTTTGGTTGAAGCCTGGAAGTCAATATTTGTGTAAAATTGCTACTAAGTTGTGTGCATGGAGTTTTTTTGGGTTCGACAAGCCAATAGAGATTGACACTAAGTTAATTGCTCGAATTACAGGGCTCCCTACAGATGGTGAGGACCAAGAGCCATTACTTGATAAGAAGCATGACAAGACAATTTCGAAAGAATTTAGGGAAAGTTTTTCCATAGAGTGTCAGAAGTGTGGAGTAAATATTTCCAACATTGAATAGGATGGTGTGAAATTTTCCACCCACACTAGCATATTTGGCCCAATTTCCGACGGCTAAGATGTCTCTATTGCGACACATAGGCGTCCCAAGAGTGACACTTTGAGGTTGGGAAAAAAGTCGTTTCCTGTACTGTCGCATATGCGACACTTCTAATAATTGTCGGTAAATCGACACTAGACACGACATGTGTCTTCATTTAGTAAATCTTACAATCACGTTGTTTATTGTCGCTATTTCGACATCATGTGGAGACGTTGGTATTACGACATCGATGCCTTCCCAGAATGTGTTGCAATACTGACGGCCTATCGTCACACGTCCAACTCTATTATTTTTCCAGCGACGGAAACAACCGTCGGAAGTGCCACGACATTCGTCGTTATTCCGACAATTGGCATAACATTATTGCGACGGTTGGGCCATATAAGCGATGGAAACATCCATTGGAAGTGCGACGGAAATAACCATCGTAATTGTGACGGAAACAACCATCGGAATTGTGACAGAAAAACCATCAGAATTGCGACACACCTCCTAGAATTTTTTTCGGGGGGAAAAAGTAACCATGAGATGATTATCCACTTTAAGAAGGAACTCAAATTTGGCTTATGGCATGATATTAGTAGTTTATAAAGGAGAAAGGAAGATGTACGACCTCCCAAACGAGCTAGGATGCAAGACAATTGTCTCAGTTTTCTTGCATCCTAGCCTAGCTCGCTTGGGAGGTCGTCGATCTTCGTTTCTCATTTATAAACTATTGGCATCATGCCAGAAGTGAAAGTTGAGTTCCTTCCTAAAGTGGATGATCATCTCAGGCTTACTTCTGCCCCTACGGAGGTATCTCTGGTAATAATTTGGTTATGGACCTACATTGAACTAACTACATTAACCTTAACCAAAACTAGAAATATATTATAAAATATAAAAATAATATTGGTTGAGGCCAAATGTGAAAATTACACCAAAAATTTCAACCGTAATGAATATGAAGATAACAAAACTCTCAATAAAATTAATGGACTATTGCAAACAAATTGGCCTCCAAACAAATATTTATCACAAATCATGAGAAGCAAGTGTTTGAAAGGTAGTAAATGGGACTTAAAAAATCACCTATCAAAGAGCGAGAGTTGAAATGGGTCACTCAATATTATAAATGTGTTCCTGATCTACAATAAAGAAACTGAATATTCTTCAACTTCATCCAAATCATTCTGCCCATTTCTATAGAGAAGCTCACCATCCTCCTTTGCAAGGTTCATTTTCAAAAAAGACTTGTTCCTATCCACCACTATCAAGAAGAAATAGCTGAAAATGAAGTTGAAATTAGCTTGATTCACAAAATGAATAATCCTTTCGGGTCACTTAGTCTTATAAACGCAATCCAATTTTCACTATTAACAAAATATTCTTCAACTTCATCCATATCAGATCGCATATACCTACACAATAGCTCATTATCCACCTCTGCAATATTCCTCTGCAAAAATTTCCAAGGAAAAACTTCTTCCTCTACACTACCACTACAAATATAATCAAATATTTTAGGTGAAAGAGGCCTTCTCTCCTCATCCAAAATGATCAACTTCCCACTCCCTACAAATGGCTTCAATCCGTTGCACAAATACATGCAAAGTGACTGCCCTAACACCCTTGAAAAAATCTGAATATCCATACCCCTGGCAAGCCTCAAGGAAAACATAACTGTGTCCATTTCCACGTCCCTTCTATTCCAGGCCACACCTACATCTCATTTCTGCAATTTCCCAAAATCCTCCAATTCTTCCACAAATGTCGAATACTCCAACATCCTATGAGGTCTAGAAAACCTCAAGTCTCCCACATAGCTAGTAGCTCCTAAACCAAAACCTGTAATCCCTTATGAGGAAGAATATTGATAGAAGTATATGCTACTTCATATTTTTTGACATGAACTTATAGAATGGAGGATGGTGGTGAATCTGCATATAAATTGGTTTCAGTGGCAAGATAATGGGAAAGATAACTTTCCAAAGTTTTCCTTGCAATTTTACAGACTATTATTGGCTATAACATTGGACTTTTCTAAGAATATTCTAATTATCATTCAAACATGAGGAAAATTTTGTATGGGACACAATGGCACAGAAGTATCAGTGTTCCAATATATGAACATTGACAATTGCACCAATAATGTAAGGCATCTGTGATCAAATGGGCAAGATAATTTTCCAAAGTTTTCCTTGCAAGTTTACAGACTATTATTGGCTATAACATTGGACTTTTCTAAGGATATTCTAATTATCATTCAAACATGAGGCAAATGTTGTATGGGACACAATGGAAAAGAAGTATCAGTGTTCCAATCTATGAACATTGACCATTGCACCAATAATGTAAGGCATTTGTGATAAAATGGGCAAGATAATTTTCCAAAGTTTTCCTTGCAAGTTTACAGACTATTATTGGCTATAACATTGGAATTTTCTAAGAATACTCTAATTATCATTTAAATATGATGCAAATATTGTATGGTACATTGCACCAATACTGTAAGGCGTCACAGTGCTCTCTGAATAGTTTGTAGATATTTTTCAACAAAACGTTCAATTCTGGGAAAATCTTGGTTGTCTGGATTCTAGATAGATTAAATAAGAAGCTACAAGTGAGAAGGCTTCAGGCACTTAGAAGTCAAAGGAGATTACCTTTTCCTTTTCTATACCATCAAAAAAGTGCAAGACTTCATAAAGATCTTAAGGAAAATGGAGTATAAAATTTATAACAAACAAATCCCAATCAAGAAAATAGTTCCAAATGATAGAGGACCAACCTTAGCATAAGATTATGAATTCTTACCTGAGAATAACGAGAACATATGCTAATCTGCACATCTCTAGATGTGCTACAGATGTGCAGCCTTTTGACCAGATCATCCTCACAAAAAGAACAAGCCAAAAATTACATTTTATGCTAGAAACTTAATTGGTCCCATTGACTATTCAATGCATTTACTTGAATGTTGAATGCTTAATAAATATCCCCCATCTGAATTCAATATAACAAACCTTCATCTAGACATATATTCAATAAATTCCTCCAACCCACACTTAACCCAACATATCACTCATTTATACAACAATATTTGCATTGTGTCATTAATAGTAGGTCAACTAGGATTTAACACTTATCCAATTTCTCATCATCCATGAGTTCACAAAAATTCATTGCTAGAGATACTTACAAACACAACCTTATTTGACTATTTCATAATGCATAAATCCATAGCCTTTTTTTTCATGCTATGAATTATGCATCAATTTCTCATCATGCATGAGTTCACAGACATTCATTGCTAGAGATACTTGTGAACACAACCATATCTAAATATTTCATAATGCATAAATCCATTGCCTTGTTATGCATACTATGAATAATGCATCTCATTTCTGCCAAGAAAAAAAAAACAACAACCAGCAGAAATATTTAGAATGCATCCATGGTGTAATGATTGGAAATTAGCATAGAAGGTCAATACCTTGACCGGCATGCGCACATTGCAAGATTTATCAGAAATAATGGGCATAAAATGCATGAAATAGTGGGGCTGCAAATTATGTTTTATTTAACTCAAAAGACAGCCAAGCATAGATATTGTGTACTTGTATGTTGTGAAACCAGCTCCAAAAATAGAAGAAAAGAGATATCAACGCCTTAGAAATAAGCCACTTCAAGGGGGCAACCTCCAATACATTACATGAATGAACAATTCTCGGATGATACAAATTACAAAACCTCCTTTCTATATATAGGAGTCCATGGGGCCACAATGTAATCTTAGCTGACCTAACAATAATAATTTAAGGGCACAATAATAACAATATGGGGGTTACAGGAGTACAATAATAACAATAAGGGGGTTACACTAACAAGAATAAGGGACTATACTAGTAATATAGGGACCTAACATGCCCCTCTCCTTCAAAAAAGTTTTGTCCTCAATGTTTGAGTAGCTCTGGGTGCTTCTGTATAAAATTCTCATCCTCCCATGTAGAATCTGCAGTGGGTAAGTTCTTCCACTTTATGAGATACTCTAAAATTGATCAATTTCGTAGCTTTCAAGTTCTTGTTTCCGTGACCGCTTTAGGTTCCAATATGATTTTTCCTTCCTCATCAAGTTCTGGCAATATTGTTTGAACTGGAATATTTTCACCTATAACCTTCTTTAAGCATGAAACATGGAAAACTGGATGCACTCATGAATAAGCAGGAAGCTCCAATTTGTATGCCATGGTACCAATCTTTTGCAACACCTTGTAAGGACCATAGCAATTTGGCAATAATTTATTATTCTTCTTAGCTTGCTTGAGGTAAATTTGTTTGTATGGTTGTAGCCATAAAAATACCCAGTCTCCTACATCAAAACTTCTCTCGTTGCAATGTTGATCTGCCCGTTGTTTCATTTGATTTTGTGCAAAATTCAGGTTATCCATTAACAGCTAGAGAACTTTTTGTTGATGCTCGATGTGATCTTCCACTGCTTGAACCTTCGAATTTTCTATTAAAGATGATGTGATGGATGGTGGATGATATCCATAAAGTGCCATAAATGGGGTCATTTTTGCTGCAGTATGGAAGGAAGTGTTATACCACCATTCAGTGAGAGGTAACCACTTGACCCATTGTGTTTTTTTATTAGATACAAAAAAACGAAGATATCCTTCCAAACATTTATTTACTATCTCAGTTTGACCATCGAATTGAGGATGATAAGATGAGCTATGAGCTAATTGAGTACCCAAACAAGAAAATAACTCCGTCCAAAAATTTCCAATAAAAATGGAATCTC
This sequence comes from Pinus albicaulis, assembly GCA_034641835.2. Classification (NCBI taxonomy): domain Eukaryota; kingdom Viridiplantae; phylum Streptophyta; class Pinopsida; order Pinales; family Pinaceae; genus Pinus; species Pinus albicaulis. Next base: position 1,284,848,636 of record CM076575.1, on the reverse strand, counting down.
TGTCGCTCACAATAACCCTTGGGTTTCCATGTAGCTTTTGATTTGTGTCCATAAATGTAGTAGCAACTGTACTTGCTTTAAATGGATGAGATAATGCACAAAAGTGTGCATACTTGGTAAGTCTATCAACTACCACCATGATGACACTCTTTCCTTTGGACTTAGGTAAACCTGTAATAAAATCCATTGAAATCTCCTCCCAACGTTGACTTGGAATGGATAAAGGTTCTAGAAGACCCGGGATCTTAATTGCCTCAACTTTATTCTGCTGGAAAATCAAACATTCCGCCACAAAATTTTGAATATCAGATTTAAGGCCATCCCAAACAAATTATTTCTTCACCTTGTGGTAAGTTTTTAAAAATCCTGAGTGTCCTCCTAAAGGAGAAGTGTGCAATTACAAAAGAATCTTTTGTTTTAGTTGGGAATTCTTACAAAGATATAAGCGATATTTGTACCATAAGGAATCATTTTTCCAACTAAATGTATCAGATGTACTAGGATCTTGCCGCAACTTTTGAATGAGTATCCATACATCTTTGTCCTTCTTCCATTCATCTCTTGCTTCAGTTATCCAATCTGGTTGGATAATAGAAATGGCACAAAGCAATGCTTTCACCTCTTCATTCTTTCTTGAGAGTGCATCTGCAACAACATTAAGCTTTCCTTTTTTGTAGATTATTTCAAAGTCATAACCCAACATCTTTGTGACCCATTTTTGCTGCTCTTCTAAAGATATTCTTTGTTCCAAAAAGTGTTTAAGACTATCATGATCAGTTTTTACCTTGAAGTGTCTTCCCATTAGGTAAGTTCTCCATTTCTTTAGTGCATGCAGTATTGCTAACATTTCCTTCTCATAAATATATTTCTGTAAATACTTTCCTTTGATTGGAAAACTTTAAAAAGCAATGGGTCTTCCTTCTTGCATTAAAAAAATATCAATTCCATTTCCTAAGGCATCACATTTCACAATAAAGGTTTTTGTGAAGTCTGGCGTAGCTAAGACTGGTGCTAGGAACATTGCCTCTTTAAGATGTTCAAAGGCCTTATTTGCTTCAGGAGTCCATGAAAATGCATCTTTCTTCAATAATGTTGTTAGAGGTGCTGCTATTCTCCCATAATTCTTAACAAACTTGCGATAATACCCTGTTAACCCGAGAAATCCTCGCAACTGCTTTATGGTTGTGGGGACTTTCCATTCCTTAATGGCTTTAATTTTGTTGGGGTCTACCTTAACACCCTCGTGAGATACAATATGACCCAGATATTCCACCTCTTGTACTCCAAAGAAACATTTGGATGTTTTTGCATATAATTGTTTCTCCCGCAATAGTTTGAGCACCCTGTCAACATGTTCAACATGATCCTTCCAAGACCTGCTGTAGATTAGTATATCATCAAAAAATACTAGGACAAATTTTCTAAGGAAGGGTTTGAAAATGGAATTCATCAACCCTTGAAATGTAGAAGGTGCATTGGTAAGGCCAAAAGGCATGACCAAAAATTCATAATGACCCTCATGAGTTCGAAATGTTGTTTTCGAAATATCTTCGGTCTTCATTCTAATTTGATGATATCCTGAACGAAGATCCAACTTGGTAAAATAAATTTCTCGACGTAATTCACCCAATAATTCATCAATCACAGGAATGGGAAATTTATCTTTAACAGTGAGCTTATTGAGCTCCCTATAATCCGGACACATGCACCATGATCTGTCCTTCTTGTGTACCAATACTACAGGAGCAAAGAAAGAACTTTGACTAGGTTAAATTATACCAGCCTCTCACATTTCTACAATCATACGTTCAATTTCGCTCTTTTGGACATAAGGATATCTATAAGGCCTAATGTTTGGAGGAAAAATTCCTGTAATAAAATGAATAGCATGATCATGATCACGAATAGGTGGGAGCCCTTTGGGAGTTTCAAACACCTTAGAATGATTGTCCAAGACTTTTTGGAGATCTGCAGAAATAGATGACTTTGATGTTGGAACTTCTAGTGAGCATAATTGTGCAATTACGCCTCGTTGTTCTTTCTTTAGAAGCTTTGTCATGACATTAGAGCTTATTATCTTTCTCGGCTTCCCTACAATACCCCATAATTCGACTTCCTTTCCTTCTGAAAAAAATTTCAAGAAAAGTTCTTGAAAATTAAAAGCTACCCTCCCCAAAGATTGTAACCATTGTACTCCTAGTACAACATCAGCACCTCCCATAGGAATGGAAATCATTGGACTATTCAATACATATTCCCCCATGTTTAGCTTGATATTATGGCATTTTCTAGAGCAATTTATATTTCCTCCATTTACAACCATCACTTGAAATTCTAGTGCTGGGTATAAGAAACAATTCAATTCCTTGGCTACCTTACAATGAATAAAATTATGCGTACTACCTGAATCAATCAACACTATTACCTTTTTCTTCTTGATATGTCCTTCTATCTTGATAGTTTGAGGAGTGGTAATTCCTGCCAATGCAATACAAAATATGGTCGGACTCATTTCTTCCTCTTCTAGGGTTGGTTCCTGGTGTATATCCTCTTCTTGTTCATTTTCTTCTTCCTCTTCACAATCTATGTAAAATAATTTCTTCTCAGCACACTTATGACCTTTAGTGTATTTGCTATCACAATTGTAGCAAAGTCCTTTTGCTCTTTTTTCTTCCAATTGTTGTGGTGTCAACCTTGTAGGTTGTGGAAATCTAGGAGTAGCAACACTTCCCTCTTTATAGAAGTGAGTGGTAGACTTCCTTGTCGCCATAATTTTACATTCAATTTTTCTTGCCAACCTGAATGCCTTCTCCAATGAATCAGGTTCCAAAATGTGAACTTCATGTTGGATGTTATCCTTTAAAGTAACTATCAAGAGATATCTCCTTTGTTCCTCTAGAATATCAGTTACCCTTATATTCAATTTTTGGAAGTCCTCAATTTTCTCCCCCACTAAACCCTTTTGTTTGAGATTTATCAATTGGCTAAAGAAGGTGTTGCTTTTTGTATCCTCATAATGTGCTATCATTTCCTCCGTAAAAATTGACCAAGTGACAATTTTTTTAAGGGAGCAAAGCCATCAATACCATACAAATGTATTTTGTTATAAATGTAAAGTTGCAATGCGTACCTTTTGTGTGTTTTTCACATTATTGAGATCAAAATATTGCTCCATATGTAGTATCCATGTTACAGGATCCTTTCCATCAAACTTCCTCATATCCATTTTTGGAATATGGCGGTTCTTCCCGCCAACATTAGAGTTTATGAAATCATGATTAACATTTATTTTGTTCTCATCATGAGTTTCCTCTACTATATTTTCACCATTAGGAAACATTTCTTGTATCAACTTTGTCAAACCTTCCATGTATGCTTTTAAATCATTCTTCATGTTTTCCATTTTTTCATCGATCTTAGCTTCCATGTCATCCATCTTAGATTCCATGCCAGCTTCCATGCCATCTATCTTAGCTTCCATGTCATTCTTGAAACCATCCATCTTAGATTCCACGTCTTTCTTCAAACCATCCATCTTAGTTTCCACACCTTTCTTCAAAACTTCCATCTCATTTTGTTTTGCTCTTTGCGAGAGCGATATTTGTTGCACTTGCTCTTGTAATTTTGATATGTCATGTTGTCATTCTTCGTCTTCATGAGTCATAGTAGAGCCTTCTAAAGGCTTAATGGGTGTTTAATTCTTTTTAGGGGCCATTTTAGAATCCAATACTAATATTTATTCCACAATATGCCCTTGGAATCAATTCAACTTGATTCTTCAAACAAGACTTATGCAATTCGGGAAAAAAATAAACACCTTTTACTTGCTTTTGAGGAGTTGTATATTGAAATTGAATTATCTCTATAATTACGGATCATCAATATCTAAAATTTGGCCTTGTAGTAGCCCTCTGAATTTTATTTCCAATAAACCAGGTCTGACCTGATTTGGATTCTTCAAGGCAAAGTTATGTCCAATCTCCCACAATGACCCAATTATGGACTGGTTCAGTAGAGAAAACTTGTACGACTTGCCACGTGTCATTGTTTCCTCCTTTGGCTCTGAAATTGATAGACAGGAAACTGCAATCCGTTTACTTGCGGCCACTTTTTACATCATTCCAATCTGATGCTCAGAGAGAGAGTTATGAAGATTTTCCCACGATAACCTCTTTGAGATGAAATTTGGGAGCCTGAAAAAGACCTAACTTCCACATATCCTATCTCTGAAAATATTGTGAACCAAGCTCTTAAATTTTTCAACAATGTTCCTCAGGATTTCAGCTTCGCTCTCTAAAAATTTCAGCTTCTGGATCTTCGTAGAAAAATATTTATAGTGAAAATTTCGCGATGACCTGTTTATGTTAAATTCAGGAGCCTGGAAAAAACCCTAACTTCCATAGATCATATATCCTAAAATATTACGAACCAAGCTCTGAAATTTTGCGACGATGTTCCTTGGGATTTCTCCTTCACACTCTAAAAATTTCAGCTTTTGAACCTTCGTATAAAAAAATTTATAGCGAAAATTCCACAATGACCGGTTTGGAGCAGCGAAAACCCTAGAATCTAAAGCTCTGATACCAAATGTTGTGAAACCGGCTCCAAAAATAGAATAAAAGAGATATCAATGCCTTATAAATAAGCCACTTCAAGGGGGAAACCTCCAGTACATTACATGAATGAACAATTCTTGGATGATACAAATTACAAAACCTCCTTTCTATATATAGGAGTCCATGGGGCCACAATGTAATCCTAGCCGACCTGACAATAATAATTTAAGGGCACATTAATAAAAATATGGGGGTTACAGGGGTACAATAATAACAATAAGGGGGTTACACTAACAACAATAAGGGACTATACTAGTAATATAGGGACCTAACATTGTACAACAATTTAAGGTGTTATTTCTTAAAACTATCTAGTATGTTTTTGAATTTTCTCATTAAATAAATACAAAATCAATATTCTTTGAATTTAATAAAATGCCAAATTAGAGTTGAACGATGTAGATCTGATGAATATGCAGATCTTTTGGGGGGGTTTGATTGAAATATGTCTCCAACATAAAAATAGTATACAAATATCTTAAGTCAATGGAAGACCTCAAAAATACCACTAGATGATCGTTTTTGGGGTTGTTCCAAAAATATACCATAGCCAATTCTACGCACATTCAAAACAAAAATGTAAGTCTTCCAACACAATTCAACCCAATAGGATCATCAAGTTATATAAACAAATGAGCTTTCTAATTTTCTATTGGAAAAGGCTAAGATGCATTCTTATGATAATGTTAGAACATATGTTGGGAATGTTAAAACATACATGAATAAGCTCCTCTTCATTTCAAGAACAATTTGTTGGAGTCGCCTGAACTTGGAAAAATCCTCCCACGATATGAAAGAGTAAAAACTAATTCAACAATGCATATCCAAGGTAATGTTTCACCTTAAGGATTCCCACACCTACATATCCACTCCATCAACCCAAGAGTTCACATGTCAAGGGATTTTGTGTGCTCATGTTGATTTTGGGAGGTTTTTGTCATGGTGAAATACCCAACTCTACTCCAAGCACACAAAATCCCTTCATGCATCAACAACATGAAGTCACCAAGCTCCATACTTATCCAACACTTCGAGAAAGAATGTCTTTCAAACATCCAAACAAAGTCTAGCAGCAAATATTAAACCACCTCCAATGTCCAAGTCCATCATGGAAGAGCATGGGCCAACCATACACTATGCACCCCACATCTCATAAAGCACCCACAAGGCCCAAAAATGGTGTAAAAATTTTCAAAATAAACCGAAAAGCTAAAAATTATGTCCCTCCCATCATAAAATCCTTTGTAACTCCACGCATATTCATTACAAATTTCACTTGTAAGTGTCACTAATCAAAGTTTGCAGATCCTCTTTTCTACAAAAAGTGGGAAGAATAACTATAAAATTACCATTAGACATTAGAGTAGAGGATTTTTATGAAGGGGGTATGAAATATACCATTTGGGGCAAGGGCAGGAATCAGGATCCATATTTCCTTGGTCCTAAGTTGGCATCCATACCTTGACGGAGCTGTTTGTGAAGTGTGTTATTGCATGGATTTTAGAAGAGAGTATTTGGGGTAAAGGTAGCATCCATACTGCTGTTGATTTGACTTGAGTTGGAATCCATACCTTCTCAGAAGAATTCCTTTGTGGCATACTTATTTTCTGGGTTAGTCATCTACAAACTACTTCCTCCTATCATTTACATTTGTTCTTCAAAGTCATATCCAGTTCTGGTTGAAATCGCTAGCAGTTTTTGTCGTTGCTTGTCCTTATCTATTTGCTATTATTTTTTAATTATTCAAATTTTTTCTACAGTTAGGGCCTTCTTAATTTCTAAATTTTGGTTGGCTTTATTTTTCAGATTTCAGATCTAGTTCCGGAATTTTTAGATTTCAAATTTTAGTTATAATAGCAGAATTATGGGTTGGCTCACAACATTGGTATTAGAACCTCAATTATTAATATATTCATATCATATTTTTTTGTTACAGTTCATATTAGTTACTTATGTTCACCAATATTTTTATCTTTCAAGGAATCCCTGTAAGGAATATAGAGCAAAGCACAACTCGGATATATTGTCACAAACATACACATCAACTCAAATATATTTTCACAGAGAGAGAGAGAGAGAGTAGCACTGCTCTTCCATACCTAACCCAATTATGAAAAGGAATATGCACAAGTGCATGATAGACTATAATAACAACTCACTCCTTCCTCTATTTATATGAGAGGTAAATGGGCTTTACAATAAGAAGTGGACGTAGTCCACTACAAGCAAACTTGCAAGACACAAGTAAGTCCACCCATGTGAAGCACTCTACTCTACATGACATGTGTCAGCGTCAAAGGTGACAGTGATTAACAAGTAATCCCTCCATGGAATGAGCACTACTCCCCAAGTTCCAACAATCCTCCAAAGGTCCTAAGCTCCAATGCATCTCCAAGGTCATGTGTCTCTTTATTAATATTGTGATTTCTACCTATTATTTTCATGGTGCCAAAATGTGCACTTGCATTAAAATCTGCATGCCATGTACATAAATTGCAAACCTGATGGATGATAAGGAAAATGGAATATCCTATATTCCATGAAACATCATATTCTATACTTAGAATGCACACCAAGGTGTCAAAATTTCATGCCAAGTGGCAAAATTTCATTTCTCAGGTTAAAATATGTGTTACAACTTACAATTTGACCTAATTGCACACAACCTCCTGCATATGTACTTATCGAAAATTCATAAAATATAGTGCTACAATATTTCTCCCTGTGCATCTTCCTACTCTTCCATTATTCTAATGTACACCTTCAAGTGAGAGTGCTAAGTCTAACAAAACAATTTCACTGATTTACATGTCTCTTGCTAAGTGAAAGTATTCTTTAATAACATGCATGTCCAGGGCTCACTAAATATTAAAATTTTTATTTTCAAATTTATGTGTGGTTCTTAGAACATTATTGAACTTTTTACATCGTTAGAATTTCACTTCCAATCGAGGAAGCCGCTACTCTACAAAAATATTGTGAAACTGCCAAATTTCACAACATGACAAATCAGGATAGGGTGCCTTCAGAATTTTATATGCCTAAACATTGAGCACATATGGTGAAATATAGAGTTTTATAGCTAGAGTATCTTATGCTCTACAAGCCTACACAATCAAATTCCCAAGCACAATCTCCAAATGTTAATTATTAAGCATAAACCATAGCAATTTGTTTGGTTTGGCACTTTTCTCCAACTCTAGAAACACACACACGCTTGAAATAAATTGAATATTTTTTTCTCATTATAAATCCAAATGCCAATTCTTGAAATCTATGGTCTACTCAAAAAACCAAACAAAAATAAAATAGGAAGTTTTACATGGAATCAAAGGTCTGAGAATTAGTTATCTTATTTGCAACCATGGCATTACCTCAACAACAAAGCGAGCCCAGATCTTGTCACTGTGAGCTTCCATGACTCCCTTTAAAATAATAAGCCCCAAGCCTTAAATGATGTCAGTTGTTTCAAGGAATGGCCCCCACTCCTCACAAAGAATCTACAATATTGGTGAAAACCAATAGAAGATAGGTTGATTTCTCTTGAATAATATGTATGAAAATAGCCACAATTGAAGTTGTAGATCCATGGTTTCTCAGAGCTTCAGAGAGGGCTATTACAAACCAAAATCCAAATGCATTATTTTAGGCATTCTAACTAAGTAAAATTTCCAAATCAGAAAACTCAATTCTCTCTAAATATTTACGATCCGAGAGTGATACCACACAACAAAAGTTTTCTTTTGTTCTTTCTTTTCCTCTAGATCAAGGTGTTGTATATTTTTCTATATTTTGATGAGAACGGAGTGTAGTAGGCAAGTTTTTTCAGGTGTTTTTGATCTATATATGATTCTAGACCAAGAGCCTTTAAAGAGATGCTAGAATAATCAATTATACAGTATCTTTGTCTTTAATAAAAGAACTTGATGGGTTAAGATACCAGCATAATGTTTCTAATCAGGGAAGTGCAGGAGGAATGAAGGAGAAACTACAATACTCATTTGAAGCAATAATGGTAGTATTTGATATAGTGAATTGCAGTAATAATTGAAGGAGCAATGATGGTGTATGGAAGAAAACATTTATCTCCTTATCTAGCAGCAGGAGCAATGGAAGTTTATTCAGCGGCTTTACCTTGGTTTGGCCACTAGGAGAAAAAGTACATGGCACATTTTGGATATATTTCGTATATCATTCCTTATCAGCACAAAATCAAAGGTACCTTTAAGAAAGTGCATATTAAATCTTATTCTTTCATAAGCATTATAAGCAGAAGGAACTGTAAGGACCCTGATCTTGACTGTGTCATTGGGCTCCTTGATTCATTAAGACAAGATCCTATGAAAGACAATCTTATGAATATGGATGACTAGATATCATGGATTGGATAATTTAATTCATGGTCAATTTCATCTAGAAAATCAGGATAATGCAGATATTTCTTCATTATGGTTGAAGAAGGACCATCATGACAATTCTATAAAATTTTATTTATGTTCTGAGGCAAGCTTCGTTGAAGGTTGTTGTTGCAAGTGCCTTGTGGACACCTTGTGGAAGGTATCTCACATAATAAGTTCATCAATATATGCTTCAGATGAAGCCATAAAACCCACCAACAGTATGTCATGATGATTCTTTCTGACCAATGTTTGTTGACACAGTCTAGTCATGGCAGCGGATTATGGTTGATGACTTTGTTACATGGACCTAAGGAAAAGGGTCAGGCTTCAGATGGCTCGGTGATTATGATTTGGCATGGTCACTTTCCCTATATTCAAATGGAGTTATGGACAAGACATGATACAGTTATTGATAAATATAAGAGGGAGATGACCTTTTAAGACAAGATAAAAGACCTAGCCATGTTAATTATTTCATGCACTTAAAGATGTGATGAAATGGATAAGAGTCTGAGTCGATGAAATGGGGCCCTCAAAATATCTCAGCACCACTCTCAAAAAATGATACCTGGACTACCACCATAGTAATCCCCCAAGAGATATCCAGTGGGAGAATCACTTGAATCAGATTCAATGGAAAATGAAGGACTGGATGAAAGAGAAAGGCCTCAGCGGGATGGGAAATCCACCACCTTGATTCAAGGAGAAGAAGAGGTTCTCATAAATTCTTACAACACTTTGAAATGGAGCTAAGGGTATAATATCTACTTAATATATACTTATGAAGATTTCTTATATAAGATAAATCAAATGGATAAGAAAATACATAATTATAAGTGATTATATGGGATTTCA